>OX596225.1:9319086-9965908 GCA_951394215.1 Glyphodes perspectalis | reverse complement strand
CAAGACATGAGTCGACAGATGGCGTTGATCGAACGTGCACAAACGCCATACATTCTCCAACGCGCTGACGAAGTTATTAGCGTATTTAAATATTTACAATAATCAGTTAGTTTTGGAGTTGGTGCCAGCCAAACCAAAAAAAAAAATTCAACTTTATACTTTATTTTAAACAAATTAATTAACCTACTATTGATTCTGTATCTTTAAAACCTATTTTACCACCCTTCACCAAGAAACAACAAATTGAAATTTGAATAAGCGCATACTAAAATTCCAAATTAATGACGACCGTACAAAATTTCACGAGCGGGCACCGACTTCAAAACTAACTGATTATTGTAAATATTAAAAAAGTTTATAATACTTTCATCTAAGTAAAGGAAAAAATTATTTTTTACTTTTAAGTGTTTAGGTATTTAAAGAGCTATTTAGGTAGGTTGGTTTTTGGTTATTTTTTATTTTTATTTTTTTTTTAAATATTTGCGAGTTTTTTTTTTTTATAAATTAGTAACAATTGACTCAGATTCAGTCATCCAAATCCATAACATCACATTTTCGACAGTCATTTAAGAACAAAGTTACTAAATCTGTCTATATAGCCTGGCTATAGTATTTATATATTAATTAATTAATACTAAATACATATTTAATACATATCATCATTTTTCTATAATAATAATCCCAAAATTTTTATTAATATTATCAATGATTTTATAATTTACATAAATTGCTATATTGATGCCTGACCAAATATTCAGATTAGAATACATACTATAAAAAATTCTCGTCCATATTACTGGCTTACACATATTACAACTCACAATATATGAAAGAAATATAGAACATCTTAACTAGCCATTTATACTATCTATCTATCTTATCTATATTTCTTATCAAAAATAGTAATATTTTAATAAAAAAATATATTAAAATTTTAAGCATACTTACTATTAAACAGATATACTAAGTTTACGTATCAATAATTTTTATGCTGTTCAAAAAACCGTCAAAAATCGTTGAAATAGCTTCTTTTCAAATAACTAAGAAATGTGACGTAATGGGATTTTTTTTAACAGAATTGTATTAAGCCGGTACTGAACAGTAAAAAAAGTAATGAATCATTTCTGCACCTAACAAAATGTGTATGTTTGTTGACCTGGGTTAAAGGTGCGTGTTTATTGAAAACAAAAGTTAAACCAAGTTTGTAATCCTGGGGGGGCCTGCATTCACTTCGTTAAGCAGCCCCAGAGAAGATGACGACACGTGGATCCTCGTCCGTTAAATAGGATGGGGTGACACTGTGGTCTGTGCCGTCATAAGCACCGCGAGGTGTTCTGGGGGCGAGGTTGCCTCTCCCTCGAGATGGGCCGCATGGATCGGCAGCGGCGTAGACGTAGATTTCGCGTAGAGTCCCGAGTGGGGAGCCCGGAATCTGCGCCAACGCCCGAAGAATGACCACCGTGAGGTTTAGTCGGTAGTAGAGTGCTTTCCCGGCCTCTGAGCCCGACACATCCCTCGTAGGCCGAACCTAGGTTTACTTGGACGGTGCGTAAATGCATTCCTCACGTAAAAAAAAAAAAAACAAAAGTTTGTAATCCTGAGGGAACATTGACCGACCTTGTAGCTGGACATGAGTCGCTCGATGGCGTCGGCGGCCGAGTTGAGCAGGTTGCGCGACGTCGTCATGTACTCCGTGCGCGCGCTGATGCTCTCCGAGCCGCCCTGGCCTGCGGCGGGTGGAACATGAGGTTAGAGACCGAGATAATATTTCGTTTTGGTGTACAATGTAGAACATATATTTACGGATTAAGGTTAAAAGTGTTCAGCCTATTTTGTTACCGATTGTACTTGTATTCTCATTCGGTTAGTAGTGTCATCATTTAGCGACATAAATGACTTGTATACAATGTCACTTTCAGCATCAGAACAGTTGAATATTTTCATCTTTTTTTTGTAATATTAAGTGTTTTGTTACGTTTGTCGCTGATTGTACAGTCATATACACAAGTATAAAGGAAAATTTGAACAATATTCTGGTCAATTGCGCGCGAAGCTAAAAACTGTAGCTTCAATGTTATGAAAAGGTGTCTTAATCTCTTGGCATCAGAACTTAAAAACTTAACTTTAGGAATAGTAAGGCATTTCCCTCTTCGAGAAGATTTATTTCTTTAAGATTTTTCTGTAGACTAATACTATTTAGACTAGTATAAAAATCGTAGCCCATATGGACCCTCTGGAGGACGGTTCCTCTTTAAAAGATACCCCTGGTAAAGATGAGCAACGCCTTCATCCTGAAGCCAGACCACGCGCACTCCACGCCAGCGCGGCAGCTGGTGTGGGGTCACTCACCGTCCCCCTTGGTGCCAGTGAGGATGGGCAGCGCCAGCATCACCATGCCGGTGCCGGACCACACGTACTTCATGCAGAACTGCTCCAGCATCACGTACCACAGCTTCTTGTTGAACACGCTCGTCATCTGGCCCACCAGCTCCCGGTACGCCGTTTGGAGCTGGCCGTGTTCCACCTAGAATCATAAAATTCGAAGTTTTAGACCAATACGGGACCGAACTAAAAAATAAATAGAATTTTTTGTTAGAATATAAAAAAAAAATAACCCTTTTTTTATTTGTTAAATATACACTGGCGATTATACAGCGGATTCAAGTTGCGCGTGACGTCACACGTAGGTATAATTTTTACTTACAATTGACGCAGCTCCTACTCCAAAACTTTGAGGCTTTTTATCTTTGTAACTTTTTGTTATTTTGATAAAGCAAAAAATACGATTTGAAAGCAAATTTATACGATCAGAAATAATATTTTTGTTTAATCTAACTGACGGACTAAATATAATGATTTTTTGACCCAATATTGTCCCCTATTTAGTGGCAAAAATAATATGCAGTGATATATTCGGATAGATATATAAACAGATGTATGGTTCTAAAAGAAATGATCGTATAATTTTACCAGACCTAAGCCGAAGCAGTATCTCTGAGACAGTCCGACTTTTTTTGCTTTAGTGGAAGAATACAACATTAACTTTGATTAGACTCTATTAGTTTAAAAACCAGTTGTTTATGAGCCTCATGTGAACTGGTGGGCCGTGTAATGTTGCTTCAATCCAGTCAAGAGGAAGCCAGTGGGGGAGAGGACAGGGAAGGGGGGGGGTGCAGGTACCTTGTGTCCGCCGTAGAAGGCGACCTCCTCGG
This sequence comes from Glyphodes perspectalis, assembly GCA_951394215.1. Taxonomy (NCBI): domain Eukaryota; kingdom Metazoa; phylum Arthropoda; class Insecta; order Lepidoptera; family Crambidae; genus Glyphodes; species Glyphodes perspectalis. The sequence continues at coordinate 9,962,696 of OX596225.1, read as the reverse complement.
CGTGCGCGATGAGGCGCGCGTGCGCGTGGCGCAGGTTGGCGCGCATGCGCGCCTCCTCGCCCGCCAGCGCGCCGAAGCGCGGCGACAGCAGGCGCAGCACCTGCCCCGTGAGGCAGATGACGACCGTCGCGATGCCCGGCCCTGCGTGCGTGATCGTCACATACATCGATACATTCAACGACATATTTGTTACTAAGGATTGCAATCCGGAAAACCGGATCTGGCATCATTTAACCGTCCGGTATATTGGTACCGGATCCGGTGGCCGGAACCAGTGAACATTTTGGCAAATTAACGATGTTGCTGCAATCCCTGATGAATAAATAAAATATAATAGAAAAGCTTTATTTGGCACACACACAAGAAGTACAGATGGTCTAAGCGGACCCAGTCTAAGCATGGGACATAACGCTAGAAAAAGGATGACAAGGAATACAGATAAAAGCAAACAAATAACAATAACAAAAAGAAAGAAAATTAACAAACAAAAATAAGGTGTGCCAAAACGGCGGCCGCTCAGCTTAAGTCGTCAGCCACCTGATAGTCAGGTAGGTCACGACCCTGGTTTTCAGCGGGTACCAGGTCTACACAGCGCATCCGTCCCCCTCTCACGGTACCAACCCAACGAGTGAGACAAGTTGATGAACGAAACGGATGCGCGATGCAGAGGTGGTAATGACAATCCAGAAAACCGGGTCCAGTCTTACGGAGGATCCTGCACCGTTTCCAGTCAGTTTATTAATTTCTGAATTAATGGAAATCTAACCGAACGCGGCCGGATTGAAAATGACACCGGATTGCAATTTCTATTTCTATTGCAACTTCCTTTAACCAATTTTAGCCAAATATAAAATTGTGTCGAATAAGACGGAGACCGCGTTTATTTTGTAGTTAAAATCACACATCTTTAAATATTGCTAGCCGGCCTTCTCTCATAAACAGGGTTTTTTGAGTAAAATATCCGACAGAACGACGTACCTAATTCAAACTATGCGCCATAAATTTGGCGATATATTTTTATTTATTAATATTTTATTTCTCACCACCACTGGTAAACTAACAAGCGATTAATTTTTTTCTAAGAAGACTTAAGTAAGCGCAACTAATAATCAGTTGTCATATCGACGCTTAAGAACCAAGACCATCTATCTACAAAAAGTCGACTTCACAGGAGACGAAAAAAACGTTTTATTTCCTTAAATTTGTTACGTCACGTAACTTAGGTGGTATTGGTATTTTTTCATAACTTCTTATTTAATGCGAATTTGAGGTTACTGATCAAAGGAAACGATGCGTAAATTAATCATAAAAATAACTGCATTAAAAAGTAAAAAGCGCCAAAAGTGTAGATAGATGGTCTTGGTTCTTAAGCGTCGATATCATAGTAGGTAGAGATATATTTAGTACCTGCGATTCATAGTCATAATATGGACATGCCTAGAATTTAAAATATATGCATTTGTATATTGTTGACGTTGGAAGATACTGTTTTAAAGGTAGGTACTTGAATTTATTTTCGCACACAATGTGTTGCATGCAAATCTGTGTTTTAATTTAACGCGATTGATTTACATATAGGGATTGACTTAAAGACTGATCGGATAATAAGGGCATCTCTATTGATTATCATTTGCCGTATAAATTTACGTTTTGTCAGTTATATTAGTAAAATTATTTAAATATATAAATATCCGTAACAATGGAGCAAATGATTTCACCGATCCTTTGACATGTCTTTTTTATAAATAAATATAAATAAATAAATATCCGACTACATCACATACATTGATCTGACTCCGAGGTAAGTAGCTTAAGCACTTGTGTTACGGATGTCAGAATCAACAGTGGTATTACAAATATATACTTAAATATTGGATATTAACACCCAAACACAGAACAAACACAAGTATTCATCATACAAATGTTTGTCCTGGGTGGGAATCGCACCCACAACTCTTGGCGCATGGGACAGGGTCACTACCGAATGCGCCATCGAGCCAGTCAGAATATTATAAGCTATCACTATGCAATGTTGCCATAGATTTCGCATAGAAATACTCAAGTATGATTTTAACTATTAGGTTTTAGTCTACCTAACTGACTGGAACTACTTAATGTTTTCAAATTTATTAACGAAAAGTAAAATGATTGTATTTCTTGATTTCTTAAGAGCATATACTGGACCTTGTACCTATACGGGGTCACAAGTAATAGGTATTACTTGTAATCTCCAGTGACGTCCATAATAACATCTACGTAAATTATTTCACGTAAATAATTTGAAGACATCAAGGGTCAGTATTCATGTAAGTATATCTACTTGGACCAGGCGGTGACTCACCGATAAAGATGTTTCCCTTCATCTTGCTGGAGTAGCTGGCCAGGGTCAGGACGATAAGCAGCAGATCGAAGCATGGCTTCGTGAGCGAGCTGTACAGATGCGCCACCGACTGCGTGAACACCGACACGTCTTCCGTCAGCCTGCACAAACCAACCAACCATTATATCAGCACTAGCTGTGCCCGCGGTTTCACCCGCGTTTATAATTATATAACAACCTTCCTCGATAAATTAACACAACACAAATATATTCAATTGGGTTCAGTAGTTCCTGAAATTAGCGCGTTCAACCAAACAAAATCTTTAGGTTTACATATTAGTAAAGTAAAGATTATACGAAATCTCTGCATTAAAGGAACAGAGAGTGCGCCTGTGGTGCATCATATTTATGCGTTATCTACCGTGCTTAGTTGGGATGCGCTTAGACCATAATCCAGGATTTAGCGAGTCTTAAGTATAAATTAAAGAAAAATAAAACAAATAAAAGTAGCCTAGTTTACTCCTTGTAACATCAGATATCTGATAGATAGCTGATGTTACAGTGAGAGTTTCGTCAAAATTTATTTAGCCGCTTCGAAAGTTTGCCGGACCTAACAGATAGATAGACAGAGGCTTAAATGTTTTTTTGTATAAAAAAAATGTAATCCTCTGTCTATCTATTTGTGTATATTTTCGGGAAAAACCATATAACCTCTTGTTTAACCACATAAAGTTTTTAATTTTATTATACATTTGTTTAATGCTTATCATTCCAGAGACGTTTTTAATACTTGACAGATGTTATATGTTAAAAACATTGTAATAACCACCACCATCCCAGGTAATAAATAATAATCTGGCATACGTTTTATTACAAAATTCAAATAAATTCGGAATTTATGGTAATGGTAAAACTACGTAGTCGTCATTTAGGCTATATAACCTAGCCGGCTCGACCGGGGAAATGCCACACTACTCTCAAAAAATCAGCATGAAATAGCAGCACCTGTAACTGCAGTGTTTTTTGCGAGTCAGACTGGCGCAAACCTCTTTAAGTTTATCACCAATTCTTTTTCATATTGCTGTTGTCAATAAATGGCGGTGGTTACTTATCCTCAGGAACCGTTACGTTTTCGGTTGCTGCTTTAAATATAAAGAAAAACCTAAACTGACCTATGAGTCAGGAGTGCCAGAGGCTTTTTTTAACTTTAAGGTCTTTACCTTAAAGTAAAAAAAAAATCTTTAAAGTATATCAGCACTTCAGCACAAAAAATCATCTGATATTGCATGGGTGGCAGTGATTACATACCATCAAATTACCCACTCGTTATCCACTCTCTAACATATAATAACTCAAACTAACCTGTGATCAGCATTCTCAATCCTGGCGTCCAAATTAGCCACTCTATAGTAAGTCTGGTTCTTGAAGTACAGCTCATAGGCGTGGTTGACGAGCCTGGTACGGAAGGCGAGTGCCAGGCGGCCCTCCAGGTAGCGGATCATGGAGTTGATGAAGGTGGCCGGCACGGCGATGCTGAACCACTGGAGGAGGAGGGCCGAGAACCGGTGCATGTCTTTTTGGACGATGTGGCGGACTGGAAGAGATGGTGAAGTTGGGTGAAGTTTTGGGAGATGTTTATGGATAATGTTAATACAAGAGAAGGCAGCATGAGTTTACTGGGCAAACGGCTTGACAATACTTTACTTACCATGCAGAACACTTCGAATGCTTTGGATTGTATGTAATTAATCTGTGTTTAGACTTTAAACACATATGACGTCACTTGCTCGTAACTCCGTATTCCGATCGTATTTTATATAATCCAAAAATTAATAAGAACTATTAAAGGCTATTTATGGTGAAATCATTGCGGATTCCTGTCCACCTCAAGAGATACAGGGCAGGATATATCTGACATCCAGACTAAACACTCATGGTAGCATAGGTGGATCTTGGATCAAGAACTACCTCCTTCATCCACATTATTTCTCTAGCGCAGATTGCGTTGGATGAACGACCCAGGAAACCCATCGTATGAATTACAGCAGGATGAACTCTTAAAGCTTTATACTACAAACTGACCATTATGACCCTCTAGCGAGGGAATGTAAATCGAAAGGAAATATGACGAATTGCGTCAAAACTAACAAAATATTTCGACAATTACCAAAAAAATAAGTGAATTATCTGACAGACTCACCAATAGACCCCTCAAGCGAAGCCACGTATATGGACAGGAAGGTCCTGGTAAAGAGGCACAGCGTGTGCGCAGACAGCAGCGCCACCTCGTGGCTGCGCACGCCGGGCACCATGATGCGCGCTAGCGTCACCAACTGCCGCAGGAACTCCAGGTTCAGGCCTGGCACGCGCTCCTCTTCGGCTGGGGCTGGGGGGTCGTCTGCGTCCGTCTGGGGGCAGGAGGGGGTCAGAGACTTAATACTCTGTACTATATAGTCAAATTCACCTAAGATAAGTTCCGTGACACTTTGAATTTGACGTTATCAGTTAAGCATCCGTATGACAGCCACTGACAGACACACAATTCGGTAATAAGTTCTAGGGCAGTAAAATCGACTTTTTTATTTATTTAATTTTGAATCCTGATTAAAATTAAAATTATTTTAAACTATGATTTATTTTTATATTAATACTGGTATTCTCAAGTAAATAAGGAAGACTCGGAATCATCCAAATAAGGATGTTTTGTTTTTGTTTGTGTTTTAGGGGACACTTCTTTGTTGTAACTGGGTTCGAAATATTTTATCGGTTGAAATGTACGCTTATGAAATACCTTTAGTCAAATATCCTAACTCGATGACAAGATGCCCGCCATATCAAGTAATGATGTGATGTGAATAGTCGTATCAATCTCTATGAGTAAACTTTTCGATTCCCATAGTATGCAATTAATACGTTATTTTTACAAAAAAATCATTAGTAACTAATTTAAGAAGAAAATTGATAAATCGTGTTTACATTAATCAATGGAGATTATTAAATTTTATACAATAATGTTAGCGTATAAAGTTAAATATATTCGAAAATGAATATTTTGATTTGTAGAAATTACGATGCATGAAAAGGAGTATTAACACATGTCGCGGAAATCATCTTACGTGAAACGGACTCTAGTTTGTGCTCCCGGATCACGATAAATTAAGTCTAGTCTAGGCAGATCTTAGATCTAGAACTTAGCTGAGATCATTAGGAACGTGTGCACATTAGTCGGAGACAGTTAAAAACCTAGCTCACTAAAGGTCACTTCCTCATTAGACAGTTAACGCGTAACTCCCGTAATTAACTAACGATTAAACTGCGCTAGCGACAAAAAAATTACGCGACAAAAAAAACAGCAAATTATTTACTGTTCAATGAGGAAGTCATTTTAAATATATCTTTGTTTTTTAAAGTAGTTATATGAAATATGTTTCAAGTGCTTCAACTATTAAGTACTCGATGCCTTGAAGTCAAATAAAAAAGAGATGTACTTTTTCTTTTTTCAAAAGATTAAAAAACAATTATTTATCTATTCTTACCTATCCACGTGTGTAGTTTTAGTAGAATAAAATATAATATTCAGAGTCGCATTTATATCTCCAAACTTAATTAATATATTTAAATATTCTTATCATTATACTACTTACATCTAACTATAAAACAGCCATTTATTTTTATATATTAGCCAGCGCCCGCCAGTGCAATAGTCCACTTCACGTCATCCATGTTGGTCTGGGATTTAAAAAGAAAGAGCCAACGAACGACGTGGCTTGCATAGCATATCGCAAAAACAACTATGGTGTACTGGGTATGTAAGGCGACAACCGTGGCATTTGTCACTCCTTTTTTACATTTTTATATTTTCCTAATAATAAGGATAGTGCGAGGAGCCGTGATTCAAATCCAGACACATACCTTTAAAATTCTCTAACCTAAGCACGAATTTATACTACTTCCTCAGCGGTTAGGGAAAATATCTATCTAAAATAACTATGGACGTGTAACCATGATCCAATTTATGAAGCCGCCAACTAAGCCGCCGGCAAAAAGTTGACGACATGGGTCGGCGGCTTTGATATGTATTGCGCTTAAAGCAGACCCCGGCTGGTCAATATACTAGGCAGATGATGGTCACTCACAATGTTCTGCTTGTTGTCAGTGTCGGCATCGCCCCGGCAGAGCGCGCACTGCTCCGCCCCGCAGCGCCCCCCGCACGCCGCCCCGTCCGCCCCGCCTTCAGTGACAGTCTGCAGCTTGCCATTCTTTGCAACCTGAAATAGATATTATACTTCTTAATTTATATTTTTTTACTCTGGGAAAGCTCGCTAGGGTACGCCTCCCACCCGGGGTAGCAGGGTAGGTATATAAAATAATAATAATAATAAATAATAAATTCTTCAGACTGGCACACCGATTCCCTAGTCCCAAACTAAGCTCATAAGCTTGTGCTATGGATACTAGGTGAACGGATAGACATACTTAAATACGTTTATAAACATCCATGACTCGAGTATAAATATCCATGTTCATCACACGAAATATTTGCCCCTAGCGGGATTCGAACCCGCGACCCTTGGTTTCGTTGCCAGGGTCTCTGACCACTCGACCAACGGGCCAGTCAGGCTTTCAAGATAAGGCTTCCAGGCCATATAAGGCTTCCGTTACCTGAAATAAGGATCGTGCCATATAGCGTTCGGTTCTCTCTGCCTACCCCGCTAGGGAAGTGGCGTGAAGTTTAGTTAGTTAGTTAGTTACCTGAAATTTCTCTGTATATAAAATTAGTAACAATAATATAGCCTGGCGACCCTGCTAAGAGACGCTAGACTCATATCACCTGTTTCTCAATAAGGTCTGTCACCTGTCTAACTAAACGCAATGGTTCCTTAAACTTTGAATAGCATTAGGGTTATATGACGAGTTAGAAAAGTAATCAAAAACAACGATCAATTAGTAACTTCGAGTATGTTAAGCTAGCTTCTGCCAGCGGCTTCGCTCGCCTGGTCTCTACTCATCAGTGAAACATAGCCTATATGTTATTCGGGTGTATGAGCTATATTATTCTAAAGTATCATTAAAATCCATTCAGTAGTTTTTTTTTGAAAGAGTAACAAACATCCATTAATACATACAAACTTTCACATTTATAATATTAATAGGATGAGACTTTACATATTTTAGGTCCTGCGTTTTTCTGTTACACATTACAAGTAGTTTGCCACGCTAACGCAATAATGCATATGCAACTCACCTTATAATTATTATTGTTATTATGACACGGCGGCGGCTGCTTCTTCTCTCTGGTCTGGTAGAGCGCACAGGCAGCCAGAGCCACGCCCACACCCACCCCCAGTGCCAACGACGGCTGCACCCTGGATGCCTGCTCCCTGATCTTCGTCAGAATGGCCGGCATTTTCACTTGTGTCTCTTATCTCATTTGTATACTAAGTTGTATTTCATTCGCCGTCACTTGTCTGGTAATCTGTTGCAACACTTTTACGTTAATCTCATTTCTTGCAAATCTGACTCTTATACCTAATTTCGTGTTAACTTCACTATCTTATGTATCATTACTCGTAAATCACCACGTCACATATCTTACTTCTTAATGTTTGTCAAGATTTTTGTTGATGTTTATCTAACGAGCCCTTATACTGTACAGTAGAGATCGGTAACGTAATAAATCACAGATATTTTGATACTGGTCTGTAACTATGTCACAGTTTCGGTGTTACGTAGATTCTCGTCCATTTTTCTGTAACAAGAGAGACAAATATGTTAATTACAATAATATTTATGCATAAACAATACAGTATTATGGTGTACAGGGACCTCGCATATGAATGAAATGCTAGAAAACTGATGGAACATTATGGTACCTTATTAAACGGGTTTGTGGAACGTGTCAAAATAGTCATGTTTTTGAAACAACCAAAGGTGGAACACAATCATACAGCCTTCTTGATGATAAAGTACTAAATAATACGGATATTTGGAACACCAGACATATCCAAGTGTGTTTCCGACCAAAAAATCTCAACAGAAACCTTATCCCACTATACATGTAGTTTAAGGATGATGAAACAACTTAACATATACAGAATGATATGTGGCAGTACTAGTTGATTAATTGTTCTTTCTCCAAACCCCTTCATAGGGGTTCAATTTAGTCGAGAGCGTACGAAACACATACAAAATACCCCGAGACGTAGGCTTGGAGGAGGGTTGAGACGTGCTCGGTGGCTCAAACACGTCGCAACTTGACGTTCTACATTGGGGTGTACAATATAAACCACGACAAAATTAGAGAGTATTTAGCACAGCTCCAGCAAACACACTTGACCGGCCCGAAATTCGAATTAAAGTTTCTTGTAAAATTAATTAGAGTGGATTTTGTGCAAAATAAAATAAAAATAAATTTGCTATCGGAGACAACCAGTCATGTTCATATTATAGTCTCAGTATATCAAAACCCAACGCCGTTTTTAGACTCGAAACATGCATTTGCAAGGTAAGCCAGCCAAATTATAACGTGCGTGTAATGTGAAAGATATAATTTCGTTTTATAATATGATCATCCCGCATAGCAAATGTCGGTAGAAGCTGTTTGAAATAGTTTCCATTTGTTGAGGTATCGATTACTCCAGAAATTTCTGTAGCATACCAGAAAATCAATAATCGCTTTTGCTCTTTCGTCTCGAGACCAATCCACCTCTCTACATCTTCCCACTTAAATGAGTCGATATAGTTCCACAAGTAAAAGTGTATTGGACGCAACAAATAAATAACGAGTTGATAAAGATCATTCGTGCCAACTGAAATGCCACATCACGAAACTGTCATCATCACAAGCCATTTGTGCAGATTTACTCCTTGTAAAATCGCGATAGCATCAATTTTGATGCGATTTCATAACCATCTTGAAGGACACCGTTGCTTAACCGGAGGAAATCTCTATTTACTTAAACGACATCAAATGCAATTTATTTCGCGAATGTTCTAACTGCTTGATTGCAACATGAGACTGCCATATAGTAATGTATCTCTTTATACTTGCTTTGCATTATGTAGCTCTATGGTCTTAAATTTTTTTAAGAGTTCCATGCTCCAATTATTATATTCCTTTAAAATACGTGCATAGATTCCAAAAATCTATAATATTTTCTTATACACTTTGGTTTATTGCCAGAAACTTCTACGTAACCACTGATAGCCTACGCCGGGCGAGGTCATTCGCCAATTTAAAATTAACTACATCTTCGCCAAAGAGACGAAAACAATAACAAAGAGTACCTCGAAAAGTGATAACAACGACTAATTACAAATAGGGACACTCATCTCGTTCTCAACTCGTCTTAAACACATTAATAGGATCAATGACACAAATACCGATGCAAATTATCAAAAGCGATATCATTAGTTCGAATAACGTTTACATATTTTAATTGTTATGACATTTACGCAATACTAAAAGCAAAGATTTATGTTTAACCAACACCAGACGATAGCAGTAAATCACAAATCTGTGTTCTACATTCAACCACAAATTATATATAATGGCGGGCCAAAACGTGATCCTTGCAGAACACCGCACGTGTTTTACAAACTAGTACATAACGACCTTGACCTTAGCGTGAGTCAGATACGCAGGCGGCCGTACTCGGTACAATACAAGCCTCCACTTGCCTCTACACTGACGGTTAAAAAGGAAAACATATCCCCTTATGAAGAGCATGACGCGTGATGCACATAATCAAATGCCTTTGTTAAGTCCGCGATGAATAGACAATTAATATCGCGTGCGAGTTGGGATCATCAGAGAGCAAGACTAATAATACAGGCTGCAATGTAATCGTTTAATTATATATAATGATTTTATATTGTTTTTGTATAACATAGTCTGACGTCCGTGCACACAACATTTTGCAACGTTCGTTTGTAAGGTAAATGTGTTACTATGTACTTTATTACTTTAACCTCTCCGCGACATTTTTGCAGGAAGTAATGTTGTCATTTGCATAGCAGGTTTTGAAATTCAAATTCAAATAATTTTGACGGAATAGTAATTAGGTAATAAACATTTTATATATATACACAATGTATACTTAAAATATAAAAATAATAGTTTCTGGTCCTAGTTCCTGTTTCAATGTACCTTTGTATTAATACGAAGACTACAAAACATCAATGGTTTAAAAATAACACTGTACACGTCATCAAATAATGTACAAGTTTAGCGTATGTTACGGTCTATTTATATAATATCTAAGAATAGATAATATAAATAAACGGAGGCTATTAATCATATAGGTTATTATAAAAAAATCTAACTGCGAAAATTTACAGTTACGTAATTATGTTTTGTAATCTTTCTATTGTGTTGTATTGAAATTCCTAACGCTGAAGTATGAATACTAGGCCAAAACAGATACGATAGATTATTAATACAAATAACTACCTATACACTGCAAATTATACATAGTCTGAACTAGAAGCAGCATTAAAAATATAGTCACGTCGATCCTTATCTGGATTATTTTCACGTGGAGGAAAACTAAACGCATCGGAAATTTCCAGTGACGAACATTTAGACAGAGGTCGTCTGGCGCTACTTCCTTTTAGATGATCCTTCGATCATCATGGACTCCGAAGGACTTCACAACTTTGGTCATCGGGGGCATAGCTATCATTGTATTACTGTTACGGGGTTCCTAATTTATACCCAAGCTAATGTATTATATTAAAATAAGATATTTAATAATAAAAATACCCCCACCCAATCATCATCTTCCTAGCGTTATGTCCCGCTTAGACCATGATCCAGGATTTAGCAAGTCTGGTAATAACATTGAAGCGACTGCCGATCTGACCTTCATAACCCTAAGATAGGGGAACCAGAAAATTTTTGGATCATGGTTACAAATCCAAAGTTGTTTGAATCTGCAAGTTTCATCGCGATGTTTTCCCTCACCGCCGAGCTAGTGGTATAAATACGTACATAGATTTGAAAAATCCAGAGGTACGTGCCGGGTTTGAACCCACACTCCTCGGTTAAGAGGCGCGTGTCCTTACCATTGAGCTACCACCGCTCTAATACCCCACCCAATATATAGTAATAAAATATAAATGCTCAATAATGATAAACGTAGGTCCAATGTTTGAAAGAAAAAGGAATAAAAGCTGTCCACAGAAATATTTGTCATGTATAGACCCTGTAACCACATTTCATATAGGCCCCACGGAACCCTAGCTGCGCCACTGTTACTAATTAATTAATTATCATACGAATGGAAAATACTAACGATGTCTTATTTGAACAATGCTTTTGGTTAGTTTTGCACAACAAACTTTGCACTGTACTGACATATAAAATTTTACATCATGTTAATGATAAGTAAATACAAATATGACAAAGCATAAGCATAACATCACGCCTATAATCCCCGAAGGGGTAGGCAGAGCCAAAAGGGAAGCAGGCCCCCTCTAACCACATTCAGCCAAATAAATATGACAATTTATCGGGAAACAATAGGTTTAACTAAAACCACAAAATAAAAACTAACAATGCCAAAATAAAGTATTGTTAAATATTTTAAACACACTTTACTAATAGAATTGTTTGAATTCTCATGAATACGATAATCATACAGCTTACTGAGTAAAAGGTAAAAAAATATATGATTATGATTCTATTAAAATGTATCTTGCCTGACAAAAGGCGACTAATGGATACCGGGTTTGGGTGTGTGATTGTGTAGGCGACAATCTAGTGACTTGGTACTACTTTTTACAAATTTCCGTCAAATCCAGCCAGGTTTTATTAAGCTTAATTTGGTTGGTGTCTCGCTGCCCCTTCGACTCTGCCTACCTCTTCGGGGATTGCGGGCGTTATGATGTGTATGTATGTAAAATTTCTCATAACGTTGTATAAGCAATAACACATAAGTCATTTATTTCCTCTACGGTGCAGGAATATTTTATGAACCTGCACGATATAACTATGGATGTGTAGCCACGACACCGCGATACAGTTTGTTTGAATACATCAGGTAAGGGTCCAAATAATGCTTTAATGTAATAATCAGACTCGCAAAATCATGGTGAAAGCGGTCTTAGATTAAAAAAACCTTATCTACCAATATTATAAAGGTCATATTATTATCACAATTTTTCATCTAACCCAGCCCAGTTTTGTGTCTGGCTGAATGTGGTTGAAGGGGCCTGCTGCCTCTTTGACTCTGCCTACCCCTTCGGGGATTATGGGCGTGATGTTATGTTATGTATGTATTATAAAGGCGCAAGTGTATGTGTATTTACGGTTTTTTTTTATTGTTTGGATTACGGACGACCTTGAACTTTTGACTATATGTACAAAAAACATTTTTTTGTTCATACCTGCGTGGAAGAAACCGTGGACCACAGCTAGTCAGATATATATAATTATAGGAAATAGACGAGTAGATATATATGAATATAAACACATTAACGGTACAATTTTCGAAGTAACGCTCCGACAGACTGTCTGTTTCTGTCCAAAATATTTGAACTTGTCCTCATTTCACAACTTTCAAACGTCAGCCGTCTAGTCCGTTAAGTATGATAACATTATAATTGCAAATATGATCACAGGCAATGTCTCAGCGTTTGTTTATATGTACCTACAGCATTGTTTATTCGACATCACGAACTAGTATTTAGCTGAATATCCTACCAATATTATAAATGCGAAAGACCAATATTATAGATGTGTGGATATTTGTTACTCTTTCACGCAAAAACTACTGAATGGATTTTAATGAAACTTTAGAATAATGTAGTTTATACACCCGAATAACATATAAGCTATGTTTTATCGACGTACCACGCGAGCAAAGCCGCGGGCAGAAGCTAGTTTTTAATAATGTCAGACATACTAGCTCGACCTATGTTGGTCTAAGTGCTCTTTCAATTTAGGCGTTTACTGTCGGCCTGCTGCAGTGCTGGAGCGGTGCGGTAGTCGTCCTGCGCACGGCGCTTTGTATGAGATAATACGATCGTCTAAGTGCTCTAAGGTTTAAGAAAAAAATATCACCTTTCTGTTACTTTTCTTGCCTATGTCGTAACAGGCGACTTATAAATATAAAGCACTGAGTATTGGATTTGTCATCATATAAGCGATGAGCTAGCTACTTGTCACTACCTTTCGCTTAATCAAATTCAATTAATCAATGGTCAAAAGTGGATATATGAGCCTACTTCTCCTTGGATACCTACCTATTTCGGGGATTATGGGCGTGCAAGTGTGTACATACATGTGCAGGTTTGTACATACTATTTCTGGCTAGTATGCATACATATGCATACTAGCCAGAAATAGTTACTAAATAGATTTTATAATTTATTTAGTAACTCTATTTAGTAGTTTATTCAGTTTAGCAACTATTTAGTAACTATTTCTAGCTAATACCTTGATCATTAACATGATGTAAAATTTTACTCTAGTAAAATTCAATTATTACGATTTTACTCTAGTCAAATTCAATTATTGCGATGAGTCTAACAGCTGCGTGCCGTGAGTGGAGAAAGCAGGCTAATTGGATTTGCGTCTACAATGCACGATGCACCCACAGCTATAAGTAGGTCCTTTAGCACTAGTTAGTGTTCTACAGTTTGGGGCAAGACAGCAGCGAAGGCGGAGATGTGGCGCAATGTTCGTTTCTCCCATACTTCAGAATCATTGCGTACTTTACTTAATCAAGTGTAGTATCATTATCATCATCCTAGCGGAGCAAGAATGTGCGAAGTGCTCCATTGTGCGCATACGCACGAGGCAGAGCTAAAAGCGATGCGGTTTACGATGACTGATTCCTTTGTTAGGTCATTGTGCTGGGTTACTGTATCTTTAAGGCACCGTAAAGACTATTTGGGAGCGCGGGGTTTTTACCACAATAAATTTGTTTTCAATTCTACAACAAGTTGGTATATCGAGTTAATTGGTGTATACACGTAAGTGTGTGTGTATGTCATCTTCATCTTCCTAGCGTTATGTCTCGTGCTTAGACGGGGTCCGCTTAGACCATGATCCAGGATTTAGCGAGTCTGGTAATTACATTGAAGTGACTGCCGATCTGACCTTCGTAATCATAAGATAAAAGATCCAGACAAAAATTGGAACATGATTGCAAATCCAAAGTTATTTAAATTTGCAGGTTTCATCACGATGTTTTCTCTTGCCGATGAGGTAGTGGTATAATTACGTACATAATATAGATTTAGTTAGTTAAATTATCTTATTATTATGTACATAATTTTAAACGGTCTCAATAAACATGCCTGATGATACAAAGGTTACAAAGGACTTTAAAACAATAAGAACATAATTACGGTTATTACCAGGTCCAGATTGTTGACCTGCGCTCTGTATTCATCCATTAACCGCTTATTCTTCGGTAATATTTCTAATTACACAGTACCAACTGGCTTTATGACTATATCTATAAAGATAGTTAAAATTGAACAACAGTTTATTACTAAATACATAAGGAAGTATATCCACTATTACAATAAAAGGCATTTTTATTTTAGTTTTTGATTGTTAATCTCTGTAACGGCTGGACTGATTTTGATAGGCAGATAATTAGGATTATAATTGGGATTTAAATAGGGTAAAGGTATTTTTATAGGTATTGTCTCTAGTATAACGAGAGGATCTATTCTTATCTAAAACCACAAACTAATACCAATGGTATTTGTTTATTATCATAATTAATTGTCTATTAAAACATCTATTAAAATGACTGAACAGATATACAATGCGAATGTGGAAGGATGTAGGAGCCGCGGAAGGCCCAGGCTCACCTACTCCGACCAGATTGGTCGTGTATTAAAAGAAGGTGATGTTAGGAGTCATAAAAATCGTAGAGCTTGTATGAAAAGGATTATGAATGTTGAAGAGGCGAGTGAGGTGTGTAAGGATCGTGCCATATGGCGTTCGGTTCTCTCTGCCTACCCCGCTAGGGAAGTGGCGTGAAGTTTAGTTAGTTAGTTAGTTAGTATCTATTAAAATGATACGAGATACAGTCAGCCAAATAATAAAAAGGGTTGTAAATTTGAATTTAAGTATTTTTTTTTATCAATAAATATCTATTAAAGTATATTTTTAATTAATATCAGTCTATCAGTCTTATAAAACCAATTTAAGTGAAAACTCCTTTTAGTACGCACATAACGAATAATATATATAATAGATATAAAATGTGTTTTAAACGAGAGGCCAAGCATAAAACTTGCCAGATGGTGACATCCATAAATCTATGGACATTAGCAACACCAGAGGTTTCACTAATACGTTGCAGGCCGCAGAAAGCTACGTGGGTAGGATTTTTGGCAATATAAGGCAGAGCGGCTAGTAATTTAGACAGGAAAGTCATGCGACGAGGTGGCCGAGAGGTTAAGGCGTTGGACTGCTAATCCAATGTGCTCTGCACGCGTGGGTTCGAATCCCATCCTCGTCGGGGTATTTTTGCACTTTCTCCCCGAAATTATGAGGGAATAATAATTAAGGATGCACGCATTCTGATATTTTTTTTATAATTTTATTTTTATTTTTTAATTCCCGCGGATGAAGTCGCGTCCTGCAACTAGTTGCACCATAAGAACCAACCAACCACGAATAACTAAATAAGCTAAGAGCGTCTCCCCGCTTGCCTTGACCCGCGCATGTAATTAACTCACCGAAGGTTCTAATTTTAGTAACGCTATTATTTCCATAGTCTCATTAACATAAGAGTGGCAGTTAGACCGAGATTATAAATTAAAATAAATAATAACAATTCACACTTCAGACTAGCACGTCAATTCGCATTGGTCAACTATTCCAAAGCCTCTCCACGACTGTGTTCATAACACGAACTTTCCTTTATCGAGATTCCACCCTACGACCTTTAATTTCCTGGCCAGCATCTCCAACCATCAGACTGTTGGGTCCGCTCGCGACTATCCTGATCCTGACATATGTTTTTTTGGGGACCCTTAGACAAAAACAATCCCCGAAGGGGTAGATAGACTCCAAGAAGCAATAGACTTCTTAAATCATATTTAGCTTTGGAGCGAGACAAAACTAAAACAGTTCCCAAAATGACCAGGTCTACCACTTACTTTTAAGGGTTCCACTTTAAGGGTGCCATGGGATCTTATCACTAGGCCACCGCTGTCAGTAAGCTGAACCGTAATAGATAAAAAAATCGTACGACCGAGATTATGTGTTACCAGCACCGGTGAGAACAGACAATAAAAATAAAATGTTAAGTGTTACCTTATAAAAAACACATGCTTTTTTCTATATTTGCAATACCTAAATGGTAATTAAGTTGTAAGTTCCTTTTATGTTAACACCTACTATGTACACTTAGTGAGCAAATAAATGTTTGATTTGAGTTGATTTCTATATTTTACTACTACTAAACAATTTTTAAATAGCATTTAGATAAATAAATAAATATCAGACTACATCACATAAATTGATCTGACTCCGAGGTAAGTAACTTGGGTCCGGCCGTTATGCCCCCATTCCGGGTTGCCCCCGGCCGGTATGCCCCCACATTGAAAAAATTGTTATTCCGGTTTGCCCCCGGCCGCGTTGCCCCCATTTTCTATTTAACAAGATTCCTGAGCAAAAACTGTTGAAATCGAATGTTGAAGCGAATATCATGACAAAAAGAGAAACTGTGGGGGCAACGCGGCCGGGGGCAAACCGGAATAACAAATTTTTCAATGTGGAGCATACCGGCTGGGGGCATCCCGGAATAGGGGCATAACGGCCGGACCCAGTAACTTAAGTACTCGTGTTACTGATATCAGAAACAACGGTGGTATTACAAATATATTCATAAATATTGGATATAAATACCCAGACACAGAACAAACACAAGTATTCGTCATACGAATATTTTTCCTGGGTGGGGATGGAACCTACAAGTCTTGGCGCATGGGGCAGGGTCACTACCGAATGCGCCATCGAGCTTGTCGTGATATAGTTATTTAGATATGGTTTGACATTTTACTGAGTTTGTTTGTGTACGAATCCAGCTCGAACTTGACCGATTTTTAATTTTCAATCAGAAGATAAATAAATAATCATGTGCCAGCGGTGTTCCTTGGCTAGCCCGTGTTAAAACGCGGCTAGTGATATATTGGATGTGTGATTGCGTAAGCGACGAGCGAGCCACTTGACATCACTTTCACATTTTTCCATTTAAGCTAACACTATTTTATTAATACCTAAATTTATTCAAAAGAGTTTATTGCTCCTTGAACTTTGCCTACCCTTTCAGGAATTATGAGCGTGATGACATGTGTGTATGTACATAAATACATAGGATCATGCCTATAATCCCCGAAGGGGTAGGCAGAGTCAAAGGGGCAGAAGGCCCCTTTAACCACATTCAGCCAAAATCTATACTGGGATAAGAATGGAATACTGAGTTAGCTGGAAAATTGTGAAAAAGTAGTGACAAGTGGCCAGCTTGTAGCTTTCACAATAGCATACCTAAAACCAGATATACCATTAGTCGTTTTTTACGACATGCTAGGCAAGAACCACAGTTGGCACATTATTTTTAAGTATCAGACCAAAATGGGACAATGGGCTGGGTTAGATGGAAAATAACATGTATGTGTTAACTAGTTATGTTGTCGACCGTTAAATAACGGGTTTGATTCTCTCTACGTGTTTAACACAGTGCCGTTAATTTATAATTTTCACGATTCTGCAATTAATTATATTGTACCCACCATAAATAACTTAACACGGTCATATAACAGCAATACGTATGCAGTCGCAAATGATGTGATGTGACGTCACTCGGTGGTAAAGGCAAATTTTATTAATTGACTCGAGTGTAAACATCATTATAAATTAATTAGTTACGTCACACCAATAACATTACGCCCGTAATCCCTGATGGGTTAGGCAGTCAAAGGGGCAGCAAGCCCCCTAAAACACATTCAGCGAAAAATTCGACTGGGCTGGGTTAGATGGAAAATTGTGAAAAAGTGACAAGTGGTTAGCCGGTCGCCTACACAATCACATAACCAAAACCCTTTATACCATTATTCGCCTTTTACGATATGCTAGACAAGGAACACAGTTGACACATTTTTTTCAAGTCCCAGACTAACATGGGACAAATTGTTTACGTCAACTTAAGAAATAATATTTGGAAAGAGCGAGACATCCCCGACACAAGTATTTATTACTACCTGGGGCGTCTCTAAACTTGTAATTTAAAATTTGAGTAATAAAGATATTTTCATTTTAATATATTTTATTTATTTAAATAACAAGAGGCTGTTTCGACATACCAATAAGTACATAAAAACATTGGTGCCTCTTTTACATATTTCATATTGACTATGCAATCTATCATCTGGCAATAGCCATAACGGGGTTATTCGGCGTCAGCAACTTGTTTAGTTTACGTTGACAAAACCTCAGAGTAAACCAGGTGTGAGGTAAACCTGGCAGAGATTTAGTTTTGCTATTGATATTGTACATACAAACACACACCCACACTGGCAATCCTCATAGTGGTAGACATAATGCAAGAATGGTAAGCTCTTATGCCGTATTTAGTTGAAAATAAAATCGAGCTGGGTTAGATGGAAAATTCTGAAAAAGTAGTGACAAGTGGCTAGCTCGTCGCCTACATTATAAACCCAATATCCAATAATATTATTAGCCATTTACGACATTCTAGGCTAGAAACAGAGTCAATAAATTATTTTTGAGTCACAGAATACATGTATAATATAAAAAATAATCGCTGAATGTGTTGCTAAGCGCAAATCTCGAGAACAGCTGAACCGATTTGGCTAATTGTTTTTTAGTTATGTTTGTTATCAGGTGAAAGTTCTAAAAATAAAAAAGTTGCACGGAAAAAAAAATGAGTATCGAAAATCCGAAAACGGGGCGTTACGAAGTGCGCCGGGTCAGCTAGTACATAATATAACATCACGCCGTAAACCCTGAAAATGTAGGCAGAATAATGAAATAAAAATCATATCCTGATACCGTTCGCGGGTAACGCCAGCAGTAGGTCGACCTGACAACAGCAATGACGAAACTACGTGGAAACAGCCGACAGATTATCGCAAAAACAAGCAACAGACATAACAATTATTAATTGCATATTCAACGACCTACTACGTAGTGGCCGCAGAAAATAAACAAACTGACAAATCGTAAAACAAAAGCCTTAGTGAGTCATTTATCAATGGTGTACAGGGCAACATACACACTTCTTAAGCCCTTGCAATAAGGTTCACAATTGAACCAAGTTTATACTTATTAGTGCACATTGTATACTTCTAAGTATACCGTAGTCACATTTTCAAAAATATCTAAACTTTACCATTTTAGAAATACGTAAACCACAATCTGTATAATAGACTGGCCCGTTGGTCGAGTGGTTAGAGACCCTGGCCACGAAACTAAGGGTCGCGGGTTCGAATCCCGCTAGGCGCAAATGTTTCGTGTGATGAACATGGACATTTGCACTCAAGTCATGGATGTTTATAAACGCATTTAAGTATGTCTATCCGTTCACCTAGTATCCATAGCACAAGCATAAGCTTAGTTTGCAACTAGGGAATTGGTGTGTCAGTCTGGAGAATTTATTTATTTATTATTTAATCTGCTAAACACCTAACCATCACTGTCTCAACAAAACTAGGTAAACATTTGTTTCACATTAACGGCATGGAGTGGTAGAAGTTTTTAAAAATGTATACCTTTTATTGTCCGTGACTGTACATTAACGTTGGAAAATCATCATTAGTATTTCTTAGTATTCCATACAATTTAAGTAATTAGCGTTACAACGGAGCAGTTATAATAGATTTTTTTTCATTTTCCTTAGTAACCTAAAAGATAAATGTTTTATTGTATTTTTTTTAAATAGATGCCCAATGAGTTTTCCTGCGTGATCACCGTCGCCCATAGGCACTCGTCATACCAGGTCAATCGCATTTGTGTTGCCGGCCTAAGGCCAGAGATATTATTGCCACCTGAGATGCCTGAGGATGCGTAGCAAGGTATGTGTTTGTTAAGAACCAATGAAATAGCTGCGCTGAGCAAGGCTAACTAAATGAACTATATCAAAGTCGGTTCACAACAGTAGCGCAGTTAAACGTTTTACCAAGTCTTCCTACGTCATTTCAAGGTTGAACTAGCGGAAATGAGCTTCAAGACATGAAAAACAAACAAAAAGCAACAAGACCGACTTAAAAGGCACACAAAGTTTCGTTCAACACGGAACATTCCTTAGGTTTTACGAGCGGGAAAGATCCCAAAAAATGCTGAGGTCAAACATTTCGTCTTGCACGCGGAATTAGCGTGAAAAGAACGGAAATCCGATTGCTATGAACGTAAAATATGCACTGACTATTGCCCGCGACTTCGTCCGCTTAAATTGGACAAAAAAAAAATCTTGTCACGCAGGACCATAATTATTTAGCATTAGAATTTAATAATAAAAGTGCTAAACAAATATGTAATTTACTTCTTAATACTATCAGCTATCTGCCAGTGAAAATCCCGTCATAATCGATTCAGCCTCTCCGGCAGTTAACCGAAACAAACACACAGACAAAAAAATACTGTTTTTTCCCTAATGTATCGTATCGTATATCTACTTTCATATGCATTTAGTAATCACTGGTATACTGTGGTCATAAGTTGGTGTGCCAAGGTACAACAACGTTATCTCATATGCCTACCTAAATAGACATCATCTTCCTAGCGTTATGTCCCTTGCTTAGACGGGGTCCGCTTAGACCATGATCCAGGATTTAGCGAGTCTGGTAATTATGAAGCAACGGCCGATAAACAATTTTTTTGGATCATTTTTACAAATCCAAAGTTGTTTGAATTTGCAGGTTTCATCACGATGTTTTCCTTCACCGTCGAGCTAGTGGTATAAATAAATACGTACATAGACTTGAAAAATCTAGAGGTGCATGCCCGGGTTTGAACCCGCACTCCTCGGTTGAGTGGCGCGTGTCCTTACCATTGAGCTACCACCGCTCTAAATAGACGGGCGGAAGAAAAATACTTACACAGATGTAATTCACGCGAGCGCACGAGCGAGTTGATTAATAATAAATATTGTTTTGTTCATTAATATTAAATGTTGATTACTATTCCTTAAAAACTCATTTTTGATTCATGCATCTGCAAAAAAAATATGTTTTCCTAGATTTACCTTGAACACAAAATGTTTGCGGAATACTGTAGTAATAAACTGTTATGTCGACATCAAAAACAGAGACTTCAACTTTATCTATCTGTATATATACATTCGTAGTTATCTATATATCATCATCATCTTCCTAGCGTTATGTCCCGTGTTTAGACGGGGTCCGCTTAGACCATGATCCAGGATTTAGCGAGTCTGGTAATAACATTGAAGCGACTGCCAATCTGACCTTCGTAACCCTATGATAGGGGAACCAGACAATTTTTGGATCATGGTTACAAATCCAAAGTTATTTGAATTTGCAGGTTTCATCACGATGTTTTCCCTCACCGTCGAGCTGGTGGTATAAATACGTACATAGATTTGAAAAATCCAGAGGTACATGCCCGGGTTTGAACCCGCACTCTTCGGTTAAGAGGCGCGTGTCCTTACCATTGAGCTACCACCGCTCTCTCTATATATATACATATGTATATATATATATGTACTCGAGTATATAGATTTGGTAGTGTTCGCAGAGTTGTTGAGTCATTTATAGCTCGCACGCCATTCCCAACGGTGCAAAAGTAGACTTCTAAGATATATAAGCAGTAACCCTGACGATTGATCGACTACGCTGAAATAATATCAAAGGCCAAAAGTAGTTTACCGAGAACTATATTTTATGCAGATTTTCGTCTGTCTAAATATAATCTGTTATCCGCAGTGAGGTAAGATATTTTATACTTCTCGAATGTTCCGGTTGAAAGAACCGAGTTGAGGATTATAAGATTGTAGTTGCTATCGGATATCTGAATTTAGGGGATTACACGGGGTGGGTCATGGGTTAATCATCTACCCAGGGTCAGGCAGATTGCACCTATTGGTGGTGAAACTCATATCATATGTGGTGATCTTTCATTGATACGGCTAATATGGTGGTAGTTAGATATAGCCTATCCAAGAAAGTCCTTCATAAAAGAAAACCTTATACGGTTAAAATAAATAACAACTACAAACACTTAGAACGAACCCGCGCCCTTTGCATTGGACGCGAAATCTGAAGTCGACTACACCATCAGGGTTATCAAACAATAGCCACGGACCACGTATATCAAACATGTACCAACCGATATATCACAGACCGTTTGTTTATCGCTAACCCGGCGAATTTTCCATCGATTTCGCAACGTTCGCGTAAATATTCGCAATTCGCCACAGCCGAAACCAGCATTCCTTCCCTTTCCCTAGGCCTTGGACTGGTCGCTGACTTCGAATGAGCCCAAATGAGCCGCGTTAGTACCGTCGTATCAAATTACTTTAGTTACAAGAATAAAATTAAAAAATAAAAATTTCGTAACACATATATCAATTTTATCGCCATTAAAAAAGTTATTTTTAAGAAAAACAGATATTTTAATGACATTTCGTATCCCTCTAATGTAACAAACGTAACTTCTCACAGGTCCACTAGACTCACTACTATCGACACTAAACACGATATGCATTACATAGTACATGAGTACTTACAGCTTGACGTTACGGCCGTGTTGCAACGACCGTGGTCACCAGCGGACTGGACGACACATTTTGATGATCCATTCAAAAATGTGTATTTTATAGGATTTTTTTTTTACTTCGCTGACGTTAATACATTTTTTATTAATGTCATACACTTGACATATCTACGTATTTGCCAACGGGCGAGGACATACTCACAAATATACGAAAGCATCCTATCTGCCCAGCTTCGCTTCAGGAAACGCATCCTCAGATTGGACCCTACCTAAAAGGTATATAACGCACCCTTACAGTGACCTACTTCAGAAGAGTTCAATCAGTGAAAATATCTCTATACAAAACAACACGCCCGTAATCCCAATCCCCGAAGGTACCCCTTCGGGGATTACGTTCGGGGATTCAGAGTCAAAGGGGTAGCTCCTTCAATCAACTGGGCTGGGTTAGATGGAAATCTTTGTAGTCTTCAATTTTCATGATGACTGGCTCGATGGCGCATTCGGTAGTGACCCTGCCCCATGCGCCAAGAGTTGTGGGTGCGATCCCCACCCAGGACAAACATTCGTATGATGAATACTTGTGTTTGTCCTGTATCTGGGTGTTAATATCCAATATTTAAGTATATATTTGTAATACTGTTGATTCTGATATCCGTAACACAAGTGCTTAAGCTACTTACCTCGGAGTCAGATCAATGTATGTGATATCGTTGAATATTTATTATTTATGTATTATTTTCAGGAATCTCGGGTTTCACTTCACTCATATTTTAAGGGTGCGATATGTAGTCAGTACCCGCAGGTGGTCTCGCCCCCTTACAATAATACACACTAAGTATACAATCTATACTTATAATAAATCTGTAGAGAGGTCAATTCTGTACATGAAATATATTTTCAAAATAACTATCAGGGGGTGATTAGTGATCGATACTGATGCCAAAAATGCAATCAGTAAAATTTTTGTCTATCTGTCTGTCTGTATGTTCCTTATAGAAAAAAAAACTACTCGACGGATTTTAACGAAACTTGGTACAATTATTCTTCATACTCCTGGGCAGGTTATAGTATACTTTTCATCACGCTACAATCAATAGGAGCAGAGTAGTGAAGGGAAATGTTGGGAAAACGGGAGAAGTTACTCCATTTTTTAAACTTCCGTCGCGTGTGCAGCCTTAATGGTTAAAGTTACATAGAAATAATGTATGACGGAAATAGTCTTTATAATATTAACCATAAACGCGGGTGACACCGCTGGCACAGCTAGTACTTAAATAAACTTTGAAAACAACAGTGGGAAATTGATTGTGACAGTGAGAAATTACGTGTGATGTATATTATGTGATTGTCTCCGTGTGTCTATGAATGCGAGTACATATGTGTGCTATTTATTTCATGTACGTGTGTAAGATTAAGCATGAATGTAAGTAGTATTTCTCTCATTGAAGATATATAATAAATTATTACGTTAATGCATATTATTTTAGTTGCGTGTGATTTGTGGAAGACGGTAATTGTACAATAACATTTACATGACTCTAGATTTGAATACCTATTCTTGGGATTGCTTAAGAGACCGCAAGTGTATTGAAATGTATGTTTTTAGTTATTATATTGTATCAAAATCCACATTCTAAACAAGGTATTACAAACCGAGGTGGCATATCATCAAGTCCATAAAAATCAATCAAGGATTTTCGCAAGGATTTCGAATAAGTAAACCTATTTGAGCAAGTCGAAAAGTGGATGGTCAATAATCACCTAACATTTTGATGAAATTTAAAAAGATCCCAATGAAATGACATGAGGGGATGTATAACCCATGACAATTACCTTTACCAATAGGTCTTCATACACACAAATACACGCGTATTTCTTTACTGATACATGAACTTCAAAATAGAGGAAGATAATTCACTCGCTCTAATTTTAAAAGTGTCATATATAAACATCGACAATTTGATAATTGTTTTATATGTCAGCATACATATATAAAACAATCAATCAAATTGTCGATGGTTATAAAAGTTTCGATCAACGGTTCCTCCAACACTTTAAACTTGTTACACCATACGTCATTTAACTTACAGTGGTGTAGTCGAAGCTTGTCCATTCATGAGCTGGACACATTACAAATGTACTTCGACTTAAGTATCACGGAAGATGACATCACCAAACATTTGACATGTTTCTAATGAGCTGTCAAAATGCTTCCATGGATTTTGTATGGAAAGTGTTACGTCACGTTTAGCAAACTCAAGTGATCTTTAGGAATAAGTTACGCAAAACTTACAGAATTATTAGAAAATAGTTTTCTGTATACAGGGTCTTTCGTCGATTCGTCAAAAAGAATCCTTGTTCGATTCGCACCATGGAACGAGATGACGAAGTACAAAATAGTCCTTCCCAATTCATACCATAGTGCGAATCAACGACTTCAAAATGGCTCCTTATGCGATTCGTAACGTGGGCCTAACAGCTGGTGAAGCGAATCGACGAAAGATCCTAAATATATATAAATACATTTTTTTTAACAAAATATGTCTTTGAAACATTTGTAACTCGGTTCTCTGCCTACCCCGCTAAAAAAGAAAGATGAAAGTTTTTAATTCGTTAGATTCGGAATCACACAAGATTAGGCTTTTTAAAAAAATCGATTCTCTCTGCCTACCCCGCTAGTTAAGTGGCGTGGAGTTTAGTTAGTTAATAAAATAATGCTCTCAAAATAGCATGCACGTTTTAGAAAAAGTAAATAGCATAGGTACTAATAATATAAAATCTTATTCACTATTATAATGATATTTCGGGGTTTGAGTGTGTGATTGTATAAACGACGAGCTAGCCACTTGTCACTATTTTTTGACAGTTTTCTTGTTGGTTAAATGTGGTTACGGCGGCCAGCCCTTTTGACTCTGCCTACCCCTTCGGGGATTACAGGTGTAATGATATGTATGTATGTCATATAAAATCATAGAAAACTAAAGAACTTTCCGTCAGATCAGCAAAAAATTGTTCATCACAACATACATACTGATGAGCTTTCTGCATTCAGACCAGTTTTATAAAAGCATGGTAGCACTATACGAGTTAATAGTCTAAAATGCACCTTAGCTATGGCCATCAAGTCGCATCGGCTGCATAAGAGAAAGTAGTTGGCACACATCGCATCGCCCTTATAAAAATAATTGAGGCGGCACAAAAATACTTTCTCTTTAAGCAGTGGGTCATTTTATTTGAACCTCGAGCTTTGAATATCATTTTGGGACTAGCTTCTGGCCGTGTGAACTTCAGTCTAATACATAGTGACTGTATCATTTGACAGGCTCGTTGGTCAAGTGGTCAGAGACGCTGGCCACGAAACGCCGGTTCGAATCCCGCTAGCGGCAAATATTTCGTGTGATGGAATTTGTACTCGAGTCATGAATGTTTATAAGCGTACTTAAAAGTATATCTATCCGTTCACCTAGTATACACAGGACAAGCTTATACTAGGGATCTAGGGAATTGGTGTATCAGTCTTGGAAATTTATTATTATTTGTCAGACGGGATTCTGGGATAAAAAGTATGCTAGGTTCATGCTTTTTTAAACTCGGGTTGTGGCAACACTGCTAGTAACATCTGATTTCGTTTGTCCCGGTTTTAAATTTTATATTTTAATATAAATACTGATTAATTGGCCATTTAACTGCTACTAAACTAATAATTAACATAAAGTTAATGTGTGTGTATAATAATTGTGTTAAAAACTAAGTATTACAGTGCTTGTGAGACGAGTTATTTATAAGGTAGATGACAGGCAAGTTTGAATTTATTGTTTATCTCTCTTATTACCTATGTAATAGATTGTAGTTTATTTATTACAAAGTTTATGTGTTTGTGAAGCATTTTATAAAGATTATATCGTAATTAAATGATCATTTTCTAACCTCACAAATTGTGTAAACAAATCCTTGGGTACCTACTTTTTTATTTTACGGTAGTACGTGACATAAGTGTGTTTTGTCTCTAATACTTATACAATAGTGATAAAAATACACAAATATGATGACTCGTAGCAAGGCCTTAGCTCGTCAGGGAGGGTCTGGACTCGCCTCGGCTCGTCAGACCGAGTCCAGACTTGATCTGGCTTTGAAGGAATTGAAGGCCACCAAGGAAGAGGTTACACAACTAAATAGGGACAGAGAGAGCAATGAGAAGGAATTGTTGGAGGTATTGGATAAGAGTAGTAGGTTAAAAAAAGATATGGCTGAGTTGCATACTCAACATATGATTGTAGTTGAGGAACGGGACAGACTCCAATCAATAGTAGATGGGTTTGGTGAGTGTAGCCAGGAGTACGTCCACAACCTTAGGCGTGTCACAATGCTGGAGCAAGAATTGCAAGAGGCTCACCACCACATTAGCCACTTGGAGACGGAGAAGCAGGACGTGGCTGCGTCCCAAACCCAGTGCCTATACGACGAACTGATAGGTAGTGCGCCCAGCCTTATTTCTGCTGCATGCGACCTAAATCCTACTATAACCATAGACTTGACAAATGAAAATACCATATGTCATTCGCCTGCAATGGGATTGGCTAGATGTAGCAGGAATAAGTTGAAAAAATACATTAGAATTAATAGATATATTAGGAAAACAAAAAAAATAATTAAGAAACAAAATTGTGCATGCAATAAAATTAAGTGTATTCGGGATAGACAAAGATTAGGTGATGAATTAGACTTGTATTCATTAACTTTAGATAATAATATCACCACATACGAAAATAGCATTAAGCAATTGGAATGTAAAATGCAAACTTTACAGGAATCCTTGGACATGATGACCAGTAGGTATTTATGTACCAAGAAGGAGAATGAGGAACACATATTGGCTTTGAAGTGCCTTTGTGAAACATCTGTGACGAGTGGCAACAGCCACAATAGCGTAGGTACCATAAACGGGTCTCGGTCACTGTGTGACTCATCATTCTCTTGCAGTGATTGTTATTGTAATAACCTAACTACTTCACCCAGTACAAATAAAGCCAACAGTTCCTTCGCGTTATCAAATAACGTAGGTAAAAATATTGTCATGTTTAGTGATGAACTAGGTAAAGGTATGGGCCAATTAATTAGTGATTCTGTGGGACAACCGATATTGAATTGTTGCTATCCAAATGTTCCATATAATGGAATTATTGACAAGATAAAAAATTATAAGTTTTTAGAAAATAGTACCTTAATAATATTAACTGCGAACAGAGGAAATGTAAACAAAAAAGAATTAGTAAAATGTTTTGAGTGTTTAACTTCATTAAATATAGATAATATTATTATGTTTACACTTCCTTACAGCAAATACTTGCCACAGTCAGAAAATGACTTAAGATATAAGCTTAATTTGACTATGAATACGTTAATTAGTAATTATAATTACTATCAAAAATTCCACTTGATAGACTGTAATAATTTAACTTGTAATTTGACAAATAATTTAATATTTAATGTAAATAATGTGACAAAAGATAACTTTTATCTTGTGAAATTTTACAAAAGACAGTTAGCAGCTTCGCTATCTTATTATATTATCCAATCAGCCAAAAATTTGGCTACCCAACCGGCTTCTATTGAGCATAAATGTGACATTAATAATAATAATCAGGAAGTATTTCCTAGTAATTTAAATTATATTATAAGACAATAGAGGAAATCTCTAGCTCAATAGTGACAAAAGAAAGGTCCAATGTATTAAACATTATTCATCAGAATATTCAAGGCTTTTCTGGCAAAGAACTAGAAATAGAACTTTGTCTCAATCAAATGGGTATACACGTTTTATGTTTAACAGAACACTGTTTGAGGCAAAGTGAGCTCATTATTAATATGGATAATTTCACAGTCATTAGTTCGTTCACTAGAAAGTCGGCTATTCGAGGCGGGTCACTTATTTTAATTAATAACTTGTTAAAATGTAAAGAACGTAAAGATATAGTCGCACTGTCAATTGAGCGAACTATTGAACTATCATGCGCAGAGGTTGAACAGTCTATTATTGTTTGTGCTTATAGACCTCCATCAGGGAATTATCACATTTTTGAATCCACTATGGAAGAGGTATTAAAAAAAGTAAGTAATTGTAATAAAAATATTATAATTTGTGGGGACTTTAATATTAATATTTTAGATGTATGTCAAAATACAGTAATGTTTTTAAATCTTTTTAAAAGTTTTGATTTACATCACTTGTTCTCACAGCCTACTAGAATTACACCTACATCAGCTACCTGTATAGACAATATTTTTAGTAATTGTAATGTCAATAATAAATCAATAATTAATTTTGTAAATTCTGATCATAGTGGACAAATTGTAACGTTGGAATACCGTCATGCCACCCCTTCATCAACTTTTACTTGTAGGCCAGTTACAGCCCATCGTGTGGACAGATTTAAGGAAAATGTGGGTAATAAAATTTCATTAATTCAGTTTAGGGATGCAGATATTAATGATTCATATAAAGCTCTTTTTAACGTAATTGATAAAGAATTTAAAAGTATTTTTACTAAAAGAACAGTCACTGTGGACAAGTCAAAAATTAAATTTAGTGACTGGGCCACAAAGGGCATTCACACTAGTAGACGTAGACTATTCGATCTATATGATATTAAGGCAAACTCAAACGACCTGAAAATAATCGAATACGTCAAGAATTATTCAAAATTATTTAAAAAAGTTTGTATAGTTGCAAAATCGATTTATATTAAAACCAAATTGTAAATTCTAGTAATAAAATTAAAGCCACGTGGAATGTAATTAATAAAGAGACTTGTAAAAATAAAACAGAACATCACAAGCTCTCTTTAAAAATTGGTAATAAATATCTTAATTCAGACGATGAAGTGGCAAATGCCTTTGAAACCTACTTCTCTAGCATTCCAACTGCGATTACCTGCTCATTAAATTCTTGTCCGCGTCTTGCTCATTCCATCCTCAAATCTAACGTTGTTGAATGTAACACTCCATTTAATTTCCATCATATCAACGATATAACTATTCTAAAAACTTTTAGAGAACTTAACGTAAAAAAGACTGAGGATTTATGGGGAATTTCAATAGACTTATTAAAGCACATAATACAGTCTATTGCCCCTTTTTTAGCAGAACTTTTCAATAAATGTATAGACAATGGTCAATTTCCAAATTTAATGAAACATAGCAAAGTTATTCCATTATTTAAAACAGGTGATAGAAGTGACCCGTCCAACTATAGACCTATATCTATATTGCCAGCCCTAAGCAAGATTTTTGAAAAGATTATACTTACTCAGTTACTATCTCACTTTTCTTTAAATAACTTATTACATAAGAAACAGTTTGGATTCACCAGGGGTAAATCTACCACTGATGCAGGAATAACGCTTGTAAAACATATTATTGAGGCATGGGAGGGCAAGCAGGATGCTGTAGGAATTTTTTGTGATCTTTCTAAGGCCTTTGATTGCGTAGATCACCAGACTCTCTTGATTAAGCTAAGGCATTATGGTGTTTCAATGAACTCGCTTAATCTAATAAAGTCATACCTAAATGACCGACGTCAAGTAATAAATGTGAATGGAAGTAATTCTTCTGGCACCCCTTTAGCTATGGGAGTGCCCCAGGGATCAATATTGGGGCCCCTTCTCTTCCTGATATATATAAATGACCTGCCCTACTATACGAGGGACTTATGTGATACAGTATTATTTGCTGATGATACTTCTTTTATTTTTAAAATCGATAGACAGAAAGACAAGTTTGACGATGTTAATAATGCTCTCTCACACACACAAGAGACAAAGAACATAATGAGTACAATATTTTCGAATCCCAGACCACCGTAACTATCTCAACTCTAATATTGAACAAAACTAGCATACGAATACATTGACCCGGTCTCGGTTGCTTGAGCTCTCCTGTGTGCTTAGCCAAATGCGCGCCATCGATTCCATAACGAACTTCGCTACCGCTCGTATCGCGCCACAAACTTGTTCACTAAGAACTCATAGTGCGGAACTCGGAGTTAGTTCCCGATTTGTCCACCCGAATAAGTCTGTGGCGCGATACGAGCGTTAGCGAAGTTCGTTATGGAATCGCTGGCGCGCATTTGGCTAAGCACCAAGATATTGTCATTATAATTCCTGTGGTTTTAACGCCGTCGCCTAGTCGAAAGTCGCAAGCGATAAAGACTGCAGTGAAAATACAAACAAGAAACATTACAAACATATGTTTGTAACCTGAAAACTGTTCAAAATCCGTAATAGAATACTAACCAACACTAGCAGCAATTTCCTAACAACAAACTTAATTGAAAGAAGAAACGAATCATTATCTTTACTCAAAGTACCTTTATAGTTTTTTAATTAATACGCTACTCAATCAATCAATTTCTCCACAATGCCCCATTGATGAATCACCATGTCTGACCACACAAATGGAAAACGCCATAACAAATAAAAAAGCCGTTATCTTCTACGACTAATAGCTGTTATCTAACATCGAATCAGAGGGAATGTCCTACTTCGGAATCAGATGGTTTGTTGATAAGTTTTAATACAGTTTTAATAGACGAAATGATTACGCCAGTAAAGGTAATATTCAAATTGAAATGGACGGACGATGAATGTGCATATTGATTTAGTTTTAATTTGATAGATATTTGTTTCATTTCAGTGGAGTGGTGGTAGCTCAATGGTAAGGACACGCGCCTCTTAACCGAGGAGTGCGGGTTCAAACCCGGGCACGTACCTCTGGATTTTTCAAGTCTATGTACGTATTTATACCACTAGCTCGACGGTGAGGGAAAAACATCGTGATGAAACCTGCAAATTCAAACAACTTTGGATTTGTAACCATGATCCAAAAATTGTCTGGTTCCCCTATCTTAGGGTTACGAAGGTCAGATCGGCAGTCGCTTCAATGTAATTACCAGACACGCTAAAGCCTGGATCATGGTCTAAGCGGACCCCGTCTAAGCACGGGACATAACGCTAGGAAGATGATGATTTGTTTCATTTCAGTAAAGATCTTATTAACTATTTAGGTTAGAAGATAATATTTAAATCGGTAGGGACAGTAAATATATAGTCGTCATATATATATCACTGGGTCGGTGGCGCATTCGGTATTGGCCCTGCCCCATGCGCCAAGAGTTGTGGGTTCGATCCTCACACAGGACAAACATTTGTATAATGAATACTTGTGTTTGTTCTGTGTCTGGGTGTTAATATCCAATATTTAAGTATATATTCGTAATACCACTGTTGATTCTGATATCAGTAACACAAATGCTTAATCTACTTACCTCGGAGTCAGATCAATGTATGTGATGTAGTCTGATATATATTATTATTATATATTAGTTGTACCCAGCACATGGTAATAAAATAAACTTTTATCAGATTCTTGAGAAACAGTTAGACGTACATAAAAAAATGTGTATTTATGAAAAAAAAATTGCTACTGCAGGTCTATGAGAGCAAAACCCAATTCATTTAAAATCTTCCTAGCTAGTGCTATTTTATAGGCCTCAGCTAATAGAACGTCGAACCATTAAAAATATATAAAGAAAATAATTTAATTAAAATAAAATACTCCATCACAATTTTCCATCTAACCCAGCTCAGTTTTGTTTTGGGCTGAATGTGGTTAAAGAGGCCTGCTGCTCCTTTAACTCAGCCTTCCCCTTTGGAAGTGATATTATGTTTGACAATAAAATAAAATAAAAATAGTTGCTATCTAATAAATAATATCAGAGAGGCATAACAAGATATTTTACGAGACATCATCAAGATATAATAAATTAATATACAAGAGGCTTGACCAGCTATATAAATCGTCACGTGTTGAAGAAAAGAAATGAAAGCTGTTAAAGGAAATATTAATAATATTTAAATGCTGATGATGAAATGTTCTACGGTGACGCAAGACTAGTCTAATAAACTATTAGGATTACGTACATTGATTTATAGCATTTTCGTAGAAAAAAACTTCGGCTATAAATTAACCCATCAAGGCTGATCGAACTCGATTCTGATTAACCAAATGCTTGCACAAATACAATCATTAAACCTACCTGATCCTGAAGGTCACGGTTATAATGGCTTAATAATTACAGGTAAAAAGTTTGGTGGTTGGTAAAACACGTCACGTAATATGGTATTGTCATCCGGGGTCGTGTCCTAATCCTCCTCATCCGTATGGCAACTGTGTAGATCTATTATTAAAGGACAGGAAATGAAGTTTTTCTCCATCCCTCTCAGCTACGTCGAGGTCAGAGGGAATCAGCGGGAGCCTCTTACTATTGTTGAAGTAAGATACTCTTATTGGTTCCCCGTAGCACCGTCTATGTGGCGATGAAGGTGCCCCGTGGGATCTAGCTGGCATAACTAGGCCGCTTCATACTGGAAATATCTCTCATGGAAGAAAAATGGACATTGAAGGTTAAAAAAAAAGAGAAAAAAAATCCTTTTGGTACAAGGATATTATTAGTAATAATATTCAATCAATCGTAAGCTAAAAATGATCTTGTATATATTAAGTGCTCTACATATCATGTAGTAAAAGACTGTAACATAAAATACAATAGCTTAAATAACTTCAATAAACACATCTACGACAAAGAACCTAGAAACAAAGATCCTCGTTCAACTTTGCACCTTGTTCCAACGAATTAATTAGCGATCTTTAAACGCGGCCGTGCCAAGTCAGTCATTATAATTGTCCAGTTAATTGAAATAACTAGTATTCAGTGTTGCGCACCAATCTTCTTGTAAGAGTTGGACTATTTATTACATACACAACATCAAACATCACGCTCGTAATCAGAGTCAAAGTGACAGCAAGCCCCTTCAACCACATTCAGCCAAAAATAAAACTGAGCTAGATTAGATGGAAGATTGTGAAGAAGTAGTGACGAGTGGCTAGCCTGTCGCCTACACAATCACATACCCAAAACCCGATATACCATTAGTCGCCTTTTACGACAAGCGAGGCCAGGAACACAGTTCTTTACGCGCATTATTTTAATGTCCCAGACCAACGTGGGATTATTTATTACTTTTAGAGTAAGATCCTAGGGCTCCTAGACGTTAATATTTTTTTACAAATGCAGTGTGTAGTAAAGGGTAGCATTACTGCCTAATTTGAACGAACAGGTAATAGCTAGCTTGGATAGCGAGCCTATTTCAAGGTATCAAGTGCGAAATGTAGGAAAGAAATATCTCTCACAAGTGTGTGCGCAAACACAGGTGTACTCTCTGTTCCTCCACTCTCATGGTCCGGTGAAACGGCAACCCAAATGACCGGAGAGGTCAGGCGCCGGACCAACGGCTTAACGTGCTTTTCGAGGCACAGGGGTGATTAAACAGCCAATTTCCTGACTCTGTTACTAAGTAATCTCACTACTAAAATATCCAGGCACATTTTTTTTGGAACTCTTGGTCCAAAGGCGGCACATACTACCACTAGACCAGCGAGACAGTCAACTTGAATAACATTTACGCGAACTCTCCGGGCGAGTACGTGGCACCGAACGTGTTAACATTTATATTATTAAGTATGGATGTCGGCTCTATGGTAATCTACGTAAGGACGTCACTACATCCCCGCGATGAATTGCAATGAGCCGATTTACGTATGTCGAGCTTGATTTATTTATAGGGTGCGGACTGTCGAAATTTAAGTTATGTGCGAATTTTTAACACTGATAACCTTGACGGCGAGGCAGCCTGCACATACAAATACCTAGATGTGAAATGTAAGTAGGTACATTAATTTGAAAACAACAGATGTCTATACAAGATGTATCGTTGTATAATTAAAGAAGAGAAGTGAAACACAATGTGAAACGCAGGATTCGTAACATTGTACAAACGAATCAAACTTAACGTCAAACTTTTTCCATGTCGGTCTAGCACTTAGAAATAATGTAGGTACCAACCAGTGGCGTAGCGTGGTGGGGGTAAATATAAATAAATAAATATTCCACAACATCACATACATTGATCTCACTCCGAGGTAAGTAGCTTAAGCACTAGTGTTACGGATATCAGAAACAACAGTGGTATTACAAATATATACTTAAATATTAGATATTAACACCCAGACACAGAACAAACACAAGTATTCATCGCACAAATGTTTGTCCTGGGTGGGGATCGAACCCACAACTCTTGGCGCATGGGTCCGGGTCACTACCGAATGTGCCATCGAGCCAGTAAAGGGAGCGGTCCGCCCCGGGCGGCACTTGTTGGGGGCGGCAAATATTAAATAACAGTAAACATTTCAAAGATTTATTTAGTATGTCTCATGTTGGTCTGGGGCTTTAAAAGAATGTGCCAACTTCTCCTTTCCTAGCATGTCATGAAAGGCGACTAATGATATATCGGGTTCTGGGTATGTGATAGTGTAGGCGACGAGCTAGCCACTGGCACTCTTTTTTTACAATTTTTCAGATGAAAAATTGTAAAAAAAGAGTTACAGTGACAAACTGGGCTGGGTTAGATAACCCAGCCCAGTTTTATATTTGGCTGAATGTGATTAAAGGGGATTGCCGTGCCTTTCACTCTGCCTACCCCTTCGGGGATTTCGGGCGTGATCTTATGTATGTATGTATTTATTTAGTATTATATTACGCCCTGTCAAAATCAAACATACTCCTGCACCCTGGCTATCTGAAGATTTGAAAAGGTTAAGGGATAAAAAGCATGCGGCTAAATATAAATTCAAAATGGACCCAACCGACAAGA
Source organism: Glyphodes perspectalis (assembly GCA_951394215.1). NCBI lineage: Eukaryota > Metazoa > Arthropoda > Insecta > Lepidoptera > Crambidae > Glyphodes > Glyphodes perspectalis. Next base: position 9,926,884 of record OX596225.1, on the reverse strand, counting down.
ACCAAGAGAAATATAAGCTGTTAAGGAATCGCTGCAATAGATTGTGTAGAGACGCTCAAAGACGCCATATTCATAAGTCCGTGGAAAATGAAAATCCAGCCAAAGTCTGGAAATTTCTTAAGTCATTAGGTATCGGAAGAACTCGTAACGATTCACTCTCAAATGATATTAATGTCGATCTTCTGAATAAGCACTTCCCATCGTCTGTTACCATCGATGGTACTGTGAAAACGAATACCTTAAATCATTTGTCATCTCTTCCGATGCGAGACTATACTCCTTTCGTTTTTAGTCAACTATCCGATTGTGATGTTAAAAAGAGCATCTTGTCCATAGGTTCCAATGCTATCGGGAGTGATAGTATAAGCCGTAACATGATTATACCTCTCCTTGATATTCTTACCCCCATGATCACCCACATCCTTAACCACTCCTTATCCACGAGCACTTTCCCCTCTGGATGGAAAGATGCCCAAATTATCCCACTCCCTAAAAAGACCAACCCGTCATGCCTCTCTGACTACCGTCCCATATCCATATTGCCTTTCCTGTCAAAAGTGCTCGAGCGCATCGTTTATAAACAACTCAGCGATTTCCTATCTAATAATAACCTTTTAAACCCATACCAATCTGGTTTCCGCCCTGGTCATAGTACTACTACAGCCTTGATCAAGGTTACTGATGACATCCGCCAAGGTATGGACAATAAACGACTTACGGTTTTAACATTATTAGATTTTAGTAATGCCTTTAACACAGTGGACTTTGACATCCTTCTTGGTCTTCTACGCTCTCTTAACATATCTCCAACGGTAGTTGACTGGTTTCATAGTTACCTGTATGGTCGCCGGCAACGCATTCGTGCAGAGGATACTTTGTCCTCATGGTGCGATATTATTGCTGGTGTACCTCAAGGTGGTGTCTTGTCTCCTCTTCTCTTTGCTATCTTCATCAACTCTATCACTTACAATCTCACCTCTTCCTTCCACCTCTATGCAGACGATCTTCAGGTGTATTCTCAAGGTAGCTTGGATGACCTTCCATACATAGTTCATAATATCAACGCGGATTTGATGCGGATATCGGATTGGAGCAGATCGTATGGCCTACATGTTAACCCCACCAAGACGCAGGTTAGTGTCGTTGGTGGTTCACGGCTGATCTCAAGGATTAACTGGGAAGTCCTGCCATCCATTATTTTTAACGGAGTTCAAATCCCTTATAGTCAAGTGGTAAGGAACCTTGGTGTTTATATTGACCGCTCCCTGTCCTGGGATGCTCAGATTAAGGAAATAAGCAGCACCTTATCTCAAAGAACGATTCTAATTCCTGCAACCCACCGACGATCGTGAAATGCGGACATCCCGAATACTTCACCTATCGTCCCCTTCCCATTCCTCTGAGTATTATGCTCAATCCTTCACTATCCAATCCACTCGCCTCTGGAACTCTCTTCCTCTTTCTATCAGGTTATCTGATAGTCTTCCGATTTTTAAGTCCCGAGTCGAATCCTATTTTCTTTCTCTTTAAAATGTACAGATAGAGTACATTAGATCTCCTGTCGTTTGGAGCTTTTCTCATGATACAGTTTTAGTATAAGTATAAGTTATGTATTGTATTTGTTTGTATATACTATTTAATATTTACACAATTACGCAGTTGTATATATGTTTGTATGTATAAGTATAATTATTTAAGTATTGTATCATCCTTTCTTTTGTATCCCTTTTATAATTATGAAAGTAATATGTTTACTGCACGGCCCTACCCCTCTCTTTTCAATAGCTTATTTTCCTCTACCTGAAGGTTGTCTGGAAGAGATTGCTTCTAGCGATAAGACCGCCTAAATTGTATTGTATTTGTTTGTATCCTTATTTCTGTATCTGTTTTTCGTGCAATAAAGAATATATCTATCTATCTATCTATATTATGAGTGGCAACGTCTGCGCCGGCTAAACAACTAAGTATTTTAATTGTTTCTTATATAACCTCTCCATTTTTGTAATGCAATAGCTAATATGTATTTCGTTGGATGACAGAGTATCTGAAGCCCATATTTCTTGAGATTCAATTTCGACGGTAAATCTTAAACAAAACGGCAATAATAAGACACTTCCTGTATTACTAGCGCCTATAGGCTACAGTGACCTTTTACCTCATCCGTAGTACTAAAATGACTGACTGCCTCGTTGGTCTAGTGGTAGCATGCGCCGCCTAAGGACCAAGAGGTCCCGGGTTCAAATCCCGGGTCGGGCCAAAAAAAAAAAATTGTGGCTGGGTATTTCAATATCCAAATTACTCAGTAACAGCCCGGAGTCAAAGGTTGGCGGTTTAATCACCCCCGTGCCTCGGATAGCACGTTAAGCCGTTGGTCCCGCGCCTAACCTCTCTTCGGTCATGTCGAATTGCCGTCTCACCGGACTATGAGAGTGAAGAAATAGAGAGTGCACCTGTGTAAGCGCACACACTTGTGCACTATAATATCTCCTGCGCAGTTGGCTAATCCTCGTTGAGATTGGCCGCCGTAACCGATATCGGTTAGGAGGATATTTTTTTTTTATTAGTACTAAAATATATAAACTGGACCACCACAGCTCGCACACTTAACATAACAGTCACACCGTTATGACCTTAAAACAAAAAGCTGCGATTTCTTCGAACACATTAAACTAACATTTAAGACTAACGCTCGGACAAGACCGCCGCTGACGTATAATTTTCGCCATTATACTAAACCATTATAGCGTATTAGCGTTGTGAGTTTGACTAAACAAAGATAAGCCTTCGCCGTTTGCGTAAACGCTCCTAACGATGTACAGCTGCGGTCTGAATGAAAGCGGATATCTCATAAGTAATAACATCAATTGGTTACATGTCTTTTATTTTACTACTCTTTGGCGCAGTCCGAATAGCACCTGCGCGAACAGCACCTGGCCTAATCCACGAACAGCACCTATCGATATTTTTGGCAGATGCTGTTCGTGGATTGAAATGTATTTGGATGATTGTTTGTATAGGCAACGAGCTAGACACTTGTTTACATTTTCCCATCTAACCCAACTCAATTTTATTTCTAGCTTAAAAATGTTTCAGTAGCCTACTCCTTCGACTCTGCCTACCTCTTTGGGGGCTGCGAGCATGATAGTATGTATGGGACCAAACTTATGACCCAAAATGTGCCTCTGAATTTGCATAAGACAGAACTCGTTGATATTCCTTCTACAGTCTGACAACTAGTCCTGGTCATCGGCAATTGCAACTGCATCCAACGTTAACATACCAAGCCGTCATGTGTCCGTTGCGCCATGCACCAACCTTGGCCAAACCTTGAACGACGGTATAGTAATATTATGCACTTTCGCAACCCGCCGGATTCAGTTTCACAACCGCGAGTAAATCTCAGCGCAATCAACGGATACTGCAAACTAGTTACCATGACTAGAAGGGCATCATTTGGTTAAAAAAAAAACTAGTTATGTAAAAAAAAACATATTCGCCACGCGGAAGTCAGATTAGCAGTTGGAGCATAAATGTAAGGCCATGTATGGTATTTGATTTTGAGATGCGGAACTGGATTTTTAATTAATTCATTTAACTAAGATTAGCATCAAAACATATGGCACACATAGACGCAGGTATATACTGATTTCATGTTGCGATTACACCAACAAATTTTCTTTCCAGCCATTTCTGGTTTCTAATCAGGTAGACATGTTGTGCAATGCATTGCGCTAAGCAGTTACGCTAACTCACTTCACTGCACTAAACTCTAACTCACTTATTTGAGGCACACTGCTCAGGACCGAAATAAGTTACCAAATGCCACTCTTAGTACCAAATGGAACATTCGGCGTGTCACATTTGCAGCGCCAAGGCACATTTTTAAGTTAACTTTAAGAACCGGCATAATACTGCGTCTGTGTCACTAATTTGACAGAAAAATATATGCTTATATGTCAACTTTAAGTAAACTTGTAAGTAATAATTATACTTTCTAGAAAATTCTAGAGCTTGTATGAAAAGGACCATCAATGTTGAAGAAGCAAATGAGGTGTGTAAGGACCGTGCCGTGAAGTTTAGTTAGTTAGATTCTTTTACTAATATATCTATTCACAATTTACTATTCTAAAAAAGAACATCCAACCAATAGAAACTAAAAATTGGCCTTACAAACCTGTACAGTAATCAAACTACATACCTACATAAATAAAACTGATCTGCCTAAGTATATAAAACATTAAAATAATAGGTATTATACATTTCAAAGTCAAAACATTGATATTCCCAAAAGATTTATACAACTCAGATGTATTATTAAGAGCAAATGCTATCAATATGCTAACACCTTAAAACATATTATTTATAAAATCCGGTAAATACATAGCAATAGAGAATAATTAACATAATATGTGTCAAGAATCAAGGACGTTATAATCACTAGAAGCGAAAGGTTACCCGCTTGGCTTATACCGCGCTGTTACACTATTTGCCTAGAATAATAGTGTGGGTGACAGCTGTCAGTATTACATGTCAGTTACGGCACATAATAAATAAATAATAGAAACCGCATTTGTGATTAGGTAAGAAATCACGGTATGTGATCACTCAAACGTATAATTTATATATGTATACATAAATGAACCCCTATTTCTCCTGGTCACGCCATAACTTGATAACGGCTTTACTGATTTCGCTAATTCTTTTTTAGTTGTGTTTATTATTGTCAGGTGAAGGTTCTTATGAAAGAAAAAAAAAAGAGTTAAAAAAAATTGGTATTAAATATCCGAGAACGGGGCGTTACGAAGTGCGCCGGATCAGCTAGTACATAATGTAATAGAATCTCTTGAAACAAACAATCAGCTTATTCTGGTAGATTCCGAAGTGAAATCAATGACATAAGCAAACTACGTCTATTTCTAATGCAAAACACCAAATGACTTATACAACTTGTTAATTTTACGTCTGTCGGTTAATTACTGTCCGAACAATTGGAAAAATCAGCCCTTAGTAGTATGAAAAATATAGTTTTTAAATGTGCAGTCTGTCATACCATAGTATCGACCCGCTACTATGGTATGACAGATCGATACCCGCTCCCTCCCCGGAAAACATCATTTCATACATAATTGACTTGACGTTTCACTAATATCGCTTATAGTCGACAACTTCCTCATCTAGAATGGATTGATTAACAAAGAAATAAATAAATATCAGACTACATCACATACATTGATCTATGAGGTAAGCTTAAGCACTTGTGTTACAGATATCAGAATCAACAGTATTACAAATATATACTTAAATATTGGATATTAACACTCAGACACAGAACAAACACAAGTATTCATCACACGACTGTTTGTTCTGGGTGGGGATCGAATCCACAACTCTTGGTGCATGGGGCACTACCGAATGCGCCATTGAGCCAGCAGTCATAACAAGTGATATCTTAATCGTATCTCATAAAATTCCGCTGCAATAAAATATATATAATCATTATAATATAATTAATATATAATCATTTAGAGGAGGCAAATGATAACGAGCCATACAATGAAATGATAAACAATTAATATTTTTTTTATATAAATAAATAAATAAATATATGACTAGGTACATCACATACATTGATATGACTCCGAGATAAGTAGCTAAAGCACTTGTGTTACGGGTATCAGAATCAACAGTGGTATTACAAATATATACTTAAATATTGGATATTAACACCCAGACACAGGACAAACACAAGTGTTCATCACACGAATGTTTGTCCTGGGTAGGGATCGAACCCACAACTCTTGGCGCATGGGGCAGGGTCACTCACTACCGAATGCGCCATCGAGTCACATTTACACCTGAGTTCATCACAGCTGTATGTACTTCTAAATCAAATTAAAATATGTACATAATGTTGAGTATCGTGGCTAATGTTTATATCCAACAGCTGTTTGGATTAACTAATATTATTCGCGAAAATGAGTCAGTCTGTTCGTCTAATAAACCGCTAAACCGATTTTGACGAATTCTGGAACAGAGATTTATGGGATCCTACAGACAGGACTCAAGGGGTATTGTCCATGAAAATAAACAAAAAGGTTTAAATAGACATACGATTGGTCACGAATTTCGACCTACCCCCACGTAACGTAATTTGGGCCATATTTGAAAGACGGAAGATAATGTTGTTTATGAAAAAAAGGCGAGAATATAGAAAGCTTGTCATATTTTACAAGTTGATTCAATCGAAGTGAATGTCTACTACGAATCGGAGAATGTTCCTAAATTGGAAAGTGCGGTCAACAAACCTAGGAGACTTCTTAAACATATTAGTCTGCTTTTAAAAACATCCGTGTTGACACACATACATAAAATGACGCACGCAATCCCCGAAGAAGTAGCCAGAGTTCAAAAAGCAGTAAGCTCCCGAAACCATTAGGCCAAAAATACTAATTCAGGTTTTATGTAAGACTAGCAGCGCCCCGCGGTTTCACCCGCGTAGTTCCCGTTCCCATGGGAATACGGGGATAAAATATAGCCTATGTTACTTCCGGTTAATGTAGCTTTCTAATGGTGAAAGAATTTTTGAAATCGGCACATTAGTTTTTTGAGTTTATTCATTACAAACATACACACACACAAAAATATAAATCTTTCCTCGTTATAATATTAGTATAGATTGGGAAAAGTAGGAACAAGTGGATAGCACGTCGCCTACATAATAATAATCAGACTAAGTTTTTAAACATAGATCGGGCAGGTGCCATAGTCCTTCCCATAGTCCCGGTTACCCAGTCCACTAGCACCTCATCCTAATAGCCCAGATTCTTTGTTCTTCTACTCCATTCCATAGTCCTGCACTGACCGGGGGTGGTCCTTGGTTGCATTTTTTAGTGTATACAGGGATAATCGTCGGTTGGTGTCACATTACATTAAAATTATACTTGACTTTAAAGGGCCTCTACGTGTTGGCTTCGGCCCCACGCACGCCTCCAAAAGTCCGGGACTCTATAGTCCCGAGAAATGGCAAAATCAGACTTATATCAGACTACATCACATACATTGATCTAACTCCGAGGTAAGTAGCATAAGCACTTGTGTTACAGATATCAAAATCAACAGTGGTATAAAAAATACAAAATTAAATATTAGATATTAACACTCAGACACAGAACAAACCAACTATTCATCATACCAATGTTTGTCCTAGGTGGGAATCGAACTCACAACTCTTGGCGCATGGGTCACTAGTCACTACTAAATGCGCCATTGAGCCAGTCAAATGTCTACATGAATACAAACCCATTACTTGGATTCAATCACACACGTCACATCACATAGCATTGGCTGGTGTCATGCATCGAATCAAACTTGTCATACGTCCAATGCGGGTAACGAACTGACTTCGTCAGTAACTTTTCCACTCTTCGTGTTAATCATGTACCCCTTACTCGGTAACAAATATTGTTACATATGCCTGGCTCATTTGGTTTGGTCATTCTTAAAAAGAGACGTCGAATTATCAAGTTGTAATGGGTAAAATCTATGGGGAAGTATGGGTAAGATAATATTCATCAGAGACTGTTTTCTCTGTAGCGGCACAAGTAGCGGCTCTCAAGGTACTGCGTTTAATCTGATGACTGAGAGTACCGCAGACCCAAATAATGGGGAAATTGAGCGCCGATCACGAAGGACATATAGGTCTTGACTTGTCCCTGTTGTCGTTACGTCAGCGCCGTTTTTTTTTTTTTTGTTGAGGCGGTGAAATGCTTCACTCTCCGTCACCCTACCCGGGTGGCATGGTGGTGTGTGGGACTTCCGGGGGCCCTTGAGTAGGGAGCCCCGGCCAAAGTGGTAGTGGTCAGGGTATAGCCATTGAAAGACCGCGGTACTCCTCATCGCTCGAGTGGAGGTGTCATGGGGAATGGCTCAGCCTCCACAGCCACAACACCTCCAGCGACCGGCCCGCCCTAATGTCGTCAGCCATAACCTTCAAAAGGTCGACAACCCCTTGTGTTGCAAGCGGCTACAGTGACCGCTCACCACCAACCGTTAGATTGTGTGTCACCTTTGTGGTGTCAAAAAAATGTCACTGTGTTTGTGGTCGCACTCCTCCGAAACAGCTCGACCGATTTTAATATTTTTTTTTTTGTACGTAGGTCGTAAAGTATTTTTCACCCTCCTCTCCCATCCTCCATTTTTAACAGCAGAACGACGTCTGCCGAGCCAGACAATATTCTAAATAAAATAGTTTTTTGTAATATCACCCAAATTCCAACGAAGAAATTACTTATTGTGTTATGTAGTATACAGACAGGCAAATAACATGTTCATTGCCGAAGACCATGTTTAGTTAGAAATATAATCTTATCGATTAAGATGAGACAGATTATATAAAGATACTATATAACTATATAATATATAAAATAGATTATATAAAGATACTGTTTAGTCGATTTAAAACTCTTTATATAAATCTGTCTGTCAAAACGTCAACTAATATGTACATAACAAAATATCGTATTAGTTATGCAACATTATTATATAGGATGTTTAGCGCATGGAACGACATTTTTTTTTTGGGATACTGGCAGGGTCATTTCGTTACCTTTCCATCCTTTGACTCTGGTAAAAAGAGTCACAGTTTTGAAAATATGATTTTGTAACCCTTTAATTTTTTTTACTTTTTTACTTAAAAATAATATGCCAACTGTGGTGCTTTCCTAGCATATCGCAAAAGGCGAATAATTGTAGGTATGTCGTGTTTTGAGTATGTGGTGTGTACGCGTCGAGATAACCACTTGTCACTACTTTTTCACAATTTTTCATTTAACCCAGTCCACTTTTATTTTTGGCTGAATGTGGTTAAATGGGCTTGCTGTCTCTTTGACCCTGTCTACCCCTTTGGGGGATTACGGGCGTGATGTCATATATGTATGTAAATTATATTTCCATAACCGTGACTCTTTTTACCCGAGTCCAAGGATGGAAAGGTAACAAATGACCCCTCCGGTATAAAAAAAAAAAACGGTTCATGCGCCATTCACCCTGTATACACATACGAATACATTCATCACCATCCACAAAAAATAGAAGCGTTGAAACCGGAATTATGATGGAGACTAGTCGTTCTCTTAAATAAATTGGTCCAGAACCTTCTAAAACTTTATTTATAAATGTAAATAAGAAATAATTTATGTTTGTCCTCTATGCAATTCTCGGCAATTAATTTGATAGTTTGAAATTAAGTTAATGCTCAGCAAAGATTGCATTTTTTTTTCTTTATATTGCCTTGCAACACATTCCAACGATACAGCCAGTCTTTTCCGTAAGAATACAGCTAGTCTAAAAGTACTAGATAGATTTTTTTGTATGATCATTTATATATATATATATATATATATATATATATATATATATATATATATATATATATATATATATGTTACATAATTAACTCGAAATCAGATGACTTTCATCCATATCGAGACCTACGCAAATAAATAAACTACATTCTGTTCACACGGACGAAGTCGCGAGCAAAGCCAGTTAGTCATAAATTTACAATAACACAATGTGCGAAGTGCTTCATTGTGCGCATACGCACGAGGCAGAGCTAAATGCGATGCGGTTTACGATGACTGATTCCTTTGTTAGGTCATTGTGCTGGGTTACTGTATCTTTAAGGCACCGTAAAGACTATTTGGGAGCGCGGAGTTTTTACCACAATAAATTTGTTTTAAATTCTACAACAAGTTGGTATATCGAGTTATTTGGTGTATACTTGGATGTGTGTGTGTATATCATCATCTTCCTAGCGTTATGTCCCATGCTTAGACGAGGTTCAATTAAACCATGATCCAGGATTTAGCGAGTCTGGTAATTACATTGAAGCGACTGTCGATCTGACCTTCGTAACCCTAAGATAGGAGAACCAGACAATTTTTGTATCATGGTTACAAATCCAAAGTTGTTTGAATTTACAGGTGTCATCAGAATGTTTTCGGTGTTCATATATTTGGAAAAAACAAGGGTACGTGCTCGGGTTTAAACCCGCACCCCGTGGCTTATGAGGTATTTTGAGGCGCGTGTCCTTACCATTGAGCTACCACCGGTACAAGTGTGTGTGTGTATATATGTATATGTGTTTATTGGCCATATATATCAGTGAGCTATATTAATACAGTCAGTCACCCATCAAGTATCGTAGGTATGTTAGCAGCTATGGTTACTAGTACAACTTTTGGTTCTTTATCTAAATAGCTTAATAGGTTGACTGGCTCGATGGTGCATTCGGTAGTTATCCTGCCCCATGAGCCAAGAGTTGTGGGTTCGATCCCTACCCAAAACCAACATTCATGTGATGATTACTTATGTTTGTTCTGTGTCTGGGTGTTAATATCCAATATTTAAGTAAGTATATATTTGTAATAACACTGTTGATTCTGATATCCGTAACACAAGTGCTTAAGCTACTTAGCTCGAAGTCAGATCAATGTATGTGATGTAGTCTGATATTTATTTATATTTTTATTTGTATTCTTCATACGAATATTTGTCCTGGGTCGGGATCGAACACTCTTGACGCATGAGGCAGGGCCACTACCGAATGCGCCATCGAGCTTGTCAAAGAGCAAAGCTACTACATATGAGTTTTTTTATGTGTCTTATAAAGAGAAGACGGCAAGAATAGTGGTAGACGGGCTTTTGAGCTTAAAGCACAAAGACACGGTGCCTACTAGGCTTATGACAGCCGCCACATCCATCCACATCAGGAGAACAACTAAAGTGGCTTGACTTGGCAATCAGCTGTCTATTACACTGGCCACCATAGCATCATTTTCTTCAAATATGTGTTTAAATGTACAAGGTGAACAAGAATGGACCAGTCGCTATAGGTGGCACCTAATAGGTTTGTAATACCAGACAGAGGTCATATTTTTAGAGTTCCGCGCGACAAATGGAAAATCTGAACATACATCACTTAATTGTTTACCTGTCAGTTGAATGAGGATAAAATAATTAACTCTATTTCTTTTACTACGTGTTTGTTTGTTATCTCTGGTTTATTTAACAAAATAAATCTGTTACCTACGTAGGTTAATTAATCAATATATAATGTCACAATTCACATTTTTTATTTGTATGTAAAAGTGCAATTATTTCTAGTTAACCTGCAATCGTGAAAACAGAATTTTAACTAAAAGCAATCGACCGATTCCGCAACCATTCACGACGTTTCTCCTTATAAAGTAAATTTTGTGGTAGTTAAAACTACCTCCCAACCCTCAAAGCGCAAGTCCCACTCGCACTTGTCCAATTCGACAACCAATGACTACATTTCTCCTTTAGGAACTACCACCAAAATGTACTATATCTGGAACCATCAAACGCGAATCCCGCTCGCTCTTGTCCAATTTTAGCCACTCTTAGAACTTGTTCATAATCACACTCCGGGAGCCACCAAATCGTCCGCTGATCAGCTTTCTCCGTCCGTAGAAAGCGGCCGCCTAATCGCACAACGACCATCTATTGTTCCCACTTTCACTTAAGCAAATTCGCTTACTGGTATTGTTGTAGATAAATAAATAAATAGTGTCCCATGTTGGTCTGGGACTCGAAAAGAACCAACTATGTTCCTTGGCAGTGGCGGTATTACACATTCGCCGCCAGTAGACTGTTTAAGTATTGCCGCTGCAACTCTACAATTAAAAATTTTCTAGGCGACAAACTAACCACTGTATAGATAGCATAACCTCTATAGTATGTGGCAATGTTACACACATTGTTCATTAATTTATAAACACTGGAGATAATTTGGTAATGTGATATAAATTTGACTCTGCTTTCTTGCGTCCAGTATCAACTTCATAAATTGAATTGGAGATCTTACTCAGAATTGTATATGGACCAATTCTCAATTCATCCAATTTCTTCCTATTAAGTCGATTACCGCTTTCCACATAGACTCTATCTCCTATTTCGAAATTATATTTCTTTCTATGCAAATCGAATAATTAATAATAAGTCTTAAGGCAGACCCTTTAGGTCTTTAGATCCTATAGGTCTTCCTATTATCGCAAGAGTCCTAGGAGTTGCACAAGAGCTGCTTCACTGGTACGATGGACAACACATACTGTCGAAATAAAGTGGTAGTTGGTGCGGACGCCCATCTTTCGCTCACGGAGCACAGCAAAACACTGCTGTTTGAAAATGGTCTTCTGTGGATACTGATTGACATGGGTTACATCATTACTTTTTGTGGATTGTCTTAAAATTACCTTTTTTTTTGTTTCGAGAAGAAATACTTTACGCACCGTCACCCTTACCAGGGGACAGGGTTGTGTGTGGGACTCCCGGGGGCCCTTGAGTGGGGGCCCCTGCTCTGGCCAAAGGTGGTAGTGGCCGGGGTATACCCACTAAAACTCCGCGGTACCCCTCATCGCCTAAGTGGAGGTGTTTACAGGGATCTCGGCACACCCTTCGCTGCCGAAAACACCTCCGGCGACCGGCCTGCCTTACACGGCGGGCAACACTTGCCCCCCGTCAGGGGGGGGCGACGGAGGTACCCAGCTATTCTCGTCCGGCGAGTCTTATAATTGCCTAATAGGCATTAATAATCGCACTATCGATGATATTGTAGATGCACTAAGCATTTATCTTGATGTAAACTAAAATTAAATTTACGGAATTGAGACGAAATTTCTATTTAATAACGGATATCACATAAACCTTATCAGGTGCATTATCAGTGCTTGTACCTTTGTACTTTCAAGTGATTCAGTTATTAATTGCTTACTGTTATCTAATCTTTAGTTAACAGATAAATGGGGGAACAAAAGATAAAGATAATTCCTTGTGTTAATGCAATTAACCACGAAGATATATCTAGTCGTATGTTTCTCCCATGTTGGTCTTATGTGCCAACTTTTTTCCTAGCCCAGCATGTCGAATAAGGCGATGAGTTAGCCACATGTCACTATTTTATTACAATTATTCATCTAATTATATAATGTGCCCAATTATTTATTTAGCTGAATTTGGTTAAAGAATTGAACGCTATCTACCTATAGGTGTGTGTTTGAGAATATGTGGTAAGTGTTAATTCATTTAATGCCTTGAATAAAACTAGTAAATCTGTCATTGACAATCTATACTTATAATAAATCTGTAGAGAGGTCAATTCTGTACATGAAATATATTTTCAAAATAACTATCAGGGGGTAATTAGTGATCGATACTGATGCCAAAAATGCAATCAGTAAAATTTTTGTCTGTCTGTCTGTCTGTCTGTCTGTCTGTCTGTCTGTCTGTCTGTCTGTCTGTATGTCTGTCTGTCTGTCTGTCTGTCTGTCTGTCTGTCTGTCTGTCTGTCTGTCTGTCTGTCTGTCTGTCTGTCTGTCCGTCCGTCTGTCTGTCTGTCTGTATGTTCCTTATAGAAACAAAAACTACTCGACGCATTTTAACAAAACTTGGTACAATTATTCTTCATACTCCTGGGCAGGTTATAGTATACTTTTCATCACGCTACAATAAATAGGAGCAGAGTAGTGAAGGGAAATGTTGGGAAAACGGGAAAAGATACTCCATTTTTTATGCTTCCGTCGCGTGTGCAGCCTTAATGGTTAAAGTTACATAGAAATCATGTATGACGGAAATAGTCTATATAATTTTAACCATAAACGCGGGTGACACCGCTGGCACAGCTAGTTTATAAATACAATATTACAATAGTTACGCAAATACACCTTACACCACCTTCCCAATTCTAACCGTTTAACATCAGAACCTCATTATAACAACGACTATCAAATACCATTACAAATTTTAATGAATATTGATGGCACAACCACGATAAACTTCTATGCGCGTCAGCCATTTAAAGAATCCGAAGGTCATTATCACGCGACCCTCCTACTTATTAAACGACTCCATAAAAACGAGGATCTTGATCCGGTGATATTCTTTGTCAGTTTGGTTATTAAGTGGTTATTAGGAGACGAATTTTCCATCTAACCCAACCTATTGTCCCTTGTTGGTCTGGGACTTAAAAATAATGTACCAATTATGGTTCTAGCCTAGGTTTTGGATATGTGATTGTGTAGGCGACAAGCTGTCCACTTGTCACTACTTTTAACAAGTTTCCATCTAAACCAGCCAGTTTTATCCTTGGCTGAATGTGGTTAAAGGGGGCCTGCTGCCCCTTTGACTCTGCCTATCCGGGGATTTTGGGCGAGATGTTATGTTTGTACGTATGGTTATTCTATTGTAGACGCTGAAGACTTTCGCAATTCTTCGACACCCACTGTAGTAAAATGATTTGTTTAAAATAACATTTAATTGAACCTCTAATGGTCTCATTATTACAGCAAAAAAATAGTATTTTGTTTCAATTCAGCCCAAATGTTATAATGTTATTTCTAGAGTCTTTATACATCATTAAATGATGTGCGATGGTTTTCAGAAACAAGTCAAAAAGCCTATTTTTTTTTTTAATGAATAAATATCCGACAACATCACATACATTGATCTGACTCCGAAGCAAGTAGCTTAAGCACTTGTGTTACAGATATCAGAATCAACAGTGGTATTACAAATATATACTTAAATACAAGTATTCATCATACGAATATTTGTCCTGGGTGGGGATCGAACCCACAACTCTTGGCGCATGGGGCAGGGTCACTACCGAATGCGCCATCGAGCCAGTCAAATATTAAGTCATTAAATATAACATTAGTATATTCCCTGTGATATGCATGCCGTAGTAACTTGTAATAGAAACAGCATAATAGCAAGAATCTTATAACATATAATACAAATAAATTTCATGTGTCACTCAGTGGTGTAATGCATATATTTGATGTATGTTTTGTAATTAAAAAATAAAATAAAATAACTATGGATGTTTTCAATCATGATACATACATACATAACATCACGCCCATAATCCCTGAAGAGATAGGCAGAGTCAAAGGGGCAGCAGGCCCCTTTAACCACAAGTCAAAAACAAAACTGGCCTGGGTTAGATGGAAAATTGTGAAAAAGTAGTGACAAGTGGCAAGCTCGTCGCCTACACAATAACATACCCAAAACCAAATATACCATTAGTCGTCTTTTACGACATTCTAGGCAAGAGACACAGTTGGTACATTCTTTTTAAGTCCCAGACCAACATGATCCAAATTGTCTAATAACCCACGGGTTACGAAGGCCAGATAAGTATATGTAGCTAGGTAGCTATTTATAGTATCCACTTATAATGTCACCTAAAGGTAGTGCATTAAGATTGTCTTCTTCTACGTGATATACAAACTTGTATATAAGACTACATCTGAAGGTGACGGTCATACCCACTGATCATCGCTCTTCCGTCAGCCAACTAATTATCTCACATATTCGGCAGCAAAAAATCCATTGTTCACCGCTCTGAACAAACCAACGTTCCGTTCAACGGCGTTCACTAAAATGAACATTGATACACCCGAGTCGAAGTCAATCATATAATGCCTATTGTCATTAAACTTGTTTAATGATCAATTTGTATTCGCGAATCGTGTCGCGCGGTGCATAATAGATGCTGCGCTCAAATTCATCCTACAAAGATTAATGGTAGTTTTAAATTAGGTAGAGTTACACAATGATTACTGTTCTGTGGACTGTCTAAATCTCATGAATCGCTTCATGGTATATCAAAATTAAGAAAATACAAGATGTTATAACCTCCTACGTATAGGTCCTATGTCTCATGTTGGTCTGGGGCTTTAAAATAATGTGCCAACGGCGTTCGTTGCTTAGCACGTCATAAAAGGCGACTAATGGTATATCGGGTTTGGGTGTGCGATTGTGTAGGCGAGCTAGCCACTTGTTACTACATATTCACAATTGTCCCTCTAATCCTAGAGTTTTTTTTTTTGCTGAATGTATTTAAGGAGGCTAGCTGCTCCTTTGACTCTGCCTACCCCTTCGGGGATTACGTAGAAGTTATAAAATCTCAGTTTTTTTTTAGTTTATCGATCTTACAAATAACAAATAAAAATTACAGCCTATGCAAATCTGATCGATTGAATGTATTAATTTCTTGATCAATTAAGATTATTTGGCATCCTAACAATCGTGCTGACGATTGATGTTCCAATAATTGTAGTATATAGAAAAAAAATAGGTTTTAATATCAGCTTTACCTTTGGTGTATGCTTTTTTACGCCGTCTCCTCATCCGTGATAATCCTATTGTTTATGGGACTGATCTAGTATGGAGAGGCTGGTATACCGTATTGCTAGATCACATTACTACGATATTTTTTTTTTATTACATTCTACTCGACTGTGACAAGCACATTATATGTACCTATGTCATAAAAAGAAAGTTACAAATAAAATTAAAAGTTATTATATAAGATGCGGGCTAGTATACTACTGAAATAATAACCCTTTCTCAAGTATTGTTATATGTCATACGCTAATAAAAAATAACATAAAATCACCCCCGTAATCCCCGTAGGGGTAGAATCAAACAGGCAGCAAGCCCCATCAACCACATTCAGCCAAAAACAAAACTGGTTGGTTTAGATGGTAAATTAGTGACGTAAAGTGAAGTACCTAGCTCGTCGCCTACACAATGACATAAAAAACTATCAACGCGAAATGTAAGTTCATAAACTGATCTTACTTATCCAAATGCAGTCGTTCTAAATATAAGTTTCAGTGACTCAACAGCAAAAAGAGATTCAATTCACTTTACCGCTATTCTGCTACCGTATGGTGTAAATGAAACGTTTGCACGCCCCACTGAGAACCTCGTAAAGACCGACTTAACAAAAAGCGAGGTGCGAATAAATTCAAAATTCAAAATATCTTTTATTTATATAGGATTCAAAAAAGCACTTAATTTTTTTTTTATGGTTTCTTAACTCCTTCTTTTAAGTACAAGAGCACCTGTGTTAGAAGGAGCCACTCTTCCATTGCCAAGTTACTTAAGAATACTTATAAATAGTCAATAGTGTACAAAAAAAGAAAAGAAATAATACTTCAACAAATTCAGAAAGTAGATTCTATCGAGAAGAAACCGGTCTCTATCGATATTTTTATCTTCACAGTAAAAATACTCGATTTAATGATCCCTACTTTCTAATGAGGGAATCGAACTTATACCCTCTAAAATGGAGTCTGTGCTGACCTAAAGCAAACAATTTAATCAATCAAACAATCATTAATATATTTATTTATGTGTGTAATGGACCTTATTATATACTTATCACATTTTGTGGTCAGATTGCCTGGTAAAGTTTATAAATAAGTCGAATGCCTTATAATCGTTTGCACATACATAACATCACGCCCATAATCCCCGAAGGGGTAGGCAGAGTCAAAAAGGGGCAGAAAGGCCCTTTAACCACATTCGGCCAAAAATAAAACTGGGCTGGGTTAGATAGAAAATTGTAAATAAGTTCGTCGCCTACACAATCACATACATACCCAAAATCTGATATATCATTAGTCGCCTTTTGCGACATGTTAGACGAGGACCACAATTTGTACATTCTTTTTAAGTCCTAGACCAACATGGGATGATCGTTTATATAATGTAGTAAATAGCGATAAGGTTACGTCTACATAATGTTTTGTTTAGATCGACTTTGCTGAATAAATAAAGTTGTTATTAAATTTTTACGAGCCTATAAATTTTTTTCCTTCTTTCTTGGATAATTTTACTATTGTGGTAACAATCACGACTATCGTTGTTTAATTTTAAATCTGCCATCCAGTTACTAAGTACATGGTTCAAATGGAAATGTAACTCCTTTTATTAAAGACGGTTAACAAAGAAGCAAGGATTCTGATTTAGTTCTGCCTATTCAAATCATCGTTCTAATAGAATACTAAAGATTTATTGCTTTTAAAAGGTGCAAATGATAGACTGCCACTTTTTATACCATACCGTAATGCCTTTTAAAAATACATAAATCACGATTAGTTAGTACAAAAAGTAACGCCGAGATCGTACGTTCGTTTCGCTCCACCGCATAACGACCACGAAACTCAATATGAAGGACGCAAAATTACTTCTAACTCTGTATTCTCATTACGTTTTTCTTTATTTATCACCGCAACAGATAACAGCACCTAAATATGAATCACCGTTCAGACAAAGCAGAAAAAACAACGTAAGACTCGAAAGTGGAAAAAGATAAACTATCGACAACTCACCGCCAAACGAATCCGAAACAAAACACTACACAAATCACAAGCACAACACAATATCGATTCACGATAGTCGATTGTCTGGAATCGTCGATGCGACGGATCGAGTGAGGTGCGTACGTGCGCGCGACGTAGCGACTTGACCACAACTGACTGATATCTCGAACGCTCGATGCGATCGAATTAGTTTACGAGGACAACATCTGATTGAAGGTCGATTTATACGGAACGCATTTGTGAATTGAACGGAACGGCGTTGCGTGTAAACGCGTGCGCTGAGATTTGGGTATGGTCTTTCGTTGTTGCTTAGAAATAAGTTACATACAGCCTTTCAATTAAGTTTGTAACTTTTGATAAGAAAAAATATTCATACCTCTGAAACATCTTATCATGCCAAACCAAAGCATATACAAACATGAGTAAGAGGAAGAAGTAATAAGCAATCGTTATTCGAATTTCCGAATATATTTAATTTACTGTATCCTGGATCAAATTAAATCAAATCACACCAGTATTCTGGATAATCTTAAGAACCACTTCTCAACATAACTTCAGGTCTTCAGAAACCTAAGAACATATTACACTTTTTAATCTTTTCAGTGTGATATTTTGGTATACAAAGAACCTGGAATTTTATTTGTTCACACTTTTCCATCAAACCCAGCCCAGTTTTATTTTGATGATGTGATGTTATGTGTTTATGTAAGAAGATACATTTTTGTTTCGACCACCAATCCGAGCTCGTACCCCGCAAACGTTGCTTGACTACGAACTCGAATATCGTCAGCAGGAACAACAGTAGCTTTATCTAGTTATCATAATATATAAAGTCCCATGTAGTTCTGGGACTCGAGATATGTACCAACTGTGTTCCTTGCCTAGCATGTCGAAGGCGACTAATGGCGTATAGGGTGTTGTTTGTGATTATATGTATAGTCGACGAGCTAGCCACTTGTTACAATTTTCCATCTAGCACCTTGGACCCCGCCTACACATTTAGAGATTACAGGAGTGATAATATTTATATATGTATAAATAAATATCAGACTACATCACATACATTGATCTGACTCCAAGTAGCTTAAGTACTTGTTACGGATATCAGAATCAACAGTGGTATTACAAATATGTACTTAAATATTGGATGTTACCCAGACACAGAACAAACACAAGTATTCATCATACGAATGTTTGTCCTAGGTGGGGATCGAACCCACAACTCTTGGCGCATGGCGCAGGGTCACTATCGACATCGAGCCAGTCAAAGACTAAAAACATGTGAAACCAACATGCTGTCATCATCCGCTCTCAATATTACGAATCAGGAAGATGACAAGGTTATCAATAATGACGCTATCAGAATTATGTTTTATTATATTTACATTAACTCTAATATTAGTAATCGGTTATATTCTGTACCTCTGTAAATCGTTACTAATAATTTTAAAGGCTGGTCTGCTCCTGGTTTACGTTTTACTTGTACTCGGCTGAATTATAAACGAACATTAACTGTATTGGTATAAATATTCACTTAATCTGTACATTTTAATTTTTATATTCAATCTGCCATTGAAAAAAGTAACTACCGAGTTTCTTGCCGGTTTCTTCTCGGTAGACAGTGGCGGATTTACAGTCTTGGCCGCCCTAGGCCCCAGGCCGTGACTTTCAATACTAAAGCGTCATCACTTAATTTTTATTACGATTGGCCACCTCTAATATCTGGCCGCCCTAGGCCCGGGCCTACTGGGCCTTAGGGTAAATCCGCCACTGTCGGTAGATGCGACATTCCGAACCTGTGGTAGATTCAAAGTGTTCTCTTTTGTACCTATTATCTACTTGACGATTTACAAGTGCTTTTTTTAAGCCAACGTACATGAATATATTTTGAGTTTGAGTTTTAATGCAACAGTAACTAATGTCTGTCTGTTACGTTTTTACGCCTAAATTGCTTAACCGATTACGATGAAAATTCACTTAAAGTTTGCACTCTAAATAAAAATACGTGACTATTTATATTGGACACTTTATACAGGCGTGCAAAATATAGTATAACATAATATTTGCTTTTGCACAGGTTTCCTCTTTAGATGAAACATGTACTGTGACCATTCATTAAAATTCACTTTCAAATTTGTATACGTGTAAGCCACGGACTAGTAAAAAAAGAAGGACTCCACGCTGTCATACTATAGCGTGAAGCCACGTTTATGCATGTGTGAGTGAGATACCTATGGATACCAGGTATGGGATATCTGTCATTTGGAGCACTTATTATGTCAATGTGTGACGTAAGTTGCGTGTCAAGGTGGAGCACCTAAAGAGCTTCAATGTCTAGTTAGTGGCGCGGAGTCCTTCTTTTTTTACTAGTCCGTGGTGTAAGCAATATATTACCAATTACAGAAAACATTATCAGTTCAAGTCCAGTCTAAAGAATAGCTGAACAATTTATTCCTGTTATCGAAAATGTTTGTGTGATGGAACACAGTCACTTTGTATTCGAGTCATGGATGTTTATAATCGTTAGCTGTCGCGCGAACTGCCCTTTATATTATCATCATAAAATTAATTATCGTAATTCTTTTAATCATTCCCACGTTGGTCTGGGACTTAAAAATAATGTGCTAGCTGTGTTCCTTACCTAGCATGTCGTAAAAGGCGACTAATGGTGTATCGGCTTTTGGGTATGTGATTGTGTAGGCGTCGAGCTAACCAATTGTCACAGTTTTTGTACAGTTTTCTATCCAACCCAGCCCAGTTTAGTTTTTTGGCTAAATGTGGCCGGCTGCCTCTTTAACTCTGCCTACCTGTATGTATTTTAATCATTATTTATCCATGTTGTTTCCATTATTTAGTTACATTAGGTTTAACTTGTTATTACCGTAGCTTACGTTCTCTAACAGAGCATAAGTTATTTTGAAGAATTTTATTATGTAATCACATTATTAATCACAAGTTTTTACAATAGATAACATGGACAATTAACTTTTTCTCTTCCGTCAACGTTAACGATACTAATATAAAGCATATTAAATAACCGATCTTAAAAAAAAGTTATCAGTCGCGGTAATTACAGCATGTACATACATATATTTAACATATTATTCGTCACAATTACTTACTAATTTACATGTAAATGTTTTTATATACATGAGTTTACATAAAAAAGTATTTACATACATGCGAATCATCACTCTCGCAATGTCCGAGGGTAGCGTTGCCAGGCGTCCAGATTATAAGCCAGACATAGTTAGACTGTTTGATTGCGTGTCCGGCCAAAATAAACGGTGTCCGGCTTGTCCGACTCTTTATATTTCGCAAGCAAACGAGCACCGAGCGTGGCCGAGCGCAGGCGACTAGATTGTCGGTCGCTTCCGCCCGCAGTCCGTCAATAATGTAAGGTGTTCCGGCCTTTTTACCAAAATGTCCGGCCAAACTGGCTGGTCTGTTTAACTATTAGGTTTGGAGACCTGGCAACCCTACAAAGGGGTGCGCAGAGTCCAAGGAGCAGTGAGCTCTTTCAAGCACCCAAAAATATAATTGAACTGGGTTAGATGAATTTTTTTTAGTTAAAACAAAAAATAGTAATAAAAAATCGGTAAATCATTAAAAAAACGATTTTTTGGTAGCATTGGCAACACTGATCACGGCCGGTTGTTTATCACTGTGGTTCAGTAGACCAGCAGATCTATGTTTATTTTATGGAAGAGATGCCAAGCCAGGTTTGTCTGGGATTCAAAGAATTTACCAACTGTGTTTCTTATCTAGCAGGCGATTAATGGTGTATTGGATTTTGGATTTGCTATTATGGAAGTACGTACTTACACTTGCAGTCATACATCATTTAAATTTATTTAAAAATATGGTAACACTTACGCTCATGTATTATATAAGACTATGCGCACACGGGCAACCCCCATCACCGCGACAGCACATCTGTCCCTTTTACACGTTCGAAGTGAGAAAAAGAGAGATGCACTGTCGCGGCAACAATTGCCGCTCGTGCGTGGCTAGCCTTATGGGTATTCCCCTGTGGAATTTCCCAAAGTCTTAGATAAGGGAGCTCTGAACAAAATATTTGTGTTCTATTTAAAGCGGAATGCTATTGCACTATTTGTGTATGCTTTTTCTTTTTCTTTTTTTTTCATATAAGTTTTTAATCCATTCATTCAGTCTTTGCGTTGTGAAACATTTCGTTTTGAGAGCAGTTTATCGCAACAGGATTTTTCAGAGGACAGTTTTACTCTTTGTACATGTTACATACGTGATTTTAGTCATTGTTTGTTTGATTTGTGATAAGATGGATCCAGGAGAAGATACTAGTAGCGGAGCGAAACGGAAAAAGTATATACAAACTCATAAAGTCGAGTGAAAATCGATAACACAATTCAAACGTTGGCTTACTGAAAGTAAAAAAGATTAGCAAATTTTCATACTACAAATATTTCGATAATGAAATAAATATTACGTCAGGGAAGGATGTCCGTTGGTAGCACTAAAACACCAAAATATCATCATCCTCTTCTTGCCCTTCTCCCAGTTCATCTGGGGTCGGCGCAGCATGTCTTCCTTTTCCATACGTCCCGGTCAGCCGTCATCAAGCTATCCACTCCCATTTCTCTCATATCATCTTTCACTAAAACACCAACATACACCAACAAAAAAGTAAGTAAGTGTTTTGCTTTATAAGCATAAAGCAATTTATAAATACGTCGACATCTAAAAACGACGATGCGATAAAAAGTGCTGAAATTCGTTGTTAAAGTTGAAGCTTGCCGATTATTATATAAATACATAGATTCTTTTATAATATATACCGAATTAAGATTTTTATGATCGACAACACTGGCCGTGATAAAATTCAATTTCAAAATATCTTTATTTATAAAGGCCTCAAAAAAACACTTATAAATCGTCAATTAACATACTAAAAAGGGAGGGAAGCAAAACTAAAGGGTCCAGTGCAAAGAGCAACTTCGGTGCATATGAACGTGACGCATCCGAGTGCATCGGTGCAAGCAAGTGCAACGGGCGGTCTGATAAATGTCATTATGATAGCAAACGGTCACGTGGCAAAATTATTATTTATTTAGCCTGGCAGCCTCACGCTGAAAATGATAGTTTAATAGAATGAAAACAGTGTGTGTACACAAGTAATTTCCTTTCAAAAATACACTCCAAGATAGTATTTTTTTTAAACAACAGGATGTCCCATGTTATTTTGGAACTTTAAAATAATATGCCAATTGTGTTCCTTGCGTAGCATATCGTAAAAGGCAACTAATGGTATAACGGGTTTTGGGTGTGTGATTGTGTAGGCGACGAGCTAGCTACTTGCTACTATTTTCCATAACTACTAAACTATTTTAAAACTCTGCCTACCCCTTCGGGGATTGTACTTAGCAAGATGTTATTTTTGTATACCACATTTTTCAAGCAACTTTTTTGAAACATATAGACAAAATCTCACCTATACGACTGTCGTACCGTCACACTTTTGTTAGCAAACCTGAAACAAAATCAAAAATATATATTGAAGGGTATACAGTAAACCAGTGCTTCTCAAACTTTTTATGCTATGGAACCCTTTTAGGAAGCGGAGTATTTGACGGGACCCTAGAACAGCGCGGGCGGCAGTAATCGACTTTTAATAATAATCGACTTTTAACGAATTTTCCCCCAGGAGTTATGATATTTATGATCAGTACCAATTTTCGTGGAACCCCCAGAAAGGCTTCACGGAACCCCAGGGTTCCGCGGAACACACATTGAGTATAGCTGCAGTAAACAATGGTCTTAAATTTATTAAGTTTGGTCTTTACCTGGACCACGATTTTGTATTTCGTAACCTTTAGATTAAATACAACTCAAACATCCAGCGCCATTGCATGTT
Organism: Glyphodes perspectalis; assembly: GCA_951394215.1. Classification (NCBI taxonomy): domain Eukaryota; kingdom Metazoa; phylum Arthropoda; class Insecta; order Lepidoptera; family Crambidae; genus Glyphodes; species Glyphodes perspectalis. The sequence continues at coordinate 9,902,794 of OX596225.1, read as the reverse complement.
TATGTACATCTGTTTTCTCCCTCGTATCTACTTAGAATAAATAATATAAATACCAGACTGCATCACAAACATTGACTTGATCGGTAGTGCCTCTGCCCCATGCGCCAAAAGTTGTGGGTTCATTCGTGTGATGAATACTTGTGTTTGTTCTGTGTCTGGGTGTTAAGTAGCTTAAGCACTTGTGTTACGGATATCAAACACAACAGTGGTATTACAAATATATATTTAAATATTGGATATTAACACCCACACACAGAACAAACGCAACTATTCTTCACACGAATGTTTGTCTTGAGTGGGGATCGAACCAATAACTCTTGGCGCATAGGGCAGAGTCACTACCGAATTCTCCATCCAGCGCCATCGAGCCAGTCTAGTTAGGATGGATAATTCCTCAATTAGTTATTCTAACATTTATACGAAGGCTTAAAACAGGCTTTTGGCTTATCGTATAAAACTCGGTTCATTCTGTCTACCTTGCCAGGGAACTGGCGTAAGAGGTAGTTATTTTTGATGTCCTATTTTTTTTGTCACAATCATCATTATCATAGCGGTAATAACACGATCGAGAATTGTATCCAGTCGAATACAATCCTCTATTCGATACTACACAGTACATTATGCTTTATAGAGCAGTACACTTATTGTACACACAGCTCAAGTGTCGCATCGCGGCACTCATTTTATCTTAATTTCCCGCACAAAGGCCAGCCAGGTCATGCGGCCCTCCTGGCCGGGAGGGAAGGCCATTCTTTGTCTCGTCAGGTGCTAAATTGCGAAGGCATTGTCATCGTATTGTGAACGGGTGACGCACCGACGAGGCGCTATACTATAGGGAGGTGTAAGGAAGTTTACTGTGTCTTGTACAATACTTTAGACGTCTATTACAAAAGTTAGAAGGTGAGGTGTGTAAGGACCGTGCCTCTTCGCCTACCCCGCAAGAGAAATAGCGTGATGCTTAAATTGTAAGTTTCTTTAAAGTCTGGATCTTAAAAACTGTGCCAACTGTGTTCCTTGCTTAGCATGTCGTAGAGGGCGACTAATGGTGCATTGGATGTTGGATTTCTGGTTATGTGGGAGACTAGCCACTTAACACTACTTTTTCCCAATTTCTCATCTAATCAAACTCAATTCAATGTTTGACTGAATGTATTTAAAGGAGCTTTCACCTGCCTACCCCTTCAGGGATTGCAGGCGTTGTAGTAAGTATGTATATCATCATCATCATCTGTCATCATAGCCGAAAGACGTTCACTGCTGGACATAGGCCTCCCCCAAAGATCGCCAAAACGACCTGTCCTGGTTTTCAAGTGGACTAGTGTTGCCCAAAGCAAGACTCTTGCGGCGGTCTTGCATGTCGTCATCTTGCAGATTTAGTCTTGTTCTTGCTTAAATGTTGCTTGTTGCTTGGTCTTAACACAGGACCAAGCGACAAGCAACATTTGATCAAGAACAAGATTGAGCCTGCAAGATAACGGCATGCAAGACCGCCGCAAGAGTCTTGCTTTGGGCAACACTAAAGTGGACCAACATGGGACAAAAGCTTTTTATTTATACAAATTAACTTTAATCGCATTTATGTGCATATTTAGCGTAACATAAACTATTATCGTGGTGAGTGCACTAACAACATTATTAACTATTAGAGTACTTTACTGACACACCAACAAACGCAGATAAATAATGAACGTTGAACTAAGATAAATGTGTTTGCGTTTATTAGTAAATACGAACTTATTCATCATCTTCCTAGCGTTATGTCCCGTGCTTAGACGGGGTCCGCTTAGACCATGATCTAGGCTTTAGCGAGTCTGGTAATTACATTGAAGCGACTGCCGATCTGACCTTCGTAACCCTAAGATAGGGGAACCAGACAATTTTTGGATCATGGTTACAAATCCAAAGTTGTTTGAATTTGCCGGTTTCATCATGATGTTTTCCCTCGCCGTCGAGCTAATGGTATGAAGACGTACTAGATTTGATCCAGAGGTACGTGCCCGGGTTTGAACTGGCACTCCTCGGTTAAGAGGCGCGTGTCCTTACCATTAAGCTACCACCGCTCTTAGGTAAATAGTAAATTAGTAAGTAAAGGAAATACGAACTTATTGTTTAACATTAATATTAGTATTAGCTTTCCTTCATTAAGCCTGTGGTTACATTAGCGCGAGGAATGAACTATAATTCATTAGGTTTTGTGATTTTGGTACGCATCATCGCATGCGCACACCATATACTTGTCATCTTTGTCTTGTGTCATCAGCCTATACTTGTCTACTGCTGGACGTAGGCCTCATATCCTTTGGCCTTGCTCTTATTCTAGTCTATGCCTGTCATCTTTTCTTATGTCGTCCCTTCACCTAGGCATAGGATGTCGTAGGCTACGTTGGCCAGGACTTGGTCTCCATTCCAGGACTTGCCCACTTCAGAGGTTATGCCCCTTCATGATATATATGATGATATTGTAACCAATAAGTATTAATCTATTCATTATTAACTAATAATATACGCAATTTAATTTAAAATACAATACTATATTAAGACGGGAGAACATCGCCCTTTTTTTTAATCTTTCTCAATATCAATAATATCTCACAAATCTAAGACGTCCTATTTCACAATCACAGATAACCTCCAAATAGATACCACATTAAGAGGATTGACGTGCGCCCATGCATATATGCTTTTACATAAATAAGTAGTTGCCAAACACGAGCATCTTCAGTGCCGACAAAGAGACAGATCTGCGCGTCAGCCTTTACGGAGACACTTTTATTTATATTTAATAAGTATTTATGCATAAATAAACGTTGAAATGGCCTTCTGTTCCGTAAAATGGTGTGAGAAGAATTCCAGGACATTAAAAATTAAAAAAAGATGGCACAACTTTTTATCAGTAATTAAAATAAATACCTATTTTATTTTAGGCGGAGCTCAAGTTACGACGGACGAATTTTGAAAGTTGGCAAAAAAAATTTGACAAGTGTCAGCTCGCGTTGATGTTTTTTGTCACTACCCCTTTCTTTCATTACTCATTTCACTATTTTTATCCCGTTCTGGCATAGACATGCATAACAAGAGGGTTGTAACTGTGTACGTTTTAGTATGTCGAATCGACATTGTCGATAAAAAATAGAGATTGTCCTAACTCAATTTGCTTTAGATTACCAAAGGCTCCTGAAAGAAAGTCTAAATGGATCGATGCCACATATCGCGGTGATGAATCGTTCCCGAGCAAAAACACAGTCATTTGTTCAAGACATTTCACAGAAGATAGTTTTCACTATATGAAGGATAGAAGACGAGTAATGGAAACAGCTGTGCCTTCTTTATATTTACCAATTTTGGTATGTATGTGTTGCCGGCAATGTATATAATCCAGGCATTCCATACAATATTCTATAGTTTTCTTAATTCTATTCTAGTATTCTATAGAATAAAATATCATTAACATCAACCACCAAACAATAACATTTGATTTTTTTGGTACGGTCTGGTATGGTTTTGAGGTACGGAACCCTAAAAAATTTAATTTATTTATATCTACATATAAAATATAAATAATTATAAATTTATCGATAAAACTATAGACATTGCACAATACAATTGGACATCACTAGATGAATGAGTGTTACGTCCCCCGCACCCCGTTCCTACCTCCTGAAATTGTGACTTGAACCTAGAACAAAGTGGTGAACGTACGGTATCTATTGGAGGTTATCTGTGTTCACAATAGATAAATCATCATAGATACGTAGTTATCACTTAAAAATAAACTCAAACCACTTTTTTGTATACAGCCACTTAGTATACTGTTTTAGTGACTACGAAACAGCACGCACGGTACATGGGCCGTTATAATAAAGGTGTGCGCATGCGCACATTGACTTTAGTTACTGTACGATGACCGGCCAAGTTATCTGTGCGTTGTTACGCAAAGTTCTTAAAGACTGACCGTTAAATCCGAAATAATGTTAACTTTATGGTTTTCATATTTAAGCGTTAACACTGATCTTGCGAGATCTTTTCGAGATCAGAATTTTATTTTGGACCAGCAGCGCCCCACGGTTTTACCCCTGTAGTTCCCGTCCCCGTAGGTATACGGGAATAAAATTAAAGCCCATAGATGTTACTCGCTGATAAAGTAGCTTATTTCAAATCGGTCCAGTATATTTTCGGAGGCTATTCAACACACAGCACACAAACAAAAAATCTTTCCTCTTTGTAATATTGTAGATATAAAAAATAAAAAAATAAAACGAATACAAAATAATTATATTATAAAAAAATAATTATACAAACAAGCGAATATATAAACGCCAGCAAATCGATTCTCTGGTTTCAAAACTAAACATTCTTGCTTGTATTACGGATAGTACACTAAATGCTTTGCCTTATTAATGTATTTTTACTAGATCCTGGACATGAAACCAAAAGACAAACGTTTTCGGAAGTAGATGCTCATATGAATATGTTTATAAAAACAGTATGCATAATATAGCGCAACGGTCAGCAACAGGCGGACCGCGAAAGGCCTAACCTCGGACCGCTAAATATTGTAATGTATTGTATACGAGTATAAATTAATACGTTGAGTAATGAATTAATCCTCTCGAGAACCAAACTATAAAAAACTGGCTCAATACCGTCGGTGTAGGTTTTTACATCTTTTTTTCTGGACCTCGTCAAAATTTTCCCACAGTATCCGGACCCCATCTAAAACTACTTGCCGATCCTTCGTATAGCGGTTGATACTTAATGATAGGCTTAAAACCGTGTTGTTTCTACAGAAATAATACACGTCGACACCGGTTGACAATTTACCCATTTTTTTAGGGTTCCGTACCCAAAGGGTAAAACGGGGCCCTATTACTAAGACTCCGCTGTCTGTCTGTCACCAGGCTGTATCTCATGAACCGTGATAGCTAGACAGTTTAATTTTTTATAGATTAATAACAGTTGCCGCTATAATAACAATAAATACTTAAAAAAACAGAATAAAATAAATATTTAAGGTGGCTCATACACAACAAATGTGATTCGTTTTGCTCGTTTTTTTCTCGATATAAAACAGAATATTTAGTGATATATTCACTTAAAAAATTAAAAATAATTAAATGAATATAAAACCAATATTTAAGGGGGGCTCCTATACAACAGACGTGATTTTTTTGCCGCTCTTATAGACCATCGTGCGGAACCCTTCGTGCGCAAGTCCGACTCGCACTTGGCCGATTTTTTGTACAAGCTTTTGTCCCTACGTATCAATTTCGGCACGGCATCTGATCTCGAAAGAGTAGATCATCAATGTTTGACAAGTTCTTGACCAAATTTTCACTAATGTGCCAATTGTATGTCAACGATGATGATGAAATAAACACACAACACTTCAATTAGTAGGTTATCCGTTTCAAACTAGGTACTGTGAGCATAAAATATTTTGTTGCACCAATTTCATTGACACCCGTTAGAAAACAATAGCATTGTGGTTCTTAATCTGTGATACAATATTGATTTAATTATAGTTATTAACGATTATGTAGCAGTACTTATTCGTCACATGTTACCAATTCGTGTTATGTTTTATACAATAAAGACAGTATTTAAAAACCTATAATAACAATTTGCAAAAAAAAATTTTTCGTCACAAATTAAGAAAATTAATTTAAATTGCTTTATTTATTATCACGTAACTGCGAACTCCATCAAAGCGCTATGACGTCACTGACCGCCAAACAAGCTGACATATTCGTAAAATCTCACTCAAGATTAGGTTAACTTTGACAGAGCGCGAGAATTTTTATCGGTCAGTGACGTAATTATAGTCACGTGACAGTTTAAAGCTTTTTAGCAGGAATTGTAAAAACTAATTTTAATTACGTATATTTTATTGAAATTTGACGTATTTTGTCATGAAATTATTATTTGTGTATTTAAATAGGGTATATTTATTAAAAACAAAATCAATTCCAGTTATGTCTACCCCGCTAGGGAAGTGGCGTGAAGTTAAGTTAAAATCAATTCCAAAAATTAGTCAACATCCCTATTCCCAATCGCAAAGTCGGCAAAGCACTCACATCCGGTGTTTAACATTCCATAGACTACAAAGAGTGCTCATAATGCGGCAATCTAACATTGGTCTGCTTGATCATCTAGCAGGTCTATGCTTATTAGCCACTTTTAGAGGTGGACAAAAGTTTTGTGTATACGTAGTAATAATAGATAGGTATCTACTATATCCAGTTAGTCGATGATCTATGTACCTAAGTCATAACAAGTAAATATACACAGTTGAAGATGTATTAAATAACAGTGTGCAAGAATACTGCGAAAGTAAGAGTGTTTCGAAGACATTTCATAACGCGCCGGCCGGTTGGCTTAGTGTTGTCACGTCAAAAAATTATCGATAACGATATTATTGTGTCATTCGAAAGTCAATATATCTATTTATTTTTGTTTCTGAATGTTGCTCGGCAACATCTACCTCATTGTTAATCTTTATCATGACATGACAAATTAAATATTATCGAATAACTAATTATCCTTGACGATTGTTCAAGCAAAAACGTGACGATAATAATTACAATTAATTACCATCTACGTCTGCAAAAGAACATCATCAGTATTCTACTTTGATCAATTCAAAGAAAAAATAATGACTTCACAATGGACGTTATCGTATGTTAGCGGCCATCAGCCAGCCAGCCGGTAGCACTCCATACAATTTCTTTCAACTTACACATTAATTGTTGTAGGTATAAGAAAAAAAAGAATAATTTATTGCCTACTTTGTAACAGTAACATGGCAAATTGTAGGAAACATGATACTCACACGTGATACAAAAGGAAAGAGCTGAGCTGATGTTGCCGGCAACATATTTAATATAACAATCTTTAATCCAAGTCAAATGTCAAACTAAAGTTTAATGTAATTTCTAAATAAAATATTCAAAACGTCCCTCGTCGAATTTTCTTAATTTCAAGGTGAACACTCATTTGCGTACCAAAATAATCACCACGAATCACGATTACGTGCCGAATTAATCCGGATTGAGAGATAATTTATCATATTACGTATCACGTTTTTGAATAAAAATAAGCAAATCAGATTAGATCACACCTTCTCGGTAATTCCGGATTCGAACAATCGTAGGTTTCTATCATACATGTGAACTAGACTATCCATCATTAGATTTGGTAAGATAATTAGCTCATTTGTAGGCGTAAGCATAAAAATATTTAAAAATTGCCACAAGATGTAACTGAATTACCCATAAATAAGTTTAAGATTTTTATTAAATCATGTTTAATGATAAAGGGTACTACAAAGTAAAATATTATTTTTAAATGATAAAAGTATTTTGACAAGTCTGCTCGCATGCGCAGTGAAATTTATATTTTTAATTTATAATGTCACTAAATTAGATATATAAGTAGATATGAACGTATTTAAAAATGGCCATCTGTTGAGTTTCTTGCGGCACCTCTTCTCAGCAGGCCATTTATGTCGAGGTGAGGGCAAAAAAAATGTTGACGTGCAAAAGAATTTGATAAGAATCCACTTGCAGAAATAAATTATTACATTTCCTTTCAAATCTACATACTAATAACGAGTCTACAGAATAATGAGTTCAGAGTCAACTTGTACAAGAAAAAGGGGTAGCTGGAAGGGGGTGTTGTTGTCAACCTTCTAAGTCGTAAATAACAATGATTGAATTGGCAATGGTATTCAAGTAAATGTGTTGTGCTGGATGTTATGATTTGTTATTTTATGATGTGATGTACGTTGACCAGTACAACCCAAACACGTGTTTGGTTTAAACTGGTTAACTAAAATTATTCATATAATCCAGAGATAGATACGTACTTATCTCTGGATTTATGAATTACAGTACATATACCACACTAGCTCAGCAGCGAAGGAAAACGTCGTCATAAGACCTGCCTGCACATTTATATAACTGTAGACATTATACCCTGGCCACGAAACCGAGTGTCGCGGGTTTGAATCCCGCTAGGTGCAAATGTTTCGTGACACAAATGATGTGATGTGTTATGTTTACTTGTATTTTTTTTATATTATATAACTGTGACCTATTTCATCTGCTAATAGCACGCCTCCAATATGTAAAAACGTTTTAATCCATCTCCATCCTTTGCCTGACAACAAGCATTGTGGTATGTGAGACGGAGATTAATTCATTGTAATTTTAAACATTTATCGTCAAATTAACAGATATAGGTATTGATAAAAAAACCCAAATCAGTAAATTATGTAACAGATCAACTTTCCATCTGGTTATACAAGAATCTCGTATTTATTATGAGCTTTTTGATACTTTAATTTAATACCGATTAGATGACATAACATTTAAAAATCCTAGACACATAACTTGCCATACAGGATTAAAACGCCCGGTGGCATATGTAATTGAAATGACAAATACTATTCGGAATGCCCAAATGAAATCTCAATGATGAGGCTTACTTATAATATAACCGATGCCTGAACCAGTAGTCCTATATTAAGAATGTTATCAATTACATACATATACATACCATCAAGGCCGCAATCCCCAAAGAGATAGACAAAATTTCAAATCCATTTGTATATATGGAAATGTGTGTGCAAAATTACACTATGCTGGGTAAGGTATAATAGTTACAACCAAATAAACCCACTTTTTCATTCAATATCAAATATGTGTCTAGTATTTTTGTGTAATCTAAGTGAAGGACTGAATAGAATTATACTTTTTTACTGCAGTCATCATTGCAACTGTTACGACCTTTTTGACCTGACCACGAGTGAGGTGACTTGACTGACATATAGGGTCGTTCAGTGTTTCGTCCCACAACACTTTCGTCCGAATGGGACGAATCACTTAATTCATAAAATATATAATGATTCGTTCTGCGATTCGTCCGATTGTTGTTTTTTTCGCATTTTTAAGCCAAAATTTTTACAAAGTTATATCAGTAAAAAAATTTTTAGTAAATAGAATTGTATTACTAGCCTCCGCTACCGGATTTGCCCGCATGTAAACGTTCTATAGACTAAAAATACATTTGACATTGTAAGGAAAAAGAGGCGACGAACAAGACTAAACGAACGAATATTTAAGTAATTAATTGCACCTAATCAAAAGCGTATTTGTTTATATCTAAACAGGCACACTATTTGTAATTAATGTTCAATGCCAAATAATAAAAAATCCTAATCAAAAAGTGTTACGTCCAGATAACAGGTTAATTAGCAAACCTTTATCAATAGGATTACTGACATTTATGAATTCCATAATGTATTCAACTGTTAATCTGTGATAAGTAATAAATACTTCAATAAAGACCTCCATGTATCTTGTAATAAGTATTAAGCGCAATTATAATACATATTTTAAAATTTTTAATAGCGGGATATAAAATGACATTTATTTACATACTTCGTACCTAGTTTATTATGATGAATCTTTTCGTAGAAGCTTTCTTCATACGACGTTTTATCGACAAATAACATTGACAATCCACCATCACTAGTAGAACGAAAGCACTTATTGTGCGCAGGCGTAAGCGGCTGGATGTGTTGACACATCCGACGAGTCAGTAACTTATAGTAAAGGGCTATCGTTTCAATGAAACACCAGTGAGAGTGAAAAATTATATTAGTCCAACGGTGCCAAACATTCAGCGGATCAACGACGTCAATCAATTTTAATATTAATTTTTTTTTATGATTATGTAGTCGACTACATAATCAAAAAAAAAACGTTGACGTGTAGTGTATAGTATTTGACAGCAATTGCAATCAGTGACGTCATCCTGCTGAGTCTACACTACATCAGCTGGATGAGATGACACAGCCCAGTTAGTGACTCAATGCACATGAGCCCACCAGGTTATAAATCTGGTATGGACACTAACACTGACCAGTGCAACTGCAGTCATTGTCAGCAGGATACGCCAGACAATTTGAAAGTCTCGCCACAACTGACTCAGTGACTCACTGCACAGAATGCTAAAACAACGATAACCTACATATAGTATCGACACTGCACTGACACTGAGCAGTCATTGTGCTCAGGGCACGCCAACCTGGAAGTCTCGTCACAGCCGATTCACTGCACGGTACATCAAAACACAAGAAAATAAATCATCGTCATTTATTAATTGACACTGCACCAACTCTGAACAACGGAACGATTACAATTATTGTCCACAGGGCACAATCTGGAAGTCTCGCTACAGTCAACTCAGTGACTCACTGCACAGGACACGACACACGACAGAAATCATTCCCTATTAGTATGGACATCGCAGCGGAATCACTGCAGTCATTGTTCGCAGGACACGCCTGACAATTTGTAAGTCCCGCCACAGTCGACTCGAAGACTACACAAGACATCAAAATATTATAACAAAGATCATCGACATTTACCCAGCTATTTATCGACACCACACCAGCGCTATGCAACGGAACGAATGCAATCGTTGTGCGGAAGGCACGCCACTCAAACTACACAGGTTCAAGCAGCCGAGTCTGTGACTCACTGTCCAGGGGACGACTAAGGTTCTCAACCTTAGTGTACAGATTCGCGGTAAATTATGATAAAAATAGCTTCTGCCCGCTTTTCCCGCGTGGTGCGTCAATAAAACATAGCCTATATGTTATTCGGGTGTATAAGCTACATTATTTTAAAGTTTCATTAAAATCCATTAAGTAATTACATCCACATATCCAAACATACTTTCGCATTTATAATATTAGTAGGATTAGTTACGATTGCGGGACTTAACTATACTCTACGCAATCCGCTTCACCCGGCCTAACCGGGTAATTGGCTGGCATGTATGGAAGGATATTGGATGTGCAGCTTTTATCACGATTTTATACTTCACCATCGAGCAAGCGGTATACCTACATCCGTAATTAGATTTGAAATAATCCAGAAGTCCAACCCTATATTGAACCAGCACCCTTAAGATTTGAGGCGCATGTCCTTACATGGAGTTATTCATCGCACATGAGTAACGTCAATGATCCTTTAAAAATTTAAATACCCAGTTAGAGCCATTCTAATATTGACGAGAAAAATACGAGTATTTTTGGCTCAACATTATTTGTAGTGCGGTGCCTTATATTTGCCGTCTCATATTGCTCAGCAAACTATTATTAAATGGGGAAATACCAAACGGTTTCTTTCTTTAATTTAACTACACATTCTGCACGTGCTTATGTTTGATATATAAGTTCTTTGAATTCGTGACACGATAATATATGAACTTAATTTAAATATTAGTAATACTAATATTATAATTATAAAGAGGAAAGATTTGTATTTTTATATTTTTGTGTGTGTGTGTGTGTGTATGTTTGTAATGAATAAACTCAAAAACTACTGGACCGATTTGAAAAATTCATTCACTAATAGAAAGCTACTTCATCAAGGAGTAACATAGGCTATATTTTATCCTTATATTCACACGGGAACGGAAACTACGCGGGTGAAATCGCGGGGTGCTACTAGTTAGTAATATAATGGGATATAATTTACGGTAGACTTGTACATATGGACAAATCCGAGCGCAAGTAGTATGTACAAAGTACTTAAATGTCACAGTATAGGAAACGAGTCATCTTTTCGTCTCAGAGAAGTGAAATGACGAAACTCTAAGGTTCGCAGTGACCCAGTATATAACACTGCAGTGCTCCGGTATACAGCCTACACTGTCTAGCAAAGATGTTATAATTATTACCGATTTATAAATTCTCATATCGATAAAACATAATACACAATCTATGATGCGTAACCAAGAGCCATTATTTCTCGTTCAATACAATGACGAGACTCGCTAAATCCCAGATCATGATCTAAGCAGATTCCGATCAAGAAAAAGACATCACGTAAGTAATATTAAATTGCAAGCTCAGGGTGCAGTCGCCTCTGCTTCACTGCAGTATCGATGCAGCGGTCCCAAACCACGCAACGCATACGGAGAATGCATGCAGGCATTGCAGGCCGTTGCAAAATGCAACGAGACGAAACAACGTACATACAATACGAGTTTGAGGTGTGTAAAGAGCAGTAGGTATATATCCTTAAAAGCTTTGAGCATTATTACAAAATAGTTGGTTTAAACCTAGTCTTGACAGGTCGCTAGGTCGAGTGGGTTCAAATCCGGCTAAATGTTCGTGTGATAAACTCGACTTACTAGAGTCATGGATGTTTACATACGTATTTAAGTACATATACTTATCTATACGAAAATGTTGTCATTGTAAGTCCGATAAAGTAATAAAGACACACTAAAAATATTAATTAAAGCGACTGGCATTAAAGTGTCTTTATTTTTATAAGGCTGGTCATGTTTAAGTTATTAACGATTCTATGTATAAACAAGTATATTTGTTTGAAAAGAACAGAGCAAATAATAAAACCCCAAATGCCAAACACAACCTTTGAAAGCGTCCTTAATGACCTAGCACACATTAACATTAGCGACCGTTCACAGCAGTCACACCACTCATCCAAACGTGAAAAATGCAAGTGATGCAAGCCCACGACCATTCCGGGGCAATGCATCGTTGAGCCAGCTCGGTTGACTAATAGAGACTGTTAATTATATACACAACCGACTTAAATAAATATTTGTAGAAGTAGCCGTTAACCGTAAGCCGTTCCACTTCCATTGAAAATGCAGTAGGCACTATACAGGAGTAAAAGCGCATCACTGCGTATTCCGTACATTCGATTTGGCTCCGCTATAGATAAATTTTAACCTATTGAGTTATTGTGAAAGACAAAGAATTTTGAAAGAAGAAGAATTTAGGAGCCGCGGAAGGTCAAGGCTAACCTACCACGACCAGATTGGTCGTGTATTAATTGACTGTTAGGAGTCATAATAACCGTAGAGCTTGTATGAAAAGGATCATGAATGTTAAAGAGGCGAGTGAGGTGTGTAAGGATCGTGGCAATAGCGTTCGGTTCTCTTTGCCTACCCCGCTAGGGAAGTGGCGTGAAGTTTTAGTTAGTTAGTACAAAGAATTTTGTTCAGTTGTCAGTCTCAAGTATAGACAGCACTTTATTTTAGAGGGAGCCTATCTCTTAAAATTTCGCGTTGTAAATCATAACGGGGCTCTATTTTTGTAGAATTTAAAGGTGGGGCCTTTAAATAGAGTATCTTTATAATTTAAGCATGTTTTAAAAAACAGATCTCCATTCTGCAAGAAATTTTGATATAATTTTGCTAGAAATAAAAAATTACTACAATCTTACGAAAGCGCTTGTGATCACTAACTAACTCCGCTTAAGAATCACGAAGCCTTCAGGAGATTTTTAAATTTCCTTTACAACAAGTTGGAAGCTAGATGTTTCCGGCTTGTCGGAAGCTTGGAAGGAAATAATTTCCATCACCCGAGAAAGGTTATGGAATTGAATTAGGGTTTGAAAGTAAATTTTCACCAGAAAGCACACCTGAATCTCCAGGTCCTATGAGTTTTTTCTGTTAAAGTGATTTCTTGAACCGGATCATCAATTGTGATTAACCCTCTTGATATGATTCCACAATCTGTGAGATGTCTCCTAGACGTACTAATCATTATGGTGACAAAACTTAACGCGACACAGCTAGCTGATATATTTTATTCAGAAATACTCATTGTTCTCCAATATGTTAACAATGACAATCTAGCAAGACGTGCGCAATAAATACAAAATCGGTACGAAATTGACACCACGCGACTATAACAGGTTCTCGGATCGGCCGATATTAGCGCGTGAGGAACCAGTCAGTTACGGCCGCGCACGCGCCGGTGACCCACGCAACCGTGTCAAACACGTGATATGGGCTGCTTGCAATCCATAAGTACCTGAGCTTTGCCATTTCATCGCATTCAATCTCTGTAGTCTGTGTAATCGGTAGATTACGTTGTTACCCTCTAATCAACACACAAACATTCGTAAAGGGCTGAGCCGACCCTCGGTAAGGCTTTTGTTTGAAACTTAAGAAACACCAAAAATATATTTTACATAATGGTAAATGGGAATAGAAGAATGGATATTGGCATGTCCGGTTGCCTCTGTGAAAAGGACATTTCGAGAAAATTACATTATGAGAAAGGACATTTTGCGCCAAGACGTGTCTTGGTGCACTGCATACTTCGCACATAGAGATAGACACATATTTAATATAACCTCCGCCATCCTGAAAGGGTAGGCAGAGTAAAAGGAGCAGCAAAGTCATTTAAGGACATTTTACCAATCAACTAGATTACAACAACATTTTTTAAAAAGTAGTGGCAAGTAGCTACCTCACCCTTCACAAACATAAATCTCATACTCAATACACCATCGCTTTATACGACATGCTAGGCAAGGAACAAAGTTGGTACATGCTGTCAAGTCCCAGACCAATTGGGATTCATAGCCTTTCATAGTCGATTACAACGTAACTCTAATCAACATGAACTTTTAAGGGGGTTATTTACATTGCACACCACAACTAAGCACCTACTCAGACTCTTGATTGCGGTAATCGTTTGAACACTGAATTCGAAAGGTTACCGGTGTTGCGCCTGCGCCCAGTTTTAGACAGTGTAGCGACATTTATCTGTTTACAAAGTCACAAAATCCTCAAGACTAGTTAGTTATTTATAGTTCCTATATATAAGCAACATAATGACGTTGCTCAAATAGGCTTCAACTCTATAAATTTTTCAACGCGCTGATAAAGTTATTCACTAGGTACATCTACAATAATATTATACTTAATATGAAAAATAATTGATTATTTGTTTGCATTGAATTTAAACTCCGAAACTACTGGATCGATTTGAAAAATTGTTTCACCAATAGGAAGCTACATTATCAGCAAGAAACATAGGCTATATTTTATCCCCATATTGGTGAAACCGCGGAGCGCTGCTAGTATTACACCAGTAGTATATTAGTACACCATAACGATTTTTCGGACCTAGGTCCCCGAGCACCTAGCTCGGCGGAAGTAATACCACTTTAATTTCGAACGTGAACCTTTTAAAACCTTTTCTAGATCTGTCTATCTAGAAAAAAAATACGATGTAATGACACTCCACTACACTGCTAAAATAAGATCGACTTTGATGTTCCGATTTGAATTTCGGATAACGACAAACAGAAACTCTTTATCCCCGAAATCATCCCTTAACAGTGTAAAATATTGTCTTTTTTTTTCAATAAAAAGGACTAACTACTGATTCTACGACGAAGCCGCAGGCAAGAGCTAGCTAAGTTATAAATGCACCGTGACGGCGCCGGCGAGGGCAAAGTGTAAGCCTGCAACAGGCGTGTTGCAAGCCCGCTGAACCAAGGATGAACTGTGCAATTTCCTATGTTAGCCAGCTGCGTAGGGGCTGTCTTCAGTGACCTTACCGATACATATTGCAGGGTAATTAGATATCAGGCATTTAGCGATCCTTTTTTTTAGGTGACGCAGGAAATCGGATATGGATGCTCTTATTAACGGAGGCCAAGACTCACTTTGGGTCGCAGGACCTGGACTAAAGATGTTTTTTTTTGTCCCAAGTTGGTTTGAGGCTCAAAAATAATGTATCAACTGTTTCTTGGCTGACTAATGGTGTATTGGTTATCGAATTTGCTATCATGTAGGCAACGAGCTCGCTACTTGTCACAAATTGCTAACAAGCTTTCCGCTCCTTGGTCTCTGCCTACCCCTTCTGCGAATGTAGGCTTGATGGTATGTATCTATCGCATTACTAGTTTTTGTGTGACAGCAAGACTTATTATAGTTTTCTTACAAACTGAACTAAACTTCACGCCACTTCCCTAGCGGTGTAGGCAGAGAGAACTGAACGCCATATGGCACGATTCTTACCCACATCACTTGCTTCCAAAACATTAATGATCCTTTTCATACAACCTCTACGGTTGTTACCACCAACTAATTTACATTCATAAATGCAATAAACGTTTTGACTTTGACTTTGACTTTATAATTTAGTCATCAGAAATTTAATTGATTTTACAGTTCTGCTTGATCATAGTGTGTGCATCCATACCCTTTTTTATCAAGAATAATACCACGACGTTTCATAAAAGATCTCGAATATATTTAACGGATACTCCATAAATGCGGAGTCTGTCATCACTGAACATGAACTATCAATTCCATTTGTAATGGTTAGGATATAATTCCGCTAGACATAGCACACCGAACATTAGACCTCACCCTGAGGTCAAATTATGTTGCAATGCTTGTTGTCTTTATTAATGGCATTAGTGTCGTAGTCGTGCCGTAGACTTTATTAATGTTGTTAGCGAAGTCATTTATTGACGTCGAATTAGAACTAATGTGTATACTAAGGCAGTTCATTTGTCAGAGAAAGTTAGAGCGGGGAGGTCAGATTCCGGACGTTTTTAATTTTTTCTTACCATTATTTGATTGACTATGCGCCAAGAGTTGTGGGTTCGATCCCTACCCAGTACAAACATTCGTATGATGAATACTTGTGTATGTTCTGGGTCTGGATGTAAATATCCAATATTTATTTAAGTATATATTTGTAATATCACTGTTAATTCTGATATCCGTAACAGAAGTGCTTAAGCAACTTACTTCGAAGTCAGATCAGTGTATTTATTACTATGTAACTATTGAATTGAGAAAAAAAATCTTCCGAGGAAACTTGAATTTTCATGAAACTGTGTTAAACATTTTATTTCCTGATCCCTTGATAAAAGCTTATTTTGTATTTAACACGACCGCAAACGCCGCGTAGGTACATTAATCCCAATAGTAACACTATGTCAAGCAGCTGCATGTCGGTCGCACATGGTAATTCATCTATATCACCTTGTGAAACTTAATTAATACTTGTACTTGGATTGGTAATTTTGTTTCCCAATCATAATATACATAAACTGTTGAGTTCATCTAGTTAGCCTTGTAAGAAATCTAGCTAATATTAATATTACACGTTCTCCTCTCGACGATACGAACATCATATAATTTTGCATACACCCTGCAGAAGCTAGAAGATACCTATTATAAAAAATATATACATAAAAATATAGGTAGTTAAAAAACCATTAGGGTCAAAACTGGGGCGACTGTCACCTCTATGAGTTTTCTTAAAAACATACAGTCAAATTGAGAACCAGCTCCTTTTTAGAAGTCAGTTAAAAAAATATGAAATTGAAAGCCACTGTTGAACAACGCATAGCCCTGAGCGAATTAAGAATGGATTTTTGGAAATACGATCCCTAAGGGGGTAAAATGGGGGGTCGAAAGTTCATATAAACTTGGGAATTGGTATAAAGAAAACTGGCATATCTCATACTTCATAAGCTACAAAAATTAAGCCACGCGGGCGAAATCGCGTGCAGCTACTAGTTTTATATAAATTATTTCTTATATATATACTTCATAAATTGGAACTAACAAAAATAATAAATAAAACAACTCGCCAAATAATTAAATCAACAATTCATTCAAGGGATATTACACAGGCATCCCAACTATGCGCCGGCGCACTTACGATAGCGGAAGGCTTGCACAACCCCGTTTCCGAACGAGTTGCGCTCATTAATTATTTATTTACAACTAACACACTATTTGGAGCGTTGAAACGCCTAAGTATAGTTTATGTTCTATCAAGGTAAATAGATCTATCGATAACAATCATCAAATTGATATTTCTTCACAACTCTTATTAAGGACTAGATTCTAGCGTAGTTTGTTTGTCTATTTTACAAGATCAAAGTATATATCTATGTATTGAAACATACAGGAATGCTGCCATGAAAATAGTGTCAATTAACATATATTGTCTTAAACATACCTCTTCATCTTACACAACAATTGACAACAAGTACAAATAATAAAACAGTGCGAAATTTAAATTCTAAAACCAATCATATACCTACCAATAACTTTAACAGGGAAAATATATTATGTTATGTTATAAAATTATTTACTTAATCACATAATGTTTATTTATAATCAACTGCTACAATATAACTTAAATATAATTAAAAACAATAAAGAAATAAAAAAATATAAATTGTACGTGATTGGATAGGTGACATATTAGCCACTTGTTGTGTTATGCTTTAGTTAAACATAAATGCTTTAGTTAAACACAAACGCAAACAAAATGACTTTACTTCATAAGTTTTCTATGAATAGTTATAAATCAGCTATATATCTCGAATATCCATATTGAAAGAGAACTGTGAAACTATATTCGTCATATAAATATAATGTCAAAATATCATAACAACCAAAGATTTCTTACAGTTTTCTTGAGAACTTTATTGACAATATACAATTAGCATATATTAACCAGACATTATTACTTGACACCAACTTCGACCTATGTATTTGTAAAATCACACAACTGATCTATGAGCTTGTTTGTACTAATCACTACGAACGACTGAGAAACATTTTACACAATAGTTAACCGTCACTTTTCATTTAGTTACAGTTTCATTTAGTTTTGGTTCAAAATAATTCGGCTCAATTTCTTTTGTTGGCCTTGGAAAATCCATTTTGGCCAAAATAGCTCATTTAGGAAACGCTAATATTGCTAAGCGTACTAATGCTTCAGACAAATATTTAAATGTGTACTATGTTAGTCATTGAATAAATATTAATAGTTGTGAATATCCAAGTATAAACAAATAGTGTCAAGTGTGACTTCAATTAGTTACCGACATAATTTTTAGGTTACGCTTCGGCAACCTTCGGACCATCGACTTCGGCCAAAACAAGCTGAAGTATTGACTGAAGTCGAATATAAATAATAAATAAATTCTCCAGACTGAAACACCAATTCCCTAGTTCCAAACTAAGCTTATGCTTGTGCCATGGATACTAGGTGAACGGATAGACAAACTTGAATACGTTCATAAACATCCATGACTCGAGTACAAATGTCCATGATCATCACACGAAACATTTGCCCCTAGCGGGATTCGCACCCGCGACCCTCGGTTTCGTGGCCTAGGGTCTCTGACCACTCGACCAACGGGCCAGTCAAAAATCAAATATCAATAACTATCGAGATCCGAAAAAAACAAAATCCGAGAGCCCCTTTGGTGCAACGATTCAGACTTCGTCCAATGCAACGACATCGGGTTCGATAAAGCGCCGGGACAAGTTGTTAAAATGGGTATTTGCCTCGGGCCGGGGTGTTTAGGGTATTTATAATACTAGTGCTAAGAGCTCTTAGTGTTATTGAGTAGCACAAAAACACGACGGAATAGTTGTCATGTAGTTATTCAAATAAACACGGTTAATTGTTTAGTTACAGTCAAATTAAACATTAAATAGTAATTATTTATAATATACCTTCACATCGTAGTCCTCAAAGGGCTAGGAAGAGTCCAAAAAGAGGCGACCTCCTTAAACCACTAGTCAAAGCAAATAAAATTACCTATACTATACAAATATTGATAACATGACCAGATTGGTAAACTGTTAACAGAAGGTCAGGTAAACAGCCCCCTAACCGACGAGCGTGTACAAAAAAATTACTTATGAATGTAGAAGAAGCGAAAGGTGTATGTTAGGATCGTAGCAAATGGAAGGATGTGATCTCTGCATACCCCCATGGGAAAAAGGCGTGACATTATGTTTGTATGATAAATAACAATCTTCCACTGTCTTAACCATCTCCTAATTTAAAATCTTAACTACCATTTTAAGGTCATTAAACCTGGCTGCGACCAGATATGACCTTCACCCGAACGCTTGTTATTCGTAATTTATTACTCACGGTTCACCATTGTATACAATATTTTATATCTCGTATATAAGGTACAAATTCTTCCACCCAGGACGAACATTTGTGTGACGAATACTTTTGTTTGTTCTGAGTCTGGGTGTTAATATCCAATATTTAAGTATATATACGCCCGCTAGGGAAGTGGCGTGAAGTTTAGTTAGTTAGTTAGTTATACATTTGTAACACCACTGTTGTTTCTGATATCCGTAACACAAGTGCTTAAGCAACTTACCTCGGAGTCAGATCAATGTATGTGATGTAGTCTGATATAATTATAAGATACATGAAAAATCTATAAGGGATTTTTACATATGATTTGATAGTAACTATTAACTTACTTAAATAGTAGCTTAAGGAAAATAAATAAATAAATATCCCACATCATCACATTCATTGATCTGACTCCGAGCTAAGTAGCTTAAGCACTTGTGTTACGGATATCAGAATCGAAAGTGGTATTACAAATATATACTTAAATTAAATATAAGATATTAACACCCAGACACAGAACAAACACAAGTATTCATCACACGAATGTTTGTCCTGTGAGGGGATCGAACCCACAACCCTTGGCGCATAGGGCAGGGTCACTACCAAATGCGCCATCGAGCCAGTCAAAATCCTATTAATAATTTGTGAGCAAATTCCATGATGATTAAATATTTGCTAAAAGCACATTAAGGCTATCATATGTGCATTATGTTCCCCGCCTGGAGCGCCCGATTGATTTATTTACGACAAATTTAGCGAGTCTGGTATAACATTGCAGCTTCTGCCATCCGGCCTTGGAAGCCCTAGGAAAATAAGGAAACCGGACAAATTCGTATGATTCGATTGTTATGTATAGATTTTAAAATCCAGAGATATACTACGGGATTGAACCAAGACCCCTGTAAGTAAGGTGCGTGTTCTAACCATTAGGGTACCACCGCTGTTCATGTGACTGGCTCAATAGCGCATTCGGTGGTGACTCTGCCCCCATGCGCCAAGAGTTGTGGGTTCGACCCTCACCCAGGCCAAACATTCGTATGCTGAATACTTGTGTTTGTTCTGTGTCTAGGTGTCAATATCCAATATTTAAGTATATATTTGTAATACCACTGTTGTGTCCGATATCCGTAACACAAATGCTAAGCTACTTACCTCGGAGTCAGATCAATGTATGTGATGTAGTCGGATATTTATTTATTTATTGGTATTCTACACGTCATTGTCGCAGTCGCCCTTCTTTTTTTTTCGAGGAGGTGAAAATCCGTCATGGATCGCCGTCGCCGCCGCAAGTGTTGCGAGGAGGGTGATGCCGCACTATAACAGA
The DNA here is from genome assembly GCA_951394215.1 of Glyphodes perspectalis. Classification (NCBI taxonomy): domain Eukaryota; kingdom Metazoa; phylum Arthropoda; class Insecta; order Lepidoptera; family Crambidae; genus Glyphodes; species Glyphodes perspectalis. Next base: position 9,881,696 of record OX596225.1, on the reverse strand, counting down.
CTACAAACACTCTCCTCGGTGGTTACCAGCCCATATATTGATGGGACTCGGGAACGTTGTTGCAACCTATGGCAGCTAGCGCAGTTACCCTGGAGGTGATATTACAAATCGGTGTAGAATATAAAATACTTTGCAGTTTTTCACTAATATGTAGGTACATTGGTTGATTCATCATGGAAATAATGAATAAACCTCTATTTTCCGAAAGGCACATTTGTTGGCTGACCATACGATGACAAAGAAAGACTACCTATTCTAATGTAAAGACACGTGTTTGTGGTCATATACCACAATCTCATCATACGTTAATAACAAAAACTATATAAAATGTGTCTTTATATATGTACGGGAAAAGCAATCATAAATAAAAAATCTACTAACCGACTCGGAATGCCATAATACGGAGACGAATCCGACAAATAACTCAGTAGTTCATCTTTTCAACGCCAAATCATACGAAAAAAGGTATTATACAAATTGTATAGATGTTTATACTAAGTCATACAGTAAATGTTGGACGTGATCTAGAAGAACATGACTAAATGCACCTAAGGTTAAGCAGAGCAAACTAAACTTAAACACAGCATAACGTCTGTGTCAGCCATAAATAATAAAATAATAAATAAATATCCGACGACATCACATACATTGATCTGACTCCGAGGTAAGTAGCTTAAGCACTTGTGTTACGGATATCAGAAACAACAGTGGTATTACAAATATATACTTAAATATTGGATATTAACACCCAGACACCGAACAAACACAAGTATTCATCACACGAATGTTTGGTCCTGGGTGGGGATCGAACCCACAACTCTTGGCGCATGGGGCAGGGTCACTACCGAATGCGCCATCGAGCCAGTCAAAAGCCATGACATTACTCAACCACATTAGAGAGCGTAGTAATGGCTAAAACACAGTACTTAAATAAAACCTATGTAATATGTTAAACGGAGAAAGCATATTGTGGGCTATTAATTTCTAAACTAGCATAGAAATGCTAGATTCACAGCTTGCAAAGATAAATGCATTCAAAACTATGCACAAATATACATACATACATAGTACGTAGCATCACGTCCATAATCCCTGAAGAGGTAGGCAGAGTCAAAGGGGCAGCAGGCCCCTTTGACCACATTTAGCCAAAAGCAAAACTCAGCCAAAACTCCATATACCATTAGTCGCCTTTTACAACATGCTAGGCAAGAAACATATTTGGCACATTCTTTATAAGTCCCAGACCAACATGGGACAAATAATAATGTCTTTATTAAATATGTATTACGTTATCGTTTGTAATGATAGGTGTATAGGTTTTAAATATAATTTGTCATACAATGTGTTGATAACTTTTCCGAAACAATAGAACAACCTAGCTTTACTTCATAACGAATTCCACACAAGGAATGCCACAGGCGTAGATTAGTTAAAAATTTTCTTTTTACTTAATCTCACAACAATATACTGACGTATCCTACTATACTGCGTCGTACAAAAATAAAAACAAAGCCCTCCATTCCATTCGGGCGACGAGTTTGAGTTATCAGCCTTTTGCGCATCAGAACCATAACACCGCTGCATTAAACTGTGACGTCAATTACAATATCACACCTCTCCCTCGCACTTGCAAATCATCACGCATCTATCTAGGTCACAGCAGCTAGATGAAACACCGGACTACTTTCGAAGAAGCAGCTAATAACGGAGCCAGGAGTATCGTTTCCCACTAACAACGCAGCGGTTCTGAACCTAAGATCTGCGGACTATTGGTCGTACATAAGACCTATAACTTAATCCGCAAAGGAATAAAAGTTTTTATTCGTTTCTAACAATTGAATGTTATTTTTGAATTTGAACACTTCATTTTCAACTATCTGGTCCCTGCTACCATCATCTTCCTAGCGTTATGTCCCGTGTTTAGACGGGGTCCGCTTAGACCATGATCCAGGATTTAGCGAGTCTGGTAATTACAGCTAGTGGTATGAATACGTACATAGATTTGAACAATCCAGAGGTACGTGCCGGGTTTGAACCCGCACTCCTCGGTTAAGAGGCGCGTATCCTTACCATTGAGCTACCACCGCTCTGCTAACAATATGTTTAAATGGTTTTCAATCACAAAAAGGTTGTGAACCACTGCACTAGTACAACCAGCCTGGCGGTAAGTGAAACCACCGCTTTCCGAACAAGTGATTTCTGCAAGGAATTTCTAGTAGAAAGTGCAATGGATATTATTTACGTAGAGTGCCTATATCTTGTCAAAAATATATTCATAATGCAATGATGGGCGTTGGGAGAGCTTTAAATGATAAGACTGACGGCGACCTAAAAGCCTGTTTAATAACATTACATGCACTTATATACTATGGGAGGAAGTGAGTGTGCGTGTAAACAGATATAGGTGGTGCGCACACTACAAGCGACTACTAGTCAGTTCAATCTAGTTCGTAGATTATCGAGTCCCGTATACACTATGCAATAATTCAATACCATAAAGCAATAACCTCCTTAAATCACATTAAGCTAAAAAAAAAAAAATGCGTTAAATTGGATGGAAAATTGTGAAAAGGTAGTGACAGGTGACTGGGTCGTCGTCTACACAAGCGTCGTCACTTACGAAAGTGGATAAAATATTATTATTTATTAACCAGCTTGAACAGAGAAAAAAAAAAATTTTCGTAGCTGGTTATAAAACATGGTTACGAAAACGACAAGTCAAATCCGTTCTCGTAATTGGTTATCAAGCAAGAAAAAAAACCATGTTCGTATCTGGTTATCAAAGATCAGTTACCTACAAACGTGGACTTAAGGATCACACCCAGTTTCTTCTCGGTAGAATCAACATTCCGCACCGGTGGTAGATTCATGTAGCTTTAAGGATCACGTATGTAAATTTGACGATTTATAAGTGCTTTCTAGAAGCCTAGATAAATAAAGATGTTTTGAATTTGAGTGATTGTGTGGGCGACAACTCGGCTGGTATATTCCTTTCGAGTCCCTGACCAACATAGGACACTGCTAAAATTTAGAGATTTAATCAGTTTTAACAAATATCAAAAGTTAAAATTCTATCATTATTAGTCGTATAGGCTAGAATTCCCATTGAACGATATTCAAGAACTAAAACTGAGGGTCCATAGTTGAATATTAAAGAGTTTTTGAGGAAAAAATATAATATACCATCATCCAAGGGAATTAGCCAAGGGTTCAGATAAAAATCCAAGGAGAATCTTGAAGGTTGCCAACGTAAGGTTTAATGAGATCAGTAATGCTATGTATGTCAGTACGGTATACCGCAATACCTATCTGATCTAACTTACACGAAGTTATTTGTGATCTTATTCCAAAAGCCGAAGGTTGAAAATTGTAATTTGAAAAATGAAGAATTTTAATTAACATAACTAAGCACCATTGTCAAGTGCCTATAAGTAGCTCAAGAAGGTTTTGCGTTCTTGCGAAAATATTTTGCAAGTTAAACTAAAAATTTTAAGTTTGGAAATAGAGTTTGAACAGCCTACTTTAATACCAAGGGCATAATGAGATATAAAAAATCGTCTGCTTATGGTTACGATATGCGGCGATATATGGAAATATTGATATGATAGGTGAACAATTACCTATACTGATACATACTAATACTGATATCGAGGCCATGGCATCGAATAAAAGCAAATTAGTAATTACAACTGTAAAGAAGAAATTACTGTAGCATAAGCATCGTCTTGGTCTAACAAATTTGCCTATTCTAAAGAAATAACACATAGATTTGTACAAAGTTATTACAAGGAAATTTTAAGAAAAATTTAAAACGAACCCGGTGTCTTATTAGCCAAGTCAAGATTTTATCTCGCTTACAAAAGAAAATACAGGCATTTTATAGATAATATTAAAATGGATGAACTTCAATCCCTACTTAATTTAACGTGGAATATTTGCAGTCATGTTCGTGAGGAGGAAAACACGTATCCTTAAACATATCATTTCCTCCGGATATTACTAATATCTTACAAGGTGTAGTAATTTGACAATAGATAGTGACCATAAAATACGATAAAAATTTTATATATTATAATAAATAGTTAGTAATGGGTATAAGTACTTAGAATGTTATATCTAAGGGTTAAGACAGACAGATCGGCAGTCGAGTCGTCTTCAAGACGAGTCGTCTTCAATGTAATAAATAGGCTATTTTACTTAAAAAAAAATTATAGTCCAATATTAAGATTACAAAAAAATATAGTTTACGTATTTTTCCTTTTGTTTAGCCAACTAAAAATGATAAAGATACAGCGCGTTAAAGTACCGCGTGACGTCACTAGGAGCGTAAATTTTTTTCGTCCAAGTAACGTAAAGCGCCCCATTTCAGATCTTTGAAGCGCTGTAACTTTTTTATTTATTGAGTATTACATAAAGCAAAAAATACGTACCCTTTCACTATCTCTTATTAATACTCAAAACTTATGGACTAGTAAACAATTTTTTGAGTAAAATACCACATTACCAGACTTGTTAAATCCTGGGTATTGGTGTAAGCGGACCCAGACTAAACTCGGGACATAATGTTGGAAGGATGATGATGATGATGATAAGTAGGTATTTAGCATGTAAGCTATTTATTTTTCCATGAACTTACTATTATCAATAAAAAAAAATTAATAACTAATAAATACAAAATAATACTTTATACTACGTATACTAGACTAAAAAAAGGACTGCTGATGATATAACATTAGATTGTCACCGATATTGTTGAATTTTCGTAATTTTTTCAGGGGCTTGAAATAGAATTTACATCTTTGTATAATAGTACATATTTTACAAAATATACATAAAAATCAGTCATCACAATTTCAAAGTAAAAAATATCTTTCCCTAACTTTCGCACCTGATACCCGCAAAATGGCCCACAAACTAGTTATTGCCCGTACGTACATTTATAGTAAGTATAGCAGCGCCTCGCGGTTTCACCCGCGTAGTTCTTGTTCCCGTGAGAATACGGGGATAAAATATAGCCTATGTTAGTCGCTGATAAAGTAGCTTTCTATTGGTGAAATAATTATTGTAATCGGTCCAGCTGTTTCGGAGGTTATTCGATGCAAACAAACAAACAATCAAATCTTTCCTCTTTATAATATCATCATCATCTTCCTAGTTATGTCCCGTGTTTAGACGGGGTCTGCTTAGACCATGATCCAGGATTTAGCGAGTCTGGTTATTACATTGAAGCGACTGCCGATCTGACCTTCGTAACCCTTACATAGGGGAAACAGACAAATATTGGATCACGGTTACAAATTTAAAGTTGTTTGAATTTGCAGGTTTCATCACGATGTTTTACTTCACCGTCGAGCTAGTGGTATAAATACGTACATAGATTTGAAAAATCCAGAGGTACGTGCCCGAGTTTGACTCACTCCTCGGTTAAGAGGCGCGTGTCCTTACCATTGAGCTACCACCGCTCTTTCCTCTTTATAATATAAGTTTAGATAAATACAACCCCTCACCATATGTTTCAATTCTGAGAAAATAAGTAACGTCTGGCGGTCCTGGGATCTCACAATATATTACAATATATTACTCACACAAGCCCAGGATACTAGGCAGAGGCCAAGGAGCATCAAGTTCCTTTACCCAATTTTTGCCTTGTTGATTAACAAAACCATTAAGAATTATAAAATATTGCTCAGTAAAACCAACGATTTGCCAACGCATTTTGTAACAATGTAAAGAAGAACGCCAGAATAGGTGCTTATGTATTTCTTTATCACAACATTATGTGCGAACACGCGCAAATATAATAACCTTACACGTGTTCATTTCGAAAAGACAATATATATTTTGAGCAGTGTTAACCGCGACCTCGTCCATGTGTTATTTAACAAAAAACATAGTTTATGTATAGCATAATTAACGGTATATTTATGCGGAATCGTTATTCTTTCTCTAGAACGAAAATACACCAAGTTACTTTTTGTGAAATCAACTATATACAATGAAAGTTCTATAACAATCGACCTATGTCGAATCTAAAGTAAAAATAAATGCAACTTCCGTATAACACATTTTCACATACATTCATAATACAATACATACATCTGATATTTTGCCATTACAAATATGTAGACGCTTCAATTTCATTTATTTGTATAAATTTATTTTAAGTAAAAATACTTAGAGCTGTCCAGCTAACTTCAAAAACATAATCAAGTCATCTACACCATACCAAAGCTTCCAATGTTTTGGCAACCTATTTCTAATAGTTATTATTCCACTCGCGAAGTGCTAACAATGCGGGATGTTATGACAAGCTGTTACGACCTTCTTTCATCAGATAAGTGTGCGGGCTCATACGGTATCTAAGGCGTGAGATCAATTAATCATCAGAACACACATACATAACATCACGCCCATAATCCCTGAAGGGGTAGGCAGAGTCAAATGGGCAGCAGGCCCCTTTAACCACATTCAGCCAAAAATAAAACTGGGCTGGGTTAGATAGAAAATTGTGAGAAAGAAGCGACAAGTGGCTAGCTTGTCGCCTACACAATACAACACACCCCAAAACCCGATACACCATTATAGTCGCCTTTTATGACATGCTAGGCAAGAAACACAGTTGGCACATTATTTTAAAGTCCCAGACCAACATGAGACAAACAGAACATCAAAACATCATTTTCTAATTTCATGTTTCTAGTGGCATATGTATATTGAGTCCAGGTTCAAAACCTCTATATTTTTAAGATCTAAGTAAAGGCTTTTTTACCACCTGCTCGGTACGGAGAGTAAAGACATCCACATTCAATTCAAACAATGATGGTCGTGTAACAATGATTCAACCTAGGCGCAACTCATTATGCCAGGTTAGATAATAATTTTAATTGCAAGATTGCGTTTCTAAATCTTAAATATTTTTGTCACTAATATACTATAACCACATCCCTTTAGTCGTTTTGTAGGAATAACTAATCAAGGAACACAATTGAATTTTTTTTTTATTACAGGCAAACATGGGTCAAACGCGAAAATATGAATAAAATAACTAGACTACCTTTGCATTCACTACCACACCCCGGTTACAAAAGACCTGAAATATCTGTTGGCACACAATTAATACGGCATCAGCAATCAGCAAATTGAATGATGGACGGTGAACATCCGCTGGTCGCCATGTGTGACAAATAACCCGTACGGGTTGTGGGACGAGGCGCATGGGGCCGCCCCCACAAATGGTGTGGCGACACGCGAACTAAACAACCATGCTTTTTGGACATTGAAGGACAGAAAGCTTTTTTTTTTTGAGAGGACATCGGTAGTTGGCCGGAGGCGGCCTTTACTACCTCAAGGCTGTCGTTCTTCGGGCGCTAACGCAAAACCAACGGGATCCCCACTGTCGGGATTCATCTCGTAAAGTCTACGCAGCGCGCGCTGCCGCCAGGCGGCCCATCTCGAGGGAGTGGTATTCTCCCCCAGAACACCTAGGGTGGTGTTTCACGACCACATAGACAGCTGTGTACCCTATCCTGACGGACCGGGTGTAACACCTGCAGTCGGCTTAAGGCCACCAAGCTTGCGGGGGAGCGGGAACTCTCAAGATTGAAAAAGGCATGCTTGGATGGTTTGGGCATGAGAGAGAATGGATGAAAGAAGATTGACGAAAGAGATATATAAGGCAAGTGTTAATGGAGACGTCGGTAGGGGAAGACGTAGACGGACTTTTCATGACCAGATTGGTAATGTGTAAACAAAAAGTCAGTTAAACAGCACCCTTAACCGACGAGCGTGTATGAAAAGACTTATGAATGCAGAAGAAGCGAAAGGTGTATATCAGGATCGTAGCAAATGGAAGTACGTGATCTCTGCCTACCCCCATGGGAGAAGGCGTGACATTATGTATGTATGTACGAAAATATTGATATTACATTAGTTACAACCTGATGCATCCACACGTTGCTGAGAAAAACGATCATGCTCATGGGCAAACGGATAAAAGAAGGATGCAGACGAACTACAAATGATTGCTTTTTCCTATTCTATTATGAATACCTACAAATACTAGCACTTTCTTGGCTTCGCGCGCGAGAATGTAGAATGACAAAGTATCTTGAAGGGATTTTTTATAGGAATTATTTGAGAACGCGTTTGTAAACTTTCACGATGTGACGATTAATACGTAATTTATAGACACCTTCTTTTGACTAAGGATATGTCCACTATACAGTTTCTCATTGAAATGTGCAATCAAAAACATTAGAAATGGTTCAGCTATTCTTAGAGTTTAAACGAAACACCAATTTTTTGCAATAAAAAAGTTAAAACTAAATGTTAGCTATAGAACGATCAAGTATATACAAAATGTACTTAAACGATTATCTCATAAACGCCTAGTCCATTACATACAATCCAATCAATCGAAATTATTTACCATTTCAAGTTATAAAACCAAGTTACATAACTTAGGCAATGGAGGTGAACATTTCACGACGGTAGTACTCATAGCATTTGTTTTTTAATGCAGTAACTAAAACTTGCTGAAAATTATGAAACGATCCGCTCGCAAACAAAAAATACACGAGAACGACCCGGTTTTCAAATAACTGGGCTGTGTACACTTGTATTTTTTGGTTTTGGCTCTGCCATTGACTTAGATAATTTGCTAACGCTTGCAAGAGTGTGATTGCGATCTTATCTTATATCACCTAGAGCAGCTATACTCAATGTGTGTTCCGCGGAACCCTGGGGTTCCGTGAAGCCTTTCTGGAGGGTCCACGATAATTGATACTGATCATAATTGTTAAAATAAAGGGGTACTATATTTAAGTCTCCTGGGGGAAAATCCGTTTTAAGTCGATACTCCGCTTCCTAAAAGGGTTCCATAGCATAAAAAGTTTGAGAAGCACTGACCTAGAGGATGTAATATGTATTCGTTTTTTAAACCAACACGCGGCATTGTCTAGTTCTACTTCAATATTGAGTTTACATACTAATTCAAATAAATAAAAGAAGATAAATAGTAACTTTATACCTACTTCTTTTACATAAAACGAACGTATTTTGTAATAGACGCTACAAACATTTGTATTTTCTGCGTTGAATTTGAAGGAAATAAAGATATTTATTAAGAGAATAAAACAGACATGAAGTTGTTAAAAACATAACATTACTTAATTAAAATAATTTAATTGGTTAACTCAGGTTTTATATCTAGTTTTATATGAATGATGATGATAAGTTAAGACTTGAGAAGGAATTACTGTTTGTGACTCCGCCGATTCTATATAAAGATTAGGTACATTGAAGCGAATATTTTTTGACAATTTGACTGGCTCGATGGCGCATTCGGTAGTGACCCTGCCCCATGCGCCAAGAATTTTGGGTTCGATCCCCACCCAGGACAAACATTCGAGTGATGAATACTTCTAATATTTAAGTATATATTTGTAATACCACTGTTGATTCTGATATCCGCAACACAAATGATTTAGCTACTTACTTGTATGTGATGTTCACGAATAATTATTTATTTGACAATCGTAGAACTTTGCCAGGGAAATCACGCAAATTGGATCACATAAAGTTTTGATTACAAATACAACATAGTTATTGGAATATGCATTTTACCCCACAATCAGTTCCGCTCACCGCCGAACAGTATAAGTTCAATAAATGTTCAATAAAATTTTGTAAATATATTTGGAAATAAATAAATTATTAAAATTATTATTAAAAAATAACCGATTAAGTTCAGTAAAATTAAAAAGATAAATCAAATCCGCAAACGTACGTATCCTGTTCCCAACATCCGAGTTGGCTAACAGAAGACTCGATTTTGTAATAACAGAAGATCGGCCAGAATTAGTTTAACCACAGTGATTATAAGAGTAACAATAAGCATCATTTATCATTATTTGTTATACCAAATTACTGACATTTCGAAGGCAATTATCCCGACACACATTTTAGACTGAAGTCTGGTTATAAGTTTTATATTACATTGGTTAATCTATACTTATTAATAAATCTGTAGAGAGGTCAATTCTGTACATGAAATATATTTTCAAAATAACTATCAGGGGGTGATTAGTGATCGATACTGATGAAAATGCAATCAGTAAAATTTTTGTCTGTCTGTCTGTACGTTCCTTATAGAAACAAAAACTACTTGACGGATTTTAACAAAACTTGGTACAATTATTCTTCATACTCCTGGGCAGGTTATAGTATACTTTTCATCACGCTAAAATCAATAGGAGCAGAGTAGTGAAGGGAAATGTTGGGAAAACGGGAGAAGTTACTCCATTTTTTAAGCTTCCGTCGCGTGTGCAGCCTTAATGGTTAAAGTTACATAGAAATCACGTATGACGGAAATAGTCTTTATAATATTAACCATAAACGCGGGTGACACCGCTGGCACAGCTAGTGTTTAATAAAAATTAAATAATGTTACAAATCGTATATCATCCAAATAAAGCCATAAAAGAGTAATACTTACGTACACTTCGTAACATGTGCAATTATTACGCCTAAAATTGATAACCGGATTCCACTAAATTGCTATGGGCATAACACTATTACATGAGTAATGAGAGGCTCGTATCCGCCGTTACAATACATAGTAGATATATACTCAATAACTCACTGCGCTGGATCTTTGGTTTAACTCAAAATTGCGCCATGTCATTGAAGATTGTAAGCAATGACCGAGTCATAGTTAAGTGTGGCAGTTTTGGTATACTTGCGGACACGAGCAATGCGCTTAGTGCCAACGCATCACAGAGAAATGTGTTGACGCATTCGGCGCAGTGAAATGAGTCAGCGCAACGCAGCGGAGTGCTACTACGTTGGCTCCACAAACCAACAATTATAGCGGCATATGGAAACGAAGTACAATATTGTAATTGGACATGCCTGGCCTCCATTTGATGAACATCTACATTACGGACGGATGCTCTACTCGGCAATAAACTCAATCGTATCCATTTACAATTATTTCTAGAATACGGTAAAAAAATTAGGACCGGTCGTTTTGGCGATCTTTGGGGGAGGCCTACGTCCAGCAGTGGACGTCTTTCGGCTGAGAGAAAGATGATGATGATACGGTAAAAACCCAAAAACAAAACGTGTGTCTCAAAAATATGGCCCTAAATTCAGTAGATTTGATTTTATATTGGATAGCAGCGCCTCGTGGTTTCATTTGCGTAGTTCCCGTTCCCATAGCAATACGGGGATAAAATAAAGCCTATATTACTGGCTGATAAAGTAGGTTTCCATTGGTGAAAGAATTTTTCAAATCGGTCCGGTAGTTTCGGCGCCAATTCAAATAAACAAACATATTTGTTTGAATTGGCTCCGTTAATAGGCTTATATTGAATAGAATAGAATATAAAAAAAATATCAAATCGTTCCTCTTTATTATATTAGAATGATATTGTCCGATGTTGGTCTGGGACTTAAAAAAGAATGTGCCAACTAACATGACGCCTATAATCCCCGAAGGGGTAGGCAGAGTCATAGGGGCAGCTGGCCCCTTTAACGACATTCAGCCAAAAACAAAACTGGGCTGGAAAATTGTGAAAAAGTAGTGACAAGTAGCTTGTCGCCTACACAATCTCATACCCAAAATTCCATTTACCATTAGTCGCCCGTAAGACATACTAGGCAAGAACCACAGTTGGCACATTCTTTTTAAGTCCCAAAACAAAATGGGACGCGACTTTGTTTTATACTTTATATTATACTATACTATACTATGTAATGAACGTGATTTAAAAACTAATTTCCCTCGCTTGTTGTAAGATAAAAAAAAAACTCAACTTTCAAAATGTGTTGTCACTTACCCAATTACCCTTTTATGGCATCTTTGCGACTTTTTGTTGTAACTCATCACAAATTTTACATGGCGAAACAAAACACATAAATCGCAAAATCATGATCGCTTACTCATTTGTATTTCTCGTAATTGTATGTAAATATGCGGTATTTTGACATTATCTAAGGGATATATATATAGTATATTTAACTCGAACGGTTTACGTTGACAATAAGGTTACAATCTGTAGTAAAACTATGTAAAAAATATCCCCGCAATCCGCGTATCATTTATAGAGATGAAGAGACTGAATGAATGAAGCTGAGACAAATTTGTACTACATATATACATAACATGACGCTTGCTATCCCCGTAGGGGTGGGCAGGGACCAAGGAGCACACAGGAGCACAGTAAGCTCCTCATTATTAGACAAAGAAAAAATATATAGCACAAAAGCACGCATCTATCGGGGTGAGGAAACGCAACATAGATATCACTCGGCATTGCGTCAGACTGAAGGACACTGACCAAGTTCCGACCGATAGGGATTGCGGGACCTTCAACGTAACGCTATTAAGGACTACCGTGAGGGCATATTCGGTACAAGACGGATATATCCTGCTCTGCTATTCCCAACGCGGACAGGACTCCGGAGGATATACGCCCTGGCAAAAAGACATTAGGGTGCGTTTCGAACTGGATAGAGCGGAAAGAGCTTTTTTTACATTCAACGCATTTTTGTCCCATGTTGGTCTGGAACAAAAAAAGAATGTGCCAACTGTGTTTCTTGCTAGCATGTCGTAAAAGGCGACTAACTTGGATATGTGATTGTGTAGGCGACGAGCTAGCCACTTGTCACTACTTTTTAACAATTTTCCATCTGACCCAGCCCGGTGTTATTTTTGGCTGAATGTGGTTAAGGGGGCTTGCTGCTCCTTTGACTCTGCCTACCCCTTCGGGGATGATTGGCGAAATGTTATGTATGTACCTATGTACGTACGCATTTTAGCACTGCTTTGTTGTATGTATGAAAACTTTGATCCACTTTGCTCTATACCAACGAACATGCAGTCTAAGCCTGACGCCAGGCCTAAGACAGCTAAATGCGCTGAGCATCTAATTACTATTACGGGAGAGCAACGACATTCACAAAGTATAAGGCGACTAGTAATTAGTTTAGCGACTAGAACGGCAGTCGCCTAGCTAGAAGTGGACGTAGGGCGCCCACGGCCTCGCGCACTTAGGTGAGTTTGTTTGTTTGTTGACCCGCCGAGTGCTGGGGTGTTCACGGTGGTTTAGCGGTGCGCGATCCCGTGGGCAACGTACATAAAAGCGTTGAGGTACATGCCAGGGGTTTAGTCGGTATACTCCGCTCACTACCACCTTGGGCGGAGCAGGGTCCTCCTATCATAGAGGGCCCCGAGAGTCCTACACACCCCGCTGATTCCCCTCGGTCCCAGCGGGTCGGTGCGTAACGCATTCCCCTGGGTAAACAAGTCCCGAGAAGTTTTTTAGAATATCTTAAAAGAGCATATTCCGAAAGAAAAGGCTTCGCCTATGTCTAGAATAGTCCACGCTACTCTACTGTTAGTCTATCTATAGCAATTAAACTATTCCAGGGATATGATGCCAACTAAACCCTAATTGGTAATTATATGCGCAACTTCACATACAACCCTTGAAGTGTTCACGCCTCAGGCACTTTATTCTAATATTATGAGTTCAAACAGTATTTTTTTATTTCAAATGAACAGAACATAATATTACCCTGTTATAATAACTGTGCAATTATCTACAATGCTGCTTAACCGATCGTAAATAGGTACTCAATGAAATTGTTATGTTCAAAATCACATCTTTTATCAATCATACATTTTGAGAAAAAAATTGTAATAATATTTTTTTAATGTACTAAGTAAACAATTTTACTAAATGTAGAGGAATAATGTATTTGAGAAGTAATACTTTAACATTATAAATATAATAGAAAGAAATATATGTAAACTAAACATGATTTCTCATGCTATATATAGGATTAGAATATTATTTACCTATAAGGTATTCCAATAGTACTACATACTACAAGTAATGTTTTATTCTCTTAGCATAAGTAATCCTTTGCTTCTGTATAAAGAAAATAAAAAATTATTAGATAGTTAAGTAGTTCAAATGTTCACCATTACATATACCTATAAATACAATATTTAGAGAAATGCCTATATGCAACACAACAATTCCCACTGGTAACGCAAGACTGAGATTGTTCTACCTAACAAATAATGACGGCCTCATTTAAAGTGACTCACAATCAAAATTCAGCCTTACTTAATATGGGAATTAAGGTCTTCATTCGAGAAACAAAACAGCTTATCTACAAGCCTGTAATTTACAGAAAACAAATTATATAGGTAGTACAGTCTAGAGCAAAAATATTTGGACAATATTAAACGCAATATGTTTATGTAAGCGATACAGCCAACACGAGCTGGCATCATATGAATTAAGAAAGAATTACCTAAGATAATATAAATACAGCTAAAATTTTCATTGCCTTATTTTATAATTGAATAAAATTGTCCTAGCTATTAAGTGTTCCAAGTCACATTATTATGTATGAAATATTTCATAAATTTGTTAATAAAGTACCTATAAACTACAAATAAATTATTTGGCTCTACAACCAATGATACAATATAAAAAATAGCATAGCAATATGTGTCATGTCAATGAAAACTAAGCGGATGAGGCTGAATGTATTTGTAAAGATTTTTTTCTTTAATAATGCTAGCGTTCACCAACCAATTTGATATTTGAATGAGTTATGCATTTGTTTTACTATATTATTATCTATGAAACCATAACAAATTGTTATTAATAATTTTGCTCGTAAAAATATTTATTTAAGTCTCCGATCAGATTGCCTAATAATAGGGATGGTAAGTACCTTTATCTGCAAAATATAAATATACAATATCTACCTACTAGCAACTGCAAAAAGTTGTCCAAAGTCAATTATCACATCATTCATCAATCATAACAATGATTTTTATTAATTACCCACATGCCCTTGAAACAAAATAATAAGTCAATTAATAAAGTCTTCAAGATTATAATAATACTGAAATATTAAATATGTTTATTATTATAATCATAAAGACATTTACACACTTTTTCAAATATAATTTATTATAATTAAGTTTTAAAAAATTGCCAGTAATCTTTATCCATGAAAAATCTAGTTAGAATCTTATTTGAAAGACAGTTTCCTTGCGGTTATTGTAAAAACAATAATGTCTCCGTTATTGTTAGAATCCCACGTAAAAACAACGAAAAAACTTACCAAACGTCGAAGAAATCCTTTCAAAAACTGTTTTTAATCATACTCCTACAAAATCCTAGTAATAGGATTGAGAGAATATTCCGGTAAAAGTTCAGAATGCACACATTTCACAGTAGTTCTAATTAAGTTTTCGCTACTTCTGCGTAGAAGTGCGTTTATTCACAAAATGCGGATAAATAAACACAAACAATACTGCAGTATTGTCTATTGCGGAAGAACTTCGCTCGCTGTCATTCGTTCGCTATTTGATAAACTGCGCTGCGTTCAGCGCTGGCTGGACTCTGTGGTGGGCGCTAGACAAAGCGGATAAAGCTGGCAGGTGACTGCACTGCGCCTGCGCGATCATAAGCGCGCAAAATGCAAATGAGCCAATCACAATAGAGATTACGTTTTTGACGTTTAGTAAATGATTGCCATACATAAAATAAAATATTGATTATTATGTAAACAATGCATTCATGCGCAAATTACTTTGAGTGAATTTTTTTCTTTTTATATTTTTTCTATTACTACTTACATAATTTTGAAATAATTTTTTGGTTATTATAATTAATTTAATCGTATCTATTTTTAAAACAGACTGTATATATTTTTTTAAACTTTAAACTTTTTTAAAGTTAGTAATACGGAACGTGTCGTTTTACTGTATGCAAAAATTTTCAGTATTCTTTTTATTTCAAACTATTACACGCTCAGTACCCATTAACACTCTTATTATGAGTACGTAATATAGTTTAAAAAACATTTTATGCAATTTAAAGTATACTTTTAAAATAAAATTGGAAAAACATTCTGAAGATCAAATTGCGCGCGTTTTGATTCTCACGCCCAGTTTGACGTCACACTACGGGGTTCGCAAATAATCCTTACCGCACCCTATTTTTCCTCTTCAAAAAAGGCACAAGTACAAACCATTATCAGCCACATATACTTTAAGCCTTTACAATAAAGCATATATTTCCACATCAATATTTTTAATTCTCAAATTTGACATAAGATGTCGCTAGTTTCTCAAACTAACACTAGCGCAGAATAAACCAATCACGTTCCAGGAACTTTGACGCAATTTGCAAATGGCCGTGAAAAGGACTGAGCTCGAGGGTGTATGAAAAGTTAATGGTGGATGATTTCGTGATAAAAACTAGTGATTAATTCTTTATTCAGTGTGGTGTCGTCGATAAGATACAAAATGTGCCAAAAAGTGAGAATCCAGTCTTAATGGTGGTATAGGAAGCGCCTGATAACCGCTGGAGGGTCGATCTACGAGACATAGCTGGCAGAAGGGTAAAGTTCTAGTATAATTTTAGCTGAATTAGTCCGTGTTATTGCTTAAATCGCATATTAATTCATTTTTATCACCTTTATAACAAAATTTGAGTACATATTCGATGGTTTTTGATCGCCAAGTCGTTACTCGAAATGGGTGTATGCGCCTTTCGTCGCCGGCGGATAGGCGTTGCGTGAAGTACATAATATAGCTTCAGAGTCTATGATAGTGCAGTAATGCAGGTGCCGACACCCTGGATTGCATGTTACTATAATCATTGACCTCTCAATGTGATTACAATTCCACTAAAGATCGAAAAAGGTGAAATATTACAGCAAGCAATTATAGGTATGTATGTACTCATGTAGTAGAGGCACAGCCCTGTTGCTAGTTAGAAGGACATCGATTCGCCCATATTCTACGCTTTTTACGATTTATTAGCGCCCATGTGTGGATAATAAGAGTGTTTTTGACTGTAATGCTTCGTTCTTTAACGGATTCGGTAGTTTCTGGGCGGTAATGTCGTGCAGATGCCACGAAATAGTATTACTGATAATGCTAATTACGGCCATAATAATTACTCTTTATAATTGTGCTTATATATTGATGTCCTATCTATAGTCAATATATTGATGAAGTGTTTTACAGCTGCAGTGATGTGTAAATAACGTCATTGAGTTAATGTGCTCTTAAATATTTCTCTTTGGACATAAGTGCGAAAATGTTATCTATTAATAATTTAGGTTGTTTAGATTTTTCAATGTGTTTTTATTACTATGGGTCAATGATGGTCATATGACCACCATTAGTCTTTTCCATTTTATTATGGACTAGGTATATTCTTTTTGCATCTAACTAAGAAACATTGTACCATTTTGAGTTTCTTCATTACATTTATGACTGTAATCTGCTCTACACATTTATCCCTTGTATCCAAAGGCCAATCATCAAACCAATTGATTTGGTGTTAGGAATTTTGGTTCCTAGACTTTAATGTATAAACTAGGAACATGATCCTTCTGTTTGTGTTACACATAAGTGTAATACCTACTCCATTAGTCTCAATACCTTAACATGATTTTATTTGTACAAAATATTGATAACATTTAAAAATTGCTGCTACACAAAACTTATCATTTTATTGCACAGGTGTTGTCAGCTTGAAATTATTATTATAACTAGTGATCACCCACTGGTCGAAATTCAACTATTATTAGTTTGATTTTTTTTATTTATTTATTGCAATATTAGCTTTCTGCACTCCTTCTCCATATCAACTAACTGTGCCAAATCTCATACTCTGCGTAATTCTCGTAAAAAGGGGTACAAAGTTTTCGCTTCACATATTAATACATATATAGATATGTTTTTTCCTCATCTTGAAAGAACAGCTTAGTTCTGCAATCCATACCATAAACATACAAGTCATCATTCTGAGAAATGAAACATAATCTGAAAGCAGTAAAATTTTTTGCAATAATTTTGGTTGTTCAACTTTATGATTGACGCTGCATACTTTACACATAAATCTATAACAATCATAGATTACATCTTCACTTAAGTAAATCCATTGAAATATAGATCAAATGTTTTTTACATAACTTCATGGATATGCCTTAAATATTGATTTCAATGAAATCTTAGCTCAGAGGGCTTACTAACAGGTGTGAACTCATTATATGGACCCATCTTCCTTGTTATATTTGAAACTTGTTTATTATAACACATTCCCCTAGCTGTGGATGTACTTCACCAAAGTGCTTAATATCCTTATTGTATACCCTCAAATTAGTTCACAGCATCACAAATGAAGTATTATTTTAACTTAAAGTACAGACACTTCAATCTCCACCATTAATGTCATATTTTAGATTTAAGTCTTCTACTATGGTGCAAATAAGTGTATAGACCCCAGCCATAGGGTTACCAGGGTGTATATGATATGATATTTAAACTGATTAATGTTCAGATTAGTTTTGTCATGTAGTTATTCAGTGAAGACAGTTTACTATAATTATGGCAGTATGGTAATACTCCATCAGCAACATACCAGACTACTACATCACATATATTGATCTGACGAGGTAAGTAGCCTAAGCACTTGTGTTACGGATATCAGAATCAACAGTGGTATTACAAATATTATACTTAAATATTGGATATTAACACCCAGACACAGAACAAACACTAGTATTCATGACACAAATGTTTGTCCTGGGTGGGGATTGAAACCACAACTCTTGGCGCATGGGGCAGGGTCACTACCGAGTTGCAAACGTAATGCACTTCTTTGTTACCAACCTTTACTTCTACTCGGGAGTTTTTAAAATGGACTATTGCGACTATTTTAACAAATAAAAGCTAAATTCACTAGAAACCTGTATTTAACATCTTTTAAGGTCTTTATAGAAGCTTACGAACTAGCTAGTTAGTTAGATTTGGTTAGAGTTGGTTAGAGCTTCTAACTGGCTCAAAAAAAGAGAATGTATTAACCCAGGTCTATCTTTCTAGGTATATTCTTATTGATAAATCTAATAGTCTTTGTAGCTCTAATTGTTTTTATCACTTGTAGGGTAAAGGAACTTGCATTGCCCAAGATTGAGTAAAGTAGAGTCATGATTTACTATTTATAGCTTATTCTAATCAGGTAAGGTCAATAACCTTCTGTTGTTAACATTGGGTATTTTTGTAGGTTATAGTAGAAAATGGCAAGTTTCAAAGAAAATGTTATGTCTACTATAATATTTATGATCCTATTTAGCACAGGTGGCCAAAAGCTGATGAGAAAAATTTTCTAAAACTTAAATTCATTTCAGACTATATCATTTAGGTTTATTTATACTAATTGACCTTGTTGGAAAGTGTGTATTCTCATATTGTTTATTTCTTTTGTATCTTGCCACATGTTGGAACGAGCCGAAACATATTGCAATCAGAAGATTATTTAAACAGCGTGAATATTTTCATTCCCGACATATTTCTGCTTCAGGCCAATATTTGGAACTCATTATATTCTTCCTATATGGAAGCTGTGCTTGTGTGACCTATTTCCTCTAGAAATAAGTAAATAACTATAGATACAATACAATCTAATTCATGTAGATAATTCGTTAAAAAGATACCTTATATCTATATCCTTATGTATATTTGACATCAAGAGAGAAGCTTGAAAGTACTTGGCTTGTTGTTTTAGTACATTTCCATTTCCTATAAATAGAAATTATTATACTATAGGTGTCTTTTTAATATGAGTCATAAAAATTAGGTACTTAGTTATTTATCCAACTAAGTAAATTTTAAATTGTTTGTCATACAGTGTGACTGACAAACAAATTAAACTGTACTCAATAATACTATTGCATTACTAACTGGTACCAGAGTGAACTGGTATCGGTAATTTTCAAACGTTTACTGGCCTTGTTTGTGTAATATGAAGTGTGAAAAGTGTTGAAAATTTACCCGACAAACGGACACAGCTTGACATTGTACATGTGAGTGAGTTAAGTCAAATGGTTCAATGTATTGGATAAGTGATTGTTAATCATTCTGTTGACGGTTATTGAGTAACAGAATTGAAAGTTGAGTAGATATGAATCACAGTTTACAATCAGATTATTAAAGTACATGTAGATTGGAAAATCACTTGCCTTCACTCAGATTAAGACTTGTTTTATATGCAAGATGTGTGTACACTATAAACTTTAACTTCTAGCAATACTGCAAATGCTTGTAGGTAACATGTATTTGAATTTAAGCTAATGTAGTGTTTAAATTGTTATACGCTTTCTTAGATATGATGGTGAGGGTGTATTCTTCATAAAATAAATCTATTAGTGAACTAACTAATTCTAGAACTGACATAGGAGTGCCAAAGTATCTATTCATTTAAACTCATGCAGACTTGTATTAATTAAACTACATATTTCTAAGTGCCCCTTTGGCGACCCTCTAAGTGTTTAAGTGACTCTAAAGGGTTAACTGAATCCATCAAGCTGTCTCCACCAATTTCACCCAATCTTAGATAAGGTGTGATATTTTAAGTAGGTTCCACCTACTATATTATAGAACTTGATCGAATTTGCACTTCCCCCTTTCCAGCAACCCAATCAGGACTTACAAGTATAAAGTTTAAGCAATAAGGTTCAATTTTTAACGACTTCGATTGTTTAGACAAGGATGCGACAAACGCATGTCGCAATCGCAGGTGCATTTTGCGCATGCACAAGAATGCGATGAATAGCGCATTGTACCCGCTACGGGGCAGGTGATGGTATTGTAAGTCTATGGTGGGGGTCATACCACCATAATAGAGATAATTTATAACATACATATAGTTTCTCTTATCATCGTAAGAGGGATCTATGGGATTTTTTATTTATGTCTTCAATGATCTGTCTGACTCCTAGGACAGAGTAAAGCCCTAGTTTAATGTTATCAGAGAATTTAATCCTAATTAGTATTTGATCCATTCAATCTACTGATTGCATATTTCCCTACAATAATTCCACTTTATATTTACTTATTTACTTATAACAATATGATTGCTCTGTAGAAAGTCAGAAATAAATCATACCTACTATGCATTTCATGAATAAGTAGCTCATTCGACACATGGCTCCAAAATTACAAATCTAACTTTAGTGAGTATTCAAAATTAGTACAAATAATTAGCTATTTTGGATCATTACGTCGAGTGCATTTCGATAAGAATAAACGAAACGGTCTTAAACACTCAGTTTTTTTTTTGTCGTAATTAAGACATTGATACATTAGTAATTCTTTTAACTTTATAGCGAATTTGATCGTACGAATTATAAGTATTTTCGTTGCTAACGAATTTGACAGTAAAGCATGTTGTCAAAGTTGATTAATGACATTAATTATTATTAATTGTTTGAAAAAATTGCTATTAAATTGTTTAAATGCAGATTAGAGTGTTTAGTCAGTTAAACAGCCCACTGTAACGTGCTATTGTCATATAAAAGCATTGCGTTTTACCAATTCATAAAAAAGTATGTTGATCGATAGGTGGTTTTGTGATTCAAATGCAATCTTCAAATAGTATCTAATCTAAATATTTTATATTATAACTAGTTCTACTTAAATTTTTAGGTGCGTCCGAACATAAATGTATCTGTAGACTGTAAGCTTATACCAATGGCCACCAAACATGAGTGTATTAGACTGGACTTACACCGACGGAAAGGAAGTAAAATCGAATGGATTGAGGCAAAAAAGCCGATCCACTTTACATTGCCACTTGCAATCAGTCTAACGACAGGTTGACCATGTGTTAATTCGCGGCCCGTTCAGAAACCAGTTGTGCGCTTAGTTGCAGAGTTGCGCGGAACGGTGGCGCCCGCTGGCGTTGCGCTGACACCGTGTTTGAAAAGGACCCTCGCTTTTAGGGCTGAAGCAAATTAACATAACCGTGAACCACTTTCGTTCAATGTTCAAATAGTCTGGAATTATGGTAGAATAGTGATGAATCAGTTTACTTCAAGGTTCAAAGGTTAGTTAATAGCTGCTTGACTGACTTCATCATCCTGATTGCAAGTCATATTAATTATTCATCCTGGGAGAACGCCATTGGCTATATTGAATATTGACCTTTAGCAGGCTCCTTTTATTAGGAGTTCTGGGAATGGATTCTGAGTTGAGACACTTTTGAACTATATACCACCAAACTCCCTATCCGTGTATTCGTATACACTTAGCTGTTGCCGCACTAGGAGTTCCTTTGAAAATCGAAAACATCTCTCGAAATACCTAATGGCTACACTGTATAAAACATTTGAGAAACATGATTACTATCTAATCTACGTGGAAGTCACAGTACAGATAAAATGACATTCTGTAGTATTCTTTATCTTTCACGATAACCTGCAAAATTAACTTATCTTTGGACCTGTTAATGATTTATCTAAAGATTTTGAAATGGTACAATTCCACTATTTGCTCGACAGCACTGCATGCGTTGACAATTAGGAGATCTTTGTGTAGGCATCCGTCTGTAATACAAGGTATACATTGAAACGATAACTTGTACCATATGGGCATTATAATTTACTCGATTCGAAATTGTTTGTGGTCTAGCTTTTGAGAACTTGAGGTTTTTCTACATATCTCTCTTTTCTGCCACACTTCATCCATACCATTTGTGCTATCTGACCTCATTTATTTACATGTAATAGTGATCTCTTGAACCAACCTTTTGTTACTATTTTTTTAAAATTTCCGTCTAATCCTAAACTAAACTTTATTTTGGCTAAATGTAGTATGAGGATCTCGTAGCTCCTTTAACCCGGCGCCAATGACGTGGAAATAATTTCAGAAACAATGACCCCGGGTCATTATGACCCAAATTTCATAAACCATTTTTTAGGAAATTAAGCAAGTTATCTTATTTTTAATTATTGTCTATGTAAAAAGGGTTCTTTAATAAGCTAGTAACACAGGAATAAAACTTATACATTGCATAAATAATTTTTTTATTAATTAAATAACAACACATGCAAAATCATCTAAAAAAAACACAACATTTCTTTTAATTAAGTTTTTGGTAAAGATTTCTATTAATAATAGGAATCAACAATCTTATCTAGTAATTAAGAGATCAAATAGAGTATTTATCATACAGATACAATGAAATCAGTCTTCTTCTTCATCAATCGTAGCCATGGAACTGCTGCAATTATTGCAGTATGAAATCAGATGATCTGGGCAAATGTAAATGCGGCATCCGTGACAAGTATGAGTAGTTTTCCTATCTTTTTTAGACGGGCATACTTGGCATCTCCTGCGAGTTCCTGGAACTTTTTGGGGAGGTTCTTCAGTAGATTCGCCAACGAAATCTGCAATCCTTTTGCGCAGCTGACGAGGTAAATGTACACGTGTCTTGCGGATTTGTAAATGCTCGTGTACCAAATTAAGTCCCAGTTTTTTTATGAAATTCCGCCTTTTTGTTCGTGTATCGTTGTTATTAGCACGATGTATTATGTTAGCATTTATGCTCGATATATTCAGCATTTGATAAAAGATCGTTAGTGGCCATCGTTTTGAGTTTCTGCTCACGTTGTAAGTAGCACAAAGTTCGTCAGCTACGTCTACTCCGCTCTTGGTCTCGTTATAATAAGTTATTATTTCTGGTTTTCGTTTATCACCAGTGGACTCATCAATATTGCCATCATGGTGTAAGCTTGACATCAAAAGAACAACTTTATTTTTCTTTGGAATGTAGGAGACCAGAGTGATATCTTTCTGATATCCAAAAGTTGAAGTGTTTGGATCTTTCCCACGTGTTGTTACGAATTCTGTTGGAATTTGCTTCTTGTTCTTTCGTATGGTGCCCACTGAAGTCAGTTTGTGTTCGTTTAGGAGATGAGATACCAATTCGTGGCTTGTGAACCAATTATCAAAAGTGATATTACGATGGCTATTGGAGACTGGCAACACAAGGCGCTGTACTACATCAAACGGCTTGTTACTCAATGAGTATGGGCCATCTGGCTGCTTACCGGCATATATCTCCAAATTGCTCACATAAAATATTTTTGAGTCCACTAACGCAAATATTTTTATTCCGTATTTGGCCGGTTTAGATGGAATATACTGCCGAAATTTGCATCGACCTCTAAATGCCACCAACATTTCATCAATAGTGCAGTTTTCACTTAGCGAATAATTTTCCTTACATTTCTCAACAAACATCTCAAATAGATCTCGTATTGGCGCCAAATTATCTAGTTGTTGTCTTTCGGCACGAGTAGACTTATCATCAAAGCGTAAGCTGCTTTGTATAAAATAAAATCTTTGAATTGACATAGTAAGCCTAAAAATGTCCACTCCTGTACCATCTCTTTGCCACAAGTCACTCAAATTTTGTCTGTTAGACCGATAAAAGCCAGCTAGAAACAAGAGTCCTATATACGCTTTCAATTCACTTATTTCTACCTCACCCATATATTTACGTTTCCTCAAATCCTCACACGCAGCTCTTCTTTCACGTATGTATGAATTGGTGAATGTTTGAATTTTACACAGCATATCATGGGTCATAAATAAATCCCAACATTCTGACTCAGTCTTAGCATCTTGAGCTATAAGTCTTACACCTGGTCTTTCAAATAATATATTTTCAGATCGGGTACGCACATTTGGCCGCGCAGGTGTTTTTTGCCACAGAGTGTCATCTTTACCTTTGAAAAAATTTTGCTGTACTTGCCGTCGTACGGATGCAAGGTCGAGATTATCCGATAAATCTGAGTCCACATCACTTACGTCTTGTACACTTTCGCTGCTATAAGAACGTTCTGATAAGTGGTCCTCAATATCAATGTCTGAAGCAGCCTGGGATTCTTCACTGTAGGAATCCGACTCCTCCAGCAACGCTAAAATTCTCGCTGGGTTGTTAGTCAAAGACATTTTCATCAAAACCCTAAAAAAGGACAACATAAATTAAAAATATACACTAAATAAGCGAACAAAAGTAAGTCACAAAATCACCGCACCACCGATGACGCTGGGTCATATTTACCCGTTTTAACTTGACGCACGTGTATCTCGCTGCGCAAGCGGCGTCGCACTGAGCGGGTCAGCGAAGCGTGTAGGGGGGGGGTGTATCTCCAGCTATAGGAACGCTCGAACCACAAAATGGACGCGAAAAAGAAATATAGTCGTTTAAAAACGCCTCGGGTCATTATGACCCAGCGTCAATGACGCCGGGTTAAGGGAGCCCTTTCAGGGAGTGCAGACACGTTGTATTTACATTCAGCTAGCAGCGCCCCGCGGTTTCACCTGCATAGTTCCCGTTCCTGTAGGAATATGGGGATAAAATATATGTTATATGTTACTTCCGGATAATGTAGCTTTCCAATGGTGAAAGAATTTTTGAAATCGGCACAGTAGTTTTTGAGTTTATTCATTACAAACATACACACACAACAATACAAATCTATCTCTTTGTAATACTAGTATAGAAATGTCTTGCTATTGTCACATACTAGCTACTTATACAAGGTATCACATAATATCGCGGGCACGTTTCCGTTTTTTGGAACGAACAGTTTTTTCGAAGCAACCCTGTACCCCGCGAAGTAATTGTGTCCTCCGCTGTGTGAGCGTCTGTCCTATCGCATCTCAAACAAACAAACCGTGAGGGTGTGAACAATTAAACTGTTGTGAGGTTGTGTCGATAAGCCTTGTGCACACAGCGACGCCTTCACCACACCCTACATGGCACAATACATGCTAGTAATTAGCATTTTGGGGTCATTTTCGCTTGTTAGAACCTTAGTCAGAATCGGTTTTCCGGCTCACTTTGCCTTAAACCTTTTCTGTGATATTTATCGGTCCGACCGTGATTTGATGTGATCTCTGCCTACCTCCGTGGGAAAAAGGCGTGACATATGTATGTATGTGTGTATGGTCAGACCTAAGATAAATAGGAAATACAAATACCAGATGTCATACTATAACATGCTTGCATTTTGAGTATCCTAGCAACATAGAAACTCAGTACTACGAACCTAGCGTTCTAAATAATTAAACGGTGTATGGTGAAGTTACCCCTAAACTTCCGTCTAAAACCGCCACGTTCCAAGATTCATGGTGGTGTCTGTCAAGATGGCGGATCAAAAATGGCGTCCAGCTGCTACCTTTATGTCAAGATGATAAGACTAGATTATTGTTATATTATTGTTATATTACTTAAAAAGAATGTGCCAACTGTGGTTCTTGCCTATCATGTCGTAAAAGGCGACTAATGGTATATAGGTTTTGGGTATGTGATTGTGTAGGCGACAAGCTAGACACTTGCACCTACTTTTTCACAATCTTTCATTTAACCGAATGTGGTTAAAGGGGACTTTGAATTTGAATCTCTATTACCTCTACGGGGATTATGGGTGTGATGTTATGTAGGTATGTATGTCATTATTTATACAAACATCGAAATAGTCTATTTCTACTTAGGTAAGACAACAGCAACTATGTAAATGTCCAAATTACTGCTACAAGTTTGATCCTGCCATTTTAGACAGCTGGGATTCATTATTACTGTTAGTTTAACCGTTACCATGTACATTTACAGGAAAAGAAACTATCAAACAGGTAAATCATGTATGAATTTTGCACATAATTTGACCATCATCACCTATGTATAATGGTAGTCCTTACATTTAGGTATTTTCTTAAGAATAGGTTAAATCTGGTGTTGAAACCTTTTGAGAGTTGATTTGTGTTCCGGCAGGAATATGTAGAAATAGCCGCGACTGTTCCAATCTCGGCCATTTAGTATTTTTGGTGCAGACGAGTATTTCTAGACCCTAAGTAGGGAGTCGAGTCTAGTCTATTAGGTACGAGCGAAACATTAAATAATGAGAAGAATAATCCATCATCTTCTCATCTTATCAATATATATTTCCCATTAAGTTTAAAATTATACCGCTTCGTATAATCATCAAACATCTAATGTGTCTTCAACATCTATAGGTAACGAAATAGGTTAACACGTGTCCCTGGCAAAACCACTGTATTATCTCTTTATAATAGTAGGCTTGTTTTTTGGGGAACTCCCATTAGTTGTCACTTGCCACGAGGAAAAGACTTGTGTATCAGAGTCGAACCGACTGAACTCAACTCCCAATAAGTTTTTTATCCCCATTGCCCGAATAGTTGCTTTTCCGACTTGATTTAAAAGAGTTCAAGAGCCATTATACATTTTCCACCTCATAAGAATATACCAAGTTTATATGCCCTATCGTATTATTACAATTCATTGCAATAAAGCACATATACTGCATCGGAACTGGTAGGAAATCTAAAAATACACTTGTGCTCGCGTGGTTTTTGTTTGAAATAATAGCGAGGGGCCCCGATCTCAATCGGATAGATAGCAGTGAGGCATCTCCACGATTACCTTTTAACTTCTGTAACGTAAACAGATTATACCTAATTTGTTTAGTAACGCTTTGAGTGTATTAAACGACCGCCAGTCTCAATGCTGCTATCTGGATTCGTTTTATTTACTGGAATGTGCAAGAATGTTGACTATAGGTCCATTGACTAGCTATAATACAATTACAACAGAAGGTGATGTTTAGAGTCATAAAAACCGTAGAGCTTGTATGAAAAGGATTATGAATGTTGAAGAGGCGAGTGAGGTGTGTAAGGATCGTGCCATATGGCGTTCGGATCACTCTGCCTACCCCGCTAGTGAAGTGGCGTGAAGTTTAGTTAGTTAGTTACAACAGGACCGAAGTAAGAATAGTCAATATAATACCTGGGTAGTTTTGTTTGTCACTTTATTTCTAATCGTCAGACTTCTAGTCGGTTTCGCAAATGGATAGCCCGTGTGTATTGGATTCCCGGAAAAATACATTTTCCGTGAGTGACTTATAGGTTGTATAATAACCCGTAGATTTTCAAATTATGGTACGGATGATGATCTGTAATGGGTAAGCCATGTTATAACTACAAACGTTTCAGTGAGTTTGTTGCCGTTATCATTTTTTTTACTGTGGCTTAATGCGATGACTTTGATCATGCGTGTTGGACGTAAGTGTCTTGGGAGCGATTTCCATACATTTGAAATTATCATCGTCCGCTCCTGTCGCCCCATTGCATGTCGCTGACGAGTGAGCAGGACAAAGTTTTGTTTTTGTTAGGCGGGGTTTGCAATGAGTCAATAAACCCAAATTAAAAAGAACTAATTAATGGACACGGAACTTATGTTTCTGTTGGAGTTTATAAAAAGGTATCCAAAAGCACATATTTTGTTTCCTCCAGGTTTGCCTGCATGATATAAGATTTTTATTTATTCCTAACATATTTTGTACATACATACATAATTTAATTTAATTTAATTATTTATTCATCCAAACAACTTAGGTCTAATTAGTAACTTAGGTTAGTAACAATGTCTTATCCTATGTTAGTAATTTATAATTAAAGAACAAAGAACACAATTTGCACATGTGTGGCACACCACATAATGGGGCAGACATGCTGCCTGCTCGCAATGACATTCAGGATGGTGTTGTTACTACCTCGCACTCTGTGCAACAAGGAGGCCACTAATTTAATGTCACGCTTTTTTCCCATATCTTGTAGGGGCACCTAAAAGGCTTATGTTACTGTCCGACCATCCAATTATTGTTACGTTATAAATCACGTTAAGCCGTTGCTCCCATTGCAATGTAAGAGAGAGAAAAACAAACCATTTCGCGTTAGCAATTTTAGTTAGTAAAGAAGTGGAATTTATTGGTAGTATTCAGTTATTTTATTATTTTACTGCACAACTTCCAAGTATTCACTGACACGCATCGTTGTAAATGCTGACGTTTGCAAGATATTGCAAAACCCAAAACAAATTAAATTGCACTACGACTGGTTGTTCCAACAATCTGATAAAATAACACTGTTTAATAATAACGCGGATTATTCTGCAATGTCATCATCACCTGTTTTGTAAGTAAAATACCGAATTACGTACCCATACAGGGGATCTTTTACTTTATCATTCTGTTATCTGTTTATCTGACTGTTAAATATTTGTCCAATAGGCACATAATTATCGTACTGTTCAGTTTCTGTGACAGATAGCATGTACATATTGATGTGCCTTCGAGATCTTCAATTTATTAACGTCACTGCCCCTTCAAAATTGAGGTCGAAAACTTTATTTTTGTTTTTATCATGAACCATAAAGATACAAGTAATAATGTGTAACAGAAAATGGTTTGCATGCTCGCACGCCGATAGTGGCGCTTCCCACGGAGTTTCCCATATGCAAAACGAATCAATTTGAGGTTTTTCCGAAGCAAATGCTAGGGTGTGCCACCTGATGATTACGTGTTCGTGAGCAAGTGTATTATTCTTTGGTTATGTGCTTTAGTTATTGTTTACAACGTTCCAGATTAGCATGGGATCATATCATAAGCTTAACTGTACTATGTAACACTGCTGAGTAGAGTTGGTTTCTTATCAAAATCGATGTCGGACTATAATCGGGGCGGTGATTGCAACTTTACTTGGTCAGTGAGGGAAAGCCACCTTAAGCAGCAAACAGATACACTTGTATTGATCACAATATGTCTATTTTTTGGATCAATCGATTGATACCTTATTCATAACGCTCTACTTTTTACCTCCTACCTACATAGGCGGTAAAAGTTCTCATTTTCCCTTTGGCTTTGGAATAGTCGGGTGAAAAAATTTATTATGCAAAGTTTTCAGTTAAGATACCAATTGTTATGATGACGCGCACCTTTGACTGAGGCCTTTGCCCCTTAGTGGGACATTTTAATAGCTTTCCTAGAAACCCGCCTATATGATTACAGAGCACAAATTACACTAGCTTATACAATGCACTCTTGTTGAGCACATCAGCTCCGCACGCGATCCGAGCAACAAACAATTGCTACTTGTCCATTTTAAGAAACCACTTAATATCCCAATCTGAACCCTATTTTGAACTACATAAGACTGCTTTAATGGCTTAATTCCTCTAAAGTAATGCGTTGAAGTAAGTGTTCTTATGTAATAACAAATTGTTTGTGGAAACTTAATTTTCATAACACGATCGTGTTTGGTTGAAGATAGTTTACGAACGTATTATTCAGTTCGGTGCTATTGTAATTCTACGTGGGAAGTGCCCGTCTTATATTAGCACCAAGTAAATGGTTACTAGCTATAAACAGTGAAGAGGGTGGCTTCTTAGTGCCGTATTGGACGTGTGACGTTCCGTCAAAAATTATACATTCTTGCGATGGTGCCAAATTAATGACCAAAATTTGCAATATTACTGACTCCTTCATGCCTTGAATGGACAGCTCTTCACCTCGGGCTAAGTAATTTTTTACGGCTTCTTGAAATTCCTAGCTAAAATCCGCTTTAAACATTATCATAGTTTTAGCGGATATGATTATTCAATTTAAGCAGGCATTGTACGATCTCTATACATCAATATTAACCGCTACTCCAGTGTATATGACGTTTAATTTTAGTTCTTTGCAATATCAAGAAAAGGTGTAATACTTTTTTTTTATTAAGTTTATAATATTGACGCGTAATAAAAGAAAAGGAAAAGAAATACCATAATTAAATAAAATTTACCATAAGTAAATACTTACCGTGACTTTCAAGATACGCTAGATGGTGATAATACGTTTTCAATAAGCTAGTCGTTGGTGCGAGTTACAATATTGGATAAAATAATAAATTACAAGTCTTTGCACGAATCAGAAATTTGCGTTGGGGCTCAAATTGTTTTGGTTTCCACTGTTTGCCGTCGCCTCTACCGGTAATGTTGATACTATTAATTTATTGTCATGTCTGACGGTCTATTGTTATTGTAAGGCATTCGAATGGGATTGTTTAACAACATATCCCGTCCTATTCGTCGCTTCCGTACTCGTTAGTTAACTAGATCTGTTAATGCTAGACTGGTTAACGTGTCTTACACTGAGATGCGCTATACGGCTGCGTTAACTCGATTCACTGCGCCGAATGCGCTCACCTATTCAAAATGCCGCAATTTTGAGTTAAATTAGAGAAGCGACGCAGTGAACTGCACCTGAGTTACCCGTGTCTACTCCGTCCATTCAAAGCATCGTTCATTCTCATCTGTCATACAAGATAAAAAAATGGACATCAGAGTAATGGAACTCTGAAAGCCGTAGCTCTTTTCGACATGTACTCTTCTATCAATTTTAAAATCTGGCCTGTCACAGTTTTTTACCATTGTTACAATTCTTTTGTATCCCTCCACCAGCACTGCATTTATAACAATGATTTCATCTAAAAACACGTGTATTTGTTAGCATTATAATATATGTTTTACACTATCTATGCAAGGACAAATCCATAACATTTGTGGTTACATAATTTCCCATACATATTGTAAACACGTAACTTTTGACATTAACTATAATATGGTTAATGTCAAAAGTACGCTAATGCATTATTTTATTTTCAGCAGCTTTTCAAAATAGCATTATTGATTTTGTAGATAATATTACCTTCATTACACATCGGGACGTTCCCGGAAACACTCCACTATATACCTAGTATTCCTACGACAGTACATGTGCAATCGGATTCCCAGGGGCGCGCTGTTCGTTTTATATTATGTTGTACATTTCTTTGCAATCGTTACTCCTTCCTTGTTCTACGACTTCGTGGATCAATTTAGGAAACACGAATTCATCTTCAAGACCATCTGTGCAAGCCTAGCAGGACAATCTGACGCTTATCGGACCTCCCTCGTTTTGAAACTTCGCGGCTCCGGGCGAGGCTTGTTAACCTTTTTCGTTTCCCCTTCGGCTTCGTGATATCCCCGACGGGCGAGCTCGTCCGAGGTGCGCGCGCAGCGATACCCGCCCATGTTTACGGGCACACGAATATCGCCTCTATCACAACCCGCGTAAGTCCAATCTCGAACCCGCCGTCAGTGCAACTTAATTGTTATTTCAAAAGTACAGATTCGCTTGCAACGGGATCCCTGACACATCGGTTCGGTTTGTTAATTTATACATTGGATCCACTCCATTTATTCGTTCCCAATGCTTTTGATTGTGTAGTCGCTTTTGACGTGACATAATCTTGTTTAGTGTTAGAGATATCAGTGTGAAGTGATGGTCTACGTTAACAAGGCGTGCGCGGCGTGGCATACGCCAGGTCTATATTGGTGTTAGAATCGGTTAGATGACAAATTGGTGTTGCTTTTTCATTGACGGCTGCCGTTTAACACGCACGCATGACTATAGGTAGTTTTAAATGCTTTCGCAAAGGCGTCCAATCGCATTATTCTTTCATCGCGCGTGCTGTTATCGCAGATCTATATCAAGGTGGTTAGTTTATGGTCCGTGCACAATTAAAATAGTGATAGGCTTGAGTGGTGTGTGACTAAGATTGGAATGTGTTTGGGATGTATCCTCCAGCGATTCGGAAGGTACGCAAGCGCGTCACCTGATGGTAAGTTACCATTGACCTCTTGCCCTCACATAAGCCTTCCGCCATAAAGCTAGATAAGCACTGTGAATAACTTGCTGAGCAATGGGAAATATTTACTCTCGCTCGGTAGTCCCTACATTTCAGACTACATCACGTACATTGATCTGACTCCGAGCTAAGTAGCTTAAGCACTTGTGTTACGGATATTAGAATCAACAGTGGTATTACAAATATATACTTAAATATTTGATATTAACACCCAGCCACAGAACAAACACAAGTGTTCATCACACGAATGTTTGTCCTGGGTGGGGATCGAACCCACAACTCTTGGCGCATGGGGCAGGGTCACTACCGAATGCGCCATCGAGCTAGTCAAATAATGGCTGCACGCAAGTAAGTAATCCAACAAATGTAGTGTCTTTCAAAAATATATTTTTGTTTTAATACCGGTCCTAGTATTATACTACCAAATGCATGCAATTTCTCAAAGAATCGAATAGAATTTGTGTTTTTGAAAGGCGTGCCACGTCATGGCATTAAAGTAATTCGTTCCCGACAGAATCGAGCTTCATAATGGAACTGTATTTTCATAGCTATTGCCGTAAAGGCCTATTCGTTAAAAATGTCCTCCTAACCGATATCGGTCACGGCGGCCAATCTCAACAGGATTAGCCAACTGCGCAGGAGATATTATAGTGCACAAGTGTATGCGCAAACATAAGTGCACTCTCTATTCCTCCACTCTCATAGTCCGGTGAGACGGCAATTCGACATGACCGGAGAGAGGTCAGGCGCAGAACCAACGGCTTAACGTGCTTTCCGAGGCACGGGGGTGATAAACCGCCAACTTCCTGACTCCGAGCTGTTACTGAGTAATTTCAATATTGAAATAACCAGTTACAAATTTTTGGCTCGACCCGGGATTTGAACCCGGGACCTCTTGGTCCTTAAGCGGCGCATGCTACCACTAGACCAACGTGGCAGTCAATGCCTATTCGTTATTTCCCATGCGGTAGTTCCACCGACAGAATGGAATCGTAATGCACACGATTGCATGGAAATTGAGTGCCGCTGCCTGCGCCGGCCCCGCACGTAATCGCAAGCGCCCAGAGCGTCGGCTGGGCGCGTAATAACGTAAACAGTTTCGACATCGTTCGCGCCGAGTTAAATCTGGCTGCTTTTGGTGAAATGTGCTGATAAGTGTTAAGAATGTGCTGGTGAATTTCGGTCTTGGGATATTTCAGTCTCAACAAAAGATTTTCAATTCTTATTTTTTTCGATTAGGGACTCTCAGATTTTAATGACACTTCATTTGTATAATGATAAAATGTTACCAGTTCAGTTCGTAAAGTAGTAAAAGGTAGTTTTTCTTAGTTTTATGGTCCAATTAAATGACAGTATTTAGCCAACTTACTTGCAAGTTTAAAAAAATATATATCTGTCTAAAGTCCGTTATATAGTCTCAATAGTAAACTAATGCAGACTGTTTCGCCCAAGACATGCCTGCCTACGTTGGGCCATTATCTCCGCAGATGGCGGCCGTAGAGACGATCTAAGATAGGGCACGCTTAAAAGATGGCAGATGACATTTGCGGCAAAAGCGGAGGTTACCGCAGAGGTCGTCGGCTACTCCAGGGATCCTCCGCTGAGGCTGGCGGATTTCGATGCGAAAATATTCGCAAACGAGAAACTTTTCGAATTTGGAAGAGGCGATTGTCTATTGTCTTGTAACGGGCTGATTCTGTGAATTTTCGATTGTCTTATTTGAGGACTTCAATGGCTCAGTGATAAAGGCGGATGAAAGCCATATTTTCACTAGGCTTGACCAGTTAGTGCTCTGATTTCGTCACCATGTTTTCCCAACTGCGAAGGTTATAAATAGGGAATGCAAATCTCGCGAGATTGGGCTCAAGCGAGATCTCGCGAGAGTATGAAAATCAATCTCGCGAGATCTCGGCAATTTCGAGATCTCGCGAGATTAGCAGTTTTGTGTTTGTTTTTTTCAAATAATAACAATATTTGAATAAATGAGGAAAATAATAATAAAAACTATAAGTATGTATTATAAAAACATTTATTTTTACAATTTTTTTCAACACTTTTTTATGCATTAAACAGATTGACGTAACTGTCTAAATTTTTTAAATAAACTTTTAAGTAGTATACTTTTACGCTTGTACGTATTTATCTATCAAATAACAATAAAATAAATTATATCAAACAATATCTACTGAGTACCTACAGTAGAACATCGAAAATTACAGATTAATAATTAACAAAATATACCAATTAAATGAAATATTTGTTCAATTAAAATCACAAATCACTATGTATTACAATTTAAGAATTATTTTGAAAATAGCTCCTTAAGAAGCACAAAATCTCCAAAGAGTCGTCTGCTAAACGGCTTTTTATTTTCGGATTAATTTTTGACCAATCGGACGCACGCATGAGGCAACGCTGAGCGAGACCCCGTCCCGCGACCGCAACCTCAGGCTGCCGCCTCCCGCGCATATCGAAGGTCCGTTCGTGTCGGTTCGCGCGCTGCCGCGCTTCGAATGAGACGGTTTTATACTCCAGTACAATCTCGTTAATCTCGCGAGATCTCGCCCCTTTTTTCGACCGAGATCAATCTCGCCCAAAACGCCGAGATCTCGCGAAAACGAGATCTCGCGAGAACGAGATTGCATTCCCTAGTTATAAATTTGTACTTGAACCAGGCGAGAGATACCTCACATGTGAGACTTTAACCACTGAGCCACAGCTCAATAACATCAGCTTGGCAACTATACATCATTAGTAAAAGATAGTGCTTGACGTCACGCTTTTTGGTTTAAGCTTGTTTTTGTTACATTAAAACACAATTTACAGTGTACACTCTTAATGTTCTGCGTTACGTACCGCGTGACGTTAGCGCACGCTGTTACTATCATCCTTAGATGACGCGGTTGTAAACAGAGTTTCGGTATAACCAATTAGGCGATGACTCTCCGTTTCGCAGCCAAGGATCCGAGCCATCAATTCGCGGGGTGGGTCCATTGAAAGTTCGACGACTCGCGAAGTTTCGACAGCCGAAACTTAACACTCTTATTGTTTGTTTGTCTGTGTTCCTATGTAATAATGAGAATTTATCAGTAATATCGATATTGTTGTCATAATTTGATCATTATTATGTTTGTAATTAGTTAGATAATATAAAGCGTAGTAGAGATAATACAGTTGATTATAGTAGATTACATATACTTACTTATGTATTTGAAAATGATGAACTATAAAAACACGGTGTAATTTTAAAACCTCCAACTTCAATCTGACACATTACCTTAAGTTAGTGCTTGTTTAGAACTCAGTCTAAAAAATTGCCGAACGATTTAAAGTGTCGCTGTTGTGTGTAATAGTGAGTTATAAAAGAATAAAACGTAATTTTAATAGATAGAGCAACCACAGAGGTGTAAATAAACATCCAATATCTTCATACATTTTGATATCCAATAAACAATACATACATACATAACATTACGCCCATAATCTCCGAAGGGGTAGGCAGAGTCAAAGGGGCAACAGGCCCCTTTAACCACATTAAGCCAAAACTTAAACTGGGCTGGGTTAGATGGAGAGTTGTGCAAAAGTAGTGACAAGTGGCTAGCTTGTCGCCCACACAATCACATACCCAAAACCCGATATACCAATAGTCTCCTTTCACGACATGCTTAGCAAGAAACAGTTGGCAATTTTTTTTTAAAGTCCCAAACCAACATGGACCCCAGACGAACTTGTACATTTGACCACATGACCAATACATAATGTACATATATTTTTATACTTAATTCGCGTAGCCCAACGTGCGGCGTTACTCATTGGCAGGTTAACAGGGAAACTGGCCAGAGGCCATTGTTCTCCCATAATCGTGCCCGATGACGTCACGAGCGAAACAAAGCGATGACGGCCGGAATCGAACCTGCGTCCTCGCGATAAGCGGTCGCTGCGTTGTCTCCGGTGAATTACATTGCAGAGTTTTTTGTTGTTTATGAAAACGGACTTGTGTTGGATGAGGAAATGTTCACACGTTCGCTTAGAATTGTTTTTGCTTCTTGAGGTTGAATGATGTTCTACGTCAGTGACCACTGACGTCATTATGCATTAATCTAGACTTCGACGATTGTAAAATATTCGATCATGTTACTAACGTTAGGTACCTTTAATAAATTTTTCGTCACAGAACTGATGGGAAAGATGCTACGCGCGCTTAACAATGGGTGCCTTGTTTTCAAAGCACTCTAAATGTACAAATTATTAAAATGATTATAACCTAATTTAGTTTAAAACACTAAATTAAACAGTTATTTTAAACTAATATCGTCAATTCGAGACATGTGTTGTATATATTTACTTTTGAAATCTAAAATTTTCAAGTGATTTATTAATACTTACCTACTAACATACACAGTTTCACTTTCATGGCGGCACCGGGCAACGACTAGTATAGGCAATACTTGCAATTAATACGCGGCGTCCTGTAGCGTGACCAGAACTAATTAGGCCTTAATTAACGGTTGCCACGGGGATGGTTTTTGTGCTCGATTGATATCTATGGCTCTGGTAATGCCCGCACTTAAATAACAACGGAGGTGGCTAGCTATATTTATTTCCTGTATACATGCATCTAGTATATTAAATGCAGGAAATTTTAAGAGATATATTATAGTAACTTTGTCAGAAAGGTTCTACTACTTACATTCAATTCAAAGAAAACTTTCTATAACGCAAGCAAATCTAAATATTAATACGTGAAGCTAATCTTCATACCACTTTTTACGAACATGCCGTGGACGGAGGAGTATGCGATTTGGCATAATTGAAGTTTATACGGAGAAGAAGTGCAGAAAGCTAATATTTCAATAAATATTGCATTACAAATTCATAAAAAAAAAAAATTAATTATGGTCGAATTTCGACCACTGGGCTTATTCATGGAATATACCCAATACATAATAAGCTCAATGCTCTGGATAATTCACTCAGATATCGTTTGACGCCATTCGATTCTTGATGACATTTTTAAAACGTCTTTCAAAATAGCTAAAAAATATTGAATGTTTGTTCTCCAAATCCGTCTCCACGGATCTTTTACTGCTACTCACTAGTTGGCATAACATCTCTAATCTACCTTCCAAGTGGCTAAAGATCTAGAAAACTATCTTTAGCATCTCTAGACCAGTGCTTCTCAAACTTTTTATGCTATGGAACCCTTTTAGGAAGCGGAGTATCTGACGGGACCCTAGAACAGCGCGGGCGGCAGTGCGGGGGGGGGGGAGGGGGTAATAATCGCATTTTAAGGGATTTTCCCCCAGGAGTTATATTTATGATCAGTACCAATTTTCGTGGAACCCCCAGAAAGGCTTCACGGAACCCCAGGGTTCCGCGGAACACACATTGAGTATAGCTGCTAGACCATTTCCAATTCTCATATTTTAACAACGCTCAAGTATTGCAAATATTTCCAGCACCGATCTGAAAATATGATTTTGAAAGTAGAACGATATGTAAATAATATTGTGTGCTTAACACACTTGCGGTAACTTTCTTATTTCACGAGTTGCCAAAAATAAACACGGAAATCTTGAGGAAAAGTGTGTCCCGAGTTTGAGACTACACTTGAACATTAAATAAGGACGATGGAGTTTCAATGGGCGTTGATTTAATGAGGGTTTTTTTTAATTAAAACATCCAAATGATGGCGTAACTGTGTCGTGCGGTCTTGTCACCCTCCTCATTGGTTAGTTGTCAGAACAAACTGACATTCTGTCAACAATGAGCCAATAGTGACAGTGATAAGACCACGAGACTCCCTCGTGCCACCTGGCGGATTTTGTATTATTAAAAACCCTCATTGACAAATATCGAATGGGACATTACATTTATTGACGTATGATGTTTGTTTTCCTTGTTGTATGTTTGTGCACGTTTGTGGTCAAAATGGCGTCTTTAACTCTAATTGCGTCTTCAGTTCCAATTGTTATTTGTCGAGTCAACTTGGTTAACACTTTATTCTTCCTCTTAACGTTTCAGATGACCAGTATATTAATTCACAGCTTAGTTTGATATTATAGCTCATCCTCTTCGTTATCCTACATATATTTTAAATAGTTCAACACAGTTACAGCAATCAGCTGGCTTCTAACTCAATGATGTCCTGTTCTGACACTATGACTATATAACAGTACACTACCCCGGCATAGTACAGTTGAAAAACGAATTTTATGCTAGCTTATTGAGAACATTTACTCTACAAGAATCTCAATCTCCTGCAAATGGTTAGTTATATGTTATTTACTTAAATAATAACATTTACATTTCGCTTAAAACGTTCTAGTTGCTAAACCTCACAACACTATTGATTGACGTTGACGAAAGTATCGCTTGAGCCGTATTAAAAATTCATTCAACCAAATAGTTCTAAAAACTGGTCAGTGTCACACTACACTGAAGCAAGTTGCGCGTGACACGGCTTGCTACACGCAATTGGCAGTTTAGCAAGCTATACTCGTGACATTTGTTACGTCCATACGGCTTGTTGTTTTTGACGAGTAGGGACACGACCCAGGATCCATTCACACGCAAATGATTTACCATCAGAACGACAGGCCCAACGAACAATCGCCATAAGAATTTACTACGCTCCGCGGATGTGCCAAGAACCACGTACATAAATATTCTGATGAAGCTGTAAATTTTACTACTTCCAGCAAACACTGGTCTTTCACGTTCACTATGATGCGAGCGTGAATTATTGACGGTTATCGACGTTCGCAACAATAGTTTCAATGTCGCCGCGGAGGTGCAACTGGATGCATGAATTATGCACAGTAGGATTTGCAGAGTTTCTAGTAACAATAACTGAACTGAAATTATCACTTTAGTGTCTTCAAATATCTTTATATATAGACCTTCAAATAGGCTTAATTTCCAAAATGTTATAAAATTGTACCTTTTAGGAGAACAAAGCTTATGAGATAAACCTACGCGTATAAAGATGTCTAGTAGAAAGCCAGGTGATTGATATTCAGCTGAACTAATGCATTGTAAAAATTTTTTTTTTTTTTACTGGTTCTATGGCGCATTCGGTAGTGACCCTGCCCCATGCGCCAAGAGTTGTGGGTCCTGGATGGGGACCCAGGACAAACTTTCGTGTGATGAATACTTGCGTGCGTACCACTGTTGATTTTGATATCCGTAACACAAGTGCTTAAGCTACGCTTGTTTATGCGTTCCGTTTCTCT
Organism: Glyphodes perspectalis; assembly: GCA_951394215.1. Classification (NCBI taxonomy): domain Eukaryota; kingdom Metazoa; phylum Arthropoda; class Insecta; order Lepidoptera; family Crambidae; genus Glyphodes; species Glyphodes perspectalis. The sequence goes on along the minus strand of OX596225.1, from coordinate 9,842,039 downwards.
ATAGTTGGTTGAGTAGAAAGTAGAATCCACACTTCTATTACATCCGTATTATTAGTTATGGCACGTATCCACCCACTACCTGTAAGTATATGTGCTATTTTCATCACTGATCATCTTTAAACACATCTATTATCATAGTCTGATCGATCATTTGTGTTCTCTAGTTGTGTGACATAAAACTTGGTGTATAAGTGCCCCTTTTCAAAGGATCCTATGCATCGTATGCGACGAATATGGCTAATCATTGTGTATTGTGTTTGCGCAGGTCGGTGCGTGGCGTAGGAAGGAGACGCGGCGCGAGGCGGTCCCCATCAGGCGTTTAGTTCACACCAGGTGCAGTGTTCTCATCCGGCAACATGAATGAATTGGACAGCCTGCGCCAAGAGGCGGAAACACTCAAGAATGCGATCAGAGTGAGTATCTCTTGACCTGTCTTAATGTATATTCGGTAGTAAATCGACTGAGCCTTTGATAGCACGGTGGACAATGTGTCTCCTGTCTAAGGGCTACGAAACAGATGTCAGTCTCATTAATGTGATCGAAATTTGCATAATCTAGGACCATTGGGTCAAGTTCCGTATAGCTACGGGATTTGATGGTAAGAAGATCTGAACTGACAGAACTCTCCACTTCACACTTCAGATCCGTAGATGACTACATATTCGTAGCTTGGCTAATTTGTGTTTCTTATAAATTTTTAAGTCAAGATCTACCCCCGAAATCTGTAATACAAAGTCTGATCCTAAATGAAACTGAATAAAAAGAAAATACAGATAACGTGGAAGTGAAACGTTTATTTTATGTAATAATAATAATTTGATGGACCAATCTTGTCACGGACCAGTTAGACACCAGACACCAAGTTTACAACACCGGTCACGTGATTGCAGGACGCGCGCAAGGCGGCGTGCGACACGTCGCTCGCGCAGGCGACCGCCAACCTGGAGCCCATCGGACGCATACAGATGCGCACGCGCCGTACGCTGCGCGGACACCTCGCTAAGATCTACGCTATGCACTGGGGCAGTGACTCCAGGTACGAAACTTTAGGACCTACATTCTTCAATAAGGGCAAGCAACTGCCTTCTTTTTTGAGAATTCTACTCGTGGGAGCAGATTTGTATAAGGGACTCCCAGGGGCATCTGAGTCAGAGACGTCATCTGCACCTAATGACAGTGAAAGCCCTGGGTATACCTAACCCTGCTGTACTTGTAACGGTTGAGCCAAGGGAATAGGATTTACATTCACAGCACCTGAGTAATTACCTACTGTCGCGGCCTCGAGCTGTAGTTCCTAAAATTAACTATGCGAGTACCCTACAGCTAATGAGATAGCTCACAGCTAGTAGTAAAATTTCCGTTTTAAACTTATTGGCACACCAATTTTCATTACAATCAGTACAGTACAGTAGTATCAGCGTAAAAAAGAAAAAGATCTACAGACAGGGAAAGTTTATTTTGCTTTTATAATGTGAGGTTTAAACAATTGCAATTGTAATCTGAGTTTGGCCTGTTGACCGCCGGATATGTTGAATATTGTAGGAAAGTATAAATTTATATTACTTCTGCTGGGAAATTCCATCAAAACCACGTATAGTCATTACATAAACTACCTTCAATATAATTATTCAATATAATTACCTCATTACAACGTATTGGATTAGACTGTAGGCATTTTTGTTACGAAAATAGTCGATTTAAATGGATATATATTGATTATTCAATCGTTACCGGCACACATTTCACAATAGATCGGTGTCGTATATCACGCGTACTTGTAACATGAACGCGACGTCTACAACCAGTAATTAGCGTTACCTCAGCATAATATGTCAATAACTCAACGCAAGTCACTGTATTGGTTCTTTGAGTTAAATCAATATTGCGCCGTGGCACAGGAAAAAGTAATGCGTTAATTAAGCCATTAGCTTAAACACTGAGCCATAGATAAATATACTGGGCTAAGCGCTCACTCCAATTTTCCCGGTCTTACACAATATGCCATTTTCAAGCAATGAGGGTTTTCAAAAACAAAAACCGCCAGGTGGCGCGAGGGAGTCTCGCGGTCTTTTCACTGTCACTATTGGCTCTTTGATGACGGCACCCTTCATAATGTGACACGTATGTCAGTTTGTTCTGACAACTAACCAATGAGGAGGGTGACAAGACCGCACGTCACAGTTACGCCACCTTTTGAATTCGACCACATTCGGCGCAGTTAAATTTGTATTCCCGCAATGAGCCGTTGACGCAGGATTATTAAACGCGGCACCTTCGATTTATATTTGTTCAGCCCAATGCATTGTTATTTAATTCATTTAAACAATTTTTCAATCATAATATCACGCTCGTAATCCCCGAAGGGGTAGGTAGAGTCAAATAGGCAGCAAGCCCCTGTTACCACACGCCAGAAATAAAACTGGGTTGCGTTAGTTAGATGGAAAATTGTGAAAACGTAGTGACAAGTAGCTAGCTCGTCGCCTACACGATGACATACCCAAAAACCGATTTACAATTTTAGTCGCCTTTTACCACATGCTAGGCAAGGAATACAGTTGGCACATTATTTTTTATTCCCGGACCAACATGGGACAAAATTAACAAATTTTTGAGATTTGGTTGACAAATGAGTGCGTCAAATCATTTAAACAAATGTGTTGATACATCCGGCGCAGTCATTCAGCGTAGTCGCGTGGTGTAACGCAGTGTTACACATGTCTACTAGCAATTTGTTCTTGCATAGTAAACGAGTTGTACAATATTATTGTTTACGTGTATCTGTGTGCGCATGAGCGGTTCGCGTGAAGTATTGCTGTTTTGTGCAGTTAGTATTTTGTTAAATGTTATGTTTTGTTTATTAGACAGATATTACGTAACATGAATTCTTTATAGCCCTTTTATAGAAAGTATTCAAATAAATATCATTACTCATATTATGTTGTACCATCACGCTCGTAATCCCCGATGGGGTAGGCAGAGTTAAAGGGGCAGCTAGCCTTTTTAACCACTTTCAGCCAATATTATAAATTGCTAATGTATCGAGCGGTGGTAGCTCAATGGTAAGGACACGCGCCTCTTAACCGTGGAGTGCGTGTTCAAACCCGGGCACGTACCTCTGGATTTTTCAAGTCTATGTACGTATTTATACCACTAGCTCGACGGTGAAGGAAAACATCGTGATGAAACCTGCAAATTCAAACAACTTTGGATTTGTAACCATGATCCAAAAATTGCCTGGTTCCCCTATCTTAGGGTTACGAAGGTCAGATCGGCAGTCGCTTCAATGTTATTACCAGACTCGCTAAATCCTGGAACATGGTCTAAGCGGACCCCGTCTAAACACGGGACATAACGATAGGAAGATGAATATAACTAACTGACAGTCTGTTTCGTTTTCACACCGAAACCATTTAACTCAAGGAATTTTTTTTTTCTAAGCAGGATAAAGGCTTTTTTTTACTACGGATAAATGAACTGGTCGCACGGAATTCATAATAATCTGAGCTGACTACATTTCACATGAGCGGAGTCGCGGGCAAAGTCTTATCTATCGTAACATTATTATTATTATTGACATAAGATATCGCAGTTTATGAGTATGAGTGATCTCTCAATGATTAATTATATTGTGATTCATATTCGGGTAAAAGATAAATAAATTAAATCAGCCAATTGACGGACGATTACAAAGCACGAGTCTTTAAATATATATAAATCATATCGTACCAATTAATGTGTTGCTTTATATAAATACGCATGTTTTGTAAATGATAGTGAGTGCATGATTCAGCTACTGACGGAAACATCTGATAGTAAAAAAAAATTAAGTACGTGCCCTATTGTTAGTTCCCAAAGTTTGCTAGACAGAGACCGAACTCGCCACCAGGACAAAGTCGATCCACCCATCTCAGATTTTATGAAGAAAAATTTCAAGCCTTTCGTCAAAGGCCGGTTGTCTAACATTAGGATCTAAACTACGAAGTTTAAGACCTGACCAATACTCGTTACGTACCTACATTTAACGAGTAGGTTACAAAATATTGCCCTGCAATATTTTCACTCTTATGTTTAAAAGAAACAGCCTATGAAGTAAACGACGTGTGTTTTCAAAGCGCGTAACAACTTACTGAAAGTACGCACCGTTCAGTATTGTCCGATTTCCATTCATACATATTTATGCGAACAATAACACCGTGGTGAAAAACGCTGTTAAGCGCGAGCGGAGGTCGCGCCGCGGTGGTTCCGTATCTTTCGTTATTGATATCGGGACTACTACTATTGCTTGCTAATATTTTACATAACCGCGTGGTTGCATATGAAAGTGTTCAACATAACATTGTCATGCTAACATAAAAATGACATGTTGCAAGCAAAAACTTATTTTTGCTTATGAGCCAATTGCTTGACTGTAGATTCAGATAATACGAGTTATTCGCATGCTTAGTAATAAAGTGACTTATCTCAAAATATGCTGCTGATGGAAAATAAAGTAACAATAATGTTTTAACACGTAATATTAATAGATACACAACAAATTTTGAGTTACGTTACAATTTGCTTAATATCGGTCCGTCTTCTAAAAATGATAGATATATTATTCTAGAACATAGTTTTCATATGAATAAACTATATTCTATATTCCTTTTCTTTACCCTTGACAAAATCTATACAAAATTTAATTGTAATCGGTTGAGAAGGTTACGTGAATGCGCAACACCTATTTTCGCAATTTGTATTATTAGTTGAATCTGTATAAATTAAAAATGACAGGAATTAAAGATACTACCTATATCATACAATTTCAAAATCTGTATTTATTTAGGTTCTTAAGGCAACATTAATCTACCAATATTTATTATAATTTACTAACTAAACTTCACGCCACTTCCCTAGCGGGGTAGGCAGAGAGAACCGAACGCCATATGGCACGATCCTTACACACCTCACTCGCCTCTTCAACATTCATATTATACCGACATATTAATAGAGTGAACGGAACGCTAAAACCGTAGTTACAAAGTTCTATAGATAGTTACTTCAAATCTCGTCTATTGAATAACAGCTGGTATCGGCAAGTCTTTTGCATAACAACACAAAACCACCAACATAAATAATATTACACTATTTTGTGTTAAACACTAATGTTCTAGTCTTCGTTTTATAAATTTTGGCGTTAAACAGCAGCTTTTAAATATTTTCCTCAATATTTTTCATTTGCTGTCTCACATGTGTATACTATTCATATTCCCAATTAGGAAACACTGTTATCATCATCTTCCTAGCGTCATGTCCCGTGTTTAGACCGGGTCCGCTTAGACCATGATCCAGGATTTAGCGAGTCTGGTAATTACATTGAAGTGACTGCCGATCTGACCTTCGTAACCCTTACATAGGGGAAACAGACAAATATTGGATCATGGTTACAAATCCAAAGTTATTTAAATTTGCAGGTTTCATCACGATGTTTTCTCTCACCGCCTAGCTAGTGGTATAAATACGTACATAGATTTGAAAAATCCATAGGTGCTCGGGTTTGAACCCTGAGCTTCCACCGCTCCATCCACTGAAACACTTTAATGATGCTATATAATTTATTTAGTTATTGAAAAGTTAAGACAACGTCGCAATTAAGGCAAGATAGCAAGATCTAAGTAAATTACATATGATAATAATTAAGTATTTATGATAATGAAAACAAAACTTAATTTGCTATACGCCATTTTCCTAGTGGGGTAGGCAGAGAGAACCAAACGCCGGTACGGTCCTTACACCTCCCTGATAACACTGTTAAGTATTCAGTTTTATGAATTTTCATGGACACTTTCATTATATTTGAGATCACAGTTAATGCATAATATTATTTATATCATACGGTTCCTATTGATGAATCAGATTAATGTATGTGATGTTGTCTGATATTAAAAGATTATAAGTATATTATTAAGTGCACTCTGTTGATACATTGCATAACGATTTAATATAGTTATCTTAATTTATTTATATTGTTATATAACTATAATTATAAGTATCACTCATCTCTCTAGTGCATTAACTAGATGTCTTTAAGTCTAGTTCATGGGTCAGGTACATTTTGAGATAGAAGAGATTAAGATACAATTTGTAAAATACGAACGGATAGATACTTAAACATGTATATAAACAACCAAGACCTGAATACAAATGTCCAGGTTCATCAGAAGAAACATTTGCCCCTAGCGGGATTCGAACCCGCGACTCTTGGTTTCGTGGCCAGTGTCTTTGACCGACCAACGGGCCAGTCAAGTGTCGGGGCAGAGCCACGGGGCAGCTAGTATGATATCTTGTGCGCATATGCGTTTGATATATAACATTCAATTGAGTCTGATGATGTGTTATTTACTGAATTCGTTATTTCTTGCTTTCTACGAAACGCCCGGTAAATAAGTCGTTAAATGGTTTTCCTTTGAATCCGTTGAGGAAATTTAAAAGCAAAGAACAACAGGTAGTAAATGTTATAAATAAATACAGGAAGATAAAGATACGGGTGTGTAAAATTTCCGCTAAAATACACAGAAGAGCTCAACGACTTAGTCGGTGTATGAATTGAAAAATGTGCTGTTACAGTAGCCATGTGCACATCATACTGTCAACATTTTGAAAAATAATAATATGTACTTGTATTACCTAAAACAGTTTGAATGATACAGCGCTGTGATAGAATATCCTTCTATGTATAAGTTTTTAGTATTATCCGAAAACAGAAATTTCAATGTAACGACCAGACTTGCTAAATTTAAAAAAAAAACAATAGACACCTGACTGATTCCTACTATCAAAGGGACATGACATATCGCTAGTAAAATAATAATTAAACATCAGACTACATCACATACATTGATCTGACACCGAGGTAAGCTTGTGTTACGGATATCAGAATCGACAGTGGTATTACAAATATATACTTAAATATTTAATATTAACACCCAGACACAGAACAAACACAAGTATTCATCACACGAATGTTTGTCCTGGGTGGGGATCGAACCCACAACTCTTGGCGCATGGGGCAGGGTGACTACCGAATGCGCCATCGAGCCAGTCGTTTTTCTCTGCGTATCAGTCACCAGTTAATGAATAAATGAACATCTACACGCATGACTGTCCATCGTTGCACCATTTCGCATTGCGATCGTAGTATTTATGAAAATGGAGCAATGAATAGTGACGGAATTCTTTCACCAAACGATGATGATAATTAGGCTTGGGAAACGGTTATCGCGGTGGCCTATCATGTTGTGCATAAAATATCCAAGAGAAGTCACTTAGGGGCTTGACCACCTAACGATTGGTTGATTTTATGAAGGAATGGCTATCAAATCAATCGTGTCACATTTTGATGTATCACGTCAAAACATTCAATAACAATAGTGACAACCCCTTTTTATTTTATTTTTTATTATTTTTTGGAGGACTATCGGTAGTTGGTCGAAGGCGAAGGAAGGATTGGCGAAGGAATAGAGTTGGCAACTAGCCATAGTAAGGAGCCATAATAATCGTAGAGCGTGTATGAGAAGAGTTATGAATGTCTAAGAAGCGGGTAAGGTGTGTAAGGACCGTGCCTTGTGGCGCTCACTTCTCTGCCTACCCCGCTAGGGAAATAGCGTGAATATAGTTTAGTTTAGAGTTAGCAACCTTGCCTATGTTACGTATTTATAGGATACTAGCAGCACCCCGCGGTTTCACCCGCGTAGTTCCCGTTCCCGTAGGATTACGGGGATAAAATATAGCCTAAGTTACTCGTGGATTAAGTAGCTTTCCATTGGTGAAAGAATTATTCAAATCGGTTCAGTAGTTTACAAACAATATAATCTGTCCTTTTTTATAATATTAGTATAGACTAGTGACCCGCCCCGGCTCCGCACGATGAGCACAAAACAATATCAAACTATACATATAAACCTCCCTCTTGAATTAATCTATCTATTGGTGAAAACCGCATCAACGTCCCTTGGCTAGTTTAAAAGATCTAAACGGACAGACAGAATCTGCGACTTTTATACTATGTAAAGATAATATATGATTCGGATTTCCATCACTAGTAGGATGATCGCCGTTCTCTTGTAGGATCCATAGTCAATTTATCTTAACCGTCAACCCTCCATCTTCACAATCAATTGTGATACTGTATTTTCATGATCATAGAAGCGAAGGCCCAGGCTGACCTACCACGACCAGATTGGTCATGTATTAACAGAAGGTGATGTTGGGAGTCATAAAAACCGTGGGCTTGTATGAAAAGGATCATGAATGTTGAAGAGGCAAGTGAGGTGTGTAAGGATCGTGCCATATGGCGTTCGGTTCTCTCTGCCTACCCCGCTAGGGAAGTGGCGTGAAGTTTAGTTTATTCTCATGATAGGTGAAGTTGATATCGCTTATTAAGCACCTCACACCACACCCTCACACATCGTATAATGTAATTTCCGATCTGCCCTTAGCGTGCAACAAAGCTTTATTGAAGGCAACGATACTCATTGTTCTTTATAAAAGACAACAAAAGAAGCACCGTTGTTAACATACGAGCTACATACGATAATGTTATGTAGAAAAGCTCAATGAATACGGACGCTATTGTGACGGAATAAAATAGATATCAGTCGATTTTCAAACACGGATTTCATATTAAATTATGATAATTTGCACTATGTTATAGACATACAAACGAAACATCTCCATCGCAAACCTCGAAAGGTAGGCAGAGCCAAAAGTAACCGCATTCAGTCGAAATATAAACAAAAATTAAAATGAAAAATTGTCATTAAGTATGCAAGCCTAGCATGTCGTAAAAGGCGACTAATGTTGTATCGGGTTTTGGGTATGTGATTGTGTAGGCGACGAGCTAGCCACTTGTAACTACTTTTTCACAATTTCCCATCTAACCCCATCCAGATGTTTTTTTTTGCTGAATGGGGGCTAAAACCTTTAATATCGCTTACCCTAAGCAGAGTCGAAGGGATTCAGGAGTTACGGGTGTGATGATATGTATGAAATATGACGATTTTGAAGATTTATAAGTGCTTTTTTTAAGGCCTAGGTAAATAAAGATATTTTGAGTTTGATTTTAAATGTATGTAAGTTTACTAATAATGTCCCCCTAACCGATTTCGGTCACGGCGGCCAATCCCAATGAGGATTAGAAGTGTGTGCGCAATCACAAGTCCTACTCTCTGTTCCTTCACTCTCATAGTCCGATGAGACCGCAATTCGACATGACCGGAGAGAGGTCAGGCTCAAAGACTAACGGCTTAACGTGCTTTCCGGGGTGATTAAACCGCCAACTTCCTGACTCCGTACTGTTACTGAGTAATATCAATATTGAAATACCTAGCCACAAATTTTTAGCCAAACCCGGGACCCCTTGGTTCTTATGCGGTGCATGCTACCACTAGACCAACGAAGCAGTTTTAGTATACTACTTAGGGCCGAGTTCACCAACAGATGGTTAAATTTTAATCAGCTGTTTAAACCATAAACGACTGTTTAACAATATTTTGCTGTTCACCACGCACTAACCATTGATTAAGTACTGTAATCGAGTGATTAACTTAAACGAAGTAGCCAACTCAGTTTAACCATTGGTTTGCGCTTCCTGACGTGACATTTTGCATTGTGCATCACTTCTTATTACAAAATAAAAATGCAAGACGCCTTGAATTATATCTTTGAAGAGGATAACGTGTTAGATGATTTTGAAGATGTAGAAAGAATTTTGCGCACTCCACGTATATTCCAATCAAGGTGCAATTATTTTGAGGAATACGACGAGAAAGCATTTGGTACCAGATTTCGTTCATATAAACGTAGTGCTTTGGAATTACTTGATTTAATTGAAAGGAAGTTGGAAACAGATTTCTCGTCACTGGTGAAATTTACATTACGTCTTCGTTTTTCTGCCATAATCACTGATTTAATAAGTATGAAAAAAATAACACGATCGATTCAACAAGTATGGTAGTTTACAGTTTGACATTGACAATGAAAATTGATTGACGTTGACATTCAACATTCACACAATAATGCTAAACCATTCGATCATTCGGTCGTTTTCGACTCACTCATTCAAAAACGTTTGGTTACTTAACCGTTGGTTAGAAAAAAATGGTGAACTCCAAAAAAACGCGGTTTGTTTAAACGACTGTTTATTACTAACAGGACGGTTATGTAATCAATGGTTAAGTTGTAGTTGGTGAACTCGGGTCTTAGGATGCCACAGCTCACTCAGCGTGTTTTATTTTTATGCACCATAACGCAATATTGAGGCAACTCAACATATACCACACATTGTATACATAAATACATAAAGTTCTTTGCTGAAGGTATTTACTTCGAATAAACTTTTAGGAACCTCGGGACCCTGCCCCATGCGCCAAGAGTTGTGGGTTCGATCCCCACCCAGGACAAACATTCGTGTGATGAAAACTTGTGTTTGTTCTGTGTCTGAGTGTTAATATCCAATATTTAAGTATATATTTGTAATACCACTGTTGATTCTGATATCCGTAACACAAGTAGTGTTACGGATATCAGAATACCGTACGGATATCAGAATCAACGTCAAATCAACTCAAGCTACTTATCTCGGAGTCAGATCAATGTATGTGATGTAGTCGGATATTTATTATTAACCTAAATACACCCGCGGGCTAATACTAGTCTAACAATATTCTAGTTTACACGGCTTTCACCGCGAAAGCTCACACGATAGTGTGAGCTTTCGCCGGAGAGCCGTAAAGCTGGTAGATGCGTATCAGCACGCGTGACCTATATATAGGAGGAAAACAATAAGAATTATCTCATCCATGTTAGGCGCCCGTCGCCTTTGCTTACGGGAATATTTTAGAAAGTAACTTATTATCACTTGGCGTATTGTTGATTAATATTATTATTTTATTCCGGCGATCTCATCTATATGTGTATCTGAAAATTTGACTAGAATAGAATTTGGAATTTCTCATATTTAAATAGTTGGTTTAGTGGACGTGGCAAATAGGCAGATAGTTATTTTCTTACTGTTGTGTTTGTTTGTAAGTAGGATCATTATATTTTTATGTAAACATAAACATTAAGAAATTCTTGATAAATTAGGGTTGCCAGTCTTTTAGCGGTTGGGCTCCTCTATCCGGTTATTTAGCTTTAAGACCAGTCTAATATCTAGTGCTAATGAATATACCCTCGCCCGCAGGAACCTGGTGTCCGCCAGCCAGGACGGCAAGCTGATCGTGTGGGACAGCCACACCACGAACAAGGTGCACGCGATACCGCTGCGCTCCTCGTGGGTGATGACGTGCGCGTACGCGCCCTCCGGCTCGTACGTCGCGTGCGGTGGGCTCGACAACATCTGCTCCATCTACAGGTAATGCCACCAGCGGCGATTGGTAACATCACTGTTAACCACCGGTAACATCGCAACATCAACTAGTAACTTGGCATCATGGACTAGTAAAACCAGTGAAGTTACCAGACTGTAACCATTCCATCATAGTCTGGTAACTTCACTGTTATCGACTGGTAACATCACCTTTATCAACAATGGATCAAGGGCCCTGGAAATCAGAGAAGGGGACAAATATGTATCGGTAGAAAGTCACATATATGTCTACTTCGTCCCCTTAGGCCCTAAAGTCGATACGTCTGGATTCGCACTTGCCGGTGGTGCCAGGGTCTCCGAATCATTTTTATTATGGAGGTCGTCGGGGATTCATCCCTTGCGATATCATCATTTCACATAATTTTTCAAAAGTCTTTTTTATTTTTCCACTGATAATATTCATGTCTTCCTTTTTTTTTAAATTTTATTTAAATAAATCATTTAAAATCACACAAAATTATTATTTCACTCCACGATGCGCAGCACTGCCCAAAGGCAGCACTGGCAGGGTCGCCATGTAATGTGGGACGACGGGAGGCGAGTAAAAGATATGTGTAGCGCGCACTATAGATTTATTAAGAACCCTTTAATGACAATAACCTAAGCTTATATACTAACTTACTTACTAATGTGGGAGTGAGGTGACGCACACATTACACTCCGTGCAGTATACAACTGAAAGAAATGTAGGTTCCTTACTGGTACATAAAAATCAATAAATATATCAGAGCTTTTATTTTGGAACAATACACTACAGACCTACAGACAAATACTTAGTCTGGTGGTAATGGTAAGCGTTCACGTGTCCCGTTTAGTCAGCGTTTATGACCATGATAGATCGAGCGTCTGACACCATGTTTCAATGTCTGTCCGTCTGCCGCAGCCTGAAGACGCGCGAGGGCAACGTGCGCGTCTCCCGCGAGCTGCCCGGCCACTCGGGCTACCTCTCCTGCTGCCGGTTCCTGGACGACAACCAGATACTCACCAGCTCCGGCGACATGACCTGGTCAGTGTCAATTTCATTTAATAATGCAGCCTTACATTGAGGAAAGCCTTTTGATGTACAGTCAGCAACAAAATGTTATTCGCCATTTTTATAGACTAATTGCAAAGAATACTTATGTTGCGAACCGTATAGGAACATTTATTGATTTCTCAATTTCACTATTGTATAAGTAGTGACAAAAAAAAATTAAGTTAACACAATTTTACTATCTATTATGACTCAACGCGATACATTTTTTTCGGCTCCCCGGTTTCGTCACGAACTTTCCATTAAGTGAGCAATGACCATGACGTCACGCCGTAAAAAGTGTCAAATGGTTGATGTCATAAGCCTTTTTTAACCCACTTCTAAAAAGGAGGAGGTTCTCAATTGGACACAATTTTTTTTTTGTATTTGTGAGTTTAAACGCTATTTTAAAGTTGTACTTGTACAGTCGCCAGCAAAAGTAGTGGAGCACTTTCAAATGAAACTTTATTGCAAAGAATATGACAATGAACGTGTTGAGCGATTCGTAATCGTGCTGGTGTCGGTTCCGCAGCGCCCTGTGGGACATCGAGACCGGGCAGCAGTGCGGGCAGTTCACGGGGCACACGGGCGACGTGATGTCGCTGTCGCTGGCGCCCGACCAGCGCACCTTCGTGTCCGGCGCCTGCGACGCCTCCGCCAAGCTGTGGGACATCCGCGACTGCCAGTGCAAGCAGACCTTCCCCGGACACGAGAGCGACATCAACGCGGTCACGGTGAGACACTCGGCTCGACTGTCTGTCTGCCTCGTTTGCAGTTGGTGTCCCCTATACCATGATCCAGAATTTGGCGAGAGTTTCCTTACCCTTGGGTAGAAAAACCAGACAAATTAAGGTTTTAAAAAAATAAAAACCGCCAGATGGCGTGAGGGAGTCTTGCGGTCTTATCAATTGTCACTATTGGCTCTTTATTGACAGCACCCTTCATAATATGACACGTATGTCAGTTTGGTCTGACAACTAACTAATGAGGAGGGTGACAAGACCGCACGTCACAGTTACACCACCTTCTGGATGTTTTAATTCAAAAAACCCTCATTAGATGATGGTTATACATTCTTGAATTATTGGTAGTATATATCCGAACATAAACACTCACTTTTTAGTCGGCTAGCTTCTGCCTGCGGCTTCGCTCGCGTGGTACATTAATGAAACATAGCCTATATGTTATTCGGGTGTATCAGCTATATTACTCTAAAGTTTCATAAAAATCCATTCAGTAGTTTATTTTGTGAAAGAGTAACAAAAATCCATCCATACATACAAACTTTCGCATTTATAATATTAGAAGGATTTTATAATGTAGTAAAGCTGGCCTTCTTATACCTATGTATATGAATAAATATTTTTTGCCTCCTCCTATTTTCGTGGAAATATTTCTACAAAAAAGAAGTGAAATTGACGATTTTCTTGTATTTTTTTTTTCTTATTTCTTGTAACCCGTTTTAAAATTCTTTTAACCCGTCCTAAATGTCGTTAACCTGTTTTGTATTTCTTGTAACCCGTTCCGAATTTCTTGTAACCCGTTCTCGCTAAGTAATATTTCCCCGATCGTCTTCAGTTCTTCCCGTCGGGCTTCGCGTTCGCGACCGGGTCGGACGACGCGACGTGCCGCATGTTCGACATCCGCGCCGACCAGGAGCTGGCGATGTACTCGCACGACAACATCATCTGCGGCATCACCTCGGTCGCCTTCTCCAAGTCGGGCCGGCTGCTGCTCGCCGGCTACGACGACTTCAACTGCAACGTCTGGGACTCCATGAAGAGCGAGCGCGCTGGTAACTGCACTCTATGCGCTTGCACATCCGGCACACGTCGTTCAGTTGCTCGGAGAATACGACGATCTCGACTGTAGCGTCTGAAAATATATCAAGAGTGAGCGTACTGTAGCAGCCAGTACGTGTGTAGTTAACAAACTATAGTATGTAGTTAACTTGACTGGCTCGATGGCGCATTCGGTAGTGATCCTGCCCCATGCGCCCAAGAGTTGTGGGTTCGATCCCCACCCAGGACAAATATTCGTGTGATGAATACTTGTGTTTGTTATGAGTCTGGGTGTTAATTATTCAGTATTTAAGTATATATTTGTAATACCACTGTTGTTTCTGATATCCGTAACACAAGTGCTTAAGCTACTTACCACGGAGTCAGATCAATGTATGTGATGTAGTCTGATATTTATTTATTATATACGTACTGGCTTGACTGCCTTGTTGGTCTATTGGTAGTTAGCGCCGCCTAAAGGTCAAGAGGTCTTCGTTTATATACCCACGGCCAAAATTTGTGTCTGGGTGTTTCAATATTGCAATATTATAGTACCGCGTTAATCCGTTAGTTTGTGCCTGACCTTTTTTCGGTTAACCTTTCTTCTCTCTCTAGACTATGAGAGTGATGTAAGAAAGATTTAACTTGACATTATCTACTTAATAAAAAGCTAAGCCCTGGTCGCGGTCCTGTTTATTTACGTATACTTTAGATAAAATAATTTATAAATGTAATCAATACTTGATAGGTAATGTGTATCTTTTTTGTTCGCAGGCATCCTCGCCGGGCACGATAACCGAGTCTCGTGCCTCGGCGTGACTGAGAACGGAATGGCGGTCGCCACAGGGTCGTGGGACTCGTTCCTGCGCATCTGGAACTAAGTCCCCCCCCCCACGCTCCCCCCACCCGCCGCGCCGCGCGACCGTGCCCTTTTCTACTTACACTGCGCACGCGCAGCGGCGTGCTCGGGACGCGTAAATAGTGAATATTACAACTAAAATCCTCTCCAACAACAATAACAAATTAAACAATCCTTATTACGGGTCGCCGGGTCCGCTGCGCCCGGCGGCCGAGTTGGTCTTGTAATATTTACATTTAAGCCGATCTGACCAGTTTTTGACTACGCGATTTTTTAAATAACCGACATACAATGAGTCCTAGTTTTTTTTCCTTTTGTCTTCGTTTCGATGTCGCGTCTCCGGCGCGGCAGCACGCGAGAATCGCTTTATTTATTTTATAAATAAACTGCGGCGGGCGGCGGTCCCGTGCGGGCGACGGCTGTCATGCATCACGCTGCACTTACCCGGATAATGATCATAGTAAAATGTTGACGACTTCTTGGCGTATTTTACAACACATTAGTCTTGTCTATCGTTTTAACTAGCGAGAGAATAAGACGGGTACAGGGTATTCAACTGTAAAGCGTTTATTAAACAGCATATCGCTCGCAGCCACTATACGGGAGTGTACACTAGACATCTTTAGATTGTATAGAAATTACATGCCGTCTATGCTTATACGACATGTCACTTCTGTATCATATGTTTACGCTTCCATATGCGTCTTTGACTCTCGCAATATTCCAATATTATTGTACATTTTACATACAAGATGAATTGATACAATAATATTAAATATAACTTACAGAAAAGTAGATATATCCACTTGGGTCCGCCCACAGCGCCCGCCCGCCGCGTAGATGATAATTTGTAACAAACGTTGAAGCATTTAAGTAACGGTGGGATGTAGTCTAGTGTGTGTGGTATGCGCGCGTTTAATGTTCACGATATACATAATGCATATGTTTATATATTATATATCATACGGTTAGTCTAGTAGCACCTGTACCTTCCCGTGGGGTCTGCGCCGCTGTGTTTTGTTTCTGTGACTTGGTGAGTGGACATTTTACCTTTTTTTTTATATATATCGTCATTGGGCAGTGAAATAATCGCAAGTCGTGAAGAAATGCTTTTGACAAAGAAGGAAGAAAAAACTGCCTACTGAAAAAAAAATGGTTCGGAAAAGTACTGTTATTTTTTTTTTTATTATTGTAATCAATGGCACATAATCGTAATAATTTAAATATCTCGTGGCACTTACAAAAAAAAAAATGCGTCTTCCGAGGTTTTCACTGCCGAACTACGATATATAGGTATATATTTTTAACTAAATACTCGCGTAACTATATATGTACGGATTATGATCGATAAAATTTGGTTTTGAGTATGTAAACGAACATAACGTCATATTGAAATAAATCTCAAGGTTCTGTAGTTCAGTGGGATCGTGAGAATCTTGAGGCAAATGAAAGCTACATTTTTATGTTAATTTTGTATAGTAAATTATTCATGATTAGTGTACAACTTTATACTACTTGGTTTTAATGATAGCCGAATAATTGGACTGTAACAATCCAATTAAAGTAATTGTGACTTGTTAAATTTAATGGTTATTATTTAGATGAGACTTAACCTTGTTTCTTTTTTTGTAATAAGGCTGATGAAGGGATTAGTCGCAGTTTGTAAATGTTAATAAATGAATATCGAACCTTAAATGATCTAGAAATTACATTTAAAACAATAAGGGTTTTTTGAGTTAAAACACCCAAAAGATGGCGTAACTGTGACTTGCGGTCTTGTCACCCTCCTCATTGGTTAGTTGTCAGACCAAACTGACATGCTGTCAACAATGAGCCAATAGTGACAGTGATAAGACCACGAGACTCCGTCGTGCCATCTGGCGGTTTTTGTATTTTTGAAAACCCTCATTACGAGCATCTACTGTTGTCAGCCCTCTGAAATCGCATATTATAAAATCTTTTTGGTAACATTGGGTGAGAATTTTTGTACCGCTGAAGAACCATCAGCTAAACTTCCGTTTCCTCTTTTCCAGATGATACACCGCACAATAGCAAGTCGTGCAAGTTCTAAAATCTTATAATTAAAGAACCAAATACTATTATTAATATATCTATGTGTAATTTATTGAATGAGGATTTTTTCGTTCGTCATATATACAATGTAATTCTAACGGTTGAAACTAATTTATGATTTTATTATGTAATTGTATGTTAGTTTGTAGTCACACATTTTAATGTAAGGAACGAGATTGTTACGAGGGATATCCGGCAGGACAACGTTGTTTTCTAAATACTTTGCTATTTCGCTGAACCTCTACAAAGGCATTCCTGAATATGGCTCTTGCGAGAGAAAAAAAATTATATAATTTGTATGTGAAACATACTTAATTAGAATTCATAATTATTACAATAATCAATATGCAATGTTTATCAATAATTGTTAGATGCGTTTTGTCTGTCGAATGGCGCGTCCTTCTCCCTTATTGGAGGAGTGAGAGAGACAGGGACATTCGATCGGTAAAATGCTTCTTATAAAGTGTATGTTAATTTATAAATTCGCTACATTCGTTTACGAAAGCAGCTTAGCGTACGATGCGTCCGAACCATTTATGATATTGGCTGTCTTGTACGTCTAGTTTCTTTTGCAGACGATTGTACACAAAAATTGGACAAACTGAGATTAGAATCACATTTCACGCGTAGAGGTTTTCCGACCTTACTATACTATAATTTTAATCTTTTTATGCACAAATTTTCCAATACCCTATCGGTACAATTCCGATGCCGTTTTCTCCTAAACGTCAGCATTTAATGTTTAAGCACAAATTTTCACTTTAAAGGCATCGACATTGTACCGGTACGGCTGTAACTATTGTGAGCAAATCGTCTCGCACAGCTATCGAGTTTGGCCGATGTTACGACAGTTGTTTATACTCTTGACATTTTTCAATACAGTGATTTTATTACTCTCACAACTTGTATTAATATACCCTTTACACGCGCTTAAAATGTTGTACAAAGAACAATTTTGTACAATAACATCATTATGTAAAAAAAATCATACAAAATCATCATACCTATACAATCATAGACAAGTGTATTTACGATAAGCGCTTTATAAATGTAAAGAGTATGACTTTGACGAAAGCAATCGATATATCGAATGCTTGTGTCATTTCCATACGTTTGTGTTTCATTAGTGATAATCAAAATGATTGTCTATGGATTATGATCGCTTTACCAACGTTTAAAACTCGATAATATCGAATCGAATGATCGTAACATCGATTTTATCATCAATCGTTTTCGATTGAGCTATCCAGAATGATGTTAGATGAAGTTGTTTCTTTGTGCGGTGTTTACTCGTGTGCCCTTATCGTAAGTTATACATTATTTAGTGAACGCAACGCTCTGTATTCTACAAATAAAATTGCAAAGGTTTAGGTAATAGGACGGTAGATTTTTTGTCGAAATTACAAACATTTTTTACTCTAGTATTTATACTAACTTGTACTATGGTATGC
Source organism: Glyphodes perspectalis (assembly GCA_951394215.1). NCBI lineage: Eukaryota > Metazoa > Arthropoda > Insecta > Lepidoptera > Crambidae > Glyphodes > Glyphodes perspectalis. Next base: position 9,823,459 of record OX596225.1, on the reverse strand, counting down.
AGTTATCTGGAATACAGAGCATTGGATGTACATTTTCATAAAGTATCATGTAATCAATTAATTAATTAATCACTTTCATAAATGTCACGGTCTGTGGAGATCAAATTTGCTAAGTTTAAACTTTTATTCAAATTTGATTTCTATGGATATCTTTTTCGGTGCATTGTTGAATATTGCTTAACGTCTTACGGGATAGACGCGACAGTATTGCATGGCGTGATCAAAAGCGTACTGATTTCTAAATATACTCAGACCAAGGCCTATGAGAAATATTTCCACGCCTCAATTCCTCTGAGGCACCATCGTAATTCAATCATCACCAGATTGGTTTATCTACGAAATGTGTGAAATTGGCCGATAGATTTAGACTGTCATCAATGATTAGGTGAATATCGTCAAAAGGCATTACTGTGGCGTTCAGTGAGGGTTTTTTTCATTAAAACATCAGATAGATGGCGTGACTGTGACGTGCGGTCTTGACGCCCTCCACATTGGTTAGTTGTCAGAATAAACTGACATACGTGTCACATTATGAAGGTTGCTGTCAACAAAGAGCCAATATTGACAGTGATAAGACCGCGAGACTCCCTCGCGCCATCTGGCGGTTTTTGTTTTTTGGAAACCCTCATTCGAGATGCAACGACTTAATATTGGCATTAGCACCGCGCCTTGGTCAACGTTCACTCGAGCTAGCTTCACTAAGCTGAGAATCTTTCTTGCATTCCTTCCGAATGGATTATACACGAAAAGTATTTTGAAGGAAACCGCAGTGGAATACTTTATTTCGAAATTGAAGACGAGATTAGATGAGAACATGTCTTTTGTAATCAAACGACAATATTTCCTTTTTCTAAAATTCGGTGAAATACAGAAACAAAATTTAATGAGTAATGATAATATCATTTTAAATATAATAAAACGCATACAATAACTATTTTGGTGTAATATAATTTATACTATGCAATCTATGTATAGGCTCGAATACGTATTTGTATAGGTCAAAAATCGAATATAAAACGTTCAGATAACACTTGCACTCCGCAAAGTCAGATTTCAAAGAACTCGCTACAAGATCACTAACACGATTTATCGTTACTAATCAGCTGACATCGTCACTATGAAACAGTACTTATTTCACGACTAGTTCGTATCGCAGGCCGCGTCGCGCACGCACGTCTCCGTACGTCGAAGCTGGCCAATCCCCACGCGTGGGACGCCCCTGGCGCCACAATCGTTTCATACGGTCAAGAACACTTTTCTAGGGGGACGGTCCCCATCGAATCGTCCCCTAAGTTCATTTTACTAGAGTAAGCTAGGCCATAGGTATTTAAGGATTTAAATGATACAAATAGGCATTTGTAACTTCGACATTCTGTGTTGCTATCCGCAAAATCGATGCCAACCTTTATTTCGTGGTAAACGTTAGTTTCGGTAAGTATAAACATGTTTCGTTGCAGTATTTGGGGTTAAGCACAAATTTTAATTATTTTATTCGCAGGGCGGCGAGCGGCGTCGCTCGCGCCCCTCGGCTTACGTTCACCGGCCGACGAATGGTTGTCGCTACTGGTGTTAATTCTTCGTTTATATTAAGCCTTTGTCTTAGATAGGTATATGTAGATGTTTACATTAAGGCAGGCGCGGTACGAAGCGGCGACATGGAAGCTAATTGTATTTCCGGACATACTATGCTTTCGAGTTTTTATTATCATAATATACCAGTATGTATCGTGCTCAAATTATACGCATAGGTGTAATCGTATTAATGTCACATTCAATATAGTTTGTTATTGTTTTGTTGGGTTCTTTTTAGATCCGTTACGATGCCGTTGACTGGTACGCTTCTGGACTAAAGACAAAAAGATGATGCTTAAAAAATTGTACGGCATATCAGAATATTCGCCCCGACATTTTATATGAGTATTGAATCGGGTTACAAATTGAAGTTTGTATTTGTTTTTTGAGTCTTTGTTGTATAGTTTAACAGTGAAGGATACGTTTTATACGCACGCACACGCATCTATTTGTCTAATGTAAGGGGAAATCTCGCATTCATGAAACGATATTTTATTTGTCCAACGACATTTGGCAATATGGCGGACGGAGGCAAAGGAACCGCGTGGCATTCAGCCGTCGAAGCGTTGGACAGATAAAAGAGAACGATGTAAGCCCTGGTCTGCTAGGTTACGCGTAGGATAAGACGTTTTTTAAAAATAAACAATTGTTTTCTACTGTAACGGCTTCTTTTCCGATCGGTGTACGATAACATTATAATATAGCATTATGATAATGTATGTATGATATTTAATGCATAGTTTGAAGGCTCCTTTGGTTATTTTCTATTCAGACCAATTTTTCTCACTTTTACATCATATTATATTGGAATGGACTGCCATATTTTAACCTATAACTGTAATATTATTAATGTATCTTACTTAAAAATACGAAGGAAATGTTCCTTTTTGCATCTGGGGAAGTCAAGGTTCTGAGGGTACGCAAATGTGAACGTAAACATGGAGCAGTAGAGTGTAAAACGCTGTGGCACAGAACCGAGGCTGGTCCATGAGTAGATTGGTGGAGATTCCTCAATGTTTGATTAGAAGTTAAAAATGTCCCTGAACTGTATATCAGATTCCTTTGACACTTGTATTTAAAAAGAAAAGGATTTGTATTTAAGTTAATTTTTATTTGCTAGTCCACGTCTTTGATATGTTTAAAAATAATTATTCTTAGTGGTGTAATACTAATTATAATGTATTGTGTAAAATATTTTTTTTAGTTATTATATCAATAAATTAAAATTTGTTTATTTTAAACGTTAGTTTCATTTAATGTCTCAAATACTCGCTGTCTAGGATCTTGACCCAACCCCTGATTCAGAACGGGACATAATGATAGGAAGAAAATGATCTTGCACCTAAAAAATCTTTAATTGTTCTATTTAAATTTTACTAGGTTTTAGTGAATCCTTTAGCTATATGGCCACAGGTCTGTATATTCAAATGTATACAGGGTTACATAAACGGTACATATATGAGTGTAATATATCGGGAACCACGCAATCATATCAGCTAGTATAGTTTTAAATTACTCGTGTCTCTTAGATCAGAGATCAAGCCAACAAATTGCGCGCGCACTAAAAGTGGAAGTACTTCCGCCTACTTTTCTATGTGTTACTTGCTCAGGGACCTAGGTCCGACCTGTGGGTCCGACTATCCTTTTTTTGGGAGGACTATCGGTAGTTGGCCGAAGGCGGCCTTTACTAGGTACCTACAGGGCTGGCGGGGGACCGGGAAGCTCTCACCCCTAAACAGACTAACCGTCTCGGTGTATTGTATTTAAACTTAGTGGCGATAATAACTTCGCTAGCGCGATGCAGGATTGTATGGAGTTTCTGCATGTTCGATCGACGTCATCAGTTTACATATTATTGGAGCTTTATTCTTTGACGATCTTTTGGCGTGGTCGCCACAGTATAAAAGAAAATTTTACGAATATAATTGCCGACTCTTACAATATTCAAAACATACATATTGTTACTATATTAAAGCGTACATTTGAATGCGTGACTAGCGGATCGTTATCCTTTCTGCGTGTTCCTGTCATTGTACTAAAATAATAAGAGCCACACACATTCATACAACAGCGCAGAACCATTTTGGACAGATGCCCAATTTCGTTCAACACACTACCAAGAATTTGTGAAGCGAGATCTTGTTATGATAAACGAGGTTTTCGTAATCGCAAAAATGGAAGCTGTGGTTATGATTTCGTAATAAGTACATAATTTAACAAGTCCTAGTGATCGTAGAACTAACGAATATAATCTAATTAATATTATGAACGCGACATTTCTTTAAGGATTTCGCATAATTATTAAAGTAAAAACTACATCATAAATTGTGATAAAAAAACCATACCTACGAATAGGTAATATTTGAAATATCAATAAAGAAATCGTATGGTTTCTTTAAAATGCCGCGAACGAATCGTATACATGCGCAATTTTTAGTTCGAATCTCCGGATCACATTGTCAATCCATAAAGCCTGCAAATGTCATAGTATTAGAAAACAGTACCAAACATTAAACACCATCGCATCACATTGCATGTGGACTTTAGACTTTTTTACAACTTACGAGAATGACATAAATGTCACATAATATTTTCAGCATAATCACGCAAAGTGGTAGGTAAATGTATATTTTCGTATAATTATATTGCCACGGACTAGTAAAAAAGGACTGCGCTTTCACACTAAACACTTTTTTGAGCGCATTTGGAGCGCGTATAACAATTTGTGATGTAAGTTGTGTGTCAAGTTGTTAGTGGCGTGGAGTCCTTTTTTTATTTACTTATCTGTGACCGATAGATAGCTAAATAAATAAAAATAAAAAATAATAGATACATAAAAAAAGACAACTTTTTCCACCCATTAAATTTAATGTGCAGAAAACTACTGTTTTTTACGTTTTATTCCAAATTAGTTACTTGTTCATAATAAGAATATAATTTTATATTGTAGATTCTTAATCCGATCTCTATTCATTACCAACATAGGTACCTACTTATATTACGACTGTTCAGATTTGATTCATGTAGACTTCATGAGCGTTTGGCAAACTATCACAGATTTTTAACAAACGCTAAAGGTAATAAAATAACCGGCTTTGTTCTCGGCGAAGATTATTCAGCTTTTACTTTATCACAAAATTAGCTAGGTCTAAAAAAAGCTTCGTCAACCCGGCGAGGAGATGTTGAGAAGTCGTGATTTCGATTCCCGGATAAACGCTCGTATTATTTGGTAAGTTTTATTTTTTTAGTTATTGTTTTAGATTAATCTCGATATAAAAAAGAAGTCATACAGGAAAATTATGTTGACTACTTGGCCGATGGGTCATCAGACTGGTAAATTTAATAGAATATCTATTGATTTTGATGTTTATTCACTGATTTTAATTATGTCAAAGTCATTTAATAGAGTTTGTTAAAGATATCTACAAATAAATCTCGTAACAGTGATGGCTATTGATTGAGAACTCGTGATAGATTATTTTATACTACCTTTTTGTCAACTTTTGGGATTAAGAAACCACACACATAATGCCTTATAAACTAACTAAACTTCACGCCACTTCCCTAGCGGGGTAGGTAATAACCATAATGCCTACTAAGGCGCTGTTTTTTTCCTGGTTTGTCAGTACACTGTCTCCTTACGTATGGATATGTGTTACGTTTTAGTGGTCACAAACACTAAACAATTGATTAGTTATTCCTTCCAGTCACCGAATACACCAAAGTATAAACTGCAATTTGTTTACTATATAGATATACATAGTATAGACACCAAAATAGCTAATATTGAAAATGATTTATTATCTAACGACTGCGAGTAACCTGTAGGTAAATAGTTTGCACAAACTATTTATACATGCTTCTAGTACCTATATCATACATTAAAAGGAAAATTTTACCATTCGTCAAGACTGTTGAGAAAATAATGACGACACGTGGTGTTTTTCACGAGTACGCTTTCAACATTCTCTTTTCCTCCGATGCATAGTTCATAATTAAACGATATTTACTATACCTACCTTGTAAAGGTTAATTGCATAATCTAAACAGAAGCGAAAGGTTTTTTTAAAGTTACCCGGTACTAAGCCAGGACTGAATAAATATAGTGTGGTAAAAGATGTTATTTATAAACGAGATGCAGTTTTGATGATGAGATTAAGAACTGCTTTGACTCTATTATAATAAAACACAACACTACTTATGCTGATTTTTGTTTAGAATAGTTTAACGTAGGCTACTGTGACAGCTTACCATCAGTGAGGCCGTATTCTTGTTTGTTGCCTTTACTTACTACTTTTTCACAATTTTCCATCTAACCCAGCCTAATTTTATTTTTGGCTAAATGTGGTTAAGGGGGCCAGCTTCCTCTTTGACTCGGCCTACCCCTTCGGGGATTACGGGCGTGATGATATGTATGTAAGTTTACATAAACAGATATTATTATTCGTCATTATTTTTATCTACTAGGTACTACTGCACCTTTATCGAATATGGCAACTGAGAATGGTGATGCCGATGTTAACGAGAATTCATCCGACTCTCAAGATTTAACCGTAAGTTTTACGCCAATATTTATATATAGGTATATATATATATATATATATATATATATATATATATTGTTTATTAGGTACTTACATGTATTGTAGGTAAACGAGCTTTCCCGTGTTTTTTTAACGCTCCCAAATTCCGATCTTTATAGAGAAAACTCGTTTAAAAACTTACGTGTTTACGTGTTTTTAAAAATTTAATCGATTAGCTTCAAATTATCGATTTAAAAATCAAACTGTGTTTTAAAAATATACTGTAGGTAAGTACCTATTTATAAGCCATGTAATAAAATAAATAATAATATTGCCTGAAGACTCGAGTTGAACGTCTTTCTGTAGCTATGAATGAAATATCCATCAATCAGTAAACTCAATATAATATTCATTCAGTCAAGAAAATCAGGACCTCATAATCTTAGTAAACAAAGACATTACAAAATTTAATAAACAATTGCGTTTTAACACTAAAATACGATAAATGAGAACATTAACTGGCCATGAGTCATGCTCCCTGTCCGCCCTGACTCATTTGTGTCATAACAACAAAAACAAACTACCTACTAGCAATATTCAAAATTCATACTTGAAAATTATCACGAACAACTGAATGTACGACGAATTCACTGAATTTTGTCTAAACCGCCCGTTTCGTTCGTAAAATAGACCTTATTCCTCTACGGTAGGGCTTAAAATCAAAGGGGGGTGTTTTATTTTAGAGGGGGGTTTTGGCAGCGGCGCAGGAGTCTTTGACGCATGCGCCTTCGTTGCGCGAAGATTTGCAATTGTTAGAATTGTGTTTAGGCATTTTATTGTAGTCCAGCTGGCTTTCACTTACGTTAATAATAAATTTCAGGTGGACTTTCGTTATACTCTTAGATTTGACCAATCTGGGTATGTAATGAAGCGACTACCGACTTTCCTAATCTTTCGGTTAAGCGTTTGGTACCTTAAGGACAAGGCATCTAAGGGATGATATTTCTATGTATATATTTAAACTCGTAATATGTGCAAGTTTCTAACTAAACTTCAAACGGTGGTAGCTCAATTGTAAGGACACGCGCCTCTTAACCGAGGAGTGCGGGTTCAAACCCGGGCACGTTCCTCTGGATTTTTCAAATCTATGTACGCATTTATGCCACTAGCTTGACGGTGAGGGAAAACATCGTGATGAAACCTGCAAATTCAAACAACATTGGATTTGTAACCATGATCCAAAAATTGTCTGGTTCCCATATCTTAGGGTTACGAAGGTCAGATCGGCAGTCGCTTCAATGTAATTCCTAGACTCGCTAAATCCTGGATCATGGTTTAAGTGGACCCTGTCGAAGCACGGGATATTACGCTAGGAAGATGATGCAAGTTTCTAACTAGCTTACTTAAATGTTTTCCCCTAACTGCGAGTGCGCAGCATTTATTTCGTAGGTACATTATATTGGGGCAGTAGGTAATCCTATTTTATAGCGGGACTGCCAAATGTGCAGACAAAATCATTAACCTCCTAATTTAACCGCATTGTAACATAATGAACTGACTAACGGCTTCAATGATTTCAAGGAATTAATATTGTATTTGAGAATTATTAATTAATGCCTTAATAAGAAGTGTTTTCAAGTAGATTACGTCTTCAATTTGTTAATGTATGGCGTAGAAATTTATTTGGTCTCTGAAAGTGCTGTGTTGGTAATTGTAGCCATCATTAGAATAAACATGTTTAAATCGAATAAATAAATTTAGAAATAGTTTAGGTACTAATTCATGTAACTAAGTGATTCTCATAAAAATATATTAAGTATTCGGTTTTATTTTATTAATCTTGAAGACTTCTTGTCTATTATTTTATGTTTTAGGCTCATATATCAGTGTATTTAAAACACGATTGGATTACTGGAAATAATACTGACGGGACAAAACGCGATATGCATTGGCCAGTCCGCTTGTGACCACGGTCGGTAAATTATTACCTAATAGTTCATTGCAATATCGTTACAACTTATTAAATAAACAAATAAATTCTCCAGACTGACACACCAATTCCTTTATCCCAAAATAAGCTTATGCTTGTACTATAGATACTAGGTAGAAATACGTTTATAAACATCTATGACTCGAGTACAAATGTCCATGTTCATCACACTATACATTTGCCCCTAGCGGGATTCGAACCCGCGACCCTCGGTTTCGTGGTCAGGGTCTCTGGCCATCCGACTAACGTGCCGATTAGTACGAGTAGTCTTAGGTATTGAACTATAATTGTTAGTTAGTGTTCTAGGTTATGTTTTGTTTCAGAATTATTTTAGGCCATGTTACATCATGTGTAAACATTTACAACGCATCGAAACACGTCTGTTTGGGCTTGTTATGATGTTAGCGAAAATACTCATAAATCAGTGAATCTTACCTTGAATACATATGCACCTTGGTGGATGCTATCCGTTTTATTAAAATTGGTAGAAAGTATTGACTATGAAAAAATTTTTACTAGTTCGTGGTAGAGAGAAAAGCTTTCAATAGAATTTAAATACATATTAAGTATTTCTTAAATTAATATAATACCACATGCAGGGAGCTTCAGGTGATTTAATTTTTGTATGTGTGATTATAAAATGTGAAATCATTGATCTAACTTATTATTTGAGTAGGTATCCCTAACCCAAAATAATGTGGTACCCAGGAAAGTACCTATAATTTTAATCCGATCTAAAATAATTAATGATGAGTGAGTTAGATGGTCTCTTATCTCTGTCAATCTTCTATTCGCAATTAATATTAACGGTAGGTTGTTATTTTTCTGTTAACATAAAGTGTGCGACAAACTGTCAACGGTATAGATAACTAGATATATTGATTAATTAAAGTTATTTAAGCAAATACTTTCCATGATAATAAATCCAATAATACCAAAGCCCTAAGTTATCACGATAACTAGAAAGTACTATAATTGACTTTACCAGAAATCTAAACCTGTTTAATTAAAGGCCGATTTTTTAATAGCCAGTTAAGAATTACCTGACTGATAAAGTATAAAGTCACCAATTTGTGGATGTCACACGGTATTTTACATAGGAAACAGGCAATGACATTTTACAATCATCCGGATTGTGATTTATTCGATTATTATCTTTTATCTGACTGTTGTAAAATCAGCCCTTAATGTTCGTAATAACCTTTTCTAACGAAAATCATAAGGATAAAGATCAACACCTAAAAGATGGCAAGAACCAGAAACTCCGGCTCTGAAGTGAATTCAACTGTAACGATTAGCCATCTTCGTAATGATGGAGAGCATCTCAAAGCAGCTGGTGAAGCTAGGGCCCGAGGAGTAAACACGGTGGCGAAACACGCAGCAGCCGCAGACCGAATTAGCTTTGGCAGAGAGCGGGCCGCGGCGGTGGCCAGCCGGCGCGCGCGCACGGACAACGGGGAATTAGCGGCTCGAGCTTGGGTAGCCCTGACCCTTTAATACTCCTTTCATAGTTTTTAAATATCCTTGTCTCTTATTTTTCTTACACTTATCTTTCTCTTCTCTTATCTCTATCTCTTATACTCCATACCGCCTAGTCGGTCGTTATCGCGATGTTCACTCCCATTTCACTCATATCCTCTTTCACACAATCAACCTATATCTGGAAGTCCTTGCTCCTTCATAAAATTATTTTGCCATTCTAGTTTCGGGCCCAGGAAGTCTAAAGACAAATCAATTCACACGTATGTGGATATGCACATTATTGCACATATTCTACGTAGGAGGAAGTTTCTTTACAACTTTTCGTAAAAAGTTGGGTCAGATTAAAAAGTGGTTTACTCGTCGTCAATCACGTTCACAATTTACTAACTTTTACAATGTAGGACAACAGAATAGGTATATTACGCATATTAGCGGTGTTTACATTTGGTGACATATTTATATAAAAACAAAGACCAGTACCACACCAGTAACCTATTTTATAGTTAAACGTATTCGTATTCATAAACAATATAGGTATTACCTATACTCTATAGAGTAGTAGTCTATAAAGTAGTTACAGCCGACTCATCCCTTCTCCAGGAAGCGTTTCCTCCCACATTGGTGTGGTCGCTTCCCTAAAAGACGAGAATAGTTTTGTACGGTCATTCGGAAGTAGAGCCTGCCGCGAAGGGCGGGCGATCCCTGGATGCGCTGAGGTAGTTAAGGTTTCTCCAGATTCTCCCAGCGTTACCTCCTAAGGTTCCTAAGACCCTAGCCACTCCACCTTGTTTTAAAAGAAGTTTTTTTATGGAAATGTCTCTAGGGAGTCCTACTCATCACGCCACTCCAGTTCCTTCTATAGAAAGGTTGGTAGTTCCAATCACCACGCCAAGGACCGGAATGACGTTACACACGAAAGGCATTCCCCTCGTCATAAAGTTGTTCTCATTTACGTAAAATCTGTGTCGATTACCCTACTAACATATCATTGTTTATATGTGCGTCATAATGGACATTGAGGTCAAAACCAGTGTAACAATTTCTACCTATTTGCCTGTTATTACAAATCAAAATTACGTCCCGATTATCCGGGAAAATCTTAAACTGATAGTCACCGTGCGTCAAACGGAGCTTTTCTGCGTATTATGCAATGCTGTTTCAGAACTTATTTTAGTTAGTCCGAAAACTTCGCGCGACGAACGCACGCGCCCGCGCCTGCCCCCGACAGTCGGTCTTAATATTGCTTATATACGGTTCATTATTTAGTGCAATTATTTTATATGAAGCGGATTTAATTGTTTTAATTGTGTTCCATCGTCTATTCGGGTTTTAAGTGATTTTTTCGGGATTATTAGAGGAAAACATACTAGAGGACGCGTGGGCGGAGTGTCAACGCTCCGCCATACTGCTTCTTTTGTTTTGTTTGCATGTGGGTAGTTGTTACTTTAATTGGGAGGCAAAGATGTTAGTTATTATTAATCCATAGCTGTCTGCTCTAAACTTAACACTTAAAATTTAAATTTCGAGACGATAAATGAAATGTTTTGATTGTTTATTTACAAAACAGATGTTTATACTTGTTTATAACATATTTTTTTATTTAAGCGAATAGAAAAGAGGTTCGTTACTCAAAACACAGTGAATCTACTTTACGTAAACAGTGACGCTGGAAAAAAACGTTCGCTCACCCAGCAACTGAAATTCGGACAAAATTATTTCTGTACTTACCACCCACAATTGTTTGTGTCTAGCGGTGCAAGCGATTCTGCACCTAACTCTATTGTCTTAAGGACTAACGAGTGTGCAATAAATTTATCGACTATTTTTTGAAGTGTTAGTATATGCACGCAAAGTGGTACGAATGTTTCACATCCTACACTCTCCTCCGATGATTAATCCCAGTCTCTAACGCGAAGCCTTGATGCTGTGACGTCAGTAGCTATTACAGTATGACCTCTCTTAAATCAGATAGTAATGACATCACAACAATTGTCTTTTGGCGTCTGTTTTATAAAGAGCAATAGCAAAAATGCGCGGTTTTGTGGAATTTTTAACTTTACTTGACGTGAGACTGACAGATTTTGTAATGTGCAGAAAATCAGTTGTACTAAGAGTTATCTCTCTTATAAATAATATAATTCTCACCTTTTCATCAATCCTTTAGTTATGTTTGTTACTCTCGCCTACTCTAAATGATTAACTGCCGTTTAATCTGCTTTGTGTCATTATTAATTTGGTTATTTCATAATTCTCTCAGTCTTAGGCATTTATCAATCTTATTTTCATTTGTCATTGATATTATTCCTCGGTTTCAGTTAAATTATTAAATAACCTTTATTTTACATCTTGCTAATGAAATATTTTGCATGTCCGCATTTTAATAAATACATTTCCCAGACTCCGAACTTAGTACGAAAAAAGCTAGATCTATAGTCAAGCTTGCAGTGCTCTTGAGTAACGAACTTTTTTACAGATTAAACAAATATTAACCTCGAATCGAAGGTTCAAAACGATAAGTGTCAAATCAGTGTGAGTTCAAACAAAAAGCTGGATCAAGATGATGACCTTCGAGAGCCAGTACTCTTCCAACAAGATGTCCAGCTTCCACAAGATCAACGACCGGGTGGTTCACCGGGACAGCTATGATGACGTCAAGTCCTCCTCCAACTTTAACAGCGCCCTGATCACCAAGCGAGGGTTCAAACCCTCCGACATGTTCGATCCGCAAAAAAAAGAATTCCTCACAAACCTCAGTTATAAGTTATTCCCTGTAAGTTGGGTAAGTTACATCTACTCCATTTTAGACCTAGCTGAAGCTTCTAACAAGGTTACGCAAGGTGTGCCGCAAGGAAATGTACTGGAGCCTATATTATTATGGGTATATTTAAGTATATTCTATATTGCACAGTATACGGTATATGATACAGCACATTTATTTATACAAGTAGTTAGATGTACTGACACACCTACTAACGAATTATAACTTGTAACATCTGCGATATAATGAGACGAGAATATAAGATTTTCTTAATAGTAGAAACACTTACATTATTTGAACAAAATTACGCTGTATCTTTTTAATTTTATGACATAGGTTATGATCACTCGTTCATCAGTTCACCTGATTCAATGGTTGTCAAATTTTAAACTTAAAGTTTTATGCCTTTAAATCTCGAAATATGTTTCATTTTAGTCCAATTTATTATGTACTTACGTATATCACACACACACAATTCGAAGCTACGTGTCATTGTCTTACTATTACATATGTCTGCAGCCGGTACTTTAAATGCTATATAACTTTACAAACCTGCCAATTAATGTACTCTCACCTGGACACCTTCAAATCCATTTACGTTTTATTACAATGAGGGGTTTTTGAATTAAAACATCCAAAAGATGGCGTTGCTATGACTTGCGGTCTTGTCACCCCCCTCATTAGTTAGTTGTCAGACCAAACTGACATGCTGTCAACAAGGAGCCAATAGTGACAGTGATGAGACCACGAGACTACCTCGTGCCATCTTTTTTTTTTTTTGAAAACCCTAGTTGCTCTAATTACTTTTATTAATCGTTAACGATTTATCCAAAAGTAATTACAATGGCTAAATATAAATATAATGTCATTTTAATGCTGAATAACTGCTAGTTAAACTGAGATCACGCAATTCACAAAATATATTTTCAAACAATAGTTCTTAGCAAGAAAGGGCTAAGCATCTTATTCTTTTCTGAAAGTATCATTTCTCTGGCGTTATGTCCCGAGCTTAGACGGGGTCCGCTTAGGCCATTATTCTTATCTGAAAATCGTAATAAAAGTAAATGATACTTACAAAACTACAACTACAGTACCTACATGTAGGTATTTTGTGTTAATAATAAGAATGTTGAAAAAAAACCATAGACAAACAATTTCAAGACATCATAGGTAGATTTATCGTTTTTAATTATTCAAAAACTACGTCTTTGATTCGTTTTAAATGATAAATAGTTAGTCAGATGAGTATTAACATAAATCCTCGATTTAATAATCCCTTACAAAAACCAAAAAAAAAAAAATTTTTTTTCAACGACAAAATTGCATTTGACATTTAGTATAAAATTAATACTAGTTATCAACATTGATTGCTTTGCCTACAATATTTTAGTAGTAAAATTCATATTTAGGATAACGACTTTGAACTTTGACTACTATTTATAAGTTTATGAAGTTTTATAAAGGTTGTCAAATGATCGTTGTCAATTAACTGAGTTATCGCAGTATCTTGGGTGATTAAAACTAGATTTTAGTTTACATTGGGAAATATTTATTGCGTCAAATTAGTAATGATGAATGTTGGCTAGTATAATTCGTATTTATCATGTTCTGAGAAATAAATGAATTTATCCATCATCAGCTATCCATCTATATGGCCTAGAGATGAAAAATAATCGCTATTACAAACAGTTGTATGTCCTGCTGTTCGTCTAGTTGTGCATATAACGGCCTGGCAACAAGCCAGACGCAAAAGTTAATGTCGATAGATTGTTCCTTGAACTCAATGTACTTAGATTTTATCGGTAACGGATTTAAACACCAATAAAACATGAGATTGCTAGCACTATACTATAACTGATCCATCTGGATTTTGAAATTGTAATGTGGGTTAAATATTGACACTTTTAATACACAATTTTCCACACACTGGGTTTGATGAGCTTTTGTGAAAGTTTGGATTTTGCATCATTTATTAAGGGTATAATTTCTTGTTATTAGATCTATATAGTAACCAGTTTTTCACCTTTTCTGTAAAAAGGAATCATGTTGAAACAATCGGTCAAATTGTGCAACTTTATCAAAATAATCTTTCATTTTATCGATCTTTTTTAATGTCATTGATACATAAATACTTAGAAATAAATTTCAAAACTGTTATTTGAGTTTTACCCATGCTGAATATTTTTTAATGTAGTAAAGAGCTGCTTCTGAACGAATCTCTATGATTTTTTTAAAGAAAAACTGTAAATAAATAAATGATTGTTCTTTAGGCTACATCGTCAACACTTGTGTTTTGGATAAATGCTGTTTAAATAGTTCTATTGCTACTTGGACCCTGCATACCCCTTAGGGGAAAGCTTGCGTGATGATATGAATGTACAAAGTTGTCGATTCAATGTAACATCACGTGCCCAGTCCAGCATACCATGTCGCAACCGACTCCAGTCTGTAAACATAGCTTAGTTGCCAAATACTACGTATAATTAGATGCAGCGGCCGTTAGGGAAACTTAAATAGGTTAATCTGTCCATATGTCTGTCCGTCCGACTCGAATAACCGCTCGACGAACATCAACGTTTTTTTGAACTAGGCTACTGAGATTTCCAGAAGATTTTTCGGGGAGTGGAATTAGAAATTGTTTAGTTAACTCATTTGGCGAGAAACAGGTGTGTGCTAAGTGTTCCAACATTTCTCAGTTTGTTTTGAAATTATATACTATGTTTGCATGGAGTAATAGGTATTTTATGGTTTTTTTATTTTTTTATGTTACAACATTATTTTTTTAAGTTATTGTGCTCCATCGTGCTTATTGGAATGACACACTTGTATAATAAAAATAATAATTCAATTAAGATAACACATAACATTACGCCCGTAAATTCAGAAGGGGCAGGCAGAGTTAAAGGGACAGCAGTCCCCTTTGACCACATTCAGCCAAAAATTAAACTGGGCGGGGTTAGATGGAATATTGTAAAAAAATGAGGGGCAAGTGGCTAGCTCGTCGCCTACACAATCACATACCCAAAACCCCATATACCATTAGTCGCCTTTTACGACATGCTAGACAAGAAATACAGTTGGCAAATTCTTTTATAGTCCCAGACCAACACGGGACAAACATTTTGTAATATGCATTTAAATTTTTCTTGAAATTTTTGGTTATTTTTCAAATGTGTGTTGCCGGAAATATAATTTTTCATTTGACTCTGGTATTTATAGCTACCTAAGAGAATAACAATTAGTCATTGATCAAATAAAGATCAAGTTTCTTCTTCTCGTTATACTTATTCAAGTTTAATGCTCTCACAAACGTTCGTATCATTGTAAATCAATCGATCACAGTATTATTATTAGTCCATTGTTAATTTGACAGCACGTAGGCGAAGTTTTACCACCGTACTTAAGCTACTGCAAATACTAAGAATAACAAAAAATGTACTAACCTCCTTAGACGGAGATCATTAAACTATGAGTAGGTATTAATATATTAGAATGCAAAATGGTGTTCCGTAAATGTTAGGTGAATCTGCCATGTATATTTCAATTAATTTCTTTATCTAATTAAGAGTATGTCAAAACTTATGTTTGCAAATATCGTAATCGTTTTAAGATATGTCAGACAAGAATTACACATTATTTTTAAATTCCAAACTACTTAATATGGGACAATTCTACTCTTCTACTAGGTATAGATTTTTGTTTTTCGTATGTAACATTTCATGCAAAAACTACTGAATACATTTCGGTGAGTTATGATACATATGGGCGTTAGCTTTTATTTCAATACATAGATAGAGCAAGTTTTATTATCAACTAGCTGTGCCAGCGGTGTCACCCGCGTTTATGGTTAATATTATAAAGACTATTTCCGTCATACATGATTTCTATGTAACTTTAACCATTAAGGCTGCACACGCGACGGAAGCTTAAAAAATGGAGTAACTTCTCCCGTTTTCCCAACATTTCCCTTCACAACTCTGCTCCTATGGATTGTAGCGTGATGAAAAGTATATTCTAACCTGCCCAGGAGTATGAAGAATAATTGTACCAAGTTTCGTTAAAATCCGTCGAGTAGTTTTTGTTCCTATAAGGAACATACAGACGGACAGACAGACAGACAAAAATTTTACTGATTGCATTTTTGGCATCAGTATCGATCACTAATCACCCCCTGATAGTTATTTTGAAAATATATTTCATGTACAGAATTGACCTCTCTACAGATTTATTATAAGTATAGATGCGTGTTCTGGTGTGATAATATCTCGAATAATAGGCATTCCTCTCTAGTTCTTTCTTTTATACGGACTTAGTCATCAAGTAGTGGGTAAGTACCTACTACTATGAAAGAAGTGACACTTCATAAATTTTCCTACGAAATCATAGTATCCGTATATCTATTTCAGTGGGCACACAGTCATCCGTAGTTTCTTCCGTCTTGTGCGGTTGTGTTTTTATTTTTCAAGGTTTATCAATAAAACGTGAATGACGGAAGCATTTATCATTTGGAACATATCTGGGAGACATTGGCGTAGATAGAATTAGTGTTTTATGATGATGTTAGATTTTGTGTGTAACAAGCCAACATTATTGCAAACTTTAAAATTAAGTTTCAATTATAATAACAACTTTATTAATCCTATTTTTTCAAGATTAACAACCTATTGTCGACATCTCATTGGGAATAATATTCCAAATCAGTGGTAAAATAAAATTAGGATCTTTTTGTTATAACTAACATTTCGAGCTTGTAGTAAATTCATATTGTCTTTACCTACCACTAAATAATGCGATTATTAAATGGTTTATTGAAGAAAACTACCTATATATAGAAAGGAGATTTTTTTTTTGACTTTAACTTCTATCACGGACTAGTTAAAAAAGAAGGAGTCCGCGCAACCAACTAGACATTGAAGCTCCTCAGGTGCTCCACCTTAAAACGCAACATACGTCACACATTGACATAATAAGTGCTCCAAATGACAGATATCCGATATCTGGTATCCATAAGTATCTCACTCACACATGCATAAACGTGGCTTCACGCTTTATTATAATAGCGTGGACTCCTTTTTTTACTAGTCCGTGTTCTCTATATAAAATAATTAACAATGCAAAATGGCCATGATACACATGATTCATTTATAATTGCCTAATATGGGCAGGTGCACGCGCAGTCACCGCGTGACGTCACAAGTCGCTAGTCAAAACAAACTAGCACACATTTCAGTCATTATCTTCCAATGAACTCATTAGCCCCAGTCTGGTCTTCCTCGGCCGACAAGTGGTCTCGGCCGGGCATCGAACCCGCTCCCTGCCCGGTCACGGCCTCTGGTATTTTTACTATTGGCAATTAGTCTTAAATAAATATCGGTCGATGTTCGGCGCTAAAAGTGTTTTAGATTTTAGAATCTACCAATCGCTTGTGACTATACGTCTTCGATATAGTATAGGATTTTAGATTCTTCAATGTGTGTTTGCCACGCGCTTAGTGACATACTTAATCTTAACTTAATAAGTCAAGTACAGCCTACTTCGCCAAATGTTTAATTTACTCAAAATTTGAGAAACGCATCAAAATCGCAGATATCTGTACGGGTTTGACCTCACCACTAAATGCATTGAAAATCAATAATAAATGCATTGAAAATCGTATAATCGTAAGTATTTATTAATGCCTTGAGTATTAAAAGAAAATTATGTCTTGAAATTATTTGTCTACGTTCTTACGTGCGTATGATCTACCTACATACGTAATTTCGTACACATGACTAGAGGCCTCACACTTTGTCGGCAGATAGATAGAAAAAAACACTTAGTCAGTATTTCCCTTCCTTTGTATGATGATCAGATTACCCAAAACAGTTATTTCATCACGTCCTATAGCGTGATATAACATAGTAAAAGTATTAGTTTAAAATATGTTTCTTCAAGAACAATGACGTCGATTTTGATGAAAGAGCCTGAAACAATTTTTAAAAATGTAGCCTAGGAGCATTGTAGAGAAATTCTTGTTGCGGCTCGTAAATTGAATAGCGGCCGAGTTGGCGCAGCGGGCTGGCTTCCCGCCAAAAGCGCTGTCAAAGGACCATAGACACGCGTCACCCGCGCAGTTGCGTTTTATTGCCGAGGCGGCGACGTCACGCGTTTAGACCGATAAGTTCGGGTAAGACTCGTCTAGATTGGCGGAAAATTAAAGACAAGATTCAAAATGTTAAATATATATCATCTTCTTCATGGCGGGCCCTGACTAAGCACGAGATATATCTCGTGCTTAGTCAGGGCCCGCTTAGACCATGATCTAGGATTTTCGAGTCTGGGAATTACATTAAAGCAACTACCTATCTGACCTTCGTAACCCTTAGTAGATAATCTAGGAACCAGACAATTTGGATCATGGTTACACATTCACAGCTATAAAATGTAATTTTCAAATTGCAAACAAGGAAATCTACAAAACGTTGTTATGTATACTTTCTTGAGGATAGAAGCAGACGACATTCTTGTTACAAGCAGTTATTCATTTTCAACAATGCTACTAGCTACCAACCATTACCATCGTTTAAGATTATGTCATAAGTTTGTAATTTAGAGCCTAAACATCATGCATTTTTCATTATAGTAAAATCGCAGTTATAATAAGACTTATGATCGATGTATTTTCACCAATTCAAAAAATTAAAACATTTTACGTTCCACGAAAACTAATTTTTTACACACACTTTTTCAATCGCTCTACTTACTTAACAATGTTCATAAATGGCGATCTTTAAATCTTCAAATTAAGATGATAATTAACGTGCACTTATGAACACCCTCACAGAACGACGCAGAGGTGTCGCGCGACCCCCCCGCCCCCCTGGAGCTACCACCAGTAAGGCTATCAACCGCCCTAGTCTCACCATTGTATATACTCCATAGTTAGTTAGGAATCATCTAGAACAGACTTTTGCAGTTACTACTATTATTTATTGTGTTTTAATTGAGTTAGTGCAGGCGGCGGACTTTTGTCCGCGGTGGACCTAAGTCCGTGGCAGACAAACTTTAAAGTTCTGGTTATGTTGGCCGGCTCTTTCTACGCTTTGCGTAGTGTGACGGCGGACAAAGTCTGTCGTTTGTACTAGCTTTTATTCTTCCGTATTTGTTCTGTTGTTAATTTATGTTATAGTTGTGATCTTCCTTCCCTAAATAGATTTAGTTTAATTTCAAAATAAGTAGTAGTATATTTCAAATAAATTTACCTCAATAGATAGAGATAAAAAATTTGGAAACAAAATAAATTTAAGTGAAGTAAAAGAAATACCACGTCTGCAGAAATATATATAATACATATATCTTATTTATTCTATTATAAAATTGTATATATTTTATTAGTCACTACTGAAAGTTACCTACTTCTTTGCATGTCACTGGTATTTACAATGTAACATATATAATAATATGCTTTTCACTAAACGATTAATATATTTTTAATAAAAAATATAATTATAAATGCAGATTACTAATTATTTACCTTAAATATTAAATAAACTAGAAATTAATAAAAAAATTATAATACTATTGTCTTCTTGTCTGTCTATCTGTACATACGTGCCTATATTCTTCCTTTGTTTGCTTTTGAAAATTCTCTGCCCAGTTTGATATGTGCTGTTGATTTTTGTTTTTAAAATAATTATATTAAATTAAATAGAAATGCCGTGTTTAAAGTATTTGTTAATTGGCAGCCTATTTTCAATGACTACAAATCAATTCAAGCTCTTTTGGAATCAGTTTATTAAACTTATTATTAAAAAAATACCCCAAGCTCCGAGCCTTTTAATAACAATCACTTAGTATTTATTATTATACTTAGTGGTCATTTTATGGCAACATTAGAACTCTATTAAAAAAATTTTTTGCCGTTTTTTTATTTCAATGTTATATACATAATGTACAATATTTTAACTAATCTAAATCTGGTAGTATAAATACATGGAACTTAAATCAATGAACCTCTGAAATAATATAAAAGTTAACAATAAATAACAATTTAAAACTTCTGATCTAAATAAGATCGCAGATACTTATCTATAAAGTCTTACAGTTTGAAATTCAGAAATACCCCTCTTTTCGTGGGGTGCTATGATATACCGGGGTAATAATAAATTTAAATTTAAAATACATAAGTAGTGGAAATTATGTTGGACATATGCTCGATAAATAAAAATACTTTATTCTTAAGCATAAGTTCCAAACTGCTACAAATTTTTGAGATACATTTACCTAAAATCCTTAACGGTAAGCTAAGCATCAGCTTATAAATAATGTCTGATGAGCAGCATGGCTTTTCCAGGAGAACATTGAGAACAAGCCAGTCCTGATCGGCGAGAAGGAGGTGGACCTGAACAAGATCTTCACGCCAGCGCCCGATGCTGAGGAGCATATCATCAAGAAGGACCGCAAGTTTGGTGAGCGATAACTTGCTAATATTCGTATTTTGGTTTGTGACTTAAACAAATGATTCAAACTTTGTGGCTAGTATGACATAAAAGGCAACTAATAGGGATGATGACTGTATTAAATAACTATAATTCTATTTAGTCTATCAGTTAGATTATACAAAAATACTAGACTCATATTTTTCGCTTTATCAAATTAACAAAAAATTACTAAGATAAAAAGCATCAAAGTTTTAGAATGGAGGCTTGCGACGTCACTATTGATTAAAAATTTGACGAAAGTGTGACGTCACGCGTATCTGCGTCAATGTTTGTTTGATAAATAAATTAAAGATATCTAATATTTTTTTATAATCCAAATAACGGACTAAACTGTTTTTTTTCGTCACCTTGCCTATTGTGTATTGTGTAGGTGGCGAGCTAGCCACATTATCGCAATAAAAAACTAACACATCCTATTTTTATCCGACTTCAAAAAAAAGAGGAGATTCTCAATTCGACTGTTTTTTTGTGTCTAAAAGTAGTGTCTTACTACATGGGCTCTGTATACTCCTTAGGGGAATGCGGGCTTAATATCACAGACCTAAATCTACCTGTGGAATGACTTTCCTACCCATAATTTTCGTACAAACTACAGCATGGAGATCTTTAAAGGGTTGTAATACTTGAAAAAATGTAATGCAAATATCCGTAGGCTACGGTAACACTTACCACGCTGAATGTTAAATTGTCGGCTTTAGTAATTCGAAATAACAATGCATAGAAGTGTGCCTAAAGCTTGTCGCCTTCATACAAAAGAAATTCACAGAACTCATCAATCGTATAGCTGTATGCTTGTTCATCATCACCTTTCATAATATAAATAAATGCTGCTCTTTAGCTTTAAAATATTAGTATAGATTTGGCTTTAATATTATTTACAACATGATAACTTAGTGCCTCTTCACTTAGAGAAAAGCACATTATGCACCAAAAATGCGTATAGTAAAAGAAAGACAGAAAAATTCAAGTCCCTATAAATATCCCCTCTCATCAATCACTCTCCCATTCCAGAGAAGACATTCGCATCATCCGCGTTCTACGTGCCGGGCGTGCACCCCACGGTGAAGGAGCAGATGGACCTGGCGCGCGCCATCTCCAAGTCGCTGAGTGACTCCAGCAACCACATGAGCCGCGGCCAGAGCATGTACGTCAACCGCAAGAAGCGCTCCGTCAAGTGGGTCCACGAGGGGCGAGGTAACTATCACACGTACTTGGATATCTGGATATCCGAATATCCATTTTCGAATATCTACGGATGTTCCAATATCCGTATCCGCGGATATTCGGATATCTTTATCCGCGGATAACCGGTTACCCGTATCCGCGGATATGGATATCCGATTATTATTGAAACAAGAAAATCTTAAAGTCTTAATCTGCAAGTTGAATACGATATTCATATTCTTGACTGGCCCGTTGGTCGAGTGGTCAGAGACCCTGACCACGAAACCAAGGGTCGCGGGTTCGAATCCCGCTAGGGGCAAATGTTTCGTGTGATGAACATGGCCATTTGTACTCGAGTCATGGATGTTTATAAACGTATTTAAGAATGTCTATCCATTCGCCTAGTATCCATAGTACAAGCATAAGCTTAGTTTGGAACTAGGGAATTGGTGTGTCAGTCTGGAGAATTTATTTATTTATTTTATATTCGTATCCACAGATATATATTTTGTCATACTCGTCGTCCGCGTTCTATGTGCCGGGTGTGCACTCTTATCCATTATATCAGTAAGTCATAGGATCACTTAATGAGGGACGTGGAATATGGAATATGGCCAGGTTTGTCTGGCTACACAGTTTAAGGGTTAAGCAAACCACACGACTGTCGCTTCAATGTAGTAACTAAAATCGTCTAGTCTAAGATCGTAGTTAGATGGAGACCGATGTCTAGAGTTTCAAAATTTTCCAATCAATTTCCACCGCCACAGAGATTGAAAGACAGCTGCCGAGCTGTCATCACTTTGACATTTGATCCAAAAACAGCATAGTCCAGCCGTTAATTTCAGCACGACAGGACAAATTAATAATCTCGACCGAATTGACAGCTTGGTCCCCGGCCAGGGGAAGAGATATTAATAAGTGCAAACTGATTTATTAGCAGGCGGGCTGTAAGATGTTTGTTATTCTTTATTGTGCATTACAATTAACAACAATTTAGCTTTTTCAACCGACTTAAAAAAAAAGGAGGAGGTTCTCAATTCGACCGTATAATTTTTTTTTTAAGCGTATTTTCGGGTTTCTGGGTAATTTTTTGCCTGTCTTTGGTCATATTTATTATATGATAGGTTTATGCATGAAAATATTATAAAGAAAATAGTGTATGCTCCTTGTAAAATACTTGGTTGTAGGTAATTTCATACACGTCTTATAATGCTCCAATGGTCACTTTTATTAAATATTTGTGGTTAGAATAGTTTATTTGAAATATGGTTATGTGACTATTTGGTGATCAGTTGATCTTATTCAATAGCTAAACATTAAATTAGAAGAAGCGTTTTTCTAAGATACATCGTCAATCAACCCGGCATAATAGGTTCATTTAAAATAATGACGACAAACAAAGTGACAAGTTTCATTTCCTGATCAGATACGTGTGTAATGGCCATTACAATATTGTATAGGTATAGGTTTTTCTGAGGCAGTTAGTCAAAGTAGCATTTAGAAGCTAAGCAAACTATTATTAAAAAGGAATGTCTACTTCCACCACATACCACCTGTATAATTGACATGCCAATCTTCTTCTTTTTCTTTTCTACCGCATTCTTAGTCAGTCTGCGTTGTTGTCATTCATATGCTAATACATAATATGACGCCCGTAAGCCCCGAAGGGGTAGCAAGACCTTCCAACCACATTCAACCAAAAATAAAACTGTACTGGGTTAGACGAAAAACTGTGGAAAAGTAGTGACAAGTGGCTAGCTCGTCACATAAACTATCCAATACCAATTTAAAATTTGTCAAGTTCCACTAAAACAACAATTTAAATTATGCATTATCTACTCTTATTGAATCAAGTCGCTAAACAGGTAAGAATTAGTCAGACTTATCAACCGTTATTTAAACTATGCTTAGAATTTCCAGTTGTAAATCCTTAGCTAGATGCATAAGGAAGAAAGCCCCACATTGTCCAGCCAATTAAAACGAATGGACATAAACTTACAACCAGTCAAGACGGAACTAACCGTCTTATTCCTACTTCCTCCATTTCTCAATGGCTTACGATCCATATATATATTATACTAGCTGACCCGGCGAACTTCGTTTCGCCTAACAGTCAATGATACGTTCGTAGATTTACCATAGCAGCGCCATCTATTGATTACTTACTCAACCCAGTCGAAAGATATCGACATCTGTTAGAATCATTTGGAGTTAACAGATATTTGTGACTGTCAAATAATAACAGACAAATAATTAGCAATAAATTAAAATTGCGACTATAATTTGAGATTTAAACTATCCTATCTCTCAAGTTGGATCGAACTGCACATGGTGTGCGAATTTTATTATAATCGGTTAAGTGGTTTAGGAGTCCATTGAGGACAAACATTGTGACACGAGATTTATATATATTAAGATGTATACATATTATATGCGGACGTCCGCGACTTCGGTCGTATTCAATAAATTGTATAGATCAATTAAACAATGCCTTTAAACATTACTCTAAGTCGGCAACTGACAGAAACAGAGACTGACAATATACCATATCGAGTAGACTGTGGTCCTGTTGTGTGTCAAAAATTTTCCGGGATAAAAATGTAGCCTTAGTCACAGGGTACCAAGTACCATCACAATCATTTAAAAGTTTAGACATTTATCTGACAGACAGACAGACGTACGTATTTATACTATTAGTAAGAATTTAAATGTAATACACCATTTGTCGTCTTTACGACATGCTAGACAAGGAACATGCTTGATATATTCTCTTTGAGTCTCAGATTAATATGCATATATATAAATAAATAAAATGTATCAGACTACATCACATACATTGATCTGACTCCGTGGTAAATAGCTTGAGCACTTGCGTTACGGATATCACAATCAACAGTAGTATTACAAATATATACTTAAATATTGGATATAAACACTCAGACACAGAACAAACACAAGTATTTATCACACGAATGTTTGTCTTGTGTTGGGATCGAACCCACAACTCTTGGCGCATGGGGCAGGGTCACTACCAAATGCGCCATCCAGCCAGTCAAGAATTAGCTCTCAGTTCCTTACGGAAAACTATTTACGGCACCATTCAACCGAGCCAATCACTGCATCTGTGCGCTTATTGAAGCACAATTAATAGCTCTAGACGTTGATGTACGGGGTCTGAGCTAGCGTCAACGAGTTATTTCTTAATGGAAGTGTGCAAAGTTCGCTATTTATTGAATGGTGATTAAATGTTGCTTTGTGTCTTGCCAATGGTCCAATTATAGCTAGTTCATGAGAATAATTGGCGTGTAAGTTGATAAGATATGGAAAATTTGTCTTGGCGCTAATGTAGGGAAATATACGAGTATATAGCTGCATAATGTTGATAATTTATAGCTTTTTTACCACTTCCCACGATAAGAACAGCAATCAGTGTTGCTTATTGATCAAATTTTTCTGTTTTTATTATTTAAATGTAAGTAGGTACGTATTTTTACCGTTATCCCGGCGATGAGGAAAAATATTGTAAGGAAATATGCAAATTTAAATAACTGTAGAAATGCAACCATTCTACAGTCTACAGTCTAACTCAACTAGAGACGCCAAAATCTAGGTTTATAGTCCGAACGGAAATCATATAGGAGTAGGACTAAATACTTTGATGATAATGATTTATCGTTGTCATTTTCGCTTCCAGGTCGAAACACATCGAACTTGTGTTCCACACCAACGCCTGTCGCCAACCACGACACCGCGTACCGTCCCCCTTCCAGCCTGCGCAACCAGAAGACCTACCCTAAATCCGCGCTCAAGCACAGCCCCATCCCTAAAATGGAGCCGTTCCCCCTCGCCACCCCCACCATAAATTTGACAAATGCCGAGATACCTGTCCCGTTAGCCCCCACGAAGCTGAACGATGTCTATGCTTCACCAAAAAGCCCGCGACTCCCTCTTGTCTCTGGTCCCAATTTCAACGTGGCTCCCCGAGGGTGGGGCCAAATGAAGGACTACTACAGGCCTGTGGCACTAGATGGCGTTGGTAAAGCCTCTATGCCGTACACAGATTTTTAAGGCTACTTAGTAAAATTAACGGTTAACATTAATTTAAAGATCACTAATTAAGTTAATGCGCAGTGCGGTTGCAGCTTTTAAGTGGACGTTAAGAATATTACAAAATATTTTCATAATTCAGATTTTGGAATTGATCTGTAAACAAAATATTGACAATATTATGTATTGTGTATTTCGGCAGGACATAAAAAATATATCATTTGATTTCATAGTAGTAAAATAACCTTATTATATATATTTTTGCAACTCTTTATAGCAGTGGTACCTTAGTGTTATATTTAATTTTAATAGACATTCGTTTGTGGTTATTTATTTTGAATCTTGTTTATGAATTCTAACTTTATGGTTAAAGCTACATTTATAGATACAAGGTATCTAAATAAGATAATTGTTTAAATAATATTATGAGATATTTAGGTGTATTTATTTTATTTTACCAAGTCATTTAAGTACTGGAGTTTATTTTAGAATGTTTTGTACAAATTAATTAGAATTAACCAAACTATTGACTATCTTTGATCTAAAAAAAAGTATAGAAAGCAAAAAAAAGTAGCTTGTGTTAATAAATTATCGTCTTGTTGAATATCATTATTAATTTATAATTTAGTCTCATTAGTATCAATATAATTTAAAGCTATACATTACTATATAAATGAGTAAGAAACTATCTAAGAATAAAAACAATATTTTTCGCATTTTAGACAATTTCACTAAACAATTCAAACGCATTTCGTGTATTAAACAGACATTTTGAAATCTTGAATTAAATAATACATTGACACATAAAATTGTTCCACAAACATCTTACTGTATACGTATACCTAACATAAACAAAAAATAACGAAAAATAAATATTTTAATAATAAATAATTAACTTTGGTTTCCTTTGTGTTATTCGTTGTTGTATTTTTGGTATTATTTTTAAGTTTAAGTTAAATACTATACTTACAAGCTGGTTGAAAGTGTATGAACTAGTCATAAATATTTAATTTATTTAATGTTAATGTGTAATTAAATGTTATTTATATGACTGTCGAATTAATACTCATTTAGGTAACCTACAGTAATTTTTCACGATTAACCAAATAGTATATCGCCATAATTAACTACTTAGGTACAATAAAAGTAAGGTATTTTTGATAATAAATAATTTTAAGAGCATATATATGTATGTATACCTACTTTATTATGCAAAATCGACAAATTTACCACATGTTACAACATTTACTACTTAAATGTAATTCCTAATAATTGTAATTGCAAGAGTTTTTTAAAAACGAAGAAATTAAATACATTGAACTCTTTTACAGATAGCGTTAAAATATAACAATAATATTTTATATCTATGTATTAAATAAAAATAACTACTATATTTATCACCAAGTCAATTGCAGCTCCTTAGATGTGTCAAAGAATAATAACAATTGCATCATCTTAGTTACTACTTTATTATCATACAAGTTGTTCATGCATATGCAATGGAAACACTACATTATATACATATATATATATATATATATAACATATATATATATATATATATATATATATATATGTATATAAAGCCATGTCCATAGACAATTGAAAACATGCAGGAAAACCATTCAATTATTTTTATAAAGTAGAGCCTACATACAAGCAACTATTAAGGAAATTAAAAAACAAAATCAAAAATAAAAAAGTCATCTGGAATTTAGTCGCTGGTTGCGTAAAGAGTTTATTTATGCCCAATCTTTAAAAAAATAACTCGAAACGATTCGACTCAAAAAATATCAAACAAAAATGTTTATATGTGAAGGAAAGTTGCGCAATTTTGATGTGATCGTGATATTTTGTATGTGAAATGAAATAAAGTTGTAAAAACTAATCTGCGTTTCTTTTATTGTTCATCTACTATGTATAGCAGGGTTGCAACCTTTAGGAAAAAAATCTGGACGATCGGGCATCCATCAGAGACGTTCGGAGTTTGATCCAATCAAAATATGACCCATGGAGACAGTCTGAGGAAAATGGAACTTTATTTTGTGATTTGTAATTATTTTATATAATTAATTTTTCCATACGTAGTTCTTGTTGTTACGAGCCGCTTTTAATAATTCTTCATCATTTTTGTATTTATTTATGAAGTCTGAACAAGACATGTGTATGTTCAAAGAAATTAGCAATTCCGCTTTTATCAAATCTACCGAGCAACGTTTTCTGACATTAGACCAACCATTGCTCGATCTGTGGTAGTATATTCTTCACCACAGTGTAGTCTTCAAATAACTCGTCCGTAGAAAATCCTTTTTCGGAATCGAATCCCATAATTGAAGCAGCATCACAAAGTTCTGTACATGCGGCGCGCGGTAGATGGCGCGGTGGCGCGTGACTGGGTTGAGTACCCGTGAATGAATTGATTGAGCCTATCGCATGTTGTCAAAAATCGGGACAAAATCGATAGGCCGTCGGAACGCGGGACAATGTCTTCGAAATCGGGATTGTCCCGGCAAAATCGGGATGGGTGGCAACTCTGATGTATAGTTAGTCCCATGTTGGTCTAGAACTCAAAAATAATGTGCCAACTGTGTTCTTTGCCTAGGATGTCGTAAAAGGCGACAAATGGCATATCGGGTTTATGGTGTATGACTGTGTGGGCGACTAGCTAGCCACTCGTCGCCATTCCTTTACAATTTTCCATCTAACCCAGCCGAATTTAATATCTGTGGCCCCTTTTGGGATTACGGGCATGATCATGTGTATGTATGTATGTATAGTTACGTTGATTGCATAAGCTAAAGCACGCTTGGATTATTTTAACGACGGTGTCTAAATTGATTGCAAGATCTTATTGCTTAGAGCAGTGCTTCTCAAACTTTTTATGCTATGGAACCCTTTTAGGAAGCGGAGTATTTGACGGGACCCTAGAACAGCGCAGGCGGCAGTGCGGGGGGGGGGAGGTGTAATAATCGACTTTTAACGGATTTTCCCCCAGGAGTTATGATATTTATGATCAGTACCAATTTTCGTGGAACCCCCAGAAAGGCTTCACGGAACCCCAGGGTTCCGCGGAACACACATTGAGTATAGCTGGCTTAGAGAGAATTGAAATGCAGGTGCTTGCGTCGCATATTGTAGATTATTGAAACTAGACATGCGTAGCACGGAGTTTACTTGCGTCACCTCAGTTAACTGCACCGTATACTTCAGATCACTACATCAGAGTGTTGGCGCAGAGGCCACCACATAACGCTGAACCCAGTAGGACTAAAATAAGGGACTGGTAGGGAATGGAATCCATCGACATTGAACCAGCACCTGTTGCTGAATCCAGGATTGCAACACTACGCACGGCGCTTTGCGCAGTCGTGAGAGTACCTCACGGATCAGTCTGTGCGGTCCATTTTGTTAAGCTATGGCGCAATTTTGAGTTAGCTCAAAGCTGGCGCAGAAAGAGTTACGACATTATCGCAAACATCTGAGTGTTTTTCTGAATAATTCAAATCTAAATTAAACTTAATTATTCCTCAACTCACAATCAAAAGAACCATTATTATCTACCTGCTTGATTGCTGCAATTTAGGTACACAGTCTTATCTAGAGTGAAAAGAGAAGGGTGCCAGGACCTTTTAGTAGTGGACCCCACTCAGTTACACCTAAGGGTCCCTACCCTCCTTTGATTCTGGCCTTGAGGACTCCTGACGGTCAGAATCAAGAAATCTCACAATACCATCAGACTCAGGTTTTAAATAAGACATTCTTTAAGAACAAACAAACATAGCATCACGCCCATAATTCCCGAAGGGGTAGGCAGAGTCAAAGGGGCAGCAGGTCCCTTGAACCATATTCAGCCAAAAACAATTCTGGGCTGGGTTAGAAGTGGCTAGCTCGTCGCCTACACAATCACATACCCACAACCCCATATACCATTCAGTTACCAGTCGCCTTTTACGACATACTAGGCAAGAAACACAGTTGGCCCATTCTTTTTAAGTCCCAGACCAACATGGGACTCTTCTCTTCTTCTTTCTTTGAGAAAGTCTCAAATATGCTGTATCCTGAGGTGATTGAGAAGTTTCACCACCATCAATTATAAGTATATTTATAGATAACACACAGCCGGAGATTACAACGCCATAGGTTTGTAGAACACAGTCACGCGACCGCAAAAAGCAAAGGGCAAATAAATCACGCGCAGAGTTGCGCTCGCGCATGTCGCAAGGCGCTGAGGTTTCTCGGGGCTCGAGGGACTTTGCCGTCGACAAGAGAATTAAGCTGAAATTTAAATCTTTCAGCTTAAATTACGTTTTGTTTACGGATTTGAGAGCGTAAATTTATGTCTGTAACAGACTCTATCGTGCGTCCTGGATGCTTAGCCAAATGCGCGCCAGCGTTTCCATAACGAACTTCGTTACCGCTCCTATAATTGAGGATCTCATTGTTAATAACAGAAGTAGTGTTGTATAGTGTTTGGTATCTATATCTGATAGACAACATATAAAATATTTGATGATGATAGATCAAGTCCTGTATAAGAAGTTAATACGTAAATAACAAATAAACAAACTAATTTCCACATTTATAATAATAGTTAGGATTGAGTAATCTTATTCGTAAACAAACTGTTCCCGCGGTTTCATCCGCGTTTATGGTAAATGTTATATAGCCTTCTTCCTTGATAAATGGGCTATCTCACACTGAAAGAATTGTTCAAATCGGATTGGTAGTTGCTGAGATTAGCGCGTTCAAACAAACAAACAAACTCTACAGCTTTATGATATTAGTTCTATAGATTACAATATTGATAGAGTTAATCTGTGGTAGAGCAAGAAGCTATGGCAGCTTGATAGAGCGGTAATAATATAGTTCAGGTTTAAAATAAATTAGTATGTCTGGAACACGCAGACAATAGGTATCCAGATCACAAGCAATACATACCTAACATCTAAATATTTCAGTTTTTTGGTCTCAGAATGAAATGCTTAATGTATCTTATGGAATGCAGTGAGACTTATGCATTAAGTCATGATCTTCCTAGCGTTATGTCCTGTGCATAGACGGGGTCCGCTTAGACCATGATCCAGGATTTAACGAGTCTGGTAGTTACACTGATGCGACTACCGATCTGACCTTAGTAAACCTGCCTTAGTGTTAGGAACCAGCAAATTTTTGAATCATGGTTACAAATCCAAAGTGGTTTGAATTTGCAGTTTTCATCACGATGTTTTCCCTCACCTCCGAGCTAGTGGTATAATACGTATTACGTACATAGATTTGAAAAATCCCGAGTATATGCTCGGGTTTGAACCCGCACTCCTCAGCGGGTATCCTTACCATTGAGCGACCACCGCTCTTATTCATGCATTAAGTAATCTGAATAAAATGCTCCTCGTGTTATTAAACAATGAACTATACATAAAATTAACATATTACGATCACTTATCAGAAATTAAATAAATAATTACTTGGTTACTCGCATTATGTATTCCCATATCGGTCTGGGTCTTAAAAAGAATGTGCCAACTGTGTTCCTTGCCTAACACGTTGTTCAAAGCGACTAATGGTATACTGAATACTAGTATTGCCCGCGGTTTTATCTGAGTTTATGGTTAATGTTATATAGCCTATAGTCTTCCTCGATAAATAAGCTATCTAACGCTGAAATAATTTTTCGAATCGAACCTGTAGTACCTGAGATTAGCACGTTCAAGCAAACAAACAAACTATAACTTAACTTCACGCCACTTCCCTAGCGGGGTAGGCAGAGAGAACCGAACGCCATATGTCGCGGTCCTTACACACCTCACTCGCCTCTTCAACATTCATGATCCTTTTTATACAAGCTCTACAGTTTTTATGACTCCTAACAAATAAAAATTCTTTAGGCTAGCCACTTGTCACTACTCGTTAACAATTCTGCATCTAACTTAAGTCAATTTATTTTTGATTTAAAGTAGTTAAAGTTGGCTGCTCATTGGATTTTACCTACCTCTTCGGGTATAGTATGATATTACTTGCTATCACATATTTTATTATTATAGATCTCTAATGAATACATTTGAACAACAACATAAATTACATAACAACTTCCTGTTTTAGAGTTTTAGTTAAACAATTGTGTTTTTGTACGTTACACGATTTGTTTTGACTCAGTTTTTTGGAGACTTTTTTGTTACACACGCGGGCATCAAAATATTATTATGATAGAATTAACATAATCTCATTTATAATATTGACTAGCTGTGCCAGCGGTGTCACCCGCGTTTATGGTTAATATTATAAAGACTATTTCCGTCATATATGATTTCTATGTAACTTTAACCATTAAGGCTGCTTAAAAATTGGAGTAACTTCTCCCGTTTTCTCAACATTTCCCTTCACTACTCTGCTCCTATTGATTGTAGCATGATGAAAAGTATACTATAACCTGCCCAGAAGTATGAAGAATAATTGTACTAAGTTTCGTTAAAATCCGTCTAGTAGTTTTTGTTTCTATAAGGAACATACAGACAGACAGACAGACAGACAAAAATTTTACTGATTGCATTTTTGGCATCAGTATCGATCACTAATCACCCCCTGATAGTTATTTTGAAAATATATTTCATGTACAGAATTAACCTCTCTACAGATTTATTATAAGTATAGATGAGGATGCTATACCTAAATATTTAATTCGTTCAGTGACTAACATACCTACTAATTCCCTCGCTCCAAATTAGTCAATAACTGAGAGTAGGTATATTTAGTAGTTACATACCACTACTTTTTCACATTTTTCTATGTAACTCAATCGAGTTTTATTTTTATCTGAATGTGGTTTAGGGGGCTAACTGCCCCTTTTACTGCCTACCTGTATGTATGTTTATAATTTTTTCAGCAGAGTTGATGTAAATATATTATCATACTTATTAACACTCATCTCTCAGTTACATTATCACACCTAAAGAGCTTTTACTGATCGTGATAAATTCAGCGTCAACTCGAAATTTTGAACATAAGCTACTTTTCATTCCTTAAAAAATAAATGTGTAGTCCGAAAGCTAGATAAAACCTGTGCAAGAA
Source organism: Glyphodes perspectalis (assembly GCA_951394215.1). Taxonomy (NCBI): domain Eukaryota; kingdom Metazoa; phylum Arthropoda; class Insecta; order Lepidoptera; family Crambidae; genus Glyphodes; species Glyphodes perspectalis. The sequence continues at coordinate 9,790,378 of OX596225.1, read as the reverse complement.
GTACAATTTTATTAACTAGCTGGCTAAATCATGTCAAATTAATCATTATGTAATTAACAAAAGCAGCAACAATAAGAAAATGTAATGTGTAACTAGTAACAACTGGAGTAAACGAATGCGCGAACACACTGCTCGCCGAGGCGAAATTTGAATACGACATTAACCCACTTGTTACTACCGTCCTTTATAACGCCACTAATCGAGTGTTAGATCTACCGGCAAAATTTATATGTTTGTTGTTGTATAAACCAAGATCGTCTTACATTACCGTAATCAGAAACGGTCCTTCTACAGTGTGTTACTACTATTTGTAACAATACGTGTATTATTTTGAAGTTCAGAGGTGTTTAAATTTGACAGTATATTTGCTTTGCGACGTGGCTGCAAAAAGGTAAGTTTTAAAGTACATAAATTAAGTAATAAAATACTATAACGTAGAATGACGTAAAGTGTTGTTATTGTAATATACATCTGAGATAAAATAAGTTCAAATTTTACAGTTTTTCATGAAAATTATCGTATGTAAAAACTGATGGCGTTAAAACGCCCGGTAGTAAAATGGACGTCTATTTACTATTACTATTGTGTTTTATAACACTGATGAAAAGACCTTTGAATCTTTACGAAATTGTTGATGAATTACAACATACAGATACTGATGACGATCTGCCCAGTGAGATTACCATTTTTCCACCGGAAAATCCAAATACCGATGTAACAGACGAAGAATCCGGCGATGAAGAATTTGTAGCATTAGGTACATAACCTTCCAGGTTTGATTATTGCTTTTGAGCATATTACGTAATTCATTTCAGTCGCTATACTAACTACTAATCTATTGCAATCCTTTTTTACTTTTCAGGTTCCCAGCTAAGAGATCCAGCAGAGATTGTATATGATGATACATTTGACTGTGAGGAGTCCGAAAATGATCCTGATGACCTTTGTCTATGTTAGCTAAAAGAATACGCACTGCCGATGAACGCTTGTCAGAAGATGTGGATCAACAGATACCTTCTACTTCTGGCTCCACTCCACCTACAAGCTATTCTTTGCGGTATCCTACAGCTACTCCTAGTGTAAGCAAAACTCAACAGTATACGTGGCGCAACAGGCACAATAGCTGAATTTACACAGTGGCAGAATCGTGAAGGCCCCAAAAATTTACAATCACCTTTGTATTATTTTGATTGTATGATGGATAATGAGGTAATACTATAATTAACTACATAGTATATTATTACTCTGTGGTAATACTATGAGGGATTGTTGATACATTACACAAATCTGTACGCAAGCCAAAAGAAAATCGCCGCTAATATAACTACATACATCAGAAATTAAGTGTTTTTTGGGTATACTTTTATACAGCGGTTATGTCGTAGTAAAACCATTATAAGCAACATGTTCGGTGTTTTATTTAATTCCAAAAATATCTGCAATCAAAGATTTGGTTTTGGTAGCCGATCTTACTACCGGGCGTTATAACGCCACTCGTTTTCCGGCTTTTCCAGACCACGAATGTTTTTTTTTATATTTTTCCAATAATACTACATTATTATAGTACAACATATTCAAAAATGAGTGCAATCCGAAACAAAAAATAGTTTCAGTAATATCTGGGTTAAAAAACAAATAAACGTCATATACAAAGAACCACTCACACGTCAGCTGTTCTACACTACAACGCTTCACTAGGTGGACGAATGAACGTCTTATCTGAGTGGAAATAGCATTACAATTATATTTTTTGTATTCTTCTCTCTCAGAACTCCATATATCTATACTTATAATAAATCTGTAGAGAGGTCAATTCTGTACATGAAATATATTTTCAAAATAACTATCAGGGGGTGATTAGTGATCGATACTGATGCCAAAAATGCAATCAGTAAAATTTTTGTCTGTCTGTCAGTCTGTCTGTCTGTCTGTATGTTCCTTATAGAAACAAAAACTACTCGACGGATTTTAACGAAACTTGGTACATCTATTCTTCATACTCCTGGGCAGGTAATAGTATACTTTCATCACGCTACAATCAATAGGAGCAGAGTAGTGAAGGGAAAAAGGGAGAAGTTACTCCATTTTTTAAGCTTCCGTCGCGTGTGCAGCCTTAATGGTTAAAGTTACATAGAAATAATGTATGACGGTAATAGTCTTTATAATATTAACCACAAACGCGGGTGACACCGCACAGACAGACAAGACAAAAATTTTACTAATTGGGTTTTTGGCATCAGTATCGATCACTAATCACCCCCTGATAGTTATTTTGAAAATATATTTCATGTACAGAATTGACTTCTCTACAGATTTATTATAAGCATAGATGTACACATAATGTTATATCCTCATCCTATATCTTTAGAAAACCAAAAAGTGCAATAAATAAAACTCTCGTACCTATATTCCCTCCTTTGATTTCAGACGATCAATAAATGAATTAAATTAACCTTATCGAAATACGCCATGTTTGAGTCTACGGAATTCATTCACATGCGGCCGGCCACACTGCTTACAGCTGACAAAGGCAAAGACAGCACGTGTGCGTTCAGCCAGGAGCCAGTGTCAGGCCAGTGTGTGCGCTCCCCACGGACGCGTCGCACGCACGCCGTGGCCATAACTTAACATTCCGAAAAAAAAAACGTAACTTAGCAACTGAGGTTTGCAAATTTTTTACCCAGTTTTATGAATGGTTTATGTGTTTAAGTGTATTCGGTATTGAGTTCCTCGTATTTTCAATTCTTATCGATTTTTATGGTAGTTCGTTTTTATTTACCGTTAAGATTTACGGTGGCGATTTAAAATCCGTCGAGAAAGTGCTAGGTGAGTAAAATTATTGCATTTTATAACTTCAGTTTTATTTTATTTAAGGCTTTTTAAGTTATGAGTTTATTTGAAATATATTTATAAGGATTTGCGTCTGCTATCTATTATTATAAGGAAAATAATGCACATTGCTATATGCATACTTTAAATTTACGTAATGGGTTTTTTTTACGCACATTTAATTTTAATAACTTTTTAACTAGATATATTCAACATGTAAAACTATTTACAGTAACATTTCTAACTTAAACTTAAAATCTTAGGAAATTATTCAGTTTCTATAAATTAAGTTAAATCGGTCGGTATAAACTAAATTAACTAGTTTAATATATAAATAAAATATATTTGCTATTTTCAAAACTTCATCATCCTCTAATTGAGGTACACTTGCATCATTATCCGAGAAATGTCAAGTACTTATTACATTATTAGGTATATATTAGGTAAATACACCTAATCATAGTTTCCCATCCATAAGGGAAAATGTAGATTATTATATAGGTAAGTCACAGTCATAATACGTTTCCTCATTTTGCAGCTTGAAAAATTAAAAAAGTTTAACTCATTAAAACTAATCAAACAAACTCAAATATCTTGAAAGAATGTCATAGATGCGTCAGTACCTCATGTGTATAAGATAAAATGTTCTTCCTATTTTTATCAAATACATATACAAATGCAAAAATAGTGGGGGGAGATGGACAATACAATATTTTTTGGTCCAGGTGGGGAAATTTAATATTATTCATAGTAAATAGTAGTAGGTACCTTAGCACACGAGTTTCAGTTGGAACGGGGTGTAACTTATTTAGAATGTAAAGATATTTACACTTAAAAGTTTAAAAATGTTTAAAATAAAATGTCTAGAGTTTTATTTTCAGAGGAGGAAAGTATTTGTCTCCATTTGTCAGCCCCCCTAATCAGATTTTAAAGTTCTCTCCCTCTTATAAAGTTTTTTAAAATCATAGACACTAAAAATCATAGTGTCTATGATTTTAAAAAAACTTTATAAGAGGGAGAGGGCCCTCTTCAAAACCTTGTCCATTGTCCAAGACGCTATCTCTTATATTTTTAAAGGGCTTAAACAGTAAAATATCATATTTCCCACCTACATATAACAAATAAAAGCGGTAGTGTGACTTTTTGATGACAATTTCCTCAAAAACGTTGTAGTTGCTGCGCTTTAATTGGCCCACTACTTTTACAGCATGACTTCGATTGGTTGAGGAGATTTTTGTCGATTCGACTTCATTTGACATTTTGTCAGTGACAAATCACATAAGCCAATATTAATTCGCTGGAGTTACGCACACAGCTAGATATTGTCATAACAAAAACGATATTTCCTGAGTAATCTTTGCTCCCATCTAGGTCTCGTAACATATTCCAAAACACTCATTATTTATGGCTACATGTTTTTAAATATTCTTTGACTTTCATTGCCATTGGAATTCATAATAAAAATATCAATGAATACCTGTGCTAATTTATTTTTTATTTTATTCTTATAAATGAGATCGTCTTCATTTCATTATCTAAAATGATTACAACCTTAGTACTTTTCATCCAAAAAAAAGAAAGTTCCCAATTAATAATCAATTATTCAATTATTTTATTCGAATCAATTCAAGTCATACAGCCAGAATGCAATTTTATTCGTACATTAAAAAGTGCACTTGTGATGAAAAAGAATTAAATGACGTAAGTGTTATTGCATTGAAAATGACTCTTAACACAGCATTTGCCGCGGGACTCTACCGCACTGTTTGCATTGCGATTTATCTCTAATATTATTAATGCGATAGTAACTCTTGTCTGTCTGTTACGTCTTCTAGCTTTAACTACTTAACTGGTTGGCATGTAATCTCTCGTGATCTCATATCTCCCGAAATGATTTCATGTTGGTCTGGGACTCAAACGGAATTAACTAACTCCTTGCCCAGTATGTCGTAACAGGCTAGGATATTGATTAATGATGTATTGGATTTACGATTCACAAATTTTCTTTATATCTAATGCATTGGTAACTGCTGACTACCGGAAAAGGTTGAAAAGAAAGGAGATACTGAACTAGTAAATACCATAGAGTAGATGGCTCACTGGAGTCACGCTCTCCATGTCAAATCCCACCTTCATCAAATCTGCTTAAAGTAAAACTGCTCGCAGATACGTTTAAAATAAAAAAAAAAAAAAAAAAAAATCTAATACATACATACATACATACATACATAACTTCACGCCCATAATCCCCGAAGGGGTAGGCAGAGTCAAAGGGGCAGCATACCCCTTCAACCACATTCAGCCAAAAATAAAGCCGGGCTGGGTAAGATGAAAAATTGTGAAAAAGCAGTGACAAGCGGCTAACCTGTCGCCTACACAATCACACAGCCAAAACCCGAGATACCATTAGTACATACATACATACATATTTAATGAGTCTGTTTATTAAAGTTAAGCAACATACGTCTTAAGCGATTTTTGGATGGGTTTCCATTTTAATTGATCTCCTATTACAAGAACAATATCTATATATATAAAAATAAATTGCTGTTTGTTTGTCTCGCTAAAACTCAGAACGGCTGGGCCGATTTTGCTGATTTAAGTTTTAAAATATTTGTAATCTTCCAGGGAAGGTTTGTATGGTGATATGAAAACATTGCGAGGAAAATAATAAAAGAAAATTCGAAAACGGGGCGTTACGAAGTGTGCCGGGTCGGCTAGGTTTATACACATTTCAACATGTACTGTCATAACACTACAGAAAAGTACATTGATCAGGTGGGCGTGAGAGAGAAAGACTACACTTCGACATAAACGCGTTTTGATGATTTTTGTTTAGTTCTAGTGTTGTCCCGTTCTTAGTCAGGTCCGTCCGTTTGTACTATGATCCTGGGTTTGGATTTGGTTATTACATTGAAGCAACTGGTTCCAGATCTTTGTATTTTTTAGACACTGCGGCCAATCTCAACGAGGAGTAACCATCTGCGCAGGAGATATTATAGTGCACAAATGTGTGCGCAAACACAGTGTACTTAAATTAAAGAAAATGAGCAGATAAATACATATATATACTTATATTTGAACCTGCACTCCTCGGATATGTGGTACTGTCTTTCCATTGAACTGCTGCCGCAAATTTTTGCAACAAAACATAGGTAGCCATTCATTTTAAAGGGCACCATTTTGGCCAAACGACGAGGAAAATAGAGAGTAACAAAAAAGGTATAAGTAATAAAAGTTCAGACAGGTTTGAACCAAAACCCCTTGCATACGTCCTTACCATTAAGCTACTTATTATTGCTTAGAAAATTGCCTGGCCTACCTTTAGCTCATTGACGCAGTTTACCAGTTATATAAGTAGCACGTGATTTAAGTATTTTGAATTGGACTTGACTGACATATTAGTAACTTTGACTATCTGATTTTGATATTATGTTCATCTCCTAGTCCACGTTAATCTTCAAAACAGATAAGACGTTTTTTGACAATACTGACACTGACATAGCTGATGTTTTAGCTTAGTATAATAAAGCTTTTACGAACCAACTTTTCACGAATGAACAAAATTCTAAGTCCATATTTTTTGACTGGCCCATTGGTCGAGTGGTCAGAGACCCTGGCCACGAAACCAAGGGTGGCGGGTTAGAATCCCGCTAGGGACAAATGTTTCGTGTGATGAACATGGACAGTTGTACTCGAGTCATGGATGTTTATAAACATATTTAAGTATATCTATGCGTTCACCTAGTATCCATAGCACAAACATAAGCTTAATTTGGAACTAGGGAATTGGAGTACCTTATATAATATATAACCTATTATACCTTTGTAATATCGTGTACATAAAGCACACTATTACCTACACGAGACCAATAATTACGCAACTATTATTCAGTTTAACAAGCGAAATAAAGTTACATTGTGTGTGTCAGAGACTCTTTAGATGAGTAGACATAAAAACTGGGTCAGAACGAGTTGGACGTATGCCCTCATGATTCTGTATCATCATCTTCTTTCTAGCGTTATGTTCCGTGCTTAGACGGGGTCCGCTTAGATCATGATCCAGGATTTAGCCAGTCTGGTAATTACATTGAAGCGACTGCCGATTTGACCTTCGTAACAGTGGTTCCGTATACACTTAATCATTTCATGTCAAAGGGGCCTGCTGCCCCTTTGACCCTGCCTACCCCTTCGGGCATTATGGGCGTGATGTTATGTATGTATATGTGTATATGCAAATATACAAACTGTTTTTTTCTTCACCTATGTTCTTTAAGAATTCACCTTTGTACAAATCTATGTTCACATCAATTTTTATAATTCTAGATCAATTGAAAGTACCTATTTGCCCATTCTATCTATGTAACTAATTGCACAGAAGTAAAGAGCTCAATATTGATTGATTTATATCAATTTTAACTGTATGTCCTACCTGTATCTAAAAATAAAGGTATTATCTGACAGACAGATAGACGACGTATAGATGACGTATCAGTACGAAACTGATCCTATAAAAAAGCCTTCTAATTTGTAATTACGGAACCCTAAAAGACATAATTTACTACTTCCTTCTACGGTGATATGGTGTTTACGTCAGATTTTTTATCAACATAATTTTAATGCCACGATTGTGAATCGATTTTTTTGTCAGTCGTGCAACATCTATTGTTTATAGTTAGAGGACCTTCATGATACATCAGTTAGGCTACTTAGATGTTCAAGTCTAATTTTGTACCGAATACTACCGGGATATGACCGGCTAATTTGGCTATCTTTACGAGGCGACCTGAAGGACATAGCTATATTATCTGTGATTTGGCGTAGACATAGGTCACTGAGCAAATCTGTAATTTAACCCTCATGTGTATGTAGCTTCTATGAAAAGGATTATGAATGTTGAAGAGGCGAGTAAGGGGTGTAAGGATCGTGCCATATGGCGTTCGGTTCTCTCTGCCTACCCCGCTAGGGAAGTGGCGTGAAGTTTATTTAGTTAGTTAGTTAGTTATGTGTACCTTGGGTATATATAGACAAGTTATCATTAATAGATAAATAGGACATTTCCTTTCATCCAGCATCAGCAAAATCTGCATTAGCCCGAGCGAAACTGATAGCATCATCCTCCTAGCGTTATTTACATCCCGTGCATAGTTGGGATTCGCTTAGACCATGATCCAGTATTTAGCGAGTCTGGTAATTATATTGAAACGACTGCCGATCTGACCGTCATAACTCTTAGATAGAGGAACCAGACAATTTTTAACCATGGTGACACGTCCATAGTTAATTGAATGTACAGGTTTCATTACAATATTTTCCCTCAGCCGTGGTATAAATACGTACATCATAGATTCTAAAATCCAGACGTACGTGCCCGGGTTTGAATCCGCACCTCTCGGATATGAGGCGCGTGTCCTATCTATTGAGCTACAACTATCTCTTTCCTGTTACTTGTATTTTTTTTATGTGTGTCAAATATTTCTATTCAATTCTATCCTACTCTATTATATTTCTTGGATGGTTGGCCGCTCCCCAAGCGCCCGTTGTTCCACTGGCCATGCGTATACCCTGGCGTGGACCTGAGTTGAGCTTCCATGGTAGGATTCCAGCTAGGGCACACGACGCCATGAGCGAAACCCCTAATAAGTGACAATAATAAATATAGCTCAGCGCCACTATGCACTCAAGTTATTACTCTACGTCGTATATCATTATTTTACCTCATTAGCATTTCATAACTGTTTAATTACCACGTATCACATAATTTAACCTACAAAAAACAAAGGTATTCTGGTATGCAGATATATATTAGGTTGCAGCAACACTGATTGTAACGGACTGATAAAATAATTGTGTAATTAAGTTTGTAATTTAGTCAGCCTGATTAGTTTCATGTTTCATTTCGTCTACATGTCGAGCCTTTCACATTATAAACAATGCGACACAGCTGTATGCAAATAACAGTAAAACCGTACCGTACCAAAAAACTTTATTTTTATCTTTAACTAACTAAACTTCACGCCACTTCCCTAGCGCGGTAGGCAGAGAGAACTGAACGCCATATGGCACAATCCTTACACACCTCACTCGCCTCTTCAACATTCATAATCCTTTTCATACAAGCTCTACGGTTTTTATAACTCCTAACATCACCTATTGTTAATGCACGACCAATCTGGTCGTGGTAGGTGGGCCTGGGCCTTCCGCGGCTCCTGCATCCTTTCCCATTGTATATCTGTTTAGTCAATCTTTCGTCATCAATTCTCTTCACATGTCCGAACCACCGGAACATGCCTTTTCTTGACTCTGACGCTGTCTTTCAGATTATCTTTAAACCGTTATATTAATATTTTTAAATTAAGGGTAAGCTACTCTGTTTTGTTCAGAGAATGAGAGCATTGGAGGCCTACATTCTGAAGATTTGCAGTGCTTAGGAGAGATTTAAAATGTTTCTCTTGCTACTTATATCGCCAGCGCAACTAATCCTGAGTTAAACATTCAAAGCAGCCATACTCAACCTTTTCTTTTACAGGGGCTACAAACGCGACAGTCATGGTGTCGAGGGCCGCAAGCAAAAAATATTTAGGTCTTAATTAAAACGTAATTCAATAAAAAATGGTTTACAATAAATTTGTAACTTCAGATGGGGCAATAGTAAAGGCCGCATGCGACCCGCGGGCCGCAGGTTGAGTATAGCTGCTTCAAAGGGTCTGCGATATTGCATGTGGTGCAAGTACCCACGAACTTTCATAATGTAAAATGTATTTACTTCTAGGTAAGAAAAGTAAAAATATACAAAAAGAAATGGCTGCGAGAAAAAGCATTTAATAACAAATACGTCTTATTAGAACCTTTTTAACTCATTATATATTTATTACGTAGCTATATTATGTTATCTTACACTCAACCGGCGTCACAATAGCCGACCTCCGACCCACACTGTGATGTCTCACGTCCCTCACTCACTCACATACACAAGCTATGTGCAATTCTAGCTAACTTTTAAATTTAATAGCTAAGGTTATTACAAAATAGAAGATTACCTAAATGATAAAAATGTCTGGACATGATTGTCTGCTCGCTTGTACAGTGAAATCTCTTTTTAACAGACTTCAAAAAAAAAGGAGGAGGTTCTCAATTCGACTGATTTTTATTTTTTTTTTTGTATGTATGTTACTCGATATCTCTGAGAATTCTTAACCGATTTACAAATTTTTTTTTTATTCGAAAGGGTTTACTCCCGAGATGGTCCCATTGCCACCAAGTCAGGATCTGATGAAGGGATCCCAGGGAAATCGAGGGAAACCTTCAAATTTTATAGGCACGTACAATGTGTTTTAGACATTTTCTAAGATTGTTCAAATATTTACGCATGGTACTTATCATCTTATGTTGGTGAGCTGATGATAGAAGGTACAACTCCTTAACGATTAGGAATTAGTTTATGATTCCTTAAACATTGATATCTTCGAGAATCGTAAGAGGATTTTTAGAGTTCTTTTTTATATTCAAAAGGGTATATCCTGGAGTTGGTCCTATTGGCACCAAATCTGGATCTGATGAAGGAATCTTAGACAAATCGAGGGAAACCCTCAAGTATTATAGGCGCGTACAATCTATTTTAGTTATTTCTAAAACAATTCAAGTATTTACGTCTTTTTTCATAATCTCATATTGCTGAGCTGATGATGGAAGGTATAACTCCTTAACGATTAGGATTTCGTGAATAATTCTTTCAATATTATAGGGTCATATAGAGTGTTATTCTCGAGATAGTCTCAATTTCACCAAGTCTTGGTCTAGTGATGGGATTTCATGAAAACGAGGGCCACACTTAAATTTTGATGGTCTACCTACCTATTAATAAATTTCACTAAAAGGTAACAAATAAGTTAAATTTTAACAAAAATAAAAACCGACTTCAAAAAACCCCGCAAAAAATGTTTATGAAAAAAACACAAGTAAGAACCTGCCTTAATAGCTAATTAAATGTCCAAACACTAAAAAGTATAAAATAAATTATTCCAACTGCTTCGATGAAAGTAATAATCTTTAACGCCAGCCAAATTTAAAAAAAAGTAGACACTTTATAACAAATTACCTTACCAATAACAATTTGATACAAATTAGTTAAACTATGAATATCTAATAACCTACTAGGTATTGATTCTGTATCTTCAAAACCTATTTTACAACCCTTCACCAAGAAACAACAAATTGCAAATTTCCGAACTGATGACGACCGTATATAATTACGCGGGCTGGCACCGACTCCAAAACTAACTGATTATTGTAAATATTTAAATACGTGTTAAAGATTATTACTTTCATCGAAGCAGTCGGAATAATTTATTTTATACTTTTTAGTGTTTGGACATTTAATTAGCTATTAAGGCAGGTTCTTTTACTTGTGTTTTTTTCATAAACATTTTTTGCGGGGTTTTTTGAAGTCGGTTTTTATTTTTGTTATTTAAGTATAATGTTTAAGCTCTATTAGAGTTAAGTAAAATGAAAATTATTAAAAAAAGGCTAACATCTGCTAAGTTTCTTGCGGCACCTCTTCTTAGCAGGCCTCACTCACGTCGAGGTGCTGGTAGGGTAAAAAATATCTGACATGCAAAATAATTTGTTGCCATGGTTGGATTCACCATTTGCAGAAATAAATCATTTCATTTCAAATCATTTCATTTCATTTCAATGTCAAATTTAAAATTTTACTCATATAGCTAAGTGTGGTGTAAAAATATATAAAATTTTACGATTCACGGCTATACAGTCATTTTGCGGAAGGCATACTTGAAGTCGATTTTGTATAAGACGAGTGTGCTGATAACGGGAAAAATACCAGAATGGTCAAATTGACTCCAGTTTTTGAGATAAACGCTTCTAACATTTTCCATAAAATGCTTCAATAAATGGGCCAAAAGATGTATTTAAAATTTATTTTTATTGTTTATCTTTACCATAATACACAAAAATAATAATAGTTTGGGGTACCTTTAACTAGAATAAATAAATGAAGATCATGAAAATCTTTTTCTTTGGGATTTTCTCTTATTTACTTTGTCAGGACAATCTCTTTTCAAGGTCCAGCAATAGTCAGCCATCATATGGCTGTCCCATCGATCTTGATATCTTTCTTCCATTATCCTGATATCCTGATGGAACCTTTCTCCTTGTTCCTCACTGTAATCACCCAGGTTCTGCGGGAATCGGTCCAAATGGCTGTGTAAGAAATGCAATTTTATGCTCATGTTGACTCCTACTCTGTTAAAATTTTGTAGCATTTTTGCAACTAGTTCTTGATATTCCGGCGCTTTGTGATTCCCCAAAAAGTTTTTTACTACCAACACAAAGCTTAACCATGCTTCACATTCAATCTGTGTCATATGGGCTACAAACTCAGTGTCTTTTATCAGTGTACGTATTTGCGGTCCATCAAAGATGCCTGCTTTTAATTTTTCCATGCTAAGGGCTGGAAATTTTTAGCACACATATTTGAAACAGACACCATTTTTATCAAGGGCTTTAATAAACTGCTTCATTAGCCCAAGCTTAATGTGAAGGGGTGGAAGAAGGATGTATTCTCGGCTTATCAACGGTTCATTTATCACATTTGCTTTTCCAACCTCCATATTTTCTCTCAAAGGCCAGATCTTTGTAATCCAGTGTTGGTTTCTTGCACGGCTATCCCATAAACATATGAAACAAGGGTACTTAGTATACCTTCCTTGCTGGCCTAGTAAAAAATTTACCATTTTCAAGTCCACGCAAACTAGCCACTGATGTTGTGCGTACGAAATCTTTTCTAAAACCATTTTAATATTTTGGTATTCTTCTTTTAGTTTTGTAGTATGACCAATCGGAACGCAAGCATACTTATTTCCATTGTGCAGCAATACACATTTTAGACTTCTTTTTGAGCTATCTATAAAAAGCCTCCAATCTTTAGCCTCATATTTAGGAAGACCCATAGATCTTAGGAGCCCAGGAATGTCATTACAAAAAACAAAGTTATCTTCTTCTGAAAAGTAAGGAAGAAGTTTACTCTCTCTGGTTCTAAAGGATGTAATGATAACACCAGGTTGAAGACATTGTTTTTCTTTCAACCTTGAAGCAAGAAGTTCGGCCGAAAGTTTCGGTAAATTCAAATCACGAACCAAATCATTGAGTTCGTCTTGAGAAAATCCAGGTTTCTTAGAAACATCTTCTTCGAACTCACTTCCTACTCGACTCTACTGCTCGACTGACCGCTTGATCCCTCTAACATTTCAAAATCATCACAATTTGATGTAGATGGTCTTGAAAACACTGGAATTGGCAAATCATCACTGTGAGATACTGGAGTTGTAACCGATTTCACACTCGGGTAAACCCAAGTACGTTTTTTGTACCGGTTCATACCTTTAACATTTACGGCACAAAAGTAACAGTCGTTTAAGTGATTACTTGGCTCATTCCACATCATCGGCACTCCAAATTGTAACCCTTTACGTCCTCCTTGGCTCCAGTAACGCAAAGATTCTACGCACGGCTTGCACACGATGTTTGGCACCCAATATTTATTACTTTTCACTAGTGGTATCCCGAAATATTCTCGGTAGACTGTTTTTACAAACTCTGTGATCTCTTTTCTTTGCTTTTGTAAACTAAACTTGCCACAAATAAAGCAAAAAGTGTTAGGATCGTTTAAACAAGGTTTACGTGGAAAACTCATGTTTTTGAAAGGAAAAATGCACTTTAACACAAAACAACCGATTTATAACTGATAACTACAGGGTCTGATAGCTATTAAGTTAAGTTGTTGCAAATAAATCCGTGAAAAGATAACAAACGTAAGTGAAAACAAATCAATGAACCACAATGTTTGTAGGGTAGTTTGAAATTTTCAATTATTTCTTAGTTCCGTTTATCTCAATAACCAGAGTGAATCAAAAATAAATAAGCATGCAGCGTGAAGGTCTAATATGAGTATTAACAAAAACCATTAACAAAATCCCTGCCGCAGATTTTTTTTTTTTTTTTGTATAGCAGTGTTATCAATAAAACAAACTTACTTTAGCATACTACATACAAATACAATGTTATTTTAGTTTATGCGACATATATTTTTTTATTTTCTATACAAAAAGTTGATCAGCTGATGGCTGAATAAATGAATTCTCCAGACTGACACACCAATTCCCTAATCCCTAACTAAGCGTGTCACGATAGTTGCTTCACTATTGCAAATAGATCATTTGCTGCCTACGTACCAAAACCATATAAGCCTTATTATTTTAATTTATAACACATATTAGCATAAACTAGAATACATAATGTACCAATCATACCAAAAGATCATGGTTACCCAAAATAAGTCATGGTCAATTCTAAAAATTAAGCGAATTTTTGGTTCGGACATGTGGAAAGAATGGATGACGAAAGATTGATTAAGCAGATATACAATGTGAAAGTGGAAGGATGTAGGAGCCGCGGAAGGCCCAGTCTCACCTACCACGACCAGATTGGTCGTGTATTAACAGGAGGTGATGTTAGGAGTCATAAAAACCGTAGAGCTTGTATGAAAAGGATCATGAATGTTGAAGAGGCGAGTGAGGTGTGTAAGGATCGTGCCATATGGCGTTCGGTTCTCTCTGCCTACCCCGCTAGGAAAGTGGCGTGAAGTTTAGTTAGTTAGTTAGGTTTTTGGTTTTCGTTTCGTTTTTACTAATACGCAATCAATCTCTGAAAGGGTAGACGGAGGTTAGGAAGTAATAAGTTTAGACCAAATACAGCCAAAAAAAATTTTGTGTTTGACAAAATGGTTTGCGGCGTACTAGCCGTTTGGCACTACTCTTGCGCAATTTGCAACAGCTCAATAATATTTTTGACAAACATTTTTGAAATTAGATTTCTTAATAAGGTCCCATATTGGTCTGGGACTAGTCCCATGTTGATCTGCGACTGTCGCATGTTGGTCTAAGACTCAAAAAAAATGTAGGTACCTGGTAAAATGTAGGTGTTTCTTGCTGTAAAAGGCGATTAATGGTATAAGGGTTTTGGGTATGTGGTTGTGTAGACGACGAGCTAGCCACTTGTTACTATTTTTTACAATTATCCATCTAACCTAGCCCAGTTTTATTTTGGGCTGAATGTGGTTAAAAGGGCTTCCTCCTCCTTGGACTCTATCTACCCCTTGATGAATTGCGATCATAGGACTATATGTTTGTTATGTATTTATTTGCTGAACTCTTCAAAGATAACAAAGGCTTCATCAGTCGTTGTTTGAGCATATGCTTAAAAGGAACACTCTCTCATTTACTTACACAGTAAATATATATACCTAATATACAGTCTGTAATTCATCATAGGCCGAGTGAAAGTACCGCGAGTCACGTGCCTGCCGCGCATGCGTTATACAACAACGCTGGGGCGAGCCTGCGCACGATCATAACATCTAGCCTACTATCGTACTTGGCTAGATTGATCATGAAACACGGCTAGTTGGAACGCCTGGTTATATTCTGATGAAAAAAATTGCTTGAACTTAGGAAATTGTGAAAGAATAAAAGTTTTATAGGAAAATTATCGATTTTTCAACGATGTGGACGTCTCATGTATAAATACTTTATATTAAGTAAAGCAGCGCCCCGCGGTTTCACTCGTGTAGTTCCCGTTCCCGTGGGAATACGGGGATAAAATGCCTAGCCTATGTTACTTCCGGATATTGTAGCTTTCCTGTGGTCAAAAAATTTTTGAAATCGGCACAGTAGTTTTTGAGTTTATTCATTACAAACATACACACACACAAAAATACAAATATTTCCTCTTTATAATAAATATTAGTAGTAGTAGATTAATCTGAACTTTGAAAAATAAATATTAAAGAGAAAAAGCATAGAATTCGCGGGCCTTTATGACTTACCCGTAGTATATGATGAAATGCATAGATTAGGTACATCACTTAGGTACTCAATCTGTTTACTAGTACATTGACCTCTATCCTAGATTTTTATATTTACTTCCTGGTATATTAAAACGGCTTACTTAATTCCCCTTTTCGCTATCATAAAGCAACAACCATTGTGCTGGTCAAGGGAGCTTTTCGACCTTGAATATAACCTCATTTAGTCCCTTATCCAAGGTAGTGTTGGTACAAGGTCCATGATGAAAACTTATACGAGCCTCACCAACGAACTGGGCCCTTGACTTTGCTCGAATAAAATTAGACATAACAATAATAAAATAAGTGGGAAGAAGTGGCACAGTGCAGAAAGCAGTGGCGATCACAGGGGGATCAGACCTACTAGTGG
Organism: Glyphodes perspectalis; assembly: GCA_951394215.1. Lineage (NCBI taxonomy): Eukaryota > Metazoa > Arthropoda > Insecta > Lepidoptera > Crambidae > Glyphodes > Glyphodes perspectalis. The sequence continues at coordinate 9,774,257 of OX596225.1, read as the reverse complement.
GATTTAAATGGCTAAATAAAAATAAAAATAAAAATTCTAAACAAAAGTTCGGTAACCTTCGGGAGCTAACCGTATCTAGGCCAATCTATGCACTAAAGCAGATATACTCAACCTGTGGCCCGCGGGACGAATGAGCGTTTTTTAAAATTAAAACATCCAAAAGATGGCGTAACTGTGACTTGCGGTCTTGTCACCCTCCTCATTAGTTAGTTGTCAGACCAAACTGACATGCTGTCAACAAGGAGCCAATAGTGACAGTGATAAGACCACGAGATTCCTTCGTTCCATCTGGCGGTTTTTGTATTTTTTAAAACCCTCATTGACCCATCTAAACTTTATTGTCAACCATTTTTTATTGAATTGCGTTTTAATAATGATCTAAATAATTTTTACTTGCGGTACTCGCCACCATGACTGAAACGGAAAGGTTAAATTCGGTTCACTTCATTTTGCTTGAAAGATTAACAACACGAGTAACATCCATCTACACATCAAGGACTTTCGCGTTTACAATATTAATATAATAGCTGATAGTAGATATCGGTGTGACTTTTGACTTCGTAGACGAATTAGTAACGAAGTGAGATTGCTCTATCTAAACGATAACTATGTTACACATTATACGTGAAGCACGTGATAAATGCTTCAAGTAATTGTAACATTAATAGAAATAGAGTGTATCAAAACATATTTTAAACTAGTTTTACCGGCTACCCCTGCGTAAAATTCGGTCTGATACAGGTCTTTATCCTGAGAGCTCTGTGAATAAATAAATAAATATCACACAACATCACATACATTGATCTGACTCCGAGCTAAGTAGCTAAAGCACTTTGTTACGGATATCAGAATCAACAGTGGTATTACAAATACATACTTAAATATTAGATATTAACACCCAGACACAGAACAAACACAAGTATTCATTACACGAATGTTTGTCCTGGGTGGGGATCGAACCCGCAACTCTTGCATAGGCAGGATCACAATCAAATGCGCCACCGAGCCAGTCGAAATCACATATTTTTTCGTAAAAATAAATTTTTTTTCAGGATAAAAAGTTGCCCATATCTAAGTGCAACGCCTGCACACTAATAACCCAAGACCTACACCGTTAGTTAATTTTGACGACAAGCTCGGCAAGGAACACAGGTTGGCATATTATTTAAAAGTTCCATGGAAACATTTGATGATACTTTCAATATATACTATACGGCTAAAAATTATTTATTTCACTGAGAGGTTTGTTTGATTGCCATTAACCAAAAATAGGCCTTCATATTCAAGGATTTACAATTGTCATAATAGTCTATAAATTATGAAATTCCTAGTATTTAGAGGCGCTAGTGTTGAAATATCTACCTACAGCAATATCAGAAGGCAGGTGATGCACTGCGCAAGAGTTAATGACGAACGAGCTCTGGAGAAAGTTAGCGCAAGGAACTACTTCGCTAAGGATGCTAGTATTACGTAGATAATTCTCATACCAGATGAGATATCTTATATTTGTTTTATAAAATATTGCAGTCCCCCGCGGTTTCACCCGCGTAGTTCCCGTTCCCGTGGGAATACAGGGATAAAATATAGCTTATAAATAAATAAATAAATATTCAACGACATCACATACATTGATCTGACTCCGAAGTAAGTAGCTTAAGCACTTGTGTTACGGATATCAGAAATAACAGTGGTATTACAAATATATACTTAAATATTGGATATTAACACCCAGACACAGAACAAACACAAGTTTTCTTAACACGAATGTTTGTCCTGGGTGGGGATCGAACCCACAACTCTTGGCGCATGAGGCAGGGTCACTACCGAATGCGCCATCGAGCTTGCCTATGTTATTTTTTGATTAAGTAGCTTTCCATTGGTGAAAGATATTTTTAAACTATTTAGTGGTTTCGGAGCCTATTCAATATAAACTAACAAACAAACAATCAAACCTATTCTTTTTATAATATTAGTATGACTAGATGACCCGGCGAACTTCATTACCCCCCTCAGCCGGGTTTTCGATAATTTAGGATTTATTTTTCCTTGTCCCATGTTGGTCTGGGACTTAAAAAGAATTTTCCAATTATGTTTCATTCCTAGCATGTTGTAAAAGGTGACTAATGGTATATCGGCAAGAACCACAGTTGGCATATTCTTTTTAAGTCCCAAACCAACATGGGACAGTGGGCTGGGTTGGATGGAAAGCTGTGAAAAAGGAGTGACAAGTGGCTAGCTCGTCGCCTACTCAGTCACATACCCAAAAGCCCGTAAACCATTAGTCGCCTCTTACGACATTCTGGGCAAGAACCACAGTTGGCACATTCTTTTTTTTTTGTCCCAGATCAACATGGGCCAAGTCCCAGACCAACATGCGCCAAAATTTTACGTCACTTAAAAAGTTAAAAAAGTTTGAACTCGTGACAATTTTTGAGGTTCATTGCCTCATAAAATCAGTGGCATAGACTAATAACTAAAGTCTATAAAATCTGTTATATATCTACTCACATTACAATTTCAAAACTTGTGAGTTAATCAAAGGAGATAGGTCACATAAATGTAATTACGTACAATAATTGGACAACCGTAAAATGTTATAGATAACCTCCCTATATGTATATAATGTACCTGAAACTGTGGCCCAGATATATATAATTAATTAGTAAATAAACAACATTTTTAATGATTATTGTCTGAACTATAATGTAATTATTAAATTATCAAAACTTATTCGATTTAGTGATTAACCTTTAGGATTTATTACCCTAAACACTATTTGGCTAACTTAAACCCAAAGATGTGTAAGTAACATACAACCTAGGGTTTAATCGGTACCTTTAATATCTAGTCCTTGTCAGTCCCGTTGGTGCAATTAGGTATTGTATTGTCTCGTCATTACTATTTTATTTTTAAACATGATAAATTTACTATTTTATTTAAATGAAATGTAATTTCGTGTAAGAATAACTAACTAACTAAACTTCACGCCACTTCCCTAGCGCGGTAGGCAGAGAGAACCGAACGCCATATGGCACGATCCTTACACACCTGACTTGCTTTTTCAACAACATACGCATGAGAATAAAAATATTAAAATCTAATGCAAGGGGAGCGAGTTCGATAACCGCGTTGCGACGCATTAATGAAATAGGTATTCGTCGCGAGGCTGGGTGTTTGTGGTTCCTTCGAAGATTTTTTCTCGAACGAACGAACTTTACACTTGTTTTCAATTATACAAATAGCTGTGGCTTTACCTGTATTTGACGATTTATAAGTGTTTCCTTGAAACCTATATAAATAAAGAATATTTTGACTTTGACTTAAGATGCTTACTTAGCAATCAAATCAATGTATCTGATGTTGTTTATCTTTTGAAACGACTGAGACTTTCGCTAACCAAGGACTTTTTTAACAAAAATCGTAGTCGTATTTGACGAATGAAAAGATATATCTATAATAGGCTCGATGACTAAAAAATTCTGTTTAGTCCGTCAGTTAGATTATAAAAAAATATTGAACACGTATTTTTTTATTTATTTGTCAAACAAACATTGACGAAGATACAATGCATTCAAGTTGCGCGTGACGTCACACCTAGGTACAATTTTTACTTACAAGTGACGTCGCAAGCCTCCACTCCAAAACTTTGATGCTCTCTAAATTTGTAATTTTTTGTTATCTTGATAAAGCGAAAAATATGTGTCTAGTATTTTTGTATAATCTAACTGACGGACTAAATATAATTATAGTTTTTTAATGCAGTCATCATCCCTATTCTATACGGAAGTAATCCAGGGGAAGAATTATGGGGCTCATACCTCCATCTCGCCTCCCCAAATTATTCATCAATGTCCTTAAATCTAACTTTCATAATACTTAAGAAAACTGCTAATAGTTGGTAATCGAAATCAGCATCGTGATATTTCTTTCCAGAATCCAAATCCGACGGCGAGGGACAATGTGGGTGTGATAAATTAACACCGGAGCCATAAACAAGAAAACAAGATGGCGGAAGGAGTGGTTTACCATAAACAACGCGTCCCGCCGTTCTTGAGACAGGTTTGTGAGAGTAAAGTACTATACTGTTGCTGTTGTTTGCTTTTATTAACTTTATTTTTATATAAGTAGTACATACATAATTACATACATAACATCACAGCCATAATCCCCGAAGAGGTAGGCAGAGTCGAAGGGGCAACAGGCCCCTTTAACCACAATCAGCCAAAAATAAAACTGGGCTGGGTTAGATGGAAAATTGTGAAAAAGCAGTGACAAGCGGCTAACCTATCGCCTACACAATCACACACCCAAAACCCGATATACCATCAGTCGCCTTTTACGACATTCTAGGCCAGAACCACAGTTGGCATATTCTTATTAAGTCCCAGACCAACATGGGAAAGTGGACTGGGTTGGATGGAAAGCTGTGAAAAAGAAGTGACAAGTGACTAGCTCGTCGCCTACTCAGTCACATACCCAAAAGCCCGTAAACCATTAGTAGTAGCCTCTTACGACATGCTAGGCAAGAACCAAAATTGGCACATCCTTTTTTTTGTCCCAGAGCAACATGGGCCAAGTCCCAGACCAACATGGGACAATGTGTGTATGTATGTATATATGTAAGTTATTAATATTTGTTTCGTCTGTCCATTAGTTGCTGGCTGTGAGTGGTGTGGTGATGTACATGATCGGGACAGGAGCCAACATCGCCTACCCGGGAGTGCTCCTGGAGCAACTGCGGGAGCCGCAGTCAGCGGTGCGGCTGACTGCTGAACACGAGTCCTGGATAGGTGAGCCGAGCTGAAGTAGACTCTATAGTAGTGCTATATCCAAGTGAATCCTGACACTACAGAAGACTGACCTCTGAGTTTCTTGATGAGCGCGTTTAGATCAACTTTACACTTATATTTTTCCAAATCTCCCAGATCTTTCAGAGCTTTAGGCTCACCTGGATAAGGGAAGGTAATTTGAACTGTATTGGGTCGTGATAGGTCTCATTTACTATATGCATGTGAATCCTACATAATACAGAAGACTCCTGAGCTCTTGTTTCGAATAGATACTAATGTCCCCTCTTGACCGATATCGGTCACGGCGGCTAATCTCATCGAGGATTAGCCAACTGCGCAGGAGATATGATAGTGCACAAGTGTGTGCGCAAACATAGGTGCACTCTCTGTTCCTTCACTCTCATAGTCCAGTGAGACGGCAACCCGACATGACCGGAGAGAGGTCAAACGCAGGACCAACGCCTTAACGTGCCTTCCGAGACACGGGGATGATTAAACCGCCAACTTCCTGACTCCTTACTGTTACTGAGTAATATCAATATTAAAATACCCAGTCACAAATTTTAGCACGACTCGGGAATTTAACCCGGGATCTCTTTGTCCTCATGTGGCGCATGCTACCACTTGACCAGCGAGGCAGTCATATGTTCGAATAGATACGGTGTGTTCAACGCTAGCAACAACTGAAATAGGCACAAAGGGTCACAAGTATTGACCTTTTTGGAGTTTTAACTCGCGTCCCCTGGGGTCACCCACAGATGACTAAAACGCATACATAATAACCACGCTATGCGCTGTAATCTGAGGTAAATTGCTCTGACGCAAACTGATTCAATCACGTTTCTTGCTTAAGTATACCGTATAATTCTGGATTGCGGCCGAGAAAATTGCCGTTCCTTATTTTGATTATTATATACAATCTTGGATAAGATTGTGTGTGATATGAATAGAACAGTTTTAAAAATAGATTGGCTATTTATGAGTACTATATTTAGAGTCAGAGGACTACTAAAGTTTCCGTCAAGGTAAGAGTCACTCTGAAATGATGTATGCTGTAAATAGGTCTTCATTTTAAATTGTAATACTGTTTATAAGTATATTTTATCCTTTTCGATATTTCCCATTAGTTATTTTAGTAAGTTGGGCGTCATTAAAATTCCTAAATGCTACTCAATTAATGGAGACAATGATTTAGATTTTTCGTAAAGTTTTCAAACATTTTCTTTCATTCAAGCCTTATCCAAATTCACAAAAAAAAAATAATTAGCCTAATAGGAGCAGCCACTTTAAAGCCATGCGCATACAAATATATATTTTTGGCAATTTTTTCTTTTATATGGATGTATATCCATCTCTCTCGCAATGCCCAAATAGGGAAGCAAAATTCAAGGAGTGATGCTGCTTAAACTACATTCAGCTAACATTAAATTGAGTAGCGATAGATGAAACTTAAATTATATTTTTGGCTGAATGTGGTTTAGTGAGATTATTGCTGCCCTTCGGAAATTCCAGATGTTTATTGTTTCGCCTTCCAGCGTCGATCCTAGGCCTGGCACTGATCAGCGGCATCGTGGTGGCCCCTTTCTGCCTGCAGCGGCTGGGCCGGCGGCTGACCAACCAGCTCAGCACCCTGCCCGCGCTGGGGGGGTGGGCGCTGATGGTGACTGCTAAAGGGCCGGCTGCGCTGCTCACCAGCAGATCCTTGCAGGTATACCACCTTATCTACCTTACTAGTAAACGCCCAAGCTTCACGTGTACAACAATATAAAAACTATACATAACTTCCTTCTTCTTGAAACACTCTATCTAATAATGAAAACCGCATCAATGGTTTACGGGCTTTTGGGTGTGTGAGTGTGGACATGTGACTGAGTAGGCGACGAACTGGCCACTTGTCTCCTTTTCCACAGCTTTCCATCCAACCGAGCCCACTGTCCTATGTTGGTCTGGGAATTAAAAAGAATATGCCAACTGTGGTTCTTGCCTAGCATGTCGTAAAAGGCGACTAATGGTATATCGGGTTTTGGGTGTGTAATTGTGTAGGCGACAGGTTAGCCGCTTGTCACTGCTTTTTCACAATTTTCCATCTAACCCAGCCCGGCTTTATTTTTGGCTGTATGTGGTTAAAGGGGCTTGCTGCCCTTTCGACTCTGCCTACCCCTTCGGGGATTATGGGCGTGATGTAATGTATGTATGTATGTAAAACCGCATCAATAGCGGTTGCGTAGTTTAAAATGTCTAAGGGAACAAACAGAAGCAGCAACTTTGTTTTATACTACTCTATACTAATACATGAACATATACAAATAAGCTGAAGAAGAAGAAAAAGAATAAACATATACTGATATACCTTAAGTGGAAACCGCACCATTATTGATTATGATCATTCTTAGACGTATTTTATGGGGGACATGAAATATGGCTTGGATTTTGGCGTAGACAAGGATTTCAAATTTCAAAAGAGAGATCAGGCGCAGAACTAACTGCTTAACGTGCTTTCCGAGACACGCGGGTGGTAAACCGCCAACTCCCTGACTCCGAGCTGGTACTGAGTAATTTTAATAATACCCAGAACCTGTTAGATCTACAAGGCTGTCATGGAGTACATACATATTCAGTGGCACGTGTGTTCAACTCACCAATTGTTGGGCGCATGACACCACTTGACTGGTCATCATGTGACGGGTCAATCGTCAGCAATCGTCAGCAATCATCGATCGATTGTTTATGGAAGCTTGTTCGTTTGCGGCCTATTTCGGTGTAATGTTTCGATCGGTTTTTTATTAATGGAAACGGCTTTGCAAATGTTTTTGCAACGGTAAATACTGTTATTAGGGCGATGTTAGATGATGTGAGTTGAGAGCGGTGGTAGCTCAATGAAGGACACGCGTCTCTTAATCGAGGGATGCGGGTTCAAACCCGGGCATGTACCTCTGGATTTTACAGCAGGCGTGAAATTTGATTAATGTCGCCCCGTTTATTAAAGTAATTTTCCGGAATAAAAGTAGATGATTTCCTTTCTTCATAGTTGATGTTTTACCCTAATCGGTCAAGTTGTTTAGGGGTTTAAATAGCAAATTGATATACCAACGTGCTTTAGCGGTAGGTAGTTTATATCTAAAGATTCGTATTTCTAGCATATCACAATCGGTTCAGTGAAAAAGACGGCAAAAAGTTACAGTCAGGCATTGAGATATATGTGCTATACCATATATGTGGGATAGTTTTAAGTTTGTTTAGTTCTAGTATAACGAAACGCAGCAATGTTGTAAAATTAGATTTAAAAAAAAAAAAATTCAGTCGAATTGAGAACCTCCTTTGTATTTGTTTTTATATACTATTTAATATTTACACAATTACGCAGTTGTATATATGTTTGTATGTATAAGTATAATTATTTAAGTATTGTATCATCCTTTCTTTTGTATCCCTTTTATAATTATGAAAGTAATATGTTTACTGCACGGCCCTACCCCTCTCTTTTCGATAGCTTATTTTCCTCTACCTGAAGGTTGTCTGGAAGAGATTGCTTCTAGCGATAAGACCGCCTAAATTGTATTGTATTTGTTTGTATCCTTATTTCTGTATCTGTTTTTCGTGCAATAAAGAATATATCTATCTATCTATCTATCTCCTCCTTTTTTTTGAAGTCGGTTAAAAAGTAACGTATCTGTCAAAGATGTTTGCGGTTGTCACTTTGGCATCTCGGCAATGACAATGTAATAACGGCTTACCAACTTTAATTTAGAATAAAGAAAAACATAGTTAATTCGCGTGTGCTTTGATTGCTATCCCCACATATATCTCAATGCAGTCAGGCTTATTTTCTTATTTATAACATTAGCATCAATTATATAAATAACCACCTTCTCAGCTGTGACAATACTACTACCTATAGGTAACTTAACTCACAAAGCCTCATGAGGCTGATAAACGTGGCTCACCCCGCGTGACATGCGCCCGCGCATTCCGGTTGGGAAACCGGCTCCGCGTCCTCTGCCGGGAGGATGCGGGAGGAGGGCGTTTTTGTGGCCTTAGGGTACGACCATATGACAACAGGCTTCGCATCGTAATCGTGAATTGTCACCTTAACTCATATAATACGTATATCATTATCACTCACACCCGTGAGCGCCGAAGGATTAGGCAGGGTCAAAGTACTAATAAGTTCCTATTACCGCTTTTAACTAAAATTAAATCTGGTGATATAAGATATCATTAGCTATCAAATCGCCCTCTGGTATATGAGTCAAAAATATGACGATTTAAAAAAAATTAAGAAAACGAAACTTTAAAAACACCTAGTTTATATTTTAATGCGAAAGTTTGTATGTATGTATGGATATTTGTTACAATTTCACAAAAAAAAACAATTGAATGGATTTAAATGAAACTTTAGAATAATATAGCTTATACACCCGAATAACATATAGGCTATGTTTCATCGATGTACCACGCGAGCGAAGCCGTTGGCATAAGCTTATAATATTTTTCATTTTTGTCTCACGAAACCCAACCAATATAAATAAATATACCTAAGCCCAATTATTATTGTTCCTAGACTACCTGAGTACTCACCACAACCCACTCCCATTGCTTAGTATTTCTTACATACATACATAATGTCACGCCTTTTTCTATAGGGGTAGTCAGAGGGGAAGGGAAAGACCTAGACGGACTTTCCATGACCAGATTGGTAATGTATTAACAAAAGGTCAGGTAAACAGCACCCTTAATCGACGAGCGTGTATGAAAAGACTTATGAATATAGAAGAAGCGAAAGGTGTATGTCAGGATCGTAGCAAATGGAAGTACGTGATCTCTGCCTACCCCTATAGTATTTCTTAGGCTACTAAAATAACAATTACATACAAATTACATTAAGTACATTACATACTATCACGCCAGCAACCCCCAAAGTGTTGGAGGAAGACCAAACAGTAAGATTATATAAAAAATTTTTAGCCAAATATAAAATGAGGCTAGCTCGTGGCCTACATCATCACAAACCCAAAATCAAATGATGGGAGTCGAGAAAACTTTGGTGCGTTATTTTCTATTTAGGCCCAGGACAACTAATTAAAATTGGAAATGTTTTCCTTTCCAGTTTCTTTTTTTTCAATGGCAAATTTACGGTCATTATCTGGAGACAAATTTAGACAGATTCACAAGAAAATTATATCTGCAATGCAAATTTGCTGTCTAACGTTCAACCGGCGCTTTCATAAATCAAAGAGACATTTTATTAATATGATCTCAAATTAGAGTTTCATTTAATCTGTCAAGTACCAGATCATGGACTGAAAGTTATAAAACATTGACTTTATTTAATACCACCGTGTTAAATTCCAGGGCTTCGCCATGGGCCTCCAAGCAGCATCAGCCCCAGTATCCATAGCAGAGTACTCCGCCCCTAAGCACCGGGGAGCCTTCCTCGCGACCATCGCCTTCTCATTCGCGACCGGCATGCTGGTGGCTCACACCTTCGGTACCCTAATGTACTGGAGACCAGCTGCCTTAGCCTGTGGAAGCTTCTACCTCATATCCCTGATCCTTGTCTCTCTGAGCCCCGAAACTCCACCGTATCTCGCGTCTCAAGGCAAGTTCAGCGAATGTAGAAAGTCTTTTAGGTGGTTCCGGGGATACGACTACAGCTCCGAGAAAGAACTTGAAGTTCTCCTGAACAGCCAGAGGAAAGCAAACGTAGTCACCACGAAGGTCTCCAAATGGGAATATTATAAAGACATCATCAGTAAACCTGAGTTCTACAAGCCGACGATTATAATGATGTTCATGTTTGTGTTGTTCCAAATATCTGGTATGACTGTGGTCCCCTCGTATACTGTTCCGATGATGGAGGAAGTTACTGGTGGAGGAATAGAATCTTACACCAGCATGCTCATGGTGGACGTGGTCAGATTCGCCACAGCAGTCCTGGCTTGCGTGGTTGTGAACAAGTGGAACAGAAGAACTGTTCTCTTTGTGGGCATCATCATCAGCGTCTTCTCTCTCTTTCTGGCAGCCCTCCTTCTCTTTCTACGAGACTTAGGCTACATACCTGATGAGTACAAATGGACGCCTGTCATACCAACTTTGGTGTATATCTTCGGGAAGACTTTAGGGATATTGCCAATTCCTTGGGCTATCGCCGGAGAGATCTTTCCATTGGCCTACAGAAGTCTTGGAAGCGGGATTTCTGGAATGTTCCTTTCCATCATGTTCTTTGTTGTCGTGAAGACTGCTCCCAGTTCCTTCCAGAGTATTGGGGTCAACGGTACATTCTGTGTGTACGGTATTTGCATAGCCATCTGTGGGGTATTTTTACATTTCTTGCTTCCAGAAACGAAAGGGAAAACGCTGTATGAAATTGAGTGTCATTTCAGGGGTATCAGTAGTGAGATGATGAAAAGAGAGAACACGAGTGAGCAGGAACGAATGTTGGAACTGGGGAAAGTGGAGGGTGGTTGATGGGGGGGTCCGAACACTAAGGAAATGCTTTCAGCTAACAGCTGGCCCTGTAGGTAAGGAGAGACGTGAATGAGAACGGTATACTTAATGTACTCAGTATTAGATAAGTATGTAATAAATACTGCGAAAATGTTATGTTGTGTTTTATTCGAGATTAACATTTAATTATAACTAATCTTATACCTAAATATATAAGTAGATGCAGTACTTATATAAGTTTATGTACAATTTAGATTATTTTTATAATCGTACTTTCTTACATAACATTCATACATCATCGGGATACTGACTTTGATCCAAGACATCAATTTCATAAAGAAATGGCTTATGTAAAAACATACTTTCATCAAACAATTTACAATACAAACTGACATATTCAAGTAGTTAATGACGTCATAAATCGGTAACTGTCAAATACATAACTTGAAATAAATAAAATAAAATAAAATGTATTTTATTTCTGTAAAACATTTACAGACAGAAATTACAGTCAACATTCCCTACTTAATACGAGTACATGTGTTGAAATTAATTTAATTAATGTGTTTACATAGTCTCATGTTGGTCTGGGACTTAAAAAGAATGCGCCAACTGTGTAGCTTGCCTAACATGTCGTAAAAGACGACTTATACACATGGTATGTCGGTTTTTGGGTGTGTGATTGGGTAGACGACGAGCTAGCCACTACTTTTTCGCAATTTTCCATCGACCCTACCCCAGTTTTATTTTTGGCTGAATGTGGTTAAGGAGGCTTGCTGACTTTGACTCTGCCTACCCCTTCGGGGATTACGGGCGTGATGTAAAGTTTAATATATGCACTTGGTATTGTGAAAAATGTGATTAGTTTGTTAAAGTAGATCTTTAAGAAACTAATCACTTTCTTCACAATGCAATTATTTTTGGCCAGAGTCACTGATGTGTCACAATTTATTTATAAATTTACATATTTTTACAACCACATTTTATTATACATAATTCTAAGCAAATTTTATTTTACCATTTTAAAATATACATGTCCATGTCATATAATATGAATAGAACCGTATATATAAAAAAAAACAATAACATGTTAAAAGTATTAAATGAAAAAAGTAGTTGCCATATTTTTCAGCTAAATGTTTTTCTTGTATAGACGTTTTTTTTTTTAAATGTTAATATATAGCTAAGTAAAGAACATTATTATGTAAATACCTATAAATATTATTGGTAATTCTCATGTATAGGTTACAACATATTGTAATGTATTCATTAAATATAAACTGTTATAGATTTTTTATTCCATTGCCTTTAGAATAGATCTACTTACAGTGCCGGTAGATCTTAAACACTACCTGAAATGCGATATTCGATTAAATTACATATGTAAATAATTAAAAAAATATATAGACAATTTAAATTAGACAATAAATAATAAATAAAAAATATAATTTAAAATATAAAGCTGAAGAGTTTGCTTAAACGCACTAATATAAGAACTAATGGTCCAATTTGAAAAAATCTTTTTGTGTTAGATAGCACATTTATCGAGGAAGGCTATCTCTATATAGCATTATCTATAAACGCGGGTGAAACCGCGGTCACAGCTAGTTAAAATATTTCTTTTTCTATCTACTAGTACTGGTATTATAAAAGTAATATTCCCTGAAGCTTTTCTTTACAATTTCTTGTTTTAAGTTGTAGAAGAAAGACAGAAAGACGATTGGAAATTACTACACTTCTCCGAGAATAGAACACCGATGAGAAGTACAATAATTCTATTTAGAATTCTACAAATAGGAACTGAGATTAATACAAAACAATCGAGCTATTTTTCCGTAACATGTCCGCTTGGCCTTTACGAGTGAAAGGCTCTGCAGCTCGCCGGTCTTCGGCTGACACTCCCCTGAACCTGTCCTCAATTTCCTGCAGAGTCCTGTCTTTCGTTTCCGGCAACATAAAGTACAAGCAGATCATACAAACCGCCACCACACTACCATACAACATATAAGTAATAGGCAAACCTATGTTTACAATTAAAATAGGGAAACATTTCACTGCAATGAAGAAGTTCAGAGACCACGGCAGAGAACTGATGCCACCAGCTAAACCTCTGTATTCAAACGGATATATCTCGCCTGATATAGTAAACGGTATGACAGATAGCCCTATAGATAGAGACACGTACGCACCAAGAACTATAGTTGGGAACCACTGCCCTTCAATAGCTGATGGTACCATACCATGGAGTTTAGCGTAAACATAACCAGCTTTTATGAAGTAGCAAGCTACGCAAGACAAGCCGCTAGCGAACAACACAGTCCGTCTGTTCAACTTCTTCATCAAATATATGGTGATGATGTTCGATACCAATCTCAAGATATCAATTGCCACCATCAACAGTTTATCATTCGCCTCAGGTCCTATGACCTGTCTTATAATGTCTAATGCATAAGAATTTATCACATTGAGGCCAGAAAATTGGAATGTCAAACCCATTAACACCATGATCATTATAGGCTTGTAAAACTCTGGCTTTCTGAAGGTAGCATTCATATATCTAAGTCCCCTCGATATTTTAACAAGCAAAGGCACTTTTTGGCCAGCAATACTGGATTTCTTGACCATAGTCTGGGCTGTGATCATGCTTTCTAGTTCGGCTTCTTCCTTCTCTCCTCGACCGCGGAGCCAATAAAACACTTCACTAGCATCTTCGTTGCGGCCTTTAGAGATTAACCAAGAAGGGGATTCTGGGGAGTATACTACCAGGAGTAAACTGAAAAATGGTATAAAGGTCATGACCAGAGCGCTTTGTTGCCAGCTCAGATAGGATCCGACGGTGTGGCTGAAGAACACTCCGGCCGAGAGTGACAGAGACACAGTAGAGAGGAAAGCTCCTCGATATTCTGGATCAGTCATTTCGGCTACGATGACAGTTCCCAAGGGGCCCATCATGCCCATGGATATTCCTTGTAGAAACCTAGAAACAAGCCAATAAGTTAATAAGAAATACATACATATCGTCACGCCCCAATCCCCGAAGGGGTAGGCAGAGTCAAAGAAGCAGCTATCCCCCTTAACCATATTCAGCTAAAAAATAAAAGTAGACTGGGTTAGATGGAAATTGTGAAAATGTAGTGACAAGTGGTTAGCTCGGCGCCTACACAACCACACACCGTCGGCACAATCTTTTTAAGTCGCAGACCAACATGGGAAATCATTACAAATGATATTATTATTATAACTTCTTTGTTTAAAAGATACCAATAAGAGTAAGTCAGGAGTATGTACTTTAGGAAGAAAATATATTTCATCAGTCATCTCATCGAGTATTATTCGTTGTGTCAAACATAAATAATGAGATCTCGTAGTATAGAGGTTGGTGTTAGATAATATTAGATTGACACTGGACTAGGCGATATGGTCCTTGATTAGGCCTTGAAGAGGGTACTTTTCGTCAAGTGCATTTGCCTGAAAGTCGGAAGTTTGACCCTTTGAAGGAGCCCCTCCATCTTTAAGATTAATCTATAGATAGATGATAGATGGCAACATATATTGCCCTTGCTGTTAATAATCATAGACTCCAAAAGAGTGGTAATTACCCCTACATAAGTTCAAATTACGCATTAAATCATTTTTAATGAGTAAGGGCTATTACAAGATACAAGATTATCTCAATGACAAGGATTTATGGTTAATTTAATGGAGTGTTCACCTGCAGTGATATCTAGTCTAAGTACCTATAGATTAATTAAGTTTACAAATTTGTAAAATTTGGCATTTAAAAGAGTAACTATCGAGTTTCTTGCCGGATTCTTCTCGATAGAGTCTACCTTCCGAACCGGTGGTAGTATTATTTCTTATCGTTTTTTATGTTCTTTCTAGAAGCCCATATAAATAAAGATATTTTGAATTTGAATACCTTGCGATAATAAGGGCTGCGACGCTTTCCGCAAGCATGATCAGGATCCAGCCCAGGAATATGGGGAGCAGGTTCATGACGTGGCAGGTCTTGCGGCCGAACGACCCCATCAGCAGGGTCATGATTATGTTGCCTAAGATCAGCGCGATGCCCACGATGGAGGCTGTGGACAAAATTAATACGATACTTACATTTCATCACGCCTATAATCCCCAAAGAGCTAGAGTCCAAGGATTAATAAATTCCTTAAACCACATTTAGCTATGTGGTTGTCCAATGTTGGTCTGGGACTAAAAAAGAATGTGCCAACTGTGTTTCTTACCTAACATGTCGTAAAAGGCGACTAATAGTATATCGGGTTTTGAATATGTGATTGTGTAGGCGACGAGCTAGCCACTTGTCACACCTTTTTCACAGTTTTCCATCTTACCCAGCCAAATTTTATTTTGGCTGAATGTGGTTAAAGTGACTTGCTTCCCTTTGACTCTGCCTACCCCTTCGGGGATTATGAGCGTGATGTTATGTATGTATGTACCTACATTTAGCCAAACATCGAGTTGTAAGATAGAAAACTGAAATATAGTGACAAGTGGCCAGATCATCTTCTACATAATCACAAAGTTGATACTCAATATACTGTACTCGTAAGTCGCCTTTTACGACATGCTAGGCAAGAAACACAATTGGTACATTATTTTTAAGTCCCAGACCAACATGGGACAAACTCCCAGTTGCTCTTGAAAAAAGTATACGTAAATGATGATCACTTACCAATCGAAGATTCCTGCGTGGTGGTGGTCTGTATGTGAGATTCAGGTCGGCGCAGGCTGGGGATGAGGATGGCGGAGAAGCCGATCACGGCGCCATTGCCCGTGATGTTCAGGCACACGCTTGCTGTCACCAGGCACTGGTGATTGAGGAGTGGTTAGGAGAGAGAGTTGTATGGAGGAAGAGGAATGTAGCCCTCTCTTCCCTTCCAGAGTGAGATAAATATTATGATGCGAGATCTATCGCCTAACTTGTACCATATTCAGGGTCAAGTTGTTAGTTCACGGTGGTATTATAAACGCGAAAGTTTGTATGGATGGATGTGTAGATGTTTGTTAGTCTTTCACGCATAAAGTACTGTATGGATTTTAATGAAACTTTACAAAAGTACAGCTTATACATTAGAATAACACATAAGCTATGTTATGTAATTTATATATTTTTATTTTGATACTCTACAACAGGCCCACACTAAAACGTGGTTCAAAGTTAATTATGATTCATACACATTGTATTGAAAAGAGTAACTACCGAGTTTCTTGCCGGATTCTTCTCGGTAGATAAAACATTCCGAACCGGTGGTAGAATCATATAGCTGTGGCTTTACCTGTATTTGACGATTTATAAGTGTTTCCCTGAAACCTATATAAATAAAGAATATTTTGACTTTGACTTTGACTTTCAATGTACCACGCGAACAACACCGCGGGTAGTAGCTAGTTTACTTATAATACCAGACTCGCTAAATCCTGGATTATGATCTAAGCGGACCCCGTCCAAGCACGGGACATAACACTAGGAAGATGATATATTGTACGTACTTACTTGTCTCAAAAACGGGACAAATGATTTCTTCTCTCTCACTTCATCCATGTCCAAACACGTCCAACGCACAACTCACGCGCCTATAATTTACATACCTAACCAATCAATAATTTAAAGTAGAAAATCTGAAGGGAACTGATAATGCCAGATTAGATATTGCTGTGTAATTCAATCCGTGATTTTGTTTTGCTAAACTGAATGAAATACTGGACTTACAACAGCCCCATTTTGATCAGCGACTTAAAATAATTTACTGTGTTTCTTGCCTAGCATGTCATAGGCTTCGCCAGCGGCTATTCGGTGGTTTAAGGTTGTGCTGGATACTCTTAGTGACCATCAGCTGAACTGGAATTGTTCAGGAATGTGCTTCTGGCATGAAATAAGGGGCTCCGACTCAGGGTTCGGTGCCGGTGCCTAAGACCTTGTCAAAAAAGGTTTCTTAATGGAGGTGAACTGTTAAGTTAGCGCGGGACAGTGACACGCAGCGACAAACATGATACAGCACGGACTGTCCTTCACTGCATCTTTCTGTCTCTCTCTCTCTATCCATATTCTATATTTATGTATTTGGGGGCAAGTATAACGAAAAATATAAATGTGTGAATTTCTAGCCAGGATTCCGGGCTTTCATGTTTATTTACTAAGTAAACAGATTTAGGAGTTCCTATCTCTACCAGAGATCAGAGAATAGTTTCATGTATGACAATACTCGTGTCTGAAATCGATATAATAATAATGATTGCAATAATAACAACTGTTATGCTTACTTAATAGTCATTTTTCATACCTACATTCTGCCGCACACAATAATAATAATTCTTCCGGGTATGATAATAGCAATAATTTTGATTAATTATAACGAATTAGCACATCAAAGCGGCCTAGGAATTGATAGCGACGTCTAGTGGCATAGCTAGGCACAGTGGCGTAGCTACCCAGGGGCAAGGCGGGGCAGTGCCCCGGGGCCCCCAACCTCGGTGGGCCATAAAACCAGCCCCCCCTCCCCTAGAAAGAAAAAAAATATTGTCCCCTGGATCTAAAGCTACATACGCCCGGTGGCCCCAGTTTCTGTTTTGACCCAGGGACCTTTGTTACCTAGCTACGCCACTGGCTAGGCAAAGCCGATATGGGCCCCTCGCCCACGGTCTCGCACTTAAAAGCAAAGTAGGGTTGCCACCTTTTTTTATGTAAATAATGTAGAATGGCTATTTATGTTAGGAAACAAAAAAGTACGATTTATTTTACTTTTTCGTTTTGCTAAAAAATAATTTTTGCATTACTTTTACCAACTTTTAATGTGTAATTATCACTGCTTATCAATGCCAGTAACTGTCGTAAAATTTCAAAATTTAAAAATCAGAACCAACATCTTATATTTTGTATATTTAGGGTAAGTATACGTTAAATGTATCAAGAAAAATCAAGTCGTGCGAAATAATATTCTCGCGTACTATATTTCCTTATAAAGTCTATACTTTACAATGCCCTAAATAACGTACAATACCTTATAATAAAGTACGGTTGGCAACCCCATTTGCAAGCGTGTTTGGTATGATAGTTTCGTTGGGAAGATATTGGGAACGAAATAAAAGGAGCCTCGCTGATGCGACTTCGCCCACGTGTTTATTAGTCCATGCTACGCCACTGGCGACGCCTGTTATTAATCTATACTTATAATAAATCTGTAGAGAGGTCAATTCTGTACATGAAATATATTTTCAAAATATCTATCGGGGGTGGTTAGTGATCGATACTGATGCCAAAAAAGCAATCAGTAAAATTTTTGTCTGTCTGTCTGTCTGTCTGTCTGTCTGTCTGTCTGTCTGTCTGTCTGTCTGTCTGTCTGTCTGTATGTTCCTTATAGAAACAAATTATTATTATTCTTCATACTCCTGGGCAGGTTATAGTATACTTTTCATCACGCTACAATCAATAGGAGCAGAGTAGTGAAGGGAAATGTTGGGAAAACGGGAGAAGTTACTCCATTTTTTAAGCTTCCGTCGCGTGTGCAGCCTTAATGGCTAAAGTTACATAAAAATCATGTATGACGGAAATAGTCTTTATAATATTAACCATAAACGCGGTTGACACCGCTTACACAGCTAGAGCTAAATAAAACAAGCAGGGTACATCTTATACATCATCCCATAAGGATCATTCCTACCAAATACATACATACCATTTTATAAATTACTCGTATTTTCTGGGCGTTCATATTGATACTCTTTTTCCCTCTGTCTTTCTAGAATATATTTTCAAGTCGAGTCGACTTTTAAGCATAAAATTAAAAGAGCGGAAAGCACCTAAATCTCCGTGTACAATCCGAGCCGCATGGCGTTCGGGTCTCTCTGCCTACCCCGCTAGTGAAGTGGCGTGAAGTTTAGTTAGTTAAAAATATTGTTTTCCATTATTTAAAGTAATTCCATTTAATTATAGACCTAGTTGCACTGCAAAAATTTGGACATAAGATAAGGATTCATTAATTTAGACTATCACATTTCCTACATTGATATCACTGGTATTACAATAATTCTGCGAAAAATAAATGGAAGATACTAATCACAATGACATTATAGAAAACAAGATGTAAGCACGTGCGCTCTCCGAATTTGCCTATCAATATTCTTTATCTGAAGGTTATCTGGTAGAGATCGCAATTGGTGATAGAACCGCAAAAGTTGTACACTATTCGGTATGACCAGTTGTTGACGCTGATACTAGCACTATGTACCGTGCCAGTAGGAGTTCGCTTAGACCATGATCCACGATTTAGCGAGTCAGGTAATAGTCAGCTAATTACATTGAAGCGACTGCCTATCTGTAACCCTAAGATAGGAAAGAGCCAAATTTGAAGCATCCATAGTTGTTGGAATGTGCAGGTTACATCACGATGTTTTCCCTCACCATTGAGTGGTAGAAATACGTACATAGATTTAAAAGACAAGAAACCAGAACCAGTAACGGTTGATGGAACAGGTGAATGAAATTGTATATCTAGGATGTGCATTTAGCAGGGATGGAAAGTACTCCGCTGATATAGAAAGAAAAGTGAATGCAGGGAATAGGGTGAAGGGAGCGTTAGGAAAACGTCTAGGGCTTAGATAAACCTAGGTAAACGTCTAGGGTCCTGCTGGACCTTCCGCCAAAACTTGACTGCCTAGAGTCAAGGCCCAGCTTGCTATACACAATACGGTGCTGATTCCTACACTAACATATGGAAGGGAGACTACTGGCTAACTCGTCATCTACAGCATCACAAACCCCACCATCATCAACACCCATTACTTCATCAGTCGTATTTTACGACAAGCTAAGCAAATAAACATGTGACTCAATCATTTTATACGTCCTTGGACCTTGACATCAAATCTTTAAAGATTAAAAGCAGCTGAAGAGAGTTTTGACACAATTCTCAATTGAAGAGCGTGATAAGGTATAAACAAATAATTCCTGCATTCAGGTACCAAATGAATTGACATTGATAACAGTTGTCAGGCACTGTTAGCAGATTGTGGTGGCAAGTTTATTACGTCAGAGATGAGGTAGTCCTCTAAAAACATGCGATTTGAAGTATCGGGCGGGTCTACTGAGACTTTGCTACCGAAAGAGATTATTCAGATTTAAAATTTAAACTAGTAATAATTTTTAATAATTTTTTGCATATTACAGGGACACTTACACAGGTAG
Organism: Glyphodes perspectalis; assembly: GCA_951394215.1. Taxonomy (NCBI): domain Eukaryota; kingdom Metazoa; phylum Arthropoda; class Insecta; order Lepidoptera; family Crambidae; genus Glyphodes; species Glyphodes perspectalis. The sequence continues at coordinate 9,753,821 of OX596225.1, read as the reverse complement.
AGCGGTGGTAACTCAATGGTAAGGACACGTGCCTCTTAACCCAGGAGTGCGGGTTCATACCCAAGCATGTACCTCTGAATTTTTCAAATTTATGTACGTACGTATTTATACCACTAACTCGACGGTGAGGGAAAACATTGTGATGAAACCTGCAAATTCAAACAACTTTGGATTTGTAACCATGATCCAAAAATTGTCTGGTTGCCCTATCATAGGGTTACGAAGGTTAGGTCGGCAGTCGCTTAACCGTAATTACGAAACTCGCTAAATCCTGGATCTTGGTCTAAGCGGACCCCCGCTAAGCAGGACATAACGCTAGAAAGATGATGATATTACAGGTACACGTGTTTGGTTGAGTATTATTTTTTTAATAACTGTTTAGTTAGGTATACCATATTTTATAGACGATAAAAATAAAAGTGAACAGTTTGCTTTATTCCCCCAAGACTTTGCTATAAAATAATTCAATAATGTAAGAGATGCCAAAAATATTTATGACTATTTTTGACACACAAAAAAGTTTCAAGTGGTAACATTTTGAATTCTGTCTTGAAACCTTGGATACCAAATTAAGATTTTTTTAAATATATCCTTCCATATTATTTTTATAATAATTTGAGAACAATGAAAAAGTAAAACATGACTCAAGAAACAACGAAACAAAAGATCTAATTGGTACATTGATTTATTTGAGATTAACATAAAATATATTATCTCTAAATTATAAACTAAAATACTCGTACGTCATCGTAATTTAAAATAAATATTACATCACAGTTTCTTTTCTTCGCCTAACGCCATAAATTCGTATGTAACAATACTCCTAAGTTAGTATTATAATAACATTTACGTATATCCTAAGGTCTTTTTGTCGTTTTTCATATACACACATATATGCAAATATATAATAATAAAACCCAATTTTTAAAGGTATTCGTAATTTTGCTACTTCTAATATGAGCTACAGAAGTATCTCATGGCCCTTTCACTATGAATCTACTATTATATTAGTCAGAATACTTATAGCTATGAAGCCACATCATAAATAACAAAATAACTTTGTATTCATATAATTAATTAACAATTTCCTTTCCTATTGTTATATTTACACGTAAATGTACCACAAACTTCACTAATAAATCATTTTCACCTAATATAGAATAACTGAACTGGTCCTGCGCATCATCTCCATGCCTTTAGGATTCAGAGGGGCAGATGCTCTCCTGTCCTGCCCGCTCAAGCCACGGAACGAATCCTCAATCTCCTGAAGAGTTCTATCCTTCGTCTCAGGCATCATGAAGAAAATAAACGCTAAGCAAATAATGACGATCACTCCATACAGCACATACGTTATTGGCAAGCCTATAGAGTTTGTTAAGATCGGGAAACTCTTCACGGCTATAAAGAAGTTCAAAGACAGAGGCAACACGCTGATCCCTCCAGCTAGTCCTCGGTATTCCAACGGGAAGATTTCCCCTGATATCGCGAAAGGCACTGACGATATCCCCATTGTCAACGAAAACATGTAAATACCTAACAGGAGAATGGGAAGCCACTGTCCTTGTATAGATGGAGACAGCATATTATTTTGTTTCATGTACACATATCCTCCTTTCGCGAAATACGATAGGACACAAATGGCCCCACTGGTGAACAATACGGTTCGTCTTTTGCAGGTCCTCATCAGGAATACAGCTAAGATGTTGCAAATCAATCGCTCTACATCCATAGCTACCATCAGCATTTTGGCGTTCGCCTCAGGACCAACGACTTGTTTAATAATATCGATGGCGTAAGAACTGATGACGTTGATGCCGGAGAATTGGAAGGTTATGTAAAGGAATAACATGATCAAGATCGGTTTGAAGAACTCTGGCTTCTTAAAGGTTTCATTGAAGTATCTGAATTGTCTCCTGATGCGAATGCGGATGGAGAGCTGCTGTCCAGCCACACTGGATTTTCTGACCATTTTCTGGGCTTTGATCATGCTATCAAGCTCATCTTCGTCTTCATCCATTCCACGGAGCCACTGGAATATCGCAGTCGCCTCCTCATATCGTCCTTTCGATATTAGCCACGGAGGCGATTCCGGAGCGAATATTATAAGTAATAAACTTGTGAATGTTATGAAAGATGACACCAAAGCCACTTGTTGCCAGCTTAAATAGCTACCCAGGGTGTGGGAGAAGAGTACTCCAGTAGTTAAAGATAAGGACACCCCGGTGAGGAAGGCTCCACGGTTTTTGGGGTGCGTCATTTCTGCCACAATTATAGAACCGAGAGGGCCAAGCATTCCCATTGAAACTCCTTGGAGGAACCTGCAACAATGTTGAATATCAATTAGTGATGTGAAATGATCGTATAAAATCACGTGAGCCTCTTTGATAAAGAAAATAACTACTATCTATCCAAAACATCATTATGGCAATATTAAGAAGAAATTATTGAAGGTATCTTATCTTATCTACGCTAAGACTAAAAAGGCGTTCCAGTCGTTACGTTTATTGAACTAATCATCACCACCATTATAATTATCATAAAAATGATCTACAGATTATCTGAGAAGGCTAATTGCAAGATTGAAAAGTCTGAATGCTATCTCAATGGCTTGAATTCTTTTACTATTCACATGCTAAGCCTATCTAATATTCTTTGAACGTCCCCAATGAATCATTGCTTATCATCAATGTTTTATCCTATTAATTAAAAAAATATATATTAATCAAAGATATGTGACAAAAAGGACTATCAATGTATTAAATTTGATTGAGGAAATAAACAAAACTAATAAAAAAAATTTACGTTTGTAAGAAGCCTTTCATTATTACGGATAATTCTTCGACATATCTTTAAAAGTCAAGTAGGTACTATGATAACTACATATATTTGAAACAAACATCTTACAACTAACAAAGCTGTATTTTTAGATAGGTACTATCGTGGGTATTATTAACAATAATGTATTTTTTTATGAACTAACTAAACTTCACGCCACTTCGTGGTAGACAGAGAGAACGGAACGCCATATGGCAAGGTCCTTACACACGATTCTTCACCATTCATAATCCTTTTCATACAAGCTCTACGGTTTGCCATTTTTTGTTGTGGATCCAGGGTAATACGTTACGCACTATCCCACTGAAACCAGAGTGAATCAGCGGGGTGTGTCGGACTCTCGAGGCCCTTAAAATGGTAGGAGGACCCTACTCCGCCCTGAAAAAGACGGGGTATACTGGCTAAACCTCTGTACCATCCATGCCTTTGTATAAGCCGCTCAAGGGACAGCACACCGCTAAACCACCGTGAAGAACAATGATGTACCTGGCCACGATAAGCTCAGTGACGCTGTTGGCCATCACGATGAGGAACCAGCCGGTGAGGATGGGCGCTATGGTGAAGAGGTGCGACTTCTTGCGGCCGATGGACCCCATCAGCGGGGTGATCACGATGTTGCCAGCGATTAGAGCGATACCCACGATGGATGCTGGAAATAGAGAACGAAGAAACAATTAGAAGACCTTAGAAGATCAGCCATTAGCGAAAATATAAACGAGTTGAATTTGAATTTAACTGGGCCGCCTTAATCGAGCTAGACCACCAGCTCAGAGGAAGTCATCGTCAAGTAAAAGTTTTCAAGCTGCTTCATTTGTTGGAACCTAACTAAGAGTATCGAAGGTAAAAATCTTGAGAAATTGTATTCGCAGTGCCGACGACGCAGCACATCCTCAAGAAAACCTCAAAAGGTTGGACAAAGTGAGAGTAAGACTCTTATTGCAAAATCCTAGCGGCTACGTTGGTCGCTGTCAGGCAGACCCTACAAGTTTGCCAACTTCGAAGTGTAACAAAAATTGCGCTTAAGACTTTTTTGGGATATATTGTAGTTTGAAATCCAGAGAGGAAGGCTATTGGTATTCCTACTTAAAAATTATAAGTTATTATTTATTTTAGCGTGATGGATAATTTCGGGGATAACCGGCTTAATAATATGTACGATGTTTGAATAACTACCAATATAAGACTCTTCAGAGACAGTTGCGTGGATGTGTGACTCCGGCCGCCGGAGGCTGGGGATGAGGATCGCGGAGAACCCGATGACGGCGCCATGGCCGATGATGTTGATGCACACGCTGGCTGTCACGAAGCACTGCGAAGGGAGACAGTTTATGTAGTAGATGAGCGGGGAAGAGAAGGAAAAGATCTGTAGAAATCGAACTTGGAAAGAAAAACCAAGGCTCAAGAATTTTAATGGCTTTTAAATAAAGTTTTACACGATAGACGGTTCTCTGGATACAGACATTTTTCTGATCAATTGTTTTCAGCTTCTAAAAATGTTCTTACTTTATCCCTAGTGAAAACATTTCGCAATTGGGTATATGTATTTTTAATTGTCTAATGACGACAATTCAACGAGTGGTATGCTATTGAAAGTGGACAAAATAATTCATAATGACGCCATTTTGGAGTATTCACAAAATAAATTTACTACATCAAGCCTTGCGTCATTAAGCGTCATCTAAACTTTATGAAATAATTAAAAAAGACCCGCCTTTATGATTAGTTACGATATCAGACAGTATATCACTTCCTGGGGCCATCATCAGATGATTATATCAACTAGAAGGTATAATCACACAATATTATATCATTTTAATAACACTTACAAAAGTTTCTAAACGTAAAGTGAATCACAAGATTGCAATATGGATGATGACTGCATTAAAAAACTATAATTCTATTTAGTCTGTCACGCGTCAGTTAGATTGTACAAAAATACTAGACATATATTTTTCACTTTATCAAATTAACAAAAAAACACAAATATAAAGAGCATCAAAGTTTTGGAGTGGGGGCTTGCGTTGCGACGTCACGATAGCGTGACGCCACGCGCAACTTGAATGCATTGTATCGTCGTCAATGTTTGTTTGACAAATAAATCAAAAATTCGTGTACAATATTTTTTTATAATCTAACTGACGGTATAAACAGATTTTTTTTGTCACCTTGCCTATTGAAGATCATAAAATCTTGTATGCATGCTTAATCATTTAAGAATATCTGGAAACTAAATAACTAAGATTATTTTCAAGGCCACTATCACTCTACTCAAATAAGCAGGAAACGGTTTATCAAGAAATAAACAAAATTCCGCTTGATACAATTATTTTAATACTTAAATACGGTCTTACAAAGTAATTCTATCGAGCGTCCCGTTTTTCGGGATTAAAGGTAGCCTCCGTTCTTTGTTTAAACGTGGTTTAAAAATATATCTACATATAAACCTTCCTCTTAAACACTATCCATGGTGAAAACCGCATCAATATCCCTCGCGTAGTAAAAAGATACAGATGCCGCTATTATACGATGTAAAAAAGATTACGAAAGCGTAAGGCTGAGATTATTCCGCCAAGTGGGTACCTTTTAACAATACTATCTATAGAATAGAATACCGATTCTTTATTCGCTGTTGCTACGGCTCGATAGCGGTTAAAAACATATTTTCCTTTATCCACAAAGATAAGAAGCAAAGATTACCGCCCTGGCTTACCACTGCAGATAGCGAGTGATGCATTCGTGGATTTCAAAGCGTTTCGGGATTAACACACATTTATTTGCTAAGCACTTAATTCTTTCGAGCTTCCTTATATTTAAACGTTATCAATAAAAATGCGTGTTACGTATAATTTGTAAAAAACAGCTGACTTTGACGGTTTTTGTGGAACTCCAATACAAGAAGCGTAGTCGGCGTATCAGGGGCCCCTACGTTTGAAACATTCAATGTTTCAAACGTAGGGGCCCCTGTAAAGAGGGGGCCTCATGTCATTGTTACGGCTGATACGCCGACTTCGTAAAAGTTGTCTACAATGATAATATCGATGATAAAAAGGACTCATGTTGGTCTGGGACTTAAAAATAATGTGCCAACTGTGTTTCTTGCCTAGCATGTCGTAAAAGGCGACTAATGGTATTTAGGGTTTTGGGTATGTGATTGTGTAGGCGACGAGCTAGCTACTTGTCACTACTTTCTCACAATTTTCCATCTATCCCAGCCCAATTTTGTTTTTGGCTGAATGGGGTTAAAGGGGCCTGCCGCCCTTTGACTCTGCCTACCCCTTCGGGGATTATGGGCGTGATGTTATGTTATGTATGTATGTTAAAAGGACTCGACTACCCACTAAAGCCGCTCGGGCTCGACTATCTTGCTCGCTTTACGAGCTCTCCGACTTGGCGCCCCTGGAGCACAGAGAGTCGCCGGACCAGTAGTTTCTGAGATTAACGCGTTCAAGCTAACAATCAAACAAACTCTTCAGCTTTATAGTCAAAGTCAAAGTCAAAGTCAAAATACTCTTTATTTATATAGGTTTAAAACAAACACTTATAAATCGTCAATTCAATAGGAAAATCAACTAATAATATGAATCTACCACCGGTTCGGAATGTTGCTTCTACCGAGAAGTAACCGGCAAGAAACTCGGTAGTTACGCTTTTCAACAACATATTTTACAGGGGTGTATAGATCATATTTGCATTTGAACCATGTCGTGAAGTCAGTTTGTCAGACACCAAAATATAAAATAACGATTTTACAAAATTTAAGCATAAATTAACCAAACCAGAGCAGACCAGTCCCCATAGGTGGCACCTATTCCCAAGCATGACGTATGTGTCAGCCATCGCTTCACTCAACCATATTTTAGGGAATGTAACGACCCGTCACATAACGCCACCACCCCAGCGACCTTATAGTGAGCATGACTACTCAAGGTTGGTGCGGTAAAAAAAAATATAATAAAATAATAAATAAAAATACAAGTAATTGTATTCAACAAACCAACCGTAGGACATAGCTCAAAAGTCCTATTGAAGTTTTATATAATAACTAGCTGACCCAGCGAACTCTGTTCCGCCTTAGAGGCAATAAAAATAAGCAGATTTTAGATGTTATTAATTATTTTTTTTTATTACGGAATAAAAATTTAAAAAATGTTATAGGGATAAAAAGTATCCTATGTTAGATTCCTGGTTCTAAGCTACCTCTCCACCAATTTTCAGCTAAATCGGTTCAGCCGTTCTTGAGTTATAAATAGTTTAACTAACACGACTTTCTTTTATATCTACAGATATAATATTAGTAGGTAAGTATAGATTTACAGCAAGATGTACACAGGGTTCAACCAAAAATGCCATACATACATAATACTCTTATGCTTTGATTATATGTAGATAGTTGATTGTTCTAATCAAATAAAATAGAATTAACGTCAAATGTATGATAATTTGAAGATGCCATTACGATAGTTTCAAATAATAAGCGTATTTAATAGAGTTAATTAGTCCAGCAACCATGTCATAGTACCTAACACTAATGTTTATCGCCAATTAATCTTTATAGTTATCGCGTCATATTGCCACCGAGTAAGATCTTTATCATTTAATAGGCGATAGATCCGCCATAAGTATTTATAATCTAGATATTGCGCCGGCAACGATTTAGATTATAGATTACAATTGTAGGTAAACCGCAGCGTTGAATGGTAACGGCGATGATATTTATTATAGATACGTCATATGCTGATATTTTAGCCAAAACAAATGTTCCGAACCCAGTGACAACATCACCAACACATTTTCTACTCGTTACGTATTATATTTCAAGATTTAACGAGTCTGATAATTATAGACTCGCTAAATCTTGAATCATGGTTTAAGCGGACCCCGTTTAAGCACGGGACATAATGCTAGGAAGATGATGACAATGACAAAAAAAATGTGAGATTTAAAAAATACGCAAAAAGTAGCTTACGTAATACCAATATCACTTAAAACATATACAAAAAGAAAAGGTCCCAATTGGGATGTATTCCAGGCTTCACTTCGCTTTCGCTATAACATATCTGCCTTTTATTCATGTGTAAAATCATTGGGCAACGTAGCATATTTCTTTTTGTAATGACTTGGAGCATAGTTAAGTACAATGCCTGTTAATAAATGTTGTTGATATAATCTAACTGCCGGACTATAGGGGAGCGGACTAAAGAAATATGTGTAGTATTTTAGTCCGATTATAGTCCGATGTTGGTCTGGGACTTAAAAAAGAATGTGCCAACTGTGTTTCTTGCCTAGCATGTCGTAAAAGGCGACTAATGGTATATGGGGTTTCGGGTGTGTGATTGTGTTGGTGACGAGCTAGCCACTTGTCACTACTTTTTCACAGTTTTCCATCTAACCCAGTCCATTGTCCCATGTTGGTCTGCGACTTAAAAATAATGTACCAACTGTGTTTCTTGCCTAGCATGTCGTGACATACAAAGGCGACTCATGGGGTTGTGGGTATGTGATTGTGTAGGCGACGAGCTAGCCACTTGTCACTACTTTATTTTTTTCACAATTTTCTATCTAACCCAGTCCAGTTTTTGGCTGAATGTGGTTTAAGGGGCCTGCTGCCCCTTTGTCTCTGCCTACCCCTTAGGGCATTATAGGTGTGATGTTATGTTATGTAATGTTATGTTATGTAGTATTTTTGTATAATCTAGCTGACAGACTAAATAGAATTATAGTTTTTTATTGTGGTCATCATTCCTATTGATTTTTATCTGTTTTGTTGTCCAAATAAATGAATAAATCAATTAAATTGTCAACATTTTATCACTAGTGCAATTTCTATATTATTCCCCTATAGGAATGTATATATGTATTTCTATACCTATTATAGTAGATTTCAGTTGCGACTTTGTCCTTAAGAAAAACTACAAATTAGCATCAATAAAAATCGTGAGAAGATGACACATATTAATAAATAAGTAAATAATGGATTTACGGCTCGTAAAATAAAATAAATAAAGATTTGATGTAGTACATAAAAGTTTACTGCATTAGTTCACTAAAGATTCGTTTACCGATACGAAAATTGGTTAATATCCTATTGCAAAGCCAACACAGCGCAAAATGTTTAAACTATAATCGATTAATTGTTGGATTAAACCATAGTAATTCTTACTAATTTTGTTATTTTTAACAAGCTCATGCTCGCAACTACGCTCATGTAAATGTAAATAATGGTCAATCCAAACTAGTGTACCTACTATTTTTAAAACTGCCATTATTTTCCTCAGGATGTGTTATTTTACATCCACGTTAAATGAAATTCAATTTCTTTCGGTTTCAGCTAAACATAAGGTGAAATTACGAAATTTAGTTTCGATTTTAACCAGTGGCGGATTTACCCTAAGGCCCAGTAGGCCCGGGCCTAGGGCGGCCAGATATTAGAGGCGGCCAATCGTGATAAAAATTGAGTGATGACGCTTTAGTACTGAGAATTATGGCCTGGGGCCTAAAACGGCCAAGACTGTAAATCGGCCACTGATTTTAACTATACATGGATAAGGTTTCAGTCGGTCATTAGATCTGCGAAGCCCAGCTAGGTGATTGGCGATTTTTAAAAGCAAACCCACATGTTTGCGTTGCTAACGTTTAAAAAGTGTGATAGCGAACAGATAGCTATTTACATCGGCCGATAGTAGATAATGCGTTATGTACTTATTCGTCACCATCATTGACCTGAAGGCTACTTAATTGATAATTTTCAAAGAGAGCCGAATATAGGTATATATATAAAAAATTACGTCTCTTGGCGTTAAAGCCGGAAAATTATTCGGTTTTTGAACGTATTTGAAAAACCCATCGCAATTTGCCTGCATTGGAATCGGTACTAATGTAAAAATAACTCTGTCTGTCTGTTACATTTTGATGCCTTACATCGTAATAATATTTACATGCTACGACCAAATTTGATAGCCGAAAAAAGGATTATGCAATTTTTTTTATTTTGGAATATCCCTTGAGATGCACTCTATGGATGATGCGGACAGAACACAGCCATACAAAGGCTAGTTAATTAATTTTGCTTAACTAATTCGGTTAAGCAATTATGAAGAATTATAATAATTATAATTATTATACTTCTTAATTCATCAAATACTCGACAGTCTGCTTTTAATCAACCGACAAACTTACTTGTCTAAGATTTGCACTTGACAAATTAATCTACCCTTATTAATCAATATATTAATCTTGTTATTGATATATTGACACAAAAATGTAATACTGTAAAATTTTAAACCCTATTTGAATGATGATATCACTTTAATTAGTTTTTTATGAACAGTGAAGTCAGATTTCCATATCTTTCGTTAAGAACTCCTCAACATGCGCTCATTAAGTGTCCATTTGAAGATAATCTTAACGAAAAATTTACGATTTTCAAGCCAATTCTCAAAATGACTATCGTTTCTTAAAGAATAGTATTAAAATTTTAAACTTTAGTCATACATTTTACAATTTTAATACTAAGTATTACAGATTACGACTTAAACCAATCTGCATACTTATGAGATCTTATCGGTTAAATAGATTTCTTCCAGACGGCAATAAAAGTTCTATTAAAGAGTAGCAGACATCCAAAAAAACTAATGTACTTAATAGATATTTAAGGAAAAATCGTTGCACAACTATCGAACAAACATAATTAAGAAACAGTTGAACTGGCAAAGCAATAATTGCTGAATAAACAGCTCGGTATAGTATTACCCTCTAACAGAATATCGATGTACAGTAGCAGTATTCAACCGCATATTTTGAAGGGTGAGAATTCTAGATGCCCATCCTTATATTGCTATATTGACAAAGTTAGTTCAATATTATGAATATTGAACTAACTTTGTCTGCCTGTCTGTTGTTTTCACGCCTCTAATTATATTAGATATTAAACTACATTATTTAGGATACCAAAAGTTGAAATCAAGAAAGCATATAGGCTTCTTTTTATCCCACGAGAAGCACTATAGTCTATATTTAAATAACCGAAATCTAGTGTCCGACTGAAGGTCGATTTTTGGCAAAAACCGAAACCGATTAATCGGCTATCGCCACATCCTTCGGCCGAAGCCGAAGCCGAAGGTTAATTATAGGCGAATTTCAAGTAATTTATTAGAAAAAGCTATTTCTAATAATTATAAGCCACTATTATTTTAAAGTTTATACAAAGGAAGTCTTTTGTTTAAAAGTTGTTAATTGTCAATATTTGTAAAAGAAGCTTTCAAAGGCAATTAATTTAATAATTCAACAGTCAATCAATTAACTATTAAATTTGAACACATGAAAGTATTTCCCTGCACATTTTATTTAAAAAAAATCTTGTTAAACGTTTTTATCTAACAGACCCCCCTAAATTGGGTCCTAATTATTAATTAATTAAGTAGATCCTGCAAAAACAAATTCATCTAACACTGACCTGTCTCCAAAAAGGCACATTCGATTTCTTCACCACTTCACCCATTTTCATTTAATTTATTTAATACATTTAATTGTACATTTCACATTTGCACACCAACGAGGCACTGAGCGATTATACTGTATGGCCGGCGTCCTTACAATCTTTAAACATATTCTCCAGATAGCGACAGATTAGATTAACACAATTGTTTGTCATTCGATTCTACATGAAACAATGTCAATTTGTTTGTCGATGAGCTGATAAGGTAACCTCGTCGAACGATAATAACTGCTGGATAAATTTATTGACAGTGATTTGAGAACTGCGGAGAATACAATATAGTCAATGGCAGCTTACTGAGGACAATGCCTTAAAAGGAGCTGGTACTATTACGATTTTATCTAACTAACTTAACTTTAGTCAAGGTAAGAAGAGGCATGCTCCGGTGGTTCGGACATGTGGAATGAATGGATGACGAAAGATTGACTAAACAGATATACTGCGAATGTGGAAGGATGTAGGAGCCGCGGAAGGCCCAGGCTCACCTACCACGTAGGTGACTTTTAATACACGACCAATCTGGTGATTGGTCGTGTATTAAAAGAAGGTGATGTTAGGAGTCATAAAAACCGTAGAGCTTGTATGAAAAGGATTATGAATGTTGAAGAGGCGAGTGAGGTGTGTAAGGATCGTGCCATATGGCGTTCGGTTCTCTCTGCCTACCCCGCTAGGGAAGTGGCGTGAAGTTTAGTTAGTTAGTTAGTTTTTTAACTAAACTTCACGCCACTTCTCTAGCAAGGGCGGCAGAGAGAGCCCTAACGCCATATGGCACGATCCTTACGCACCTCACTTGCTTATGACCCTCAGGATTTTCAAAATCTACATACATATCATTACGCCGGCAATCCCAAAAGAGAACACAGAGTCAAATAAGCTGTAACCTCTTAGACGAAGATAAAATTAAGCTGGTTTAATCAAACATTTTAAAAAGTAAGTTGCTATGTCGTCGCCTACACAATCATACACCTAAACTTAATGCAAAGTTAGTCACCTTTTACGACATGCTAGGCAAGGAAAACAGTTAGCACAGTACCAGACTTAATGAACAGTACTCATAGAAGCTTTATTAAAAGTAAGTACCTACCTACATTGAAAACATCAAAAATTAGGTATCACCTTTTATACATGGTCGAAATAGATAATTTTGAATGTTTAAATATCTCAAAAATGTGACGTGATTAGAACATTTTGATGGATACATTTGTTTTTAAAAATAACTTTAATCTAATATTTTTCTTCAACGCATATATTCGATACTGAAAATTTTAAGATAAATTAAGAGTCGAGAAACTTAGGTAGGTACTGCTTTAATAGACATACCTATAATAAATAAATAAACATAAATATCTTAGACTAAGTACATCACATACATTGATCTGACTCCGAGGTAAGTAGCTTAAGCACTTGTGTTACGGATATCAGAATCAACAGTGGTAGTACAAATATATTTAAATACTAGCTGTGCCAGCGGTGTCACCCGCGTTTATGGTTAATATTATAAAGACTATTTCCGTCATACATGATTACTATGTAACTTTAACCATTAAGGCTGCACACGCGACGGAAGCTTAAAAAATGGAGTAACTTCTCCCGTTTTCCCAACATTTCCCTTCACTACTCTGCTCCTATTGATTGTAGCGTGATGAAAAGTAGGTATACTATAAACTGCCCAGGAGTATGAAGAATAATTGTAACAAGTTTCGTTAAAATCCGTCGAGTAGTTTTTGTTTCTATAAAGAACATACAGACAGACAGACAGACAAAAATTTTACTGATTGCATTTTTGGCATCAGTGTCGATCACTAATCACCCCCTGATAGTTATTTTGAAAATATATTTCATGTACAGAATTGACCTCTCTACAGATGTATTATAAGTATAGATTGGATATTAACACCCAGATATTAATATACCTACACTGAAAAAACGTCGTTATACCTACTCAGTTCTCTGCATAACCCTTAACGGAAATTACGTGAGTGGATTTTTTTTTAATATTTTTTTTGACCAGCCTTCATCGATACTATATTCAAATATCCATCAAATACTCTGACATTGACCCATCTGATCTTATCCTCATGTCACTGATAGTATTAACAACCACCTTACTGACAGGTATCTACTACTTACAGACATCGGATATATTTTTTATTTGACAGCGGACGTAATGTTTCGCGTGATTTGTTTTATACTAGCTCTTGTCCGTGGCTCCGCTCATGTGTAATCCGGTGTTACAGAGACTCATCAACCTCCCAAAAAAGGCAAAAGATAAAGCTAATTTAAAATTTACAATAAATGTTGCTAGTATCATAAAAATAATGTCCAAACCACAGACTAGTAAATAAGAAGGACTCCGCGCCACTAATTAGACATTGAAGCACCTCAAGTGCTCCAGCTTGACACGCAACTTACGTCACACATTGACATAATAAGCGCTCTAAATGACAGATATCCGATATCTGGTGTTTTTGGACACCAGATATCGGATATCTGTCAAAATAATAAATAAATTATAATAATAAAATAAAATAAATAAATAAAATCAAATAAAATAATAAAATAAATGACAGATATCCGATATCTGGTGTTTTTGGACACCAGATATCGGATATCTGTCATTATATAGTATCTCACTCACACATGCATAAACGTGGCTTCACGCTGTAGTATGACTGTGTGGAGTCCTTCTTTTTTTACTGGTCCGTGGTCGAAACACTGCATTTTAACAGCTTAGTTATTATTAGGGGATGGAAATAGTGTTGCCAACCGTACTATAAAATGTAGTACTGCATTATATATCGGCTCTCCGTACTCTACTCTGTAAAGAAATATACTCTGTTGAAATATATAGTACGCAAAAATACTATATTTTTTCTTTACCGAAATCTAAGGGGGATGTTTAAAAATCCAATGTGGAAAAAAAAGTAATAATAACTACAGCCTTTATAAATATAAAAAAAAGCAAATAGATGTATCTTTGTCTATTTTTTTGTTTTTTCATATTATATTTTTGTACAATATTTTTTGTAACTTAGTTTGGAAAATACCATATTTGGTCAAAGAAATGTTGGCAGCCTTAGATGGAAACTACATCCTTAATATTAAACCGTAAATACAATACAATCTGCTCTCATGACAAGGTTTTTGAGGAGATGTCGACATGTGACTCATTAAAATAAATAGACAAGCATAAACACATTTGTTGGATTTCGTAATCTCTCGACAATATAAGAATCATCTTTAGTGACTCTGGTTTTATAGCAACTATCATCTGACTTTAGAAACTCTTAGATAGAGGATTGCCTCAAACTGGATCATCATTTCATAACCGATGTTAAGGCTAGCTGCCCCTTTGACTCTGCCTATCCCTTCGGGGATTACGGGCGTGATGATTACTGATAATATATTATGTATGTATGTATTTCATTACTGTCTGTTGACGATATGATTGCGTTATTTACTACCTAGCGAGGTTTTCCATCCTAGTGGTATAAGTCCATACTTATATTTAAAGCGTATAGATTCGAGCCCACACACAATAGCCTACGCATTTTAAGAACAGGTATCCTCCATACAAATACATGAATCATACTTTTTCAAATTAAAACTACTTGCCTATAAAAATATATTTGTGTTGTGTGAATCCACGGACTTGTAAAAAAAGATGGAATCTTTACACCATACAGATTTTTTTTTTTTCGGTATGGTGTACATTTCTCTAAACAGAACTGCACAGAGACGGTTAAATATCGCAATTAGTACATTTATAATCTTGTAAACCTACATTACATCACTACCCTTCTCAATATGTTGCTAAACTCTTAGATTGAATAAATTTACTCTGGAGCTGCTGAAATCTACTGGTAGTGCCATCTATCGCGCCTGAAGTGTAACTTCAGTAATATATGTATGTAGCGATCACAAAAGCTGCCTGAAAAGCAGAAAGCAAAGAAAACAAAGTGACTTCTTACTTAATTACTGAAAAATATGACAGATGACGCTACGTGTAAATATAAAATCAAATACGTACGCAATGCGACTATTAAATAGAATCTTGTGTAATGTTTAATTATTTTTATTCCCGTAATTGCTACAAAATCTTATATCTTGCTTTAAAAAACACAATTAAATGTTTGGAATAAAATATATACTTACATACCTATAATAATAAGGTCATGGCTCCAATAAAAATATAACAGTTGGTCGAGTGGTCAGAGACCCTGGCCACGAAACCAAGGGTCGCAGGTACGAATCCCGCTAGGGGCAAATGTTTCGTGTGTTAAACATGGACATTTGTACTCGAGTCATGGATGTTTATAAAACGTATTTAAGTATGTCTATCCGTTCACCTAGTATTTTTTATGCTTATCCATATCACAATCATAAAAGCTTAGTTTGGAGCTGGGGAATTGGGGTCGTTCAGTGTTTCGTCCCACAACACGTTCGTCCCAATGGGACAAATCACTCATTGGTGAGACAGTCCGGAGAATTTATTATTGTTATTGTTAAATATTTGTCACTTAAAACTTTTTACATTCAAAAACAATAAACAATTTTATTTCGTCAATGTAACCTACATTATATGTCTTTAAACTACGATTATGATATCTTACATAAACTTTCCGTATCATAGTAAAGTGGGTTCTATTCTAATAAGCATATTGAATTCATAGCATGACAGTAGTAGGTATTTATATCATCATCTTCCTAGCGTTATGTCCCGTGTTTAGACGGGGTCCCGCTTAGACCATGATCCATGATTTAGCGAGTCTGGTAATTACTTTGAAGCGACTGCCGATCTGACCTTCGTGACCTTAAGATATAGGGGAACCAGACAATTTTTGGATCATGGTTACAAATCCAAAGTTGTTCGAATTTGCAGCTTTCATCACGATGTTTTCCCTCACCGTCGAGCTAGTGGAATAAATAGGTATATAGATTTGAAAAATCCAGAGGTACGTGCCCGGGTTTGAACCCACATTCCTCGGTTGAGAGGCGCGTGTCCTTACCATTGAGCTACCATCGCTACTAGTAGTAGGTATTTATATAAGCTAGCTTTATTAGAATCTTCTAGATATAAAATTGGAAGTGTCATAAAACCCACGACTTTTTACTCAAAAGTCACGAACACCTCTTGAGTAATATTTCCAGACTGCCCCGATAGACATCTTGTATCTGCTAAATATAAACTGAGAACTTTATGCGAATCTATTTGCATAGTCTGACAAACATAGGGCTTGCTGAGCCAAAGGCAAAAGAGCTGACTATACAATGAGATGCAGACATTTGATACCGGTATCATGGATGAAATAATACCTTTTGTCTTCACTAGCAGACAATGTAACTTCTCATATTAACATTGCTTTGAATTTAGTTTATCAACTTTATTTATTTTTACTATCGAAAAAACATCACATGTAAACAAAACAAATAAATTAATCAAAACAAACAAATAAATGTTTAATTGTTTTAAAATAAAAAAACAAAACAACTGTTTTAATTTATTTGTTGATATCTAATCAATCGAATTTCTTTTAGAAAACATGGGTAAACTGATATAATGTTTTACAGTCTTATTCTTATTGGTGGAAGTAAAAGAAGAAAATATTGAAATTAAAATATATTGCTTGCTATACTAAATTAAATATTTACTCACACAATATCAATTTTATAACTGACGCTTCACTTAAAACATTATGCAACCTACACGGACTAGTAAAAAAAAAGAAGGACTCCGCGCCACTAACTGGACGTTGAAGCTCCTCAGGTGCTCCAACTTGACACCCCCAACTTACGACATAAAAAGTGCTCCAATGACAGATATCTGCTATCTGGTATTCTTATGTATCTCACTCAGACATGCATAAACGTGGCTTCACGCTATAGTATGACAGCGTGGAGTCCTTCTTGTTTTACTAGTCCGTGGCTACCTATTAATATTGAATGTATGTTTTCCAACTATATCATATTAGTTACGAAATATAATAAATAATATGTATGGATGGACATATTCAAGAGTTGTGAAAGTTGTGTTATTCTAACATCAATACATTGTACTCGTGTTTATTAGATGATATCTATTTATAGCTTCGAGTTTGAATATGTATTGCTATTATTGTAGGTAATGTGTTCTGTGTGTTACGATTGGCGAGGTAAAAATAAGAGTTTGTGTAGTATTGGATAATAATAACGTAATGGATGTAGAAATTATCTGTATCCATGTGTGTGTTGTCCACCTACCTATGTGTTTAATATATTTATTTATCTTATATATTTAATTTACTAAATATAAATGAAAAAAAAACAAATATTTAAAGCGCGTGTGCGCGTGTACCAATTGAATATTATAGTTAAATGATGCAACTGAACCTACTACTTCTTTTATATTTTCCTAATTCATGTCAGGTAATATAGGGAAGCAAATGATACAAAAGGAAATTAAATTAAATTAATAATTTATTTAGTCCAACTAGATGATCATTTATGCTGCGGTTCAATAAATTATTATCAGTCTTACAAAATTAATATCACATGATTAAGACGAATTCACTATTATTTGGTTTCTGTTATGGTGTGATTTGTGGTTTAGTCGACTTCCTCAACGGTGGGTCCGTCACTTCTGGGCTGCTGGTAGCCTCCGGGCATGCCTCCTGCGCCTGCGCCTGCACCATGCATCTTGCTCATGACCGGGGAGCACACTCTCTGCACCTCCTTCAGCTTATGCTCATATTCCTCTTGCTCAGCCAAGGTGTTATTGTCCAGCCATCTCAGAGCATCATCGCAGGCATTCTTCGCTGTATTCTTCTCGTCATCGCTTAGCTTAGACCCGGCGTCGTCTAGAGCCTGTCGGACGCCAAAGACATACGACTCCAGCTGGTTCCGAGCTGACACGCGTTGACGCTGCTTCTCATCTTCCTCCTTGTAGCGCTCAGCTTCAGACAACATGCGGTCAATCTCGGCCTGCGATAGACGGCCCTTATCGTTCTTAATAACAATATTCTTGCTCCTGCCTGTGCTGTTCTCCTTAGCTGACACGTTGAGGATGCCGTTAGCGTCCATGTCGAAGGTGACGTCGATTTTGGGGACACCGCGAGGCGCTGGCGGGATCCCAGTCAGATCAAACGTGCCTAACAAGTTGTTGTCCTTCGTCATCGCGCGTTCGCCCTCGTAAACCTGGATGGTGACGGCCGGCTGGTTGTCCGAATAGGTGGTGAAGGTCTGTGACTGCTTGCAAGGGATCTTGGAGTTGCGTTCAATGATTTTCGTCATCACACCGCCGGCTGTTTCGATTCCGAGGGACAAGGGAGCCACGTCGACTAACAGCACATCTTGGATCTTCGAATCGGTTTCTCCGCTCAATATGGCGGCCTGGACAGCGGCTCCGTAGGCTACGGCTTCATCTGGGTTGATGGATAGATTCAGCTTCTTGCCACAGAAGAAGTTCTGCAGCAGATTCTGGACTTTCGGAATGCGGGTGGAGCCTCCGACCAGAACTACATCATGGATCTGAGACTTGTCCAGCTTCGCGTCTTTCAGTGCCTTTTCGACTGGGTCAAGGGTGCCTCTGAATAGATCCGCGCACAGTTCCTCGAAGCGGGCGCGGGAGACGCGAGTGTAGAAGTCGACGCCTTCGTACAAGGCGTCTATCTCGATAGTGGCCTCCGTGCTGGAGGACAAGGTCCTCTTGGCTCGCTCGGCGGCGGTGCGGAGGCGTCGCAGCGCACGGGGGTTCATGCGCAAATCCTTCTTGTATTTGCGCTTGAACTCCTCCGCTAGGTGGTTCACCAATCTGTTGTCGAAGTCCTCGCCTCCTAGATGCGTGTCGCCGGCAGTCGATTTCACCTCGAAGAGCGAGCCCTCGTCGATGGTCAGGATAGATACGTCGAAGGTTCCTCCTCCTAAATCGAAGATCAGCACATTTCTTTCGCCCTTGAGGTTCTTGTCAAGGCCGTAGGCGAGAGCAGCAGCGGTGGGCTCATTGATGATACGCAGGACATTCAGCCCGGCGATGACTCCAGCGTCCTTGGTGGCCTGGCGCTGAGAGTCATTGAAATAAGCTGGTACTGTCACCACCGCATCCCGAACTGTCGTGCCAAGATACGCCTCGGCCGTCTCCTTCATCTTCGTTAGAACCATGCTGCTGATCTCCTCCGGCGCGAACTTCTTGTTCTCACCTTTGAATTCCACTTGGATCTTCGGTTTGCCGCAGTCATTGATCACCTTGAAGGGCCAGTGTTTCATGTCCTGTTGGATCTTGGGGTCGTCGAATTTGCGGCCGATGAGCCGTTTTGCGTCGAAAACTGTGTTGCTAGGGTTGAGGGCCACCTGGTTCTTCGCTGCGTCTCCGATGAGCCGCTCCGTGTCCGTGAAGGCTACGTAGGATGGTGTTGTGCGGTTGCCCTGGTCGTTAGCGATGATCTCCACGTTCCCATGCTGCCATACTCCCACGCAGGAGTACGTGGTACCAAGATCGATTCCTACAGCTGGCATTGTATCTTCTTAATAATGTTACACTCGATAAAACTCTTGATAATATCACTTGTTGAAAGTTTGCTCCGGTTTGCACCGAACTCTTCTCACTTCGTCTGTACTGTTTCGTGTTTCAAATGTTACTGAATTCCCGCGCCGGCCGAGCGCTTATATATCCGAGCGAATGGGATTCGAGAATTTTCTACGCTCTGCTAGAACGGGCCAATGGGAGCGCGGCTCGTATCGAAGTTTCGAGAAAGGTCACCGCGTCGACCAATCGCGAGCCCGCTTTCCAGAACGAGGCAGACGCACGACATAAACATAAAATGCCGGAGCTGAGTGGCTAGTGTAGAAAATTTACTCGCGTCTGGGGAAACTTTGTACACTTTATATTCGTAATTGAAATATAATTGATAACGCAAATTTCTTTCTATACATAGATCTTTTACTTATATACGTTATCTTAAATTATGTAAATGTACAGATAAACGCAAATAAATGATAATATTAGGTATTTAAAATACCTGTTTACATAAACTCCAAAATAATATTCATTCGTAGATTATTAATCAAAACTTTTTGCTAATTTATTTATTTGAAAAAGCCTTGTAAATATTAAACTTCATAATTTTCTTTATTTATTTAAAAAATATATTATATTACCTAACAGAAAATCCATATAGAATTCAACGTGAACAATCAAAAAAACATTTATTCGTAAAAAATAAATAATCTTAATACTATATAAACATTATTACAAAATGGGTAAATTTTACCCCACAAACAGGCACGCTCAGAAACTGGGAGAATAATCTCGAAACCGCGCATCACTGCGCACTGTGCGAGCGAGATAGCAATACCATTGTTTTGAACAGCTGAGTCTGAGGAGGAAGGACAGAATCGATGAGCGGTCGAGAATTTTCCACCCTTCAATAATACTGTATCGAAAAAAATATAACGGTCCTTTTGCGACCTTGTTTCAGAATAAGCTGCCAAATAATATTATCTATGGCGGTTGTAATAGTGTTTTGGCGCGAACGCGATCTTGATTCAGAGGTTAAATATAAAAAGCTAAACTGCGCGTAGGTTGCGTATATTTTGATCTCCATAATGGCCTTATTTGATGCTGACAGAAGATCAATGAACTGATGTTATTAGTCATCAGAAATATAAATTAAGTAGGTAGATAGTTCTTTATTGTGATGACTAACCTTGGTGACTAAGATCTACTTACACCTACATAATAAACAGATGAACTAGTTACTTGAGCAAAAAAGGATCAACTTTCGAAATTTTAGGAAGTGGTTATTTAAAACAGAGAACATAATTGACACAATCCCATATGCACAGCATGTCTTCCTTTTCCATACGTCCCGGTCAGCCGTCATCAAGCTATCCACTCCCATTTCTCTCATATCATCTTTCACACAATCCATCCATCTCTTATTTGGCCTTCCTCTTCCTCTCCATCCACTAACATGCATACTCATCACTCTCTTTGTCACATGTCCTTCCTCTCTTCTCATCACATGCCCTTTAATAAAAATATTTTAATAAATAACTTTATGAACAAAGATATTCTAATTTTTGAAGTTATTTTTGTTTCATATATCAAGTAACTAATATAATAATAAACAAATATAATTTCCTCGTAAACTACGTCATCAAATCATTTTATGGCAAGTTAATTCAAATGGATCTTAATTGATTTCTAATAAATTACACTACTATTTTACAGGTTTTAACCTAATACAGTAGCGTAACTACTTATTTATTTATTCATTAATAAACTTATTACAAATAAATTAATATTTGTGAATTCATTAAACAACAGTAAAATAATTTAATTTTCTCCGATATTCAATTGAGGGAGTGCATTGAAAATGCATATGAAATAAAAAATACTAATAATAATCATCCCTTCTTTAACTCTGAGCATTAATAAAAAACTTTGAAATTAATTAAAAATGCAACGTTCTAAGGTCTGCAATGCGAAGCCTCCATTGTTGTAGAATGCTCTTGAGTCTAAACTACGACCTAGATAGATAGGCACTGTTAGGTTTTAGGGATCAATACCGACCGCGCCAGATGCTTCTGGAAAGTGCTCTACGGCTGACAATGCAGTTTTATCTGAATCTCACTTAAGTTAATTCAAAAAAGGAGATAATTATTTGTGCAATAGGTTATTATTATCATATATTGCGTAGGATATATAATACAAAGCTACATATTATGTAATTTTGTTATAATTACACAATATTCGTGTACTTTTTTTGTTAATCGTTACGGGATTTTTATATACCTACGTAATTGCATAGAGCTGAATTAAATAACTTTCAAGTAAAGGATGGATTCAAGATTCAAACAAACTTAATTAATTTCAGTTCTTAATTAAAATCCTTGATTCTATGTAAACTTTTATCTGTTATTACGGTCACTTTAAATTTAAGTTACGTACAGAAAACAACATATAAGTTGACTGATATGAAAAACTACGGAACAGATCTGATGAACTAGGGTTGCCATCTCCAAAATTTGGCAACCAGGATAAAACGCGTGAAAACCCCGGATTTTAGAGCCCAGAACCCGGACATATCAACAGATTTTTTTAAACATAGTCAGTGTAATAAAATACAGTTGAAAATGATGATGAATTTAGCGGGTCGGTTAGTCAGTTGATTGCGGCGTGCGGGCACAGTGCTTGTGTCGGGGTGGCCCAAGACTTTACATTTTTAAACCCGGACTACAAATGAAGCCCCGCCCGGACGCTCCCCGGATGCCCTCTAAACTAGGACAAAGCCGGGGAAACCCGGACGGATGGCAACCTTGCGTTAAGGCCATTTTGAGGTATTGATAATAAGTAGATGTTTTCATTAGGTTCTCGTCAGGATTTATTAATCTAAAATCATTGGTAGGTACGCGAGCATCGAGGCATCCGTCTGCAAAAAAATATCTTCTACCTATATCATCTCCGTTAAGTAAAATTTATTGGGAAATGTTGTAAGATGAAATAGTTTCTTCCTCCTATAAAAAATCTATCTAATAAACTATGGTAAGTATGTAATCTCCCCTTATTTATTAAAAAGAATTCATTTTTTAAATTAAATTGTCACTAATGTTTAGTCGTATTTTTTTCATAAATTATTGTTTACTATAAAGCAAATTCGTCATCTACGTAGGTATCCAGAATACCTACATCTGATTCTGTCCTTCGACAATATAACTAACAGTTAGCATTTATACAAATTAATCATTATTAAAACTTATTGCCACGCTATAAGAACTCAGGCCATAAAGAATGAACTGCCTAAATATCTCTGCGTATTCTGTGGTTGGTAGAACATTCTGGATCGTTGACCTAGGGCGACGGGATCAATACCGCGCCGCTGCATTCGACTGAAGCTCCCAGAATATTCGCAGCGATGACGCTCTACATGAAGGTTACAAGTTATTTACTAGTTTAGGCGACGTTTACTGGCAGTAAAATTGCGCTATTATAATACTGACAGGACAGTAGTAAATTTGTATGTTTAAGATAAAAAAAAGCTTAGATTCAATAGTGGTATATATAGCATGACTAGCTTATCCCCGCGGCGTTGCTCGCGTAGTACATCGATGAAACATAGCTTATGTGTTAGTTTAATGTATAAGCTATACTATTGTAAAGTTTTATTAAAATCCATGCAGTACTTTTTGCGTGAAAGTCAAAATCAAAGTCAAAATATTCTTTATTTATATAGGTTTCAAAGAAACACTTATAAATCGTCAAAAACAGTTCAAAGAGATATGATTCTACCACCGGTTCGGAATGTTGCATCTACCGAGAAGAATCCGGCAAGAAACTCGGTAGTTACTTTTTTCAACAACAGTATTAACAAAGTTATAAGAATCATATTTAACTTTGAACCATGTTTCAAAGTGGGCCTGGTGTGAAATAAGATAATAAACATTTATAATTACTAAGAAAAAATAAAAATATGACCCGACCAGAGTATCAAAGAGTAACAAACATCCACACATCCATCTTTACAAACTTTCGCGTTTATAATTTATGTAAGATTTGCGCTCAGTCTGTTCGTCAGTTCCGCATGGATAATTATTTGTTTTATTTCACCCATTTTTGTAATAAAATGCAAATGTTCGTATAATGTAAATCACATTCAGAAAAATGCAGTTCGTGTGATGGGTGGACGTCACATTGAAATATTTTAGAGTAAGAAGCTTCATAAAGTTTATCTTTGTTTTTAAAGTTTATTAATTGCAAAGTTAAGAACGTAAAATACGTTAATTTAAATTAAAATAAATTAAATGAAATTAAATAAAAATTAATTTATTTTTCATAAGTATACTATTGCCCCTGCCTACCCCTTAGTTAGGGTATTATGGGCGTGATGTTATGTATGTATGTTAGTATCATCATCACTTTATTTTCAATTAATCTAGTTAATTCTTTTTTTTAATGTAATATGTGATTTACATATATTCAATTAATAAGTTTCTTCTCATTTTTACTATCTTTCATAATTTACTACAAAGCGATCTAACTGTACCAATAAGGGGACTTAAATAAATTGCAATGCTTACAGAGATTTTTAGACAAGTTCAGTCATTAAACCATCACACGAGATCATATTGCCAGACTTATTTGAATCACCTTGAACACTGGAAAGTTAAATTTATGACTATTTTATGGTCCATTTAGTATTTATTAAGTATTTAATTAAATATTCACTTGTCTAGAGCCAAATATTAAATAGTAACTCTATTGGGCGTGCATGATTCCTCAAAATGTCACTCAAAATCCAAAAAACCTCAAATTTTGAGCTTTGACCCCGGATAAATTTTGTACTTATGTAGCGCACATGGGATTAATGGGGACTTTTAAAACTTCCTTTTATAAGGTGAACCCAACCCACGAAATTTAAGCTTTCCGGGAGGTTTTGTCATTTGGCCACTATTTTTATGTAGGTATGTCTAGATTGACCGGACTTAAAGGAATCAAAACATTTAGTTTTAAGCATCGTCTTTAATGAAACCAAAAATATTTTTGTTTCAAAATAAACTGAATAACCCATTTTACCTCGGCGGTATTTGTAAACAAGTTAAAGTTGAGTATAAAACGGCGATCATTGCTAAATGTGGAAACATCGAGACATTTCTGGCTACCTGGACGTAAATACCTGCGTGCGTCATTCATCACATCTTCACATCACATTGCTGAGTTTAGAGTGTCAGTGATGCCAAGTTTGCGCATTTTCCTCCAATTTTAGGGGAAAAATACTAAAAGGGTATTTCATCGGGGTAAATTTTTGGGGTAATTTGGGAGGAAATACATTCTTTCAATATATAGGAAATATTCAAAATTAAGAAAAATATATACTTACCCTTAAGCCCAATTAAAAACTAATACTTATATTAGTTTAATTTATTTCAAAACAAAAATATAGAAATACTAGTACTTACACATTTTTATGTTTGATTACAGTAAGAAATCAAATTAATCTATCACCAAATAATATAATCGAAAATAGAACACTAGAGAAATAGCGTGAAGTTAGGGTATTTTATTTAATGTGCATAAGTATATTTAAAAAAAAATTAAACAAGCTTGGTGAAAATTACGTCGGGCAGTTGGCATCACTACACTGAGCGAGCATTCTATGTAAAACTTCGAGATTTATCTGGCTCTTTTACGAAGAGTTAATACGACGCTATTTAATGCATTATTGCGTCAACCAATGTATGCGATGTTGATTTATATGAATACAAGCTTCTGTCCAAGGCTTCGCGTGGTACATCGATAAAACATAGCCTTTAAGTTATTCGGGTGTATAAGCTATTGTTGTAAGGTTTCATTAAAATCCATTCAATAGTTTTTGCGTGAAAGAGTAAAAAACATCCATTACATCGCGTCGCGAAATTTGGCGTTTATAATATTAGGATACTCGATAACCCAACCCCAATTAAAAACTTCAGTTTATCACTGAAGTTTTTAATTGGGGTTGGTATTCCACAATATCTCGTTCTCTTCATTCACCGGAGACCCCCCCGTTTATTCAATGATGTTCAAATGTTATTTATTAGCCACGGACTAGAAAAAAAGAAGGACTCCACGCTGTCATATCATACTATAGCGTTATGCCACGTTTATGCATGTCCGTGTAAGATACTTATGGATAACAGATATCGGATATCTGTCATTTGGAGCACTTAATAAGTCAATGTGTGACGTAAGTTGCGTGTCAAGGTGGAGCACCTGAGAAGCTTTAACGTCCAGTTAGTGGCGCGGAGTCTTTCTTTTTTTACTAGTCCGTGTTATTAGCATCGTATATTTTAGGTACATATAGCAACAATTCCCTGCATAGTAAACAAATACTTAGCAACATTTATCTTAATAATCGCGCTTAATTATGACAAGGGTTCATGCGTTAAAGGCGAGGTTTTTTTTCAACAAATTATCTTTATTACCCCCGTCATTTGGGCGGTCTGCTTAAAGTCAAAGTCAAAGTCAAAATATCTTTATTTACGTAGGCCTCAAAAAAGCACTTGTGAATCGTCAAGTAAGTACATAGTAGAACAATTTGAATCTACCACCGGTTCGGAATGTCGCATCTACCGAGAAGAAACCGGCAAGAAACTCGGTAGTTACTCTTTTCAATGCCAGCCCAAGTAACACAGATAGCAGTATAAGGTCTTAGTAACAGCAAACCCGGGAGCGATAAGCTTAAAAAGCTGTTGATTAATGTCTGAGTAAACGTGTACTCAGCTCTTATTCAAGCAAATTGGGCACACTTTTAAATGCTTTAATTTGAATAATAGCAATATAAAATCTGAGTAGTAGCAATGTAATTGTCCACATAGCTTAATAACGTCTGAAAAACGGCAGTCGTTACTTATACACAGATGTTTTATCATGTTTATTCAGATAAATATTTGTGGCTGTGATATTCAAAAACTACTCAGCTATAAGCACATTTGTACCACACTATTTCAAACAAAATGTGTGTTTCCTTCAAGAAATTGTTGACATCATTAATATTTATTAAGATATTAATGTGGACGGAATGAATACTTGGAATTGTTAAGTAATTTTTAAAAATACGAGTTTTAGCTATAATACAAGTGAAATAATATTGCGCAAGTAATTTTGTCGTCAATAACGTATGTCCTGTAACTATTGGTTTTACGCGCCGCTTCAATATCGAAGTTTAATGATAAAAATAAGTTAATGTACAAGACAGAAATAAGGCAAAAAAAAACTTTTAGCGTAATTCCTTATTTTAGTGTTTTAAAAGTAATAATTAGTTTATGTATAATACTCGAATTTGTATCTGAATTAATAAAACACAGCATTTGATAGTAAAAACAATTCCAAAAACATTTTTTTTTGAGGTTATAATGGCGATTCCTATAAATCTGATTATTAGCTGCTCACGGAGCTGTTTTACCGAGCTGCTGCTGAATAATAGTTTTGACTCGTCACATATTAAGCCTTTATTTGACAAAGCGCGGTATGGCGGAATAATTTCTGAATAACAGTTGAGTATTTGTTCACATGTTTTATTAAACAGCTTATTAGGGTTCAAAACAGAACAATCAAAAACTAGAATTTCGTGGAAAAATGATTAGGTGATCGATCGAACTTTATTATTTAACTATTATATAATGCAATCATTTCACTTAAATAAAAAAAAAAATTAAGCAAATGAATTAAAGCTATTTAGGTATACTAATCTAACGTAAAAAGGATGTAAAATATTTTTTTTACTTTGTTTTATTTAGAAAAATAGCTGTGGTAATCATGTTTTTTTTTTTTTCAACTTACGTACCTATGTCTAGTTTGAGTTAACTACTCGTATGTACTGCATACCTTATTAAAATGCTAAAAAGGGAAAAGAAACGAGATCTCTTCTGGTTCCCCATCTATTCTAATGATAATGTAGCAATTTTTCATTGTCTGAAAACAAACGGATATTATACCTACACTAGCTGTGCCAGCGGTGTCACCCGCGTTTATGGTCAATATTATATAGACTATTTCCGTCATACATGATTTCTATGTAACTTTAACCATTAAGGCTGCACACGCGACGGAAGCTTAAAAATGGAGTAACTTCTCCCGTTTTCTCAACATTTCCCGTCACTACTCTGCTCCTATTGATTGTAACGTGATGAAAAGTATACTATCTGCCCAGGAGTATGAAGAATTATTGTACCAAGTTTCGTTAAAATTCGTCGAGTAGTCTTTGTTTCTAAAAGGAACATACAGACATACAGACAGACAGACAGACAAAAATTTTACTGATTGCATTTTTGGCATCAGTATCGATCACTAATCACCCCCTGATAGTTATTTTGAAAATATATTTCATGTACAGAATTGACCTCTCTACAGATTTATTATAAGTATAGATAAACGGAAACCTAAAACAAAATTAAACCTAGCTAGATAGATTAATTGCCCCCGAAACCCCCTACATACTAAATTTTATGAAAATTCTTGGAGCCGTTTTCGACATTGAAATTACAATATAGATTGGTATACAATAGTTTTTTTATTTAAAGATACGTATTAATAATATCATAATGACACATAATTTGAGTATACTATACAAATTCAAAACCTCGGACACAACAAAAGGTAGATTTATACTACCGCATTGAATGTACTACAAATACAAAACGCTAGAATAAAATGATTCGGACCGCGCGTATTTTTGAATTCGTTAATATTCTCATCTGATTCATCTCCACTAGATGTGTAATCATCGTCACCCACACAGTCTGTATATAAAATTGCGGGTACGGAACACTCTTCTATGTACGATCGCACTTGACTGTTAAGGTTAGCTTGACCGCTTTCTTCCACAGCTAGTTTACTAAACACTATGCTGCCTACGCCCAACTTACAACAACTAACGTTTAATAAATATCTACAAATAAAGCAATTTTCAGCATTCTTCTGTGTAAATACTGTTTAACTAACTTTAAAACTGCTAGTTTCGGTATAAGAATAGAAGTATGTGTAATAGAGTTATAAACTATGTCTACATTTCTTTTATACCAATATAAGCTTAATTAGAACCCAGAAAATACTATTTATCAGCAGCTGAATAATTCGCAAAATAAAGAACCTTATAAGATTTCAAAATAATATTAAAGCTGTTATTCAGATACAAGCATTTTAAAACCGAATTTTAACACTATTATTCAGCATCTAGTTGCTGAGGGTACTTTATACAGAATATAGCATTTTTAACAGCAATAAGCTTAATAATGTTTGTATAATAGTATTGTACATTACGTTTATTCAGCTTGTTATCTTTTAGCTTACTGTTATGCAAATTAAAGCTATGTGAAACTCTGTAAGCTTAGAAACGTTTGTGTAATATTGAGAATAAAAGTTATTACTAAGCCTTAAGAAAGAAGCCGAAATTATACAAATTTTACTAAGCTTAAAAAATTATAATAGCCGTAATACAACGTTAGTCAGAATTTAGCTATTTCCTTAACTGTAACACAAATGTTACGTAACTATTAACTGTGTTATGAGTCGCATTAGTACTGTTATCATGCTTGTGTGTTACTTGGGAGATTGAATATAAAAATTAAAATTTACAGATTAAGTTAATATGAATACCAAGTCATACAGTTAATGTTCGTCAAAGATTCAGCCGAGTATTATCAGAAGTAAAAGGTAAACCAGAGCAGACCAGCCTCTGAAGGTGGCACCTGTTCACAAGTATGACGTATGTGTCAGCCATCGTTTCACTCGACCATATTTGAGGGAATGTAACGACCCGTCACATAACGCCACCACCCCCGAAGCAATTGAGTGAGCATGACTACTCAAGCTTCCCTATCATTATTATAAGAAAGTTGAAAACTAAACAAAACAACAAAAAATTCTTATCAGAATTCATTAAATGTACGAGATGGTGTACAGTTTATAACAATAAAATTAATTCCAGACTGTTTTATCATTAAGATAATCGTCAGTCGTGTAAAAGCCCTTTCTTAACAAGGTATTCTTTATTCGTTGTTTGAACTGCGCAAGGGGTAGATTTAAAATGTCTGCGGGAATTTTGTTATAGTAATGTACACTTTGCCCAATAAAGCAGCGTGACAATCTTTGCAGTCTAAATCGCGGTACTTGACTTGACTTGACTTTGACTTTGACTTTGACTTTGACTTTGACTTTGACTTTGTCATTTGGGCGGTCTGCTTACACTCAGGTTCTAATAAATAAAGTATGACCGCGTAACAATAGTTTTTTCTGTTGAGTATGACTGTATAACTAACTGTACAGAATGGTGCAATCAAGTATTTTTATTGATTGTATGCTAAATTTGCATTTGGCTTTTTGCTCATGGAGTCTAAGCCAAAGGTTGTTAATGACGTCATCACTTATAAATTCTGGAAAAAAAATCCTAATTTCAAGTAATTTATTACATACTCTCTATGTGACAAATATAGTCTTTCTACGATTTTACGTCCATTGTTGTCTGTCCCTATGTTTAGCTCAAATCATCTGCATGAATTGAATAATATGCTTACCTATCTTTTGGAGTAAGTACATTATCTAAGGATAACATTTCTTACCTTTTTTAGCAATATGTAATGTTACTTTTCTTTCATTAATACTTTACATTACAGTACTGAAAATTGCGCCTGTCCCGAAATAATAGCAAATCGGTATAGCCTTTAAATGTGGCACGAAGCCGACAGAAGGCGCTTGTTATAAGAAAACCTGACTACCTACCAATATCATGGCAAAAGTACATACCTAAATGAAATGAAATTTATTACAAAAAATGGGTGCAAAAGCATGGTTCAACTTCAAACAAAAAAATATTGAATACCTACCACTCTATTAGACAGTTGTACTTAGATTCTATAATATGTAGGTAATTCTGTTTGGCATACCTTACAAACTTCCCATAAATGGGAAGGCCATAGGAAGGCAATTAAACATGTAGATAGTCACTATGTGCAATTCAGGATGTGCATCTGGATTGAGTGATCCTTTTTTATTTTTTAACAAAACCAAAAGCTATGTACTTACCTACCATAGGTACATACTCTGGAAATGACAGCTAATAGTTAGAAATTCCCAGGAATATGATTATGATAGTTAAACTTTTATCTGTAGTCAGGACTTTTTTTTACCCTACATAGTCTTGTAGTGAATAATAATCTTTATTATGATTTATGTACATACCTTATTGATGAAATAGTATGTACGTATATACCTAGTTATGTAGTATGTACTTACCTACCATATAATATCATACCATAGGTACATACTCTGGAAATGACAGCTAATAGTTAGAAATTCCCAGGAATATGATTATGATAGTTAAACTTTTATCTGTAGTCAGGACTTTTTTTTACCCTACATAGTCTTGTAGTGAATAATAATCTTTATTATGATTTATGTACATACCTTATTGATGAAATAGTATGTACGTATATACCTAGTTATTTCTTTTTAATACCTATTTAACATTTTCGATGTACATATATCGCTTATTGATATAAAAATGTATCAAAATATAATTATTAAAATAAAGTTATGTATTGAGAACATTATGCCACTTTTATTATGTACCTTTATTTTTATTTACACCTCTTATATTTTGAATGAAGATTTGCAAGTACCTACCTACTGTTTCATAACTCATACTTTAACAAAGACGTGTTTAATCATTGGCAAATGTTAATTATTTATTCTAGACTTGCAAAATCCTGTCTTCTCATGACAATATATTTTGTATGCCTACACTGTAATATCCTACCTACCTAACTTTCAGCTAAAGGTTTGATTAACAGAAACAACAGAATAATTTGTTAAGGTTACCATTTATTAATTAATAATGGAATTTTTGAACTAAATCAGTCTTTGGCTGTACACCAGTGCACAAAACATATTTGCGACACATCACCATTTTACCATATGGGACACTAGGCGGTAGAGAGATTTAATCGACCTCCTCCATGCGGGACGCATCATCAGCATCACCCTCCAGTGGGGGCACGTCTCCGGCACTCGATTCCTCAACCTGGATCGGCTCGTCCTCATCAATACCAAGACCAAGCTTGATCATGCGGTAGATGCGGGAAGCATGGACCTGGGGCTCGTCAAGAGTGAAGCCAGACGACAGCAGGGCAGTCTCATACAGGAGGATGACCAAGTCCTTGACAGCCTTGTCATTCTTGTCAGCCTCGGCCTTCTGCCTCAGCGTCTCAACGATGGAATGGTCAGGGTTGATCTCGAGGTGCTTCTTGGCGGCCATGTAGCCCATTGTGGATGTGTCACGAAGAGCCTGTGCCTTCATGATGCGCTCCATGTTCGCTGACCAACCATATTGGGCAGTGACGATGCAGCACGGAGATTCGACTAGACGGTTGGAGACAACAACCTTCTCAACTTTGTTGTCCAGGATGTTCTTCATGACCTTGCACAGGCCCTCGAACTTTACTTTGTCCTCCTCACGCTTCTTCTTCTCTTCCTCATCCTCAGGGAGTTCCAAGCCTTCCTTTGTGACAGAGACAAGGGTCTTGCCATCATATTCCCTCATCTGCTGTACGACATACTCATCGATGGGCTCAGTCATGTAGACTACTTCGTAGCCACGCTTCTTGACTCGCTCAACGAACGAAGAGTTGGCAACCTGGTCGCGGTTCTCTCCAGTGATGTAGTAAATGTGTTTCTGGTTCTCCTTCATGCGTGAAACATACTCTTTGAGGGAGCACGCTTCGTCACCAGAGGCCGATGTGTGGTAGCGAAGCAGGTCAGCCAGCTTCGACCTGTTTTGCGAGTCTTCGTGGATGCCAAGCTTCAGGTTCTTGCTGAACTGTTCGTAATACTTCTTGTAGTTTTCTTTGTCCTCGGCCAGCTCTTCAAACAGTTCAAGGCATTTCTTAACTAAGTTCTTCCTAATTACTTTGAGAATTTTGTTCTGTTGGAGCATCTCTCGGGAGATGTTGAGGGGCAGGTCCTCGCTGTCTACAACACCCTTAATGAAGTTTAGGTACTCAGGGATAAGGTCCTCGCAGTTGTCCATGATAAATACTCTGCGCACATACAGTTTGATGTTGTTCTTGCGCTTCTTGTTCTCAAAGAGGTCGAAGGGAGCGCGGCGAGGTACGAACAGCAGAGCCCTGAACTCCAACTGACCTTCAACAGAGAAGTGCTTCACGGCCAAGTGGTCTTCCCAGTCATTTGTGAGAGATTTGTAGAAGTCACCGTACTCCTCCTGTGTGATGTCATCAGCATTCCTGGTCCAGATGGGCTTGGTCTTGTTCAGCTCCTCATCTTCAGTGTACTTCTCCTTGATGGTCTTCTTCTTCTTCTTATCCTTCTTGTCTTCATCCTCGTCTTCACCAACGTCCTCAATCTTGGGCTTGTCGTCCTCCTTAGCATCCTCTTTCTTCTCCTCCTCAGCCTCATCGTCTGACAGCTCCTTTTCGCGTTCCTTCTCAACAACCAGTTTAATCGGGTAGCCGATGAACTGAGAGTGCTTCTTCACGATCTCCTTAACCTTGTGCTCCTCCAAGTACTCGGATAAATCTTCCTTGATGTGCAGCACAATCTTGGTACCACGACCGAGGGGCTCGCCATGGTCTGGGCGGATGGTGAAGGAGCCACCGGCGGCAGACTCCCACATGTACTGTTCATCGTCATTGTGCTTAGAGTGGACCGTCACGCGGTCGGCGACGAGGTAGCAAGAGTAGAAACCCACACCAAACTGACCGATCATGCTGATGTCCGCGCCGGCTTGCAGAGCCTCCATGAACGCCTTTGTGCCGGACTTGGCGATGGTACCCAAGTTGTTCACGAGGTCAGCCTTAGTCATACCGATACCAGTATCGATGATAGTCAGAGTACCCTCGCTCTTGTTAGGAACGATCTTGATGTACAGCTCCTTACCGCTATCCAGTTTAGACGGGTCCGTGAGCGACTCATACCGGATCTTGTCCAGGGCATCGGAAGCGTTGGAAATCACCTCACGAAGAAAGATTTCTTTGTTCGAGTAGAATGTGTTTATGATGAGGGACATGAGCTGGGCGATCTCCGCCTGGAAGGCGAAGGTCTCCACCTCCGCCGACTGTGTCTGCATTTCTTCCGGCATTTTCTCTGTAGATTTATTCACTTATAACAGGAACTTCACTTATAATAGCGTGGTTTGGAACACGTGTGGAATATCACAGTGTAGCGCGTGTGGTGCGTCTCTTGTAATTTCTCAAATAACGCCGGCGCGAAATGACAGATCGCTTATATAGTCGCGACTGAGGGCGACATCTATGAATGGGTAGAAATTTCTAGATTTGGCGCCCGCTTTTCCAGTGGTCGCGCACCGTCGGCACGGATTTACAACGACTTTTTGCAAAAAAAAAAAACGGTTGTTGGTAAAAATATAAATACTAATATTATTTACTTAGTTACAAGGGATAAAAGCATATAGTATTATGAAGTAATAGGGTATTTATTTCAAATTCATTAAATAATAACTTTAAAGGCCACAATAACAAAAATGAGTCTATGAAATTTTGTTATTTTCAGTGTACGGTGATTTTAAAACATTATTAATATTGTGAATCAACTATCTAAAAATCTAGCAATTTAATTTATGCAATAGTATTTACTTATTAAGACATAACATATTAAACATAAGTATAATTACAATGAATGCACTAAGTGTGATCTAATAATTATTATTGATTTCCAATAAAATTAAGTACCTACTCGATAAAACGCATTTATCATGTTTCGAAGTGAAAAAATAAATCGCTATAGCTTACAAAAACTACAAGGACAAATTTGCTACAAACAAAATTGGCACAATTTATCATAACTATATGAAGAGTTTAGATCAAACACATTTCTATTTGCATTCGCAGTCATTTGAAAACATTCCATATCTGTAATTATCTTTCAAAATGATTCGATTTTGGGTGATAACCAAAAAATGTTTAGAACACCCACTGCAAATGACGTCATGCCGGCGCTTGATACCAGGTGGCGCTACGCTCGATGAAGAAATATTCATCGAATGTTCTGGAACATTCGAGAACATTCTATGAAAATATACCAAAATGAATGAACTTGAATGGAAACATCTCGCCATTTTGCTGGAATAATATCATTATGCTCTATGAACGCCACGAAAAATTTTACATTTGTTATTTTCTTTACAAAATCGAAGAAATAATACTAGATTGACTTTCTACTAGAATGTTCCTACCATATCCGGCATGTAGTTTTTCCTCTCGCCGCCTATAGCGCTAGTTGTTTCCGAAACATCTTTTGTGTGTGTGCGTAGAGTAAATCGATGATGTTTCCTATGATACCAGCTTATGGATTTGAGTAACTATTTTGTAACTTTTTGATATAATGGATTTTAAATTATACATAACGAAAAATAAATTCATAAGTAGGATTTAACAAGGAAATTAGAATAGATGATTTAAAAATGGGCTGTAGATCAAATTAGCAATGTTTGATACAACAGTGTATTTTAAAATAAAATATAAGAAAAGTTTATTGTAACGAGAATGGAGTTAAACCAATATGGGACTTAAAAAAATATCTGTTGATATAATTATTTTTGAGTCACAAAAGTCAAGAGGTACATAAATTATAAAAAAATTCAAAGCTTTTTTCTTTGTCAGATTACACCGTGTTACTTTATTTTCGATGTAATTTGACTTAAATAATATACATATTTCTAGTTATATCAATAAAGAGTATATATTACTTTAGATTATTTAATAAGAAATTATGTAATGTAAGCATAATGCACGTTTAAAGTTACTAACACAAATGTGTACCTTTTTAGTCGTATAGTGTGACAACATGTTCTAGAGTAATCCTAAAAAGTACCAATACTAAACTAAGTATATACAGTACCTACTCTAAAATGAATTACCGGTATTGATCTAATATTAAAACTTTATTTTGGCGGCATGCATGGATGCAATGATAATATTATTATAATATTCGCCATGACTTTCGAGATTTCCTAACCTAACTTTGCCGCTAAAATCGTAATTGTAGTTTTAAATAAAACAAAAGCTATTGTCCATGATTTAATGACTAATATAGCATTCTAAATTATATTTATCGAGAAGAGATTTATGAAATACTGGACAGTCTTATCCCAAATATGTATGCAACAACTGTCTACTAGGCTAGGGGGTCCCGGCCTGATTAACCGGTTATTTTATTTTTAACACGAGACCTATATTGATGCACCTTTTAGTCAAATAGCCACATAGGTAATTTAACATGTAAAATAATTAAATATTAACGATGAATGCCTGTCATTCAAAATCGTTAGCAGAAGTAAAGAAATAAAATAAAAATGTCAACATTCGGCATGTAGAAATTCCCACGGTCATTTTTCAGAATAAAAAAAAAATGGCGGGATTTATGTAGTCGTATCGTGTTTGAGGTACCACCCTACAGTTGCGGCTATGGAAGGGAGGTTAGACAAGGTCCTTGCCCTGAGGAACATTCTAGAACATTCCAGAAAACAGTTTGTATTGATTTCTTTTCCGTTTCAGCAAAGCGTGCGTTTGAAAAGGTCTAGTCACAGTGAGGTTATATACTTACTCATATTACATTATGGCTGATGAAATAACGTAGTAATTCTCATCTTGTCTAGCGCATATCAAATGAATGCAAAGTAAGTAGGTACCTAGGTAGGTATATGAATATATTTTCTTACTTAAGTATATAATACGAACATTATGTAGGTACCTAAGTAGTTTTTGCGTTTTAACGAGGATAATTTTGACGACATATTCATAAATAAATATAATTATAGCTCGTATTTATATTGATAAAGAAATAAAATAAAAAAAAAATCTATTTTAAAGTAATTATATGTACAAATCTTTTTTTAAAAAAGTAGTAAGTAATTCCTTAATTAAATATCAAATTGTACTAGGAGAAAGTCCCATTAGTAGAATACCTATAACATGTTAGCGTGTTTAGTTACTATAATTATACTTGAAAACAGTGCAGTGATAAGTACTTACATCTTAGAAATTAATGAGAAGGGAAATGCTGGATCATAGACAAAATGAACTTAGAAGATTGGTGATTATTGGTGGGGGAAAAACTAAACATCATTTGTTACATTCATGTTACACTGGACTTCTATGGAAAGATAAGGTTATAAAAAAATACTAAAATGCCAGCTTATTCTATAATGGTTCCGTTTGATACAGATACAGTATACCTGATAAACTAAAACCTTATTTCCGGAATTTTTTATTAATAAATTCGCTAAGTCTGGGAGTCAGTTCTAAAATAAATGATTAAATAAGAAGATCTTTAGCTATCATTTATTAATTATTTTAAATAAATAAGTATCCAAATACTATTATTTGGATACTTATTTATTATATATTATAATAGGTACCTTGATGGTTGTTATCAACCATCAAGGTACCTATTACTGATTTAAATAGCTAACAATAAAATCATTGTCACATAATCTCAAGTTATATTTTAATTCTTGGTCATTTATCTTAATTTCATACCTACTGGGATGAGTGGATGTTGATGCAGTTTTCTCCAATAGATAGTGCGATTCAAGAGGAAGGTTTTTATTTAAAGTTTCATATTGCTTAGTGCTCACCGTGCGAAGCCTGTCGCTAGTTTCTTAAAAATAAATAGGTAGTACCTACTTAGATATATAAAAAAAATACCTAAACATCTGCCTGTTGTGTTTCAATTAGTAATTAATTATGTAGTTACTTACTTATATTATTAATTCAAATACATTTTCGCTCATTCATTGTTTCTAAAATTGATCAGTTAGCACGGTCATTGCACTTCTTTTTACAAGAAAACATTATTTTACTCTAATAACCTACATCGTGCTGCCAAATTTGTGGGAACGTGATAATTGTCACCACGCCACGTGGTGCTTACACGACATTTAGCGTAAAATATCTACTCCGGACATTGACCCATTATTAGTAGTGAGGAAATATTTTGTAGGCAGGTACGGATAAAAGAAACTAAAAATAAATCGTAGTTACTAGGTTATCCGTAATTTTTTGCATTATGGTTGGTAGGTCGGATAAATGAAGCGGGTAACACTGGACCTAAGGTATTAATAGTTTGGTTGGTTATAGAACAATGTTGATTCAGATTTTGGGTAATCCAAAAAAATATCCTATTTCATCATAATAAAGCTATGTAGAAAAGATGACGAATACTGACTAATCCCTTAACGATTATTAGAAGTTTACCATATCATGATACGAATAAATATAGTTTGATAACATCTCGTGTCGAGCAGAACAATTAACAAATAAGTATACCGTCAATGCTTTGGGTAATATAGATAATTGCACTATTCACATCTAGATGGTAGTGGATTGGTAATTGAGAAAAATCTTTATTACCAACTCCATAGATAATATTCATTTCAAAAAACATTATTTTAATATTTGAAGTGTCAATTTAATTTAAACAATATTTTATTACCTTGAAAAGCAGTTCCTGCATACATAACTAAAACAATTATTCTCAAATTTTCTAGCATGTTAAAGCATTTCATTCCAAGTCTATAAAGTTCCGCTACCAACCAATAGATGGCGCGCATACGCTTTCCCGAATATTCGCCGCGTTTCTCGACCACTCTCGTAAATTCCAAGGCGTATAAAAGTTGTGTTCGCCGCGCCCCCTGCATCAGTTCACTTGCAACTAAACGCGAGTTAAACGAGAGTTCGAGACAAGAAACCAAGCGAAATCCAAGCGATTTACTCAACAATGGCGCTTCTACCGTATTTATTCGACGATTTGAGGCCACGTCGGGTGCGCGATCAGCTCTTCGGGTTGGATTTAGCCGACGAATTGCTAACAGATGTTTTCGACCGACCTACGCTGCACGTTCGTCGCTACCTACGCCCTTGGAGGAACCTGGCGTCACTCACTAAGGATGTAGGCTCGACCATCAAGTCGGATAAAGACAAATTCCAAGTAAACATTGACGTCCAACACTTTGATCCTGAAGAGATCTCTGTTAAAACATCTGATGGCTTCGTCGTCATTGAAGGCAAGCACGAAGAAAGGAAAGACGAGCATGGTTACATCTCTAGACAGTTCAAGAGACGTTACGCGTTACCAGAAGGCTGTAACCCTGAAACCGTGGAATCCAAGTTATCTTCTGACGGCGTCCTGACAGTTGTGGCTCCAAAGTCTTCAGGGGACAGAGATGAGCGTGCCGTGCCTATCACTCATACAGGCCCTGTAAGGAGGAAGGCTCATGATGAGGTGGAAAACGGGGATGCGGAAGAGGAAATGAAAGAGATTGAAGAAAAGTCTCCGCAGAAGAAGCGAAGGCGTTAGTTGTACGTTGTAGTTTTTTAGTTGATTTATTTCCTAATTAAGAATAAGATTAAGACTGATTTGGTTAAGTACTTATCTCAATAAATGTAAGATTTTTCGTAAGTAATTATTCCGTTTTATTTATCTACCCTCTTTATTTATATACATGTATATTGTATACCTATATTCACATAACAAAAAACACATTTAGGTAATAAATTAATAGAATAGTGGATTGAAATTCCACTTGATTATTATTTATAAACTAAAAATAAAGTTAAGAGTTCAGTTTAAACCTGCTTTAAAATATAGGAAAACAATTTGTTATAAGCGTCGACCACGCTACGCCATTGGACTTAAAGCGTGGTCTTATAAATATTAGACGTGGGTGATGTCGCATCAGTGAGGCCCCTTTTCTCTCGTTCCCAAGACCTATCTAATAAAATAAATTGAGGCCCTTTTAAGTGCGAGGCCGTGGGGGAGCTTAAATTTATTTAGCGATTGTGATGAAATTTGTAAGTTTACTCTGAGAAAGGACATAAAAGCCTATTTTTATACCAAAAAATTTACAGATCCTACATAAATAAAAAGTAAGTACTATCAGAGTAAGATCACGAGTTGATAAAGTAATAATGTTTTAGCTAGACAGATATTATATTTTACAAACTTTCTCTATCATAAATCTAACGGTTGTCATAGGAGCCACCATAACAAAATAAAATTAACTTGGTTACCTCCAACAAAAATGCCTTTAATATTTCAAATAACCGATCAAAAAGCACGCTCCTAGCAGCACCGCCTTGTCCCCCACGTCCATCTCCAGGGGAAACGATACCCCGAAATTGTCTCCCCCCACCACGTCCCTCACGCACCACTCCTTCTTAATCTGTCCCACCAGCTCGTCGCCAGACAGCACATCGTACAACCCTCGGCAAGACCTGGGTATAACTTTTAATAATTCCCCAACTCCATTTTTAACTAGGAAAGTGTTACCGCAAATTCTTCCCTGGACATACCCCACAAGATTCCCAGGCGGTGCCCACACCTGGATCTTGTTCGTACAAGGTTTTTTAATTTGGATAACTTCATTTCCATAGTAGTTGAAGATTTTTAGGTTGAATTTACGACAGCGCCGGTTCTGGACAGCTAGAAATATCTTCTGCCCTTCTTTGTTGAATATTGTGTAGCATATTCCTTTTCGCCCTATCACTTGGTGAAGGGCATCCAATTTTCTGGCTACTATCAGCTCGGTTAAAGAGCAAATGTACGCTAAGCCGGGGAACTCTACGTTCACCTTGGGACAAGGCATCCATATTTCAGCATTTTTAACTTGCTTTCTCATCAGTTTAACTTTATTGTTTCATTTTCGTTTTGCTGGGAGCTTCGGCTTTCCTCATGATTTTAAAATAACTTTTCGTACCTTTTTTATACTAAGGTATCAAGTTGACGTAATATTACCAAAAATATGACTGTTGTTATAGACATTTTTATTCTAAATCTTATTCAATGAGAATCCCATTGTTAATGTTTATAGCAAGAACATTGTACATAAGAGGATTATTATGGAAATTGAAGAGAATTTTACAACGTCCGATTTTCGAATTTTGTGACAACCGAAAAGTACTAAAAGTGGCATTAAAGTTTCGGCTGAAAGAAGTCTGAAGTTGAAATGTGTCAAATTGTTTGTGTCATCATCAAATAAGAAGAGTTTTAATCAACAAATCTTTTTTATCACAATTCCATTATTATTATAAATGGATTAATAATTGTATTTAAAAATATATTGTACCTACTAATTGTATTGAAAAAATCTTGATAAAAGAATATTAATATCTAATATTGGTAATGCTTAGAATAACATAGAACAATAAATTAGTATTAAGCGCTACCTATACTTGAAGCTCTACACTAATATATTTTTGCAATGCTTACAGTTAACACCATCTATTAAATTTATGCAGAACTAATTCAGAAAGCCACAAGCGCCATCTCTGTCATGCAGTACACTGCAATTAGTGCTTCAATATGACACTAGATGACGCAAAATCTGATAAACTATAATTTTAAAGCTATTTTAAAGTTATTTCAATTTTGTTGATTACACACAATACGCAAGTATTTTTAAAGTGTAAATCACGCTTAAATACGCTTCTTATTTACTTTTATAAGATTATGTGAACATTTCTGAGTATGATGTTAGAAGCATTGGTAGTTATTAAAGAAGTAATGATCTAAAATTTTACTTGTTAAATACCTTTAAAGTCTAGGTACTTCGAGTATAGATAGAAGGATTCAAAGCAAAAATAAACAAAAAATAAAAGCAGCAAAAAGCCAACGTCACGCGGTGTTCCCAGGCGGTCACCCATCCAAGTACTGACCGCGCCCGACGTTGCTTAACTT
This sequence comes from Glyphodes perspectalis, assembly GCA_951394215.1. Classification (NCBI taxonomy): domain Eukaryota; kingdom Metazoa; phylum Arthropoda; class Insecta; order Lepidoptera; family Crambidae; genus Glyphodes; species Glyphodes perspectalis. Next base: position 9,712,272 of record OX596225.1, on the reverse strand, counting down.
CGGTGATCGGACGAGAACCGGTGTTTTCAACGTGGTATGGACGTTGGCGATAGCCAAGCATAAATTTAAAGCCAGTATCTAACAGTATTCGGTTTTATGAACGTCACCATGGATGATTCATCCAGGATGAAAGCTGTCGTTAGTTTTTAGAAGATAAATAAATTAATAGCGATGATGGCCGCATGTAATTCCAATACATAATTTATTTAAAATAACACCTTATATTGATATCTACACGAATTAAAATTATAGTTTTTAAATGAAATTACTTTGTGACCGTTATTCAACTGATGATTATGTTGAACGGTAATGTTACTTAAATTTCAACCCAAAATCTATAGAAGCATTGCGTATGGACAGTACCTACATACAAATAAGGTAGGTATACAAATAACATTTAATGTAAGGAACATCTAATTGGATATCTATTATAGTCCAAGATCCCACCCCAGACTTACGTGAATTTAGGAAAGATGATTTTTTTAGGATCGGTTGTATAATATAACTAAGAAATCAATGGCTACTCGCTAAGCTGAAAGTGGTGCCGTTTTACAGGTGGCAGGTATCAAAGGTGGAAAAAAAACATGTTTAAGTTAGCCAAGTAGGAAGGCTGGTTTTTATAAGTATATATTAATTAACTATAAAATTTTCAAATATATTTCAGTGAGCCAGCCAGCCATTCCTTTCTAAGTTTATGTTATAAGTATAGCAGCGATCCGCGGTTTCATCCGCGTAGTTCCCGTTCCTGTGGGAATACGGGGATAAAATATAGTCTATGTAACACGGACTTGTAAAAAAAGAAGGGCTCCACGCTGTCATACTATAGCTTGAAGTCACGTTTATGCATGTGTGAGTGATACATATGGACTACTACTATATATCGGATATCTGTCAATTGGAACACTTATTATGTCAATGTGTTGCGTAAGTTGCATCTCAAGTTTAAGCACCTGAGGAGCTTTAATGTCTAGTGAGTGGCGCGAAGTCCTTCTTTTTTACTAGTCCGTGCTATGTAGCTTTCCAATAGTGAAAGAATTTTTGAAATCGGCTCAGTAGTTTTTGAGTTTATTCATTACAAACATACACACACACAAAAAATTCCTCTTTATAATATTAGTATAGACTACCGATTCTAGAAAAATCATCTTTCCTAAAATGACGTAAGTCTGTGGTGACGGGATTTCGGACTATTATGAACATGATTTAACGCTTAGTTAGCAAAAATAAATGACAGTGACAGAATAAAGCAAGAATTCACAAAAAAACTTCTAAGTGATTCTATATTTACTTACTTATAAGCAAAAGTGAGTATTTTTACTTATTATTGACATGTATAGTAAGTTACAAAACTGGCATCTGGCGATTTCCCATGAAATTTTAAAGTTTAAGTCACTGTAACTTGTGAAACATATTGTATTCACTTAATGTATCCTCTATAAAAAATACGATGTCATTACGAGTCAAGGTAAGAAGAGGCATGCTCCGATGGTTCGGACATGTGGAAAGAATGGATGACGGAAGATTAACTGAGCCGCGGAAGGCCCAGGCTCACCTGCCTGGACCAGATTGGTCAGGTGATAACAGAAGGTAATGTTAGGAGTCATAAAAACCGTAGAGCTTGTATGAAAAGGATCATGAATGTTGAAGAGGCGAGTGGGGTGTGTAAGGATCGTGCCATATGGCGTTCGGTTCTCTCTGCCTACCCCGCTAGGGAAGTGGCGAGAAGTTTAGTTAGTTAGGTTAGTTATATAAAACACCCTTTTTAAAGTATAGCTCAAATATTAGCTACCTTCTCAGTTCACTTGAGAATAGTAAATATTATACATTTGGGTGTTAGTTTGTTATGCTATTACGTCGCGTGATCTAGCTAGAATAGGTATTCTGAAAGATAAAGGTTGTTCCAAATAAGAATATAGAATAAGGGCACAATTGACAGGCCCATTAGTCGAGTGGAGACCCTGGCTACGAAACCAAGGGTCGTGGGGTCGAATCCCGCTAGAGGCAAATGTTTCGTGTGATGAACATGGACATTTGCACTCGAGTCATGAACGTTTATAAAATATATAAAAGTATGTCTATCCGTTCACCTAGTATCCATAGCACAAGGTTATAAGCTTAGTTTGGGAATAGGCAATTGGTGTTTCAGTCTGAAGAATATAGTTATTTTATTTATTAATTCCTCTTTTCAAAATTAAAAGCACATTTTAATAAGATTTTTGCATAGAAATACGAGTATATCTTATTCTTTAAAAAAAAAACACGGTATTAACAATATTTTAAAACGAATAGTTTTTACGTGAACGTATTTTAATAGTTGTCGTAGGCCTAATAGTGATTATATACATACATATTTGATTTGATTGAAAGGTATTACTTTTTTTTAAAGTGAAATTTGTCTATAAGAGGTACTTTTGTCGAGCCAAAATGTATACCTAAGTCACGGATTAGTAAAAAAAGAAGGACTCCGCGCCACTAACGAGACATTGAAGCTCCTCAGGTGCTCCACCTTGACACGCAACTTACGTCACACATTGACATAATAAGTGCTCCAAATGACAGATATCCGATATCTGGTCCATATGTATCTCACTCACACATGCGTAAACGCGGCTTCACGCTATAGTATGACAGCGTGGAGTCCTTCTTTTTTACTAGTCCGTGACCTAAATAAATAAATAAATAAATATCCGACTACATCACATACATTGATCTGACTGCTTGGTAAGTAACTTAGGCACTTGTGTTACGGATATCAGAATCAACAGTGGTATTACAAATATATACTTAAATATTGGATATTAACACCTAGACACAGAACAAACACAAGTATTCATCTTACGAATGTTTGTCCTGGGTGGGAATCGAACCCACAACTTGGCAGGGTCACTACCGAATGCGCCATCGAGCCAGACGAAAGCCTAAGTATGATTTGTAGTAACGAGCATATTGGAGCTTATGTTTAATGCCCCTAACACCTGTTGACGTCTCTTTGACCATGAACCAAACAAGACAGACAGATGAGACTAGACAAGTATCATCATCTTCCTAGCGTTATGTCTCGTGCTTAGACGGGGTCCGCTTAGACCATGATCCAGGATTTAGCGAGTCTGGTAATTACATTAAAGCGACTGCCGATCTGACCTTCGTAACCCTAAGAAGGGGAGCCAGACAATTTTTGTATAATGGTTACAAATTCAAAGTTGTTTGAATTTGCAGGTTCCATCACGATGTTTTCCCTCACCGTCGAGCTAGTGGTATAAATATGTACAATGTACATAGATTTGAAAAATCTAGAGGTACATGCCCGGGTTTGAACCCGCACTCCTCGGTTAAGAGGCGCGTGTCCTTACCATTGAGCTACCACCGCTCCCTAGACAAGTATATCATACCATTTTGTTTGTAAATTTATTTTAGTATAGTAAATTTAATCAGAATATACACGTATGTATGTAGTACTCAGGCCATGCTTTGTTTTGTAACGTTTATTTGTAGTCGAGCAGGGGACATGCTTGGATTTGAACCAACCTCCTATTCAATGGTCTCCTTATCCACTAAGCTACCACCGAATTGTTGTATTAACTTCAAGGCGTTTAAAGTTATTTACAAAATAGTACAAGTGAAGTCACATGCAGCTACTTAATTCAACCGCATTTTTATACGGTGAAGTATAATAGTATAAAACAGCATGTCTCTCTTTTTTGAGTAATCGGTTAAAATCAATTTGCGATTAACTAACTCAAAGAATCATACAGTTTGTCTGTCACGCCACGTTTTTGAAAGTGTCACAATAATTAACAACTACGAACACCGTAGCAGGCTACGACGTAGTCGTAAGACGTAACTTAAGTTAGCTTAATAATATATTTTTGGACTTAATCTAAATTGTTTAGTTTCTTGTCGGTTTCTTCCCGATAGAGTATACCATCCGAACCGGTGGTAATACTTCTTTTTCTGTTTAAATTGACTATTTATAAGTGCTTTTTTGAAGCCTATATAAAAAAAAGATTTTGAATTTTTTTATAAAATCAATCAATAAAAAAATAAACAAAAATAAAGTCCAACAAATGTCGACTGGCAACTAGTTCGAGCAAGTCTACATTTCTACAACAATCCATAGTCACGAATCCAGAAAACACAAGTACAATAGACAATGGAGTAACACAAAACTTAATACGGGGAGGGGAAAAATAATAATATACAGTAGGGCCAAATCTCCCTATTTCTTATTAGGAAAATCTTTAATTGAGTTGCCTCCATTGTGTCCTGCATGTGTGCTCACACACACACCCTGAGACAAACACTCGGTTCGCATTATATAAATAGTTGTTGAGATATATAGTAATAAAGTATAAATGATGGAACTAACATATAGGAAAATATAATATATTTGTTCGCATAGCTACGACTTGAGCTATATATATTACTCGGTGATGGGACAGGGGTGGGGTGGAGTCGAGAAAACTTTATTTGGTCCATTAATAAGGAGTTATGGGAGCTCTTATAGAGGGCAGCACTTGGTATTTCATGAATTTATCATACATACATAACGTCACGCCTTATTTCCATGGGGATAGACAGAGATCACGTACTTCCATTTGCTACGATCCTGACGCACACCTTTCGCTTCTTCTACATTTATAAGTTTTTTCGTACATTTTTTTCAGAATATATCACAGTTAATATAATACCTAATTTTGCACGCGGCTACGTGGAATTAAGTCTGTTATAAAGACTATCGCATGTTCTGTGGGATCTGCCAATTTTCGAGCCATAAAATGTAGCCAACGTCCGTTGGGTTCTAACCTCAGGATTCAAACTTTAAGATTTTCAAAACTCATTGCAATCGGATTTTTCTTTCGTATTTATAAAATTAAGTTGGAATTCCAATACTAGAAATGTTGTTCGCATTAATTATAACTTGTATCACTATCTATACCATGTTTTAGGTAAAGAATTATGTATTATTATTAAGTCTTAGTAGATAGAAGGCCAAATCAGAGATGGATGGATTGTGTGAAAGATGATATGAGTGAAATGGAAGTGGATAGCTTTATGACGGCTGACCGGGACGTATGGAAAAGGAAGACATGCTGCGCCGACCCCAGATGAACTGGGAGAAGGGCAAGAGGATGATGATCATTAAGTCTTAGTACAATCCGCCGAATGTGTTACACATTTTTTCAAAATGCGTTGGCATATGTTGAGCATGTAGCACCGGGAATCAGTAATCACAAAATGATAAATAATTAACTAAAGTCATCATAATACAAAAAATATACATAAGAACCACAGTTATCACATTCTTTTTAAGTCCCAGACCAACGTGGGACAAGAAATAATATATCACAGAAAAAATATAATTTATGAAAAAAGGATGGAATGTCGTCGTGATTTAAGGCCACAATTCCTGAAGTGGTCAGCCAGCTAGCACCTTAACAACTTGTAGCCAGAAATACTAATATAACTCAGACTCAGTTAGGGAAGATAGAACAATGTCGCCAACATACCTAATTATAAACGCGGTAATAATTGCGCATTAAAGCGCTTTTAATGAGTGAGGGCTACTATAAGACTGAAGACTTATTGAATGATAAGCATATATGTTTAACTTCATAATGAAGTGTTCACCTGCAGTGTTGTTACCTATTAAGTGTAAATTATTAACTACAATATTGTAAATTTTAGCATTTAAATAAAAGAGTAACTATCGAGTTTCTTGCCGGTTTCTTTTCGATAGAGTCTACCTTCTGAAACGGTGGTAATATTTACTTTACTGTACACATTGACTATTTATAAGTAATTTTGAAGCCTATATAAATAAAAAGATTTTGAATTTGAATTGAATTTTAATTTACACAAATTTTATTCACCACAATGCAAGCACGTTATAATATTTTCATTTTCTGCAGCGCGGTATTACAAAACTCATTTCAAAGTGAATTCGAGTTCAAACGGGAGGCGTAGCACAGTGTCACAAATATTTAACCGGTCTAGTATAGTAACTAGCAAAAAGAGTGCTCGTATAGTTTTTATCATTCATATAGTTATTGTGTAGACGACGAGCCATTTTTGTCCCATGTTGGTCTGGGACTTAAAAATAATGTGCCAACTGTGGTTCTTTTCTAGCATGTCTTAAAAGGCAACTAATGGTATATCGGGTTTTGGATGGCGACAAGCTAGCCACTTGACACTACTTTTTCACAATTTTTCATCTAACCTAGCCCAGTCTTATTTTTAGCTGAACGTGGTTAAAGGGGCATCAAGCCTTTTACCCCTTTTGATTACAGGGGTGATGTTATGATAGATAGTCTAGACATGAATTTTAATTAACTATGTTAAAGTCTAAATCTATAGGCCTGATTGTTTTAAAGTAAAAGTGTAACACAAAAATTCATACGTCGTCGAATAGTTTTTTTTCGCCCTTATAAAAAAGCCTAGTATGTCATTACTAAAAAAAAAAATGTAAAAACAAGGAACAGCGACTCCACCGCGCCCTCGTCCAGTACACACATACGAAGCGCGGCGCTCCGTCTTAAGGACGACATATGAAGTAATTTTTTTCCAACCGCCACGCGACCCTTATTCCACCCTACACCCCAGACTGAAGGTTCAAATTCGCGTTGTCCGCGAAATATTTTTTCCATTTCATATTTACGAATATGCCCCAAATTCCCCAAAAATTAGAACCGTGAAAGCTGAGGGGGGTGGGTGTGTGGGTAGAAGAATTTCTGTACGCACACACCCGCGTGGGGGGGGAGAAATGAGATAGTAGATAGTTTTAGAGAAAGAGAAATATTACGTTGAGACCGTTCGGCTCGTCAGCGGTTTGATTTCTTTTTAATTTTTCAACTGCATAAGGGCGACGTCATGCTGCAAATAATTGTAAGACAGGACAAGTTTACAAGACCTAGTTAGTTTAAACATTGTTAAATACCCTAAATCATCAAAAGTTTGGACTGCTAACAAGGATGACGACACCATTAGTGATTCCAAAACATACTCTAGTAAGGCCTGTTTTTGGTTAGGCAAAAATTACCGAATAAATATAAAGTCTATCTATGTACCTTTATGTGACGTCATTCAGTATTTATCTTAGAATACAGGCGATCATATATTTTAAAAATGATCTATATTCAAATGTATTTGATACATAAGTTGACATGTTAATGATACGTATTCAACAAATAAATGTTGAAAAGCTAGCCTTAAAACAACACAATATGTATTCATAATAATCACATATCACAATAAATCAGTCATAGTTTTATTGCTAACTAGCAGCGCCCTGCGGTTTCACCCGCATGGTTCCCGTTCCTGTAGGAATATGGGAATAAAATATAGCCTATGTTACTTCCGGATAATGTAGCTTTCCAATGGTGAAAGAATTTTTGAAATCAGCACATTCGTTTTTGAGTTTATTCATTACAAACATAGACACACACAAAAATACTATTATAATATATTCTCTTTAAAATATTAGTATGATAGCGACAGTGAAAATGGAAGTATGTGATCTCTGCCTACCTCTATGGGAAAAAATGTGAGATTATGTATGTATGTATGTCAACATAAATACCTAATTCCAAGATACAATTTATCTATTCAAGCACATATTGTTTAAGACCCAAAATATTTCAACAATTTGAATTAAGTACTATCAAGTTCTTTTTATAACTTGCTTTGTAAAAACATTTATTAGTTTGTCAGTTGAAACCTTTACGTAACACTTGTCTTCATTCATCTTCCTAGCGTTACGTCCCGTGCTTAGACGGGGTCCGCTTAGACCATGATCCAGGATTTAGCGAGTCTGGTAATTACATTGAAGCGACTGCCGATCTGACCTTTGTAACCCTAAAATAGGGGAACCAGATATTTTTTTTGGATCATGGTTATAAATCCAAAGTTGTTTGAATTTGCAGGTTTCATCACGATGTTTTCCCTCACCGTCGAGCTAGTGGTATAAATATGTACATAGATTTGAAAAATCTAGAGGTACATGCCCGGGTTTGAACCCGCACTCCTCGGTTAAGAGGCGCGTGTCCTTACCATTGAGCTACCACCGCTCCGCTACGTAACACTTGTCTTTATCTGTAAAAAAAATATATGGAAGGATTGCGTTTTGAAAGCTCGTAAAAGGAACGTCGAATGATTGGTGGTGTCGTTTATACTGCATGGATAGTGACGTCACTAGTTGCTTGAATATACGATGTTGGAGTTTTGGATTTAAGAACCATTATTTCTTAATGTAGAGTGGTGGTAGGCAGTTATGTTAAGGTAAACGCTTTGCGAGGGGTGTTTGTTCAAACCCCGGCACGTACCTTTGAATTTTCAGATTGAAGTACGTTTTTAAACCACTATTTCGGCGTAGTGCTATATACCAAGATCTAATTTGTCTCGTTCCTCTATCTAAAAGTTATGAGGATTGTCACTTTAATCAAACTTACATACATACATAACATAAAGCCCATAATCCCCGAAGGGGTAGGCAGAGTCAAAGGGGCAGCATGCCCCTTCAACCACATTCAGCCTAAAATAAAGCCGGGCTGGGTTAGATGGAAAATTGTGAAAAAGTAGTGACAAGGGGCAAGCTCGTCGCCTACGCAATCACATACCTAAAACCCGATATACCATTAGTCGCCTTTCACGACATGCTAGGCAAGCACAGTTGACACATTATTTTTAAGTCCCAGACTAACACGGGACAAAAATGGGAAATTAAAATGTTTGTCTGAATGTATGTAAGGGATGTTTATCTCAACAACTATAAAATTGATTTGACTGTTGCAGAACTTTTTTGTTTGCATCTAAAGGAAAGGGGGTGTAATATAGTTAAAGGGGTTGCTATGTTTAAAGGGGGTGGAATTGAAAGTTTCACAACTTGACTTTTAGAATTTGAGGGTGTGTAGGGTGTCAGAGGAATTGATTTTACTTGCACTTTTCAAACTTTATTTTCTTTCTGAGTTAAATAATATTCTTGGTTATTTTTAGCTATTTTTTAACCGACTCCAAAAAAAAGGAGGAGGTTCTCAATATGACTGATTTTTTTTAATTTTTTTTTTATCATTATGGGAGTGATGTTATGTATGTATATATTCATTTCGTAACAAAGTCAAAGCACATCCTAAATTATTATCAAGAGAAGTCCATCTTGTACATACATTACTTAAATTTCTCATATCTCATACATTAGTAAGATCATCATCATCTTCCTAGCGTTATGTCCGGTGCTTAGACAGGGTCGGCTTTAGACCATGATGCAGGATTCAGCGAGTTTGATAATTACATTGAAACGACTGCCAATCTGAACTTCGAAACCCTAAGATAGGGGTACCGGACAATTTTTGGATCATGGTTATAAATCCAAAGTTGTTTGGATTTGCAGGTTTCATCATGATGTCTTCCGTGACCGCCGAGCTAGTGGTATAAATACGTACATAGATTTGAAAAATCCAGAGATACGAGCTCGGGTTTGAACCCGCACCCCTAGGTTTTGAGGCGTGTGTCCTCACCACTGAGCTACCACCGCTCCCGCTCATACATTACTAAGATAAGAAGAAAAAATAAACGCCAAAGATATGTACCAAATTAAAATATGCACGGGAATCGAACCCGCGCCAGAACTATCGACTAGCCACGAGGGTCGCTGAGATGTATGCAACAGAAATAGGGCAGTAGGAATTTAAAGAAGAGTCAAATAACCGCCCTGGGAATAAAGGGAGGGACGCGGCGGGCCAGGAGAGAGGCGGGAGGTGCGCTTGAGGCTTAAAAAATAGTTTAGTAAAATTACAATTCAAAGTCAAAGTCAAAGTCAAAAGTCAAAATCAAAAATAAATAAATGTGCTTCTTGCCTAGCATGTCTTTATAAACCTAAGTTATCTTAAGTTGGTATTAAGAATTAGAATGCACCAACTGTGTGCTAAGCATGTCGTGAAAGACGACTAATGGACTATGTATTGGCTATTGGGTTTAGTAAGTCATTAATTAATCCATCATTCATAAATACTAAGTCAAATCAACAAAATCCTTTGCAACACTAAAATTTAACCAAGAAATAATTGCGTTTTGAATAGTGACTTCTTTTTGTACGGTCGGCTAAAATGCTATTTGATTATACACCGTAATAACATGATCTGAGTCAAACACAATTGATTAACAACTCATTAGCTAACATCACATAAGTAGTTTACCCACAATAAAATATATATCTATCTCGAGAACAGCTGAAGCGATTTCGCTAATTCTTTTTTATTTGTGTTTGTTAATATCAGGTGAAAGTTCTTATGAAAGAAAAAAATAAAAAGTTGCACAGAAAAACAAATGGGTGTTGAAAATCCGAGAAAGGGGCGTTACGAAGTGCGCCGGGTCAGCTAGTTTATAAATACAATCATACATAATTTTCCAAACTCATCACCATTCGTTTTGGCTTACGCGCTTGGGTAAAACAGCGTCTCCAATCCGAATACTACGAGTATGAGCGAGTATAATGGGGCCACTAAATTCGCGAGAATGGTGATTCTGGATATTCGTTCAGAAACTATACCTATTTTAATTCTTTATGCGGATTCTTCATAGTATGTATTTCATAAGTAAGTCAAGTAAATTTATACACCTTTCCTCCTGTTAATTTCGTAGTAATAGTATAGTACTATCTTCTGCCTGCGGCTTCGCTCGCGTGATACATCGTTGAAACATAGCCTATATGTTATTCGGGTGTATGGGCTATATTCTAAAGTTTCATTAAAATCCATTTAGTAGTTTTTTTGTGAAATAACAAACATCCATCCATACATACAAACTTTCGCATTTATAATATTAGTAGGATAAGTAATGTTTTTTTTATTGTATTATTGAAGCACGAAAGTTTGACGGATCCTAAAGGAAAATATAAAATTCGTAGAGATATTAATATTTACGACGACCTATTCTATTCAGCCTCAAATACTTCCCACATATTTCTTTATCGGACTTTGTAATTTTTTTTTGTACACCTGCCCTGAATTGTTAAAGATATATATATACTTACTTACTTACTACGCTGGCTCAGCGACCCGAAGTGGGTCTTGGCCTCCGACATTAAAGTAAAATGGCGGAATGGCGTTCTTTAATGTCGAAGATATATATATGTATATATATTTTATAAATTAAGTAACTTAATATTATGAATGCGCAAGTAACTCTGTCTGTCCGTTAAGTTAAGTTCACACCCAAATCACTTACCTAATAATTGTGATGTAAGGTATGTCACAAGTTTGAAACCTAAGAAAGGATGGGCTATTTTTTAGCCCGGAAAATTTTCTAGATCCCTCGGGAACAACGTTAGTCTCTGTAACGGATCTAATTCAGAACAAAAGTTAGTAAGATTTTCAGACGATTACCTACTCAAAAACTAAAAAGACTTAAATCAGATTACGGAACATCGCAGCTCTTAAACGTCATCATCTTCCTAGCGTTATGTCATGTGCTTAGACGGGGTCCGCTTTGAGTTAGACCATGATCCAGGATTTAGCGAGTCTGGTTTACATTGAAGCGACTGCCGGTCTGACCATCGTAACGTAGGGGAACCAGACAATTTTTGGAACATGGTTACAAATCCAAAGTTGTTTAAATTTGCAGGTTTCATCACGATGTTTTCCTTCACCATCGAGCTAGTGGTATAAATACGTACAAGGATTTAAAAAATCCAGAGGTACGTGCTTGGGTTTGAACCCGCACCCCTCAGTTATGAGGCGTGTGTTCTTATCATTGAGGTATCGCATCTTATAAACATGACATTATTTAAATGAATTTTAAAATTTAAAATTTTTACAGTTAGTAAAGGAATAGTGTTTTGTTTGTCTGCCATAGATTATGGCGTATTTGATTTTGAACGCAAATGGATACTATTTGATTTCGTAATCAGTTTCAAAATTATTAAAAACGTTAAACATCCTTTTTCAGCAGTAGAAATTTTACCTCTGTGGCCCTTGCCTAGCATGTCGTAAAAGGCGACTAATGGTATATGGGGCTGTGGGTGTGTGATTGTGTAGGCGACGAGCTAGTCACTTGTCACGACTTTTTCACAATTTTAAAACTAACCCAGCCCAGTTTTGTTTTTGGCTGATTGTGGTTAAAGGGACCTGTTGCCCCTTTGACTCTGCCTACCCCTTCGGGGATTATGGGTGTGATGTTTTGTTTGTTTGGGATTCGTTTGGTTGTAAAGATTGTTAGCGTTTGGTTCGATAAGGCTGTTTTTCAAGACTGATTTTGAAATTCTGAAATTCGAACTAAAGTCTATTCAGACTGGCCCGTTGGTCAAGTGGTTAGAAAGGGTCTCTGACCAGGTTCGAATCCCGCTAGGGGCAAATGTTTCGTGTGATGAACATGGACATTCGTACTCGAGTCATGGATGTTTACAAACGTATTTAAGTATGTCTATCCGTTCACCTAGTAGAACACACATAACGCTTAGTTTGGAACTAGGGAATTAGTGTGTCAATCTGGAATTTATTTATTTATTTATTCGTGATTCGATACGAAATACGAACTAAATTTGAAAAAAAAAAATTTGTGTTCGCAATCGTATTTTAAATTAGTTTGGATGTATCTGACGTATTCATACTTTCTTGCGTCTGGATTCTCCTGGATAGACATGTTGTGTTGTCCAGCGACAGGGTCGCGTGTGCCACACTCGTTCCCCTGGGAACATGTGAGGTGTCACGGCCTTTAAGACAAAATGCGGTTTATCAAAAACAAGGGAATTGTGTGTTTAACCCGTGATTTGGTGGACTTGGTGCAAAAAAAATAGGCCTCAAATGAGGTTTATTTTTAAGGATAACATTGTCAAAGTCAAATTCAAAGTCAAAATACTCTTTATTTATATAGGTTTGAAACAAACACTTATAAATCGTCAATTCAATAGGAAAATCAACTAATAATATGAATCTACCACGGGTTCGGAATGTTGCTTCTACCGAGAAGAAACCGGCAACATATTTTAATGCATTGGGTAATTACTCTTTTCAACAACATATTTTAATGCATTGGGTAATGATGTCACTTTATTATGTATTGAGCATGGACTAGTAAGAAAAGAAGGACTCCACGCTGTCATACTATACTCGTAGTGGGACGCCAGGTTTATGCGTGTGTAAGTGAGATACTTTAGGAAACCATATATCGGATATCTGTCATTTGTAGTACTTATTAAGTCAATGTGTGACGTAAGTTGCGTGTCAAGTTGGAGCACCTGAGGAACTTCAACGTCTAGTTAGTGGCGCGAAAGTCCGTGGTATTAAGTAATATTTAATTCTCATAAGAAAAAACGGTTATTCAAATGTACAACATCTAACCTAGGCCGATATTAATGTAAGCTTATCTAAAATCAAAACTGAATAAATCGCTTTAATAATATAAGAAAAAAAATGGTTATAATAGACAATATGACTAAAAAATCATCCCTATTTCGTTCGCAGAAAAAAATTTCGAATATTCCAAGTTTATTCCAAACTTTTATATTCCGGTTATGGCCCCGCCTAGATATTTATTTATCGGATATCCGGTACTTTTTATTATGGTTCCGGAGCTTTAGAACACCCTTAACTTTGACCATCGTATTTACAATCACAGACAAAATGAGTAACGATGAGTTGACGACGTTCAATTTTAAAAGTCAAGCATCTATCGCGTTGGCCAATTTTTGGATGGGTGTCCAAACGCCGACATCAATAATCATGTTTCTCTTATAATTTTGGTTACAAATGCTTTCATGGATCTGAAATACTTCAATTTAAAATATATCACTGGTTGTTTTAACGGACTCAAATAATGTGTTTATTATTAATATTAATTTTGACTATGAATTTATGTTAATTACTTATTGTTATTAAAATACAATGAATTGCTACGAAGGTTTTGTACGTGATTACTGTCTTATGACTTCGCGAATCTTGTTATTCAACTGACTGAAATTAATTGCTTTTGATGGTATTAACAGTTAAATTCTATATGTAATTAAAAAATAACTAGAATATTCGAAATCACATCAATTACATTGTTATCTATTATTTATGTCCTGAAATTTATTTGTGGGTCGTGTCATTATTTCTTTTTAATATGTATAATCGGCTATCAAACCTATTTATAGAATCTATGTGATCAAAATCACGTTATTCGATTTGATATGTAGTAAATTGTCTGAATATTCCTTAACCAAAGCTATTAAAAATCAATCATGTAGCTATTTAAAAATAATATCGTTTAATATTTGTTCCTACTGTCCTCATTTAAAAATCCAATTCCGGTATTAATAATGTGTAAATAATATTATAGATTTAATTTTTCCATGTTTAATTTTCTAGAAGATTCCATTTGCTTTTGCAGAACCATTGTCATTCGAATTTAAAAACGGATGGAATGCCCGCACCACGCTTCTACCGCCAATAAATTAGAAAAAAAAACTAAAGGCCTGTCAAAAAAGTCCTGTAGCAAATTTAAAATTCGCGCCAGCCCATCAATCTCCGGCCGGTTTAAAAAGAAAAACAATGAGCAAAGGAAAAAGATATCTTCTTTTTCTTTAAAAAAAGCGGCCGGGTTTAAAAATCGAATCAGGCCTCCGGCCTTGAGAAAGGAGGCTCTCCTCTTGCCGTCAACATATAAATCATATTTCTGGAGAATTTTTAAAAGTCCTATTGCTTTCGCGTATTTGCCATGTACTCCCCCTGGGGGGGTGGGTGGTGTGTACTTACCCCCTCGTTTCCTAGTTCTCGTCGGGTACAGGGTGTTCCGATTCTGTTGCTTGGCGGCGTGGCCTTGAGAGTTAGGTATTGTTAACGCAATTTATTTGTTCTAAATAAAGTAAGTAGGCTTGGCTATTCGTGTTTGGGCTGAGGTAAGCGTTTGACTTCGGGGCTCGTAGGGAGTTAAAGGGTGAGAAAGAGATTTTTCGTTCAGTAATTATAGCAACAGAGGCTGTAAATGTGATGAAGTATAGAATAACTAGCTTCTGCCCGCGGCTTTGCTCGCGTGGTACATCGATAAAACATAGCCTATATGTTATTCGGGGGTAAGCTATATTATTGTAAAGTTTCATTAAAATCCATTCGGTAGTTTTTGCGTGAAAGAGTAACAAACATTCTTACATCTTCACAAACTATCGCGTTTATAATATTAGTAGGTAATCTGAGCGCGTGTGTTTAGCTTGTTTGGAGGTGTTTTAATATTCTACTTTATTTCATACCTATTATGTAGATTTGATTTTTCTATTTTTTATAAAAAAAACATCCTTTACTGCCTGTTGTGCTTGGTGAGAGGTGACTGAGAATTCCAAATTTCCAAACTACTTGCAAGGTCAGAAAAGGACTTGTGTCAGGTGTTGCAAATGACCATAGATTATGGTAACATCTTACCTTTAAGTTGGCCATACTTTGAGTTTCCCCATTCGACTATAATCTGATACCAAAAGACATCCCTTCTAGTGAAATGGTTCTTTGATTCCCGGTTAGGGGATAAAATGTTTGTGATGTAACAGCTATGTGTTTCTGGTATATATAATTGCAGCGTTAGACGCTGCAATTATATACTTCACTTTAACTAAATCAGTATTAAAGTCTTTTTAATACAGAAATACGTGCTCAAGTTTAAAACCTTACTAAACACTTGAAATGCGTATCCCATTAAGCCACCACCGATCTCATAATCAGATAGTACTTTTATCCAATATGAAAAAAATACATAAATAAAAATTACCAAAATTAAACGAGAGCACGCCAAAATCCACGCAAGTCGTTTTCGGAGCATCCTGTGTGTTCGCAAGGCGCCGCCGAGGAGCGAGGGCGGGCGGTCGCGCGCCTCGCAGTATATGCGCGGTCGGCAGATGAATCAAATATTTTTTTTGGATTTACTGTCTCTAAGCTAAATTAATATGGCATGTGTTGGATAAGTTATTTAAAGTAAAAAAACGTAAACTATTTAATTGAGCATTTGTGTAATTCGGCCACCTCAATACACTGTGCCGGATGTGTAAACTCACTTTAAAATGTTTTGGCGCATGTTTTCTATACTAGACGAGAGAATCTAAAGTGCATCTCATGGTCTCATGTCTCATTCGGCGGAGTTTTCTGTATGGCACAATATGGAGTTAACTCAATAGACCAATTTCTAGTGTTGGCCAATATATGGCTTTTTGTCTACACCAAGCTGAAGTAGGATGACTATAGTAATGCTGACTAGTATAATTGTAATACTGCGGTAAAAATTAGGAGGCGAACTTAAATACTTAATAATTATCTCCATAAAGTACAATGAAAGAAACACAAACGCGTAATCATTAGTTAAAATTTTCTTCCCATACCATCCAGATTGAGTGAGTCTGGATATATTGAAATGAGCGCAATTTGAACTTGTGTACGGAACTTTTACTTAAGAATGAGGCACACATTGAATCATGATCACAAATCGCTATGTGTTTATTCGGACGTATAAGTTGGTAAGTACACTAAAATTAATTCAGCATCAATATATTTGCCTGTCTTTGGCGTATTATTTTCCGTAACACATTAGTTCAAATATGCCCATACACGTTGCACCAACCTATGGATCTAGCATTAGTCAAATTTGACACCCAACTGTCATTTACGAAACCGGAAACGCGGACTTTATCTGTTTCCCCCGCGTATACTATAACCGACACACATGTGGTGGGGCACTAGGAAGAAAGCGGGCGAAGAAAAAATGAGGGAGAGGAAAAACTAGAGCGGGACGGAAAAGTGGGAGAAAAACGAAAAATTTCACCCCGCGCCCCCTCCCACCGCCCGCCCCTCGCACACGCACACACGCGTAAGCT
This sequence comes from Glyphodes perspectalis, assembly GCA_951394215.1. Taxonomy (NCBI): domain Eukaryota; kingdom Metazoa; phylum Arthropoda; class Insecta; order Lepidoptera; family Crambidae; genus Glyphodes; species Glyphodes perspectalis. Next base: position 9,695,453 of record OX596225.1, on the reverse strand, counting down.
ACGCCGCCCGGCCGGGCTTGATACTTTCACTTTCACTTAATATTTTTCAAGGAAGTAGTTTGGTATCGAGACATGTGTATACTGTAGTGAGTTTTTTTACAAAAAACGACGAATAAGTGTACAGCCTGATGGAAATCGTTAGCGTCCCTACAAAGATATAAGACTCAAGTCTAAGTTTTGTCTAAGCAATGGTCGAATAAATTAAAATACTGTCATTGTTAATCTAAATTGAGAATTGGTTGTTATTTAAAATTAGTTTTTCAAATAAGTGTCATTTTAGTCAAAAAAGTTAACAAATACGAAAAATAGGTGATTTTACTGATTCTCCAATATCATTATTAAAAATATATACGTAATTTTAACCTAGAACATAATCTTTTAAATTTAAATCAGTTGGATATTAATCTGAACTAGATATAATGAATTTTATACATATTTATATTTTAAAATGCGATCACACGTTGGGCGCCAATTAAGTTTGTTAAGTCAAGATTTCTTCGCGTGGGGTACAATCCATCAATAAAATTTAGTAAAGTGTATTCAATTATTTTGTGTTTATATTGAGGTTCTCAGGTGCCGTATGACTTGAAATAGTATTTGATGATCACTTCTGTCAACATACTGAAAGATTTTGTAACTGTTAATGTACTGTAAAAAAAAAATCGATCCAGCTACGTAATATTTTATATATTCGGTGAATATTTTTTAAACCGATTTATTTGTGTTTTTACTTACAAAGTTTACCTTGCAAGCAACAATCCCCCTTGCCTCAAAGCAGTATATTTGACACAGTAATAAAGCAAGCAACGCAGGAAAAATCCAGTCGAATTTGTCCCCATTAGCTTGTAGGCGAAGCAAAAACCCCATTTCCTATTCGCTCACTTCTGGTCGAGGGCAAGTATCAAAGAGGTTCGCTCCTCCGGGAGGCTATTGTAGCATGTTTTTATACCCAAAAATTTTAAGTCAGTAGGCGCTCGCACTCTGAGCGGCTTGTACGCTCTTATTATTATTAATATATATTTATATTTCGTTTTAATTTACAAGTTTTCCACGGTTCATAATTTTAATATTTTTATACCGTTTTATACAACAAAGTGTTTATTATAGATAGGAGTAATTACAACAAAGGAGGGACTTTTTTATCATCGCGGTAACTGGAGGATTCTCGCCGAACGGAAAACAACGTTTAAGTTTGACAGCAAGTTTCCGGTGACAGTTCGCGGATTCGAATTTTAAAATTGACGTTTGAATCAACATGGCGGAGTGTGCGGCCGGCGGGTTCGTCGACCTCGCTGTATCGGAGCAGTGAGCATGATCAACTACCAGGATATTTGACGATTGTTCTATCCGTGAGTATTGCTTTAAACTTAAACTTTGATAATTGCCGGTTATGTAAGGCTTTGACATCGCATGAATATTGGAGCAGTTAATTTGGTCCGTGTGTGTTCTGTACGCACACAAGCGGGATTGTTTTTATCGTTGGCAGTAAATTAGAGGGGCCGATAGTGGCCGATACCCACTCAGTAGTGTTGGTATTGATTTTTTTCCCTCATTCTGTTAAATTTCATTTATTGGGGGAGCGAACGATGACGTATGCCTGCCCGCTGGCCGGCGCGATGTCTGAAGATATTGGACGTGGTGGTTATTATTCAAACTGTTTGAACACTTGTTTTTGTACTGTTTTAAGCACACTTTTCAGGATACTGGTCGTCGTTACGTTGTGTATGTAAACAGTTTGTAATCAGTTTCAAGGTGATTATTATGTGAACTGTTTAGCATATATTGCGAAGCTGGTCTAGCATAATAATGTATGGCGATTATATTTGAGCTGTTTAACATACATTAGTCTAGACATTTAGCGATTACATACGTATGTATAATGTCTCTTTCAAATTTTGTAGGTACAGGTGAATGAATGAACGACGATTTAACAAAATTTTTCTAGATATCCGTACAATACTATGTAGTCAATCAGTTAGGTCTAGGTGCTAGTTATAAGATCTGTTTAATTTATTTTTGGTTGTTATCTTTCTAGAATGATAATGTCTCGTTTTTAGGGTGTGGAGTGCGATCTAAGATTGAACAGACTAATCAAAGTGGTTGTCATATTGAAGCGATTGCCTTTTGACCTTCGTAAACTTTAAACGGGGACAAATTGGTTCATAGTTAGAGATCCAACGTTATTTGAATATTCAAGTTCGTCATGATGCTTTCCGTGATAGAAAAAAAAAATCTACTCAGTTCAGTTTTAAACTTAGTTACATTTTCGGATTTGAACCAACACCCCACTTACGCGAGACGCGTGATCTTACCATTGAGTTACCATCACTCGATTCCTCCGAACACGAAACCTCAATAAATTACAAACTATTCAAAATATAACTGTTACTAAGCGGCAAGTATACCAACTTTGACCTTTACTATTTGGGGAATTCGGAATTTACATACATACATACATGCTATCACGTCCGCTATCCCCTAAGGGGGAGGAAGTCCACAGAGCAACGACCTCCTCAAACCACATTTAGCCAAAAATAACATTTTAGTTTGATAAGATGAACATTTGTGAAAAAGTAGCGTGTACTAATGGCATCGTCCCATGTTAGTCTGGGACTTAAAAATAATGTGCCAATTGTGTTCTTTGCCTAGCATGTCGTAAAAGGCGACTAATGGTATATCGGGTTTGAGTGTGTGATTGCGTAGGCGACGATCTAGCCACTTGTCAGTACTTTTTCACAGTTTTCCATCTTACTGAATGTCGTTAGGGGGCAAGATGCCCCTATGACTCTGTCTCCCCCTTCGGGGATTACGGGTACTATGATATGTATATACGTAAGTGTACTAGTAGCTGGGTCGTCGCCTAATAACATACTCAATAAATACCTAGTAGACCTTTCACGACATGCTAGACAAGGAACACAGTTGGCACATTATTTTTGACTTTAAGACCAAGATTTTAAAGTAGAAAAAAGTAAGTTCTATCATATCTTTTAAGCTAATAGTAACTATGAGTATATTTTTTTATTACTAGCGATTTCATAATAAATGTGCTTTCTCACCGATGGGTGCGGGCCTGATTTCAGCTAGAGGTGACGTCATAGGCACAGATACTATATCAGCAATGTCTACGATAGGAGGCCCTTATTGAAATTAGGGGCCTCAATGTTAGTTAGCAAAAATCCTTGTAAGATGGGGTTTCTTACAGGCAGATGACATGATATTGCGATTGTCTTTGGTTAGTGCATTGATTGATTTCCTGATATGTACAAAACTCCTGAGCACCTTTCGCTGCCTGGGGTCGAGCGTCCTTTTTAGTACGGAATCCTAAAAAATAATAATTTATAATAATCAATAACCCACAACATCACATTTATTGATCTGACTTCGAGCTAAGTAGCTTAAGCACTTGTGTTACGGAAATCAGATTCAACAGTGGTATTACAATAAATATATAAAATATTAACACCCAGATATAGAACTAACACAAGTATTCATCACACGAATGTTTGTCCTGGGTGGGGGTCGAACCCACAACTCTTGGCGAATAGGGCAGGGTCACTACCAAATGCGTCATCGAGCCAGTCAAAAAAGAAGGAGGTTAGGTACATAGCGAATTCCCTATATCCAAGAAAAGTCTTCGGAGTGGTCATCCATCCAATAATTGATTTCGGCATGCAGTGCTTTACTTAAGTGTAAGTCGATTCATGGACTATACTGTGTGTTACTTGAATGGAAACAAAAAGCAATTCATCATCGATTCATCATCTTCCTAGCGTTATGTGCCGTGTTTAGACGAGGTCCGCTTAGACCATGATCCAGGATTTAGCGAGTCTGGTAATTACTTTAAAGCGACTGCCGGTCTGACCTTCGTAACCCTAAGATAGGGGAACCAGACAATTTTTGGATCATGGTTACAAATCCAAAGTTGTTTGAATTTCCAGGTTTCATCACGATGTTTTCCTTCACCGTCGAGCTAGTGGTATAAATACGTACATAGATTTGAAAAATCCAGAGGTACGTGCCCGGGTTTGAACCCGCACTCCTCGGTTAAGAGGCGCGTGTCCTTACCATTGAGCTACCACCGCTCTTTAATCCATCATCGATTACACTATTACATTTAAAACTAAACTAAACTTCACGCCGATTCCCTAGCGGTAGGCAGAGAACAAATTTAAATTACAAATAAGTAGTTTTTTTTCCCATATTGTAATATCTAGTTTGAAATGTTCCGCGAATTATTATTTACAACGTATCCTGGTTTCCATGAATTTTATTGGAAAGAGCTTATAAAAGTTTATTGTAAAGTCGGACAAGTTCTAAAAACAAATTCCAGAATCAAACAGCTTTTCATTATTTTTATTTTGAATAATCAGTTTTAAATTAATTATTGAGTATAAGTTATGAGGACATTTTTGTAGCTTTTAGGTAGTTTAACGTTATGTTACGGGTGGTTGAAATATGTTAGATCTTTGAACTTTTGCAGAAATCTGACGCCTTTTTTGGTAACGTGACTTAGAATCCATGTTGGTGTGGGAATTAATAATAATGTGCCATGTGTTCTGAACTCTTCTGTACTAGGTATTGGGCTTGTAAGAATATAGGATTTTCCATCTAACCGAAATTAAATTTATTTCGACTGGCCCGTTGGTCGAGTGGTCAGAGACCCTGGCCACGAAACCAGGTTCGAAATCCGCTAGGGGCAAATGTTTCGTGTGATGAACATGGACATTTGTACTTTAGTCATGGATGTTTATAAACGTATCCATAGCACAAGCATAAGCTTAGTTTGGAACTAGGGAATTGGTGTGTCAGGCCGGGAACTGGATTTTTTTTTTTGGTTAAAAGTGTTTAAAAGAGCTGCTTCTTGGACTCTGGCTACTCTTTGTTGGATTGTGGTTGTGATAGTAAGTCTGTACTAATATATAAAGCCGAAGAGTTTGTTTGTTTGCTTGAACGTGCTAATCTTAGGAACTACTATTACTGGTCTGATAAGATTTTTTATTTTTATTAAATAGTTACATACATACATACATAACATCACGCCCATAATCCCCGAAGGGGTAGGCAGAGTCAAAGGGGCAGCAAGCCCCTTCAACCACATTCAGCCAAAAATAGAGCCGGGCTGGGTTAGATGGAAAATTGTGAAAAAGCAGTGACAAGCGGCTAACCTGTCGCCTACACAATCACACACCCAAAACCCGATATACCATTAGTCGCCTTTTACGACATGCTAGGCAAGAACCACAGTTGGCACATTCTTTTTAAGTCCTAGACCAACATGGGACAGTGGGCTGGGTTGGATGGAAAGCTGTGAAAAAGGAGTGACAAGTGGCTAGCTCGTCGCCTACTTAGACACATACCCAAAAGCCCGTAAACCGTTAGTCGCCTTTTACGACATGCTAGGCAAGAACCAGAGTTGGAACATTTTTTTTTTGTCCCAGATCAACATGGGCCAAGTCCCAGACCAACATGGGACGAAAATTAAATAGTTAATTTATATAATATCACGCTACGAAACATTAAACGCAGGTGAAACCACGGGCACAGCTAGTGTGGAAGTGTTCAGACATATAAGTTACGCCTTATCATCCATAGCTAAGGATCAGCGACTTTAACATGATTTATGTCGAGGAGAATATTTTGATTTTGATCACAGGTGACGGAAGTTGCTCGAATTAAAAATTTTGGCCACCCATCTCAGTTCTGAATGAACCCGGGCCCTCTTGATCCTTAGGCGGCGCAAGCTACCACTAAATCCAAAATGTTTTAGATATGGCGCATGGCGCACTACGCAGGACCAGGATTTCGGAAACTGCACCTCAAGCGGTTCTATTAATCTGTGCTTCAAGGCTCATTTTGCTGCTTCGTAACGCAATTCTGAATTAACTCAAGGAGTCAGCGCCTGAGTTACTGTGTTGGTGCAAAGATTTTTGATGAGCTACATCTTGACTGGCTCGATGGCGTATTCGGTAGTGACCCTGCCCCATGCGCCAAGAGTTGTGGGGTCGATCCCTACCCAGGACAAATATTCGTATGATGAATACTTGTGTTTGTTCTGTGTCTGGGTGTTAATATCCAATATTTAAGTATATATTTGTAATACCATTGGTTCTGATATCCGTAACACATGTGCTTAAGCTACTTATCTCGAAGTCAGATCATTGTATGTGATGTAGTCAGATGTTTATTTATTTATTTATTTACATATCTAACGATTATCAATTATGATCGTATGTAGAGCCATGACCAAGCAGATGTTATCGCGAATAATCATTTGTCTGCTTAGTAGAGCTGCCGATTTATCGATAGTTTCAATATCGATAGTACATACATAGTACCACACCCACAATCCCTGAAGAGGTAGGCAAAGTACAAAGAGCGATAAAGCTTCTTTAACCGCTTTTCTTCAATTATTATAATTCTAGTAGGGTTAGATGGAAAATTGTGGAAAAGTGACAGGTGGTTGCCTCGTCGCCCTTCACAAAACTCAATACATCACTAGTCGCTTTTTACGACATTCTAGGCAGGCTGGCAGTAGGTTAGCACCTTACTTACTACCTTCATCCAGGATTAAGCGAGTTTGGTTATTACACCGAAACAACTGTCTATCCGTTTTATTGTTTGTCAATTGTATTTTATAATTTTCTTTAATAATTTCTAAATTTTGTCTGAGCAACTGATTTATTATTATTATTATCTGACTATCTTAATATTAAGACAAATTGGATCATGGTTATATATCCAATTTTTAGGATGTCAAAACAAAAGTATATACAAGTTTATTGCTGTGTATGTCAAATTCCGAGACTCTTGTCTTATCTTGACTAAGATGACTGGACTACCATAGTTATTTTATGTGCTGGTTTTCTTAAGATCTTTTCTCTAAGCGCCTAGGTTATGGTATAAATACACACATACATAGCTTAGAGAAATTCAGAGGTACAAGTCCTATCATTTGTGTCACTGATAACAGAATATCGATAGAATCGATAGTATCTCATTAGTTAATCATTGATCACCTCTCTATACTGCAGTTATTCGCATAAATTACAATTAATTGCTGTGTCTGTTTGTCCTGCTCACGTGAGCGGGTTTTTACTTGCAAAAACCGGTGGCATAGCTCCATGATCGTTTATAACGGAGATTACGCGTTCAGTGGAAGTCAGGACAAGACTTTCTTATTTATGTTGGTTTTGGTTTAATTTATAAAGTCTCTTTAATTAGAAATGACCCTTATCTAGTTAAAGACCGCTCATTGTACGTGATAGTTTGAAAATATATTATGGCAACATAGAAGATATATTTTGACAAACTAAATCGCATGGTAAATTGTTAAGTTAATAACTACAGAATCTTTAAACAAACAAAAATGACGCATCTCTGATTATTTTTAAAACAAATGGTCGCTATTACCCAAAAAGTCCAAATATATCGTAATATAATGTTTGGTTCCTAATATCATCTTCTAGTGGCCGAATTGGCCAGTAACATTATTTTTCTCAATGATCGGTTGAGTTGTATAATATATACATAACATTGAAAATATTGGTACATTTTTTTCATCTTAAAACAACTTGGTTCCTATCGATCAGCGAGATCCATCCTTATAAACGATCATAGACTGCCCGCTTCGTTTTGAATAACGCCGTCCGTCCACCGAGTGTCAATTTACGGCGGCCCGACTGGTCCATTCACGCTCCATCGCTGCCCCGACACCGGCCTTGAAAACTGTTTAGCCTTGTAATTGCGCAATGTACTCGGGATGGGACGACATGCCCGCTTGCTCGGCTCACCTCAGGGAATCCCTTATGCAAACAAGGTCTGAGGCGAAGGCTACGCGACTTTCGACCTTGTAACTTCAATAATAGAGATTGTTTGGAATGTAGAGTCGTTTCTGTTACTGTTTCTCAGTGACGCATAGTGATTTTTGTTGGTGGGTTTTCTGACGGGTTGCCCTAGTGAGATTTTTTATTTCGGTAAATCCGTAGAGTAATTGTAAATTGGAGGAGTCAGCCCGAGGCAACAGTCTTTACTTTGAACTCGATACGGGTAGCGCTAAATATAAAGTCTATTTTCTACTTGTATAGTTTCGAACTCTAGGTAGAGTCTAACATGGAAGTTTTATCCATTGGAAGCTAGACTTACGAAGGTCAAATTAAAGTCGGTTCAACGCAATAATCAGACTAGCTAATCCCAGATTTAGGATCTAAGTTGTGGCTGCTGCGATACAAGCTATTTTGCTTAGTGCAGAGTCGCTAGTTTTAAGAATTAAATGTACCTATATTTTATGGCAATAAAGAAATTATTATTTATTTATTTAAGTGGACCTTGACAACCTAGACCTAGACCTAGACCTAGAATAAGATATAAAGGAACTTTCGAGAAGTTCCTTAGTTTGAGTTTAAATTATGCATTAAAAATTTTTAATGAGTAAGGGCTAATAGAAGATACAAAGAAACTTTAATGACATGGATTTATGGCTTACTTCATAATGAAGTGTTCATCCGCAGTGATATCTAGTCTAAGTATAAATTAATTAAGTTTACTTAATTATAAAATTTAAAAGATTAACTATCGAGTCCCTTTCCGGTTTCTTCTCGATAGAATCTACCTTCCGAACCGGTGGCAGTATTATTTCTTATCTTTTTTTTTTGTATATTGACTATTTATAAGTGCTTTCTTGAAGCCTATATAATTATACATATTTTGAATTTGAATTTGGAGTTAGACAATTGATATTGTTATACAAGTCTCAATATTTGTTCAAAATCTTTCATACCAATTCTGTACTTCCACTTCCAGTTCTCTATATTATTTGACGATGTGTACATAGAGAAGATTCCGATAATTCATGAGAATTCTTCATAAGTCAGTAAAATATTAAAGCCTCCGATAGAGCTGTATTCGTGTTTTGAGTCCAGCGGTTGGATCGTCCTTGAACTGAGGTGAGCGGTGTGAAATTTTTATTAACATGCCTATGGCTATAGTAGGATACGGCGGAGGATAGTGGCAAAGTGGGGAGAGGGGGGTTATTTAGGCTTTAGTATTTACCTCCAAGGATAATAAAATTTATTAATTGCATTAACTAATTCACACACGTTATCTAGATTAGAACATATTCTGTGTATCTTTACAATTCTTCATCTAACTCAGCCCGGTTTTGTCTTTGGCTAAATGTATTTAAAGGGGCCTGCTGCCCTTTGATTCTGCCTACCAATTCGGTTATTATAGGCGTGATGTTATGTATGTATGTATGTATGTATGTATCTATGGAACAAACTAATCCTTGTAGGCGGGGTCGAAAAAAGCCATCCTTATAAAGTATATTGGTTTAAAATTTTAGAATAGTTTCTTTAACCTGACCGGGCATCGAACCCTGATTCCGCCATTTGTAGTTAAGCGCTACCATCCGGACATAGAGAAGTTTATTGTTCTCAATAAACCAATTGATTTGTTTACCTGTTTTTGTAAAACAATAGCAGAATCATTCTGCTATGCGGTTAACCACTAAGCCTAACGCACAGCTGTTATATGAAATGAGAATTTTTCATTGAGATATTGGTTTAATAACGTTCTTACATTCGAAGAATCCAGAGGTACTTGCCTAGAATTGAACCAGTATTCCTCGGATGTGAGACCGTGTCCTTACCATAGAACTGCCACACTCATTTTTAATATTGTTTTGGATTGTATATGTGCCTAGGTGTCCTATATATATGGGGTGGAACTTCAAAATAATTATTGGGTATTAATAAATAATAAATAAATATTAGACTACATGACATCACATACATTGATCTGACTCCGAGGTAAGTAGCTTAAGCACTTGTGTTACGGATATCAGAATCAACAGTGGTATTACAAAAATATACTTAAATATTGGATATTAACACCCAGACACAGAACCAACACAAGTATTCATCACACGAATGTTGGTCCTGGGTGGGGATCGAACCCACAACTCTTGGCGTATAGGGCAGGGTTACTACCAAATGCGCCATCGAGCTAGTCAGTATTGGGTTGATGATTGCATAAAATGAAAGGCCGGCCATTTGACTATAAATTTAAACTAGCTCAATTAAAATGTTGGCTAAAACTGGTTAAGGGTGCTCCTTAGACTTTAATAATAAATAATATAATAAATAAATGCTCTAGACTGACGCACCAACTCCCTAGTCCCAAACTAAGCTTATGCTTGTACTATGGATAGATCTAGGTTAACGACTGTCTAGTCGTATTTAAGTATGTCTATACTTAAATACGTTTATAAACATCCATGACTCAAGTACAAATGTCCATGTTCATCACACGAAACATTTGCCCCTAGCGGGATTCGAACCCGCGACTCTTGGTTTCGTGGCTCTTGACCACTCGACCGGGCCAGTCAACCTTGTCTGTTTGTAACTTGTTTGTACAAAAACTGTTGAACTTATTTAGCTATGCTCTACACAAAATAACAACAACTTATTTGCTATTTTTTTTACAGATAAATAAAATTAAAGTGTTTGTCAGTAATGTCAAAATAACAGGATACTACTCCACATATAGGCTATAGGGTAATTATATCAAAAAGTAACGGTCGAATTGAGAATCTCCTCCTTTTTTGAAGTCGGTTAAAAAAACTATTTTAAAGATTTTGTCTGTGTGTTTGTACCGGATAATCTCTAAAACGGCATAACCAACTTTGACGGGACTTACACTGGTAGATATCTGGTGTTACGACGAGAAACATAAGCTACCTTTATTTTAGAAAAATAATTAGGTTACCGTAAAAAATATTTTTATTTGTTACATTTCGTACGCACGAAATGACGAGCTGCTCACAAATCAAAACTACAAATCCCCGACTCGGCTTTCGTCTAGTTAGCCTAAATTAGTAAAACATACACGATTCTTGAGTCACATTTAGCAGAATATGCGTAATACGTAATACGTGCAGATCCCATTGGAAATAATACTATTATGTCCTTCTATAGTGACTCACGGACAGACATCACAATTCTATTGACGCATATAAAATTGTTATTCTAAGTGGCGACTTTTTATGGCGAATAAACTTAGAGTACATGAGTAATTTTCGGTGGTCATATGATTATTTTGTGTTCCATTTTCCATATAGGTTTCAATTCCAATGTACATACATACATAACATCACGCCTATAATCCCCGTAGGGGTAGGCAGAGTCAAAGGGGGAGGCGTGCCCCTTCAACCACATTCAGCCAAAAATAAAGCCGGGCTGGGTTAGATGGAAAACTGTGAAAAAGCAGTGACAAGCGGCTAACCTGTCACCTACACAATCACACACCCAAAACCCGATATACTATTAGTCGCCTTTTACGACATGCTAGGCAAGAAACACAGTTGGCATATTCTTTTTAAGTCCCAGACCAACATGGGACAGTGGGCTGGGTTGGATGGAAAGCTGTGGAAAAGGAGTGACAAGTGGCTAGCTCGTCGCCTACTCAGTCACATACCCAAAAGCCCGTAAACCATTAGTCGCCTTTTACGACATGCTAGACAAGAACCACAGTTGGCACATTCTTTTTTTTGTCCCAGATCAACATAGGCCAAGTCCCAGACCAACATGGGACAAATTTCAACATTCAATTCCAATGTCGGTAATAATATTAAATAAATTTAACATTACGCCCGTAATCCCCGAAGGGGTAGGCAGGGCAGCAAGCCATCTTAACCACATTCAACCAAATAACCTGATCTGGGTAAGATGAAAAAAAGTAGTGACAAGTGGCTACACAGTATACATGGGACTAATGTTGTACTGGAAATAAAAAAATGATTGTACTGTGTTTCTTAAAAGAGTACTAATGGTTTAAAAGGTATTGGGCGTTTGATTGTGTAAGCGACGAGCTAGCCATTTATCGCAACTTTTTCACAGTTCTCCAAACTACCTAAATGTCTAAAAAATATATCCATTCTTAGGGTTTAAACCATTCACCATAATCGGTCATCACATCAAAAACAAAAAAAAACTTTTTTAGTTTAGGTGTGCAGATGTAACAGACACAGGTATCTTAGGCTTTATTATAAATACTAGCGGGGTAGGCAGAGAGAACCGAACGCCATATGGCACGATCCTTACACACCTCACTCGCCTCTTCAACATTCATGATCCTTTTAATACAAACTAGGAAGATGGCGTGAAGTTTAGTTTAGTTTAGTTGACTGGACAATTAGTCGAAATTCGATCATTATTAGTTTGATTTTTTATTATTATTTATTGAAATATTACATTTCTGCACTCCTTCTCCATATAAACTTTAACTGTGCCAAATCTCATACTCCTCCATCTGCGTAATTCTTCTGAAATGAAGTACAAAGTTTTTGCTTCACGTATTAATTGTATATAAATAATATTAAGGATTGGATAATTTCCTCATAATGCCTTTGCCAACAGCCTTGCGTTTTAAACTTGATATACTATTCAAATTATCTCATTAACCAATAACAAACAAGTTGTCATAATTATATATATAATAAACGAATATTTAGGTCAATACGTACACCATAGATAGTGACGTCAGTTTTGCACACAATTAAACAACATTTTAATTAAATTAGTCAATTTATTGTTCACAACAACCACTTAATCAGCTGGACGTCAATGTCTTGACGTTTTCCTGTCATTTATTGACGTCTTTGATTCAAGAGTGACAGAGATAGACTATATTTACTAAATGTAACATTTTTCTTAATCTATACTTATAATAAATCGGTAGAGGTCAATTCTGTACATGAAATATATTTTCAAAATAACTATCAGGGGGTGATTAGTGATCGATACTGATGCCAAAAATGCAATCAGTAAAATTTTTGTCTGTCTGTCTATCTGTCTGTCTGTCTGTCTGTCTGTCTGTCTGTCTGTCTGTCTGTCTGTCTGTCTGTCTGTCTGTATGTTCCTTATAGAAACAAAAACTACTCGACGGATTTTAACGATTCTAAGTACAATTATTCTTCATACTCCTGGGCAGGTTATAGTATACTTTTCATCACGCTACAATCAATAGGAGCAGAGTAGTGAAGGGAAATGTTGGGAAAACGGGAGAAGTTACTCCATTTTTTAAGCATCCGTCGCGTGTGCAGCCTTAACGGTTAAAGTTACATAGAAATAATGTATGACGGAAATAGTCTTTATAATATTAACCATAAACGCGGGTGACACCGCTGGCACAGCTAGTCTATACTAATATTATAGAGCTGAAAGTTTGTTTGTTTGCTTGAACGCGCTAATCTCAGGAACTACTGGTCCGATTTGAAAAATTCTTTCAGTTTTAGATAGCCCATTTATTGGGGAAGGCTATATAATATTAAACATAAACGCGGGTGAAACCGCGGGCATAGCTAGTTTTATATATCAAGAATACTACTTCTCATGAAGGTGATGTCTTTATACGGCATTACAAATAGATGCCATCTTTACACATTAAATTAAATGGTTATTTATGTCGTATACTAGCTAGCCCGGCAGTTGATCTGGTACATACATACATACATACATATCATCACGCATTGCCCGCTATCCCCAAAGGGGTAGAGTCAAAGGGACAGCTAGCGCATACAACATTCATCCAAAAACAAAATTGGGCGGGGTCAGATGGAAAATTGGGAAAAAGCTGTGTATTGTTTCCAGCTCGTCGCCTACACAATCACACACCCTCAACCCGAGTTACCATTAGTCGCTTTTTACGACATGCTAGGCAAGGAACATAGTTGTCATATTATTTTTAAGCCACAAACTAACATACAAATATATATTTGTCTATTCTATTTGGTGATCTGGTAATTTGTAGAAACAAATTCATGTAAGAAAAGAAAACAAATTTTCGTCCGTTTCTCATGATTTTTTAGATTTCGTGTAAACCCTGTCCTGACATTAATGGAATCACCTATGTATACATGAAGATGTGATCTTGATATTAATCTCACTCTTGAACAAAACAAACCATCTTTTTTTTTTAAGACTTAATTAAATAAGTAATAGCATTGTATTATACGGAACGATCAAATTACGTGACGACATCTAGGAGAAACTAGACCTAAAGGCACAATGCAGGTTAGTTCACTAAGCTCAGCTTAGCTTTAGCTCCGCCGGACGGGAATGGCCTGGTACCCCCGGCTAATCCCGTCACCCCCCCGTTACGAGGGGGGCAGTGCTGCCCGCCGTTTAGGGCAGGCCGGTCGCCGGAGGTATTGTGGATGTCCAGGCTCTGCTAGCACCCATGACACCTCCACTAGGGCGGCCGCGGGGTTTTAGTGGGTAGACCCCGGCCAATACCATCTTGGCCAGAGCCGGGACCTCCTACTCAGTGGTCCCCAGTCCCACACACCCTGCCCCCCAGGTAGGGTGAGGGTGCGAAAAAAATAATAAGTTTTATTATTTTTTTTTGTTATATTTATGGTTGAAACGATTAGATATTCTCACTGCTTCTTGGTGATACGTACACAAGATCATGACAGCTCAGTGGTGGATGTGCCTTACATAAGGGGTGGCGTATCCTAGGACGATACTATCGATAGGACGTCGCTAGCCCCCACAACAAAACTTTGATGTTCTTTATCTTTGTGATTTTTTGTTAATTTGATGAAGCGAAAAATATGTGTCTAGTATTTTTGTATAATCTAACTGACGGGCTAAATAGAATTATAGTTTTTTAATGCAGTCATCATCCCTATTGACCACGCGTTTCATACTTTATGTGCCTTTTCAAACCCGGCCACGTACCTCTGGATTTTTCAAATCTATGTACGTATTTATACCATAAGCGAGGCTGTGAGTAAAAACTTCAAGATAAAACCTGCATATTCAGACAACTATGGATGTGTAACCGCAATCCAAAAATATCTAGTTTACCTATCTTAGAGTTAAAGGTCAGATCGGTAGTGGCTTCAAAGTAATTATCAGACTCGCTAAATCCTGGATCATGGTCTAAGCACTGAACACTACGCTAAAAATAATCTTAATATAATGACTAGCCTCTCCAGCTTCTCTATACTGTAATGTTCTGACCTGCGCATGCGCACCTGACGACCGCCGCTCCGGAAATACCGCGCGAGCCATTTCCGAAATGCATTTCTCACGATCGTTGCACTCTAAGGCCCCCTGAGGGGTATTGTCGTGACTGGTTTTAGGCCATTCAAAACTGGTGGGAGGGGTACGAGCGGAGAAAGAGAGTTCCGGATGCCAGCCCTCGCAAGGTCTAAAGGTATAAATGACTATAGGCAACTGTTTACTATAAGGCAGTATGTTTGTAACAACCATGTTCTAAATCCACGGACTAGTAAAAAAAGAAAGACTCCACGCTGTCACACTAAAGGGTGAAGCCACGTATACGATATGTGTCAGTTGGAGCACTTATTAATGTCAATGTGTGACGTAAGTTGCGTGTCGAGGTGGAGCACCTGAGAAGCTTTAATGTCTAGTTAGTGGCGCGGAGTCCTTCTTTTTTTACTAGTCCGTTTCTAAATCTAAGTCAATGCATGACAGTGCCATAATTAATTCTTAATTATGCCATAATTAGATCTCAATTCAAATCCGTTCAATAGTTTCTGAGTTCAGAGGCTGCATCTATTCATACATTCTTCTGTTGTATTAATTATAATGACGAAATTAATGGAGGACTATCTTTTGTCAGTGGCTTCTCTCGCGTGAATGTAGATTTTGTCAATACAACTTAAACTAAAGTTAGATTACTCACGCCCAATAAAACCACATTTCTTTTAATGATGTTAGGAGTAATAAAAACCGTAGAGCTTGTATGAAAAGGATCATGAATGTTGAAGAGGCGAGTGAGGTGTGTAAGGATCGTGCCATAATGGCGTTCGGTTCTCTCTGCCTACCCCGCTAGGGAAGTGGCGTGAAGTTTAGTTAGTTAGTTATAAATAATTTTGGATTAAAAGTACACTACAACCTTTTCTACACTTCTGACAACGCGTTTGCAAAATTTCACGATAATCGATTGAGTAATTACCACGCGAAAGCGTAATAGACTAATAGACTTTCGCAGTTATAATATTAGTTTGGCTGCTTCTCTCATATCGCAATATTAAACAACCGCTACGTATTGACATCATCAGTCGCATCATGCATATTTTACTGTTTGAATCGTCATCTCATGCCATGGACTAGTAATAAATGAAGGACTTGTGCCTTTACCTAGATTTTCGCACCTACGAAGTTCCACCTTGACACGAAATTTACATCAAACATTGATACAAAATCTCATTTTGACATGCTCGATGGCGCATTCGGTAGTGACCCTGCCTCATGTGCCAAGAGGTGTGGGTTCGATCCCCACCCAGGACAAATATTCGTATGATGAATACTTGTGTTTGTTCAGTGTCTGGGTGTTAATAATTAATATTTAAGTATATATTTGTAATACCACTGTTGTTTCTGATATCCGTAACACAAGTGCTTAAGCTACTTACCTCGGAGTCAGATCAATGTATGTGATCTAGTCTGATATTTATCTCACTTACATATGCAAAAATGTACCTTCAGGCAGTAGTATGACAGCGCGGAGTCCATCTTTTTTTACTAGTCCATGTCTAATGCATATATTAGCCATGATAATGACGTCTCTATGACGACTCGAAACATCAATATTAATGCTTTCCCCACTTGTCATCAACTTATCAAGCAAATTTGCATTTTAAATGCACCAAACTGCAGTTAAGTTACAACTAAGTAGCAGGAAAACGGAGATTCCAACTTAAAATAGCGCTGGGTTTCCAACAGGCAGGTACTTCCTCACTCGACTACGTCATCATACCTGTTATATCGAGTGGTAATGAATGGAAAGTCCACGCTCAGCCGAGACGAACCGTCAGACAGACTGACACGCCTGTTATATAGTTAATGATGTCGGTATTATATCTTAGAGGCTGGGAAAGCCAGTGTGTAGCAATTTAAATGTCTGGTCGTCTACCTCATCAAATGATGCATGTGAGATAAGATGATGAAACTATATTCAATGACGCGGCTTTAGCTTTAAAAGCCGCATAAGAAACTTAAAAAATTATATACTGTAACCTTATTTAAGTTTTGACAAGCTCGATGGCGCATTCGGTAGTGACCCTGCCCCATGCGCCAAGAGTTATGGGTTCCATCCCCACCCAGGACAAACATTCGTATAATGAATACTTGTGTTTTCTGTGTCTGGGTGTTAATATCCAATATTTATGTATATATTTGTAATATCGCTGTTGTTTCTGATATCCGTAACACAAGTGCTTAAGCTACTTATTTCGGAGTCAGATCAATGTATGTGATGTAGTCTAATATTTATTTATTATTAATTTATTATTTAAGTCATTATGTAACCGCTTGTCACTACTTTTTCACAGTTTTCCATTTAAGCCAGCTCAATTTTAGTTTTGGCTGAATGTGGTTAAAGGGACTTGCTGGCCCTTCGGCTCTGACTACCCCTTCGGGGATTACGGGCGTGATGATAAGTACGTACCTTATTTTACTTCCAACAATTGGTGGAGGTCGATGACCTTTACTGACTGAAATTCTATGCACAGTTAAAACTATTGAAACTCGAGGGGCATATGGTAGGGTCACTACTAAATGCTCCATCGAGCCAGTCAAAGACTTTTAAATAGAGCTATGTACGGTACGTAAAAAGCCCACTATATAATACTCTACTATATACCTCATTGTCTATTGCCTACATACATACATACATAACATCACGCCCATAATCCCCGAAGGGGTAGGCAGAGTCAAAGGGGCAGCATACCCCTTCAACCACATTCAGCCAAAAATAAAGCCGGGCTAGGTTAGATGGAAAATTGTGAAAAAGCAGTGACAAGCGGCTAACCTGTCGCCTACACAATCACACACCCAAAACCCGATATGCCATTAGTCGCCTTTTACGACATGCTAGGCAAGAACCACAGTTGGCATATACTTTTTAAGTCCCAGACCAACATGGGACAGTGGGCTGGGTTGGATGGAAAGCTGATCCTAACTATCGTAAATTACGGGAATAACGGGCGTGATGTTATCTATGTATGTAAAAATACGTAAGCATAGTTTCAGACCTGCATGAAAGAACAACTAGAAAAGGGAAACTTCTCTAGTTGTTGTTGTACTGCTGTTGAACTTTTTCCTAGTTGACAATTGAAAATCAATTTATACACTATTAATATTTTATACATATAACATGAACATTAAAAACAATTGCAAATCCAATTAGAATTAATATCTCGAATATCTACATGTCCGGTGGTCAAGTGGTCTGAGGCACGAAACCGAGGGTTGCAGGTTCGAATACCGCTAGAGGCAAATGTTTCGTGTGATGGATGAACATGGACATTTGTACTCGAGTCATAGTTGTTTATAAACATATTTAAGTACATAGTACGTCCATTTAGCACAAGCTTATAAGCTTAGTTTGGAACTAGGGAATTTGTGTGTTAGTCTGGAGATTTTATTTATTTGTGAACTAGAACTACTTAGTTTCCCCGGTTTTGTTCGTGTTAATGTAGTATGCAGATTTATCAATCGAAATCTGTTTTTTTTCTAGATAGAATCCACGCTCTATCCCATTCTGTACTCCGTACAATTTATATGCAAAACTGCAAAAAGTTGACTCGTCAAGTTTTCATATGTTAACTACTCAAACTCATCATCATCTTCCTAGCGTTATGTCCCGTTCTTAGACGGGGTCCGCTTAGACCAAGATCCAGGATTTAGCGAGTCTGGTAATTACATTGAAGCGACTGCCGACCTGACCTTCGTAACCCTAAGATAGGGGAACCAGACAATTTTTGGATCATGGTTACAAATCCAAAGTTGTTTGAATTTGCAGGTTTCATCACGATGTTTTCCTTCACCGTCGAGCTAGTGGTATAAATACGTACATAGACTTGAAAAATCCAGAGGTACGTGCCCGGGTTCGAACCCGCACTTCTCGGTTAAGAGGCGCGTGTCCTAACCATTGAGCTACCACCGCTTATGTTAACTACTCAAACTGTATGTCACAAATATATAAGCTCACATTCCTATTTATAGCATAAATTCCTAATGTTATAATTGTGTAGGATGGCTTATATGAGACAAGCAGCGCCTCGCGGTTTTACTCGCGTAGTTACCGTTCCCGTGGGATTACAGGAACAAAATATATGTTACTCGCTGTTAAATTATATTAGTTTTCTATTGGTGAAAGAATTTTACAAATCGGTTCAGTAGTTTCCTATTCAAAGGTATTTAGCAAATATAAGGCAAATTATATGTATTGAAAAAATATCATCATTATTTTTGCTAATTTGATTAGATGCGTATGCAATGTGAAAAAGAAGAACTAAATTAGAAATTATTCAATGTTGTTTTGCAAAAATATTTTAATCATCCTGACTAATTTGATTTGAATTATTAATTTTATAAATGCGAGAGTGACTTTAGTTTTATTATATACAGCCTATAAGCAAATGCATTATTTAAATGAAAGGTTGTTATTAGGTAGAAAACAAAATAAATTTCTTATAAAATTATCATTTATTAATCTCATCATTAAATTCCTATCACAAATGCACTAAAACTAATAAATTCGTAGCTTCAACTTAAACATAAATTGCAATCTTATTTGGCAGTCAACTTCAGCTTATGAGACAGCCGAAAAATTAATGTACAAATAAATTAAAATAAATTAATCCCTCTTACTGGATACAGCACATGTCGTCAATACATTATCAGATTGGCACTATCTCGTATAAAAATAATGCTGAGTTCATAATCCCGATTCACAACAAAAAATACGTTAACACAGTCTTTGGCTTCTACAGTCAGTTCCCACATGTTCACTTGTACAGATGGGACATGTTGATGCACCGGAACGCGATCCTTGCGTATCCCACGGGACACCTGCTGTCAGCTGGCACGTTGAAGTTATCCTCTTCCTCATTGATGTCGGCCACCTCATCTAAATCGTTGGACGGGGGCAGCACAGTCCTCTTCTTTCTCGAGTTGTCCACGCAGTTCCCGCACGGGATCAGCGGAGCCAGGAGGCCAGGGCTCACACCTTCTCCATACAGCACCCCAGCCTCTTTGAAGAAGTCCCACGTTTGCTTGAGTTCTTCTTCGGTGTATTCTGCGCAGACGCATTCCTCGTCAGCTTTGACGTCCACGAGCGCGACGGCCAGGATAAGAATGGCGAGAACGCGAGCCATTTTGTTTCTGTTGAGGTGTTGCCGGCTCGAAGGACTAGTTGCAAGTGTTTGGACTCGATGGTTTTCCGTCGAATATATATCGAGTCAAAGGGTATTCTCCGGATGATGAATCACCGTTTGACTCACGACAACTAACTGTTTTAACTATTTTCTAATTGTTTTCTTGGTAGTATTTAGTTTGAGGCAAAAACTAATTTGTTTTATTGTTATATTTTGTGTCGTAATAATGCCGCAAGGTTTGCACAATAGTTGTTAAGTATTGTGCGATAATACTTAAGGATGTTTGCAAAGAATTTGTGTTGGGTATTTTATTTAATTGCTACATTGATTAGGATATTTTTCAACTTGGTGAAAATACTTTACACAAAATTACGTAGGTTCATATGATTTGAAATAATAATTGTTTAAAGCTTTTGATTGCATATAACTATAGGAATGACGTTTATTGATTAAAATAAGTCAGTAACTTGAAACTAGGTAATTATATATTTATTATTATTTACATTGGTCGTAAATTGGTGATTTCATATGCACTATAATTAGTAAATATTCATTATTGACAAGCTCGATGGCGCATTCGGTAGTTACCCATTATATACCGCGGATTACGTGTAAATGGGCTTTTTGATACATATGTATTACAATGTGTTACGAAATAAAATAACAAAATTGATCCATGCCAATACTACTACATCTTGTAATTTTGTATAGTAAATAAATATCAGACTTCATCACATATATTGATCTGACTCCGAGGTAATTATCTTAAGCACTTGTGTTACGGAGATCAGAATCAACTGTGGTATTACAAATTTAAACTTAAATATTGGGTATTAACACCCAGACACAGAACAAACACAAGTGTTCATTATACGAATGTTTGTCCTGGGTGTGGATCGAACCCACAACTCTTGGCGCATGGGGCAGGGCCACTACCGAATACGCTATCGAGCCAGTCCGTCATAAATATAATTATAAATGTAAAATGTTGTATATTTAGATGTCTTCTTTCATGGTCTGTTTAATACATACATACATAGATACATACATAACATCACACCCATAATCCCCGAAGGGGTAGGCAGAGTCAATGGGGCAGCAGGCCCCTTTAACCACATTCAGTCAAAAAAAAAAATTTGGGCTGGGTTAAATGAAACATTGTGAAAAAGTAATGACAAGTGGCTAGCTCGTGGCCTTCACAATCGCACACCCAAACCCCTTATACCATTAGTCGCCTTTTACGACACAACACTTGCATGGAGGATTACATATATTTTAAAAACTAAAATCATCCAAATCGGTTCAGCCGTTCTCCAGTTTTAGCGAGACTAACGAACAGCAATTCATTTTTGTATATAAGAAGATATATAGGATAGGAATTCATTGCACATTTGTGTGCGGGTTGACATTCGGGTAGTAATTCCACCTTGGCTTATTTTGAAGTCGAGGAAAAAATCATGCATCTGCAAGCATTGACGTTGAAAAGTAAAGTTAAAATTCTCGGAACTAAAACGCCTAACAGTCAATGACACTTAATCGGGTTAAATAAATTGAGATGTAAGCTATCCTGTCTTTCAAGTTGGATCAAACTGCACACGGTGTGAAAATTTTATTAAAATCGGTTAAGTAGTTTCGGTTGACGGGCTTTTGGGTATGTGACTGAGTAGGCGACGAGCTAGCCACTTGTCACTCCTTTTTCACAGCTTTCCATCCAACCCAGCCCACTATCCCATGTTGGTCTGTGACTTAAAAATAATATGCCAACTGTGGTTTTTGCCTAGCATGTCGTAAAAGGCGACTAATAGTATATCGGGTTTTGAGTGTGTGATTGTGTAGGCGACAGGTATCCATCTAACCTAGCCCGGCTTTATTTTTGGCTAAATGTGGTTGAAGGGGCTTGCTGCCCCTTCGACTCTGCCTAACCCTTCGGGGATTATGGGCGTGATGTTATAAGGTATTTATTGTAAGGGCCATCATTCCATGTTATATTTTATAACTTTCCTTATATAAATGATACCTATATGATGTCTATAGTATAGTAGATTTGTCCCATGTTAATCTAGGACTTAAAAATAATGTGCTAACTGTGTTTCTTGCCTAGCATGTCGTAAAATAGGGTATATCGGGTTTTGGGTATGTGATTGTGTAGGCGACGAGCTAACCACTTTTGCACAATTTTCCATCTAACTCTGCCCAGTGTTTTTTTTTGGCTGAATGTGGTTAAAAGGGCTGCCGCCTCATTAACTCTGCCTACCCCTTCGGGGATTGCGAGTGTAATGCTATGTTTGTTTGTTTAGTATATAGTAAAAAACCACTTCTGTCTTTTTTTTTAGATCTTTACTTTTGTAGATTTGAAAACTGCATTAAATCGAATGGATTTGATGCAGTTTTTACGAATAAATAGAGTGATTCAAGAGGAAGGTTATATTGATAATGTTTTGTGCAATCTAATATTTACTTACTAATGTTATCAGTAAGAATATACTCTATTAATCTTGATAATAAGTTAGTTTTTTATGTAAGAAAAAATATAAATCCTATTTATCTAAGAAGTATCTTTAGCAGACCTAATTTCGTAACATCGGGCGATGCGGCGTTAATAAGTTAGTGTTTATTGAAACATAATTTTTAACTCCATTTTGTGCGTGGAAGGCCGACCAATTGCTTTGAGGAAAACAAAAAAAAATTGATAAAAAAGGTATTATTAGCTTGAATGTCGGGATTTTACGCATGTTTGAGGTAAAACCTGACGTCACCGAATTGATGTAGGTAAATGTTTCGTTTGGGTATATCAATACATAATATAAAAATAAGTGCCCTGACGCGTATATCTGTCCGTCAGTCTAGGGCAGAAACGACTGGGCTGATTTTGATGCGGTTTTCACCAGTATATAAAGTGAAGATCGAGAAAGGTTTATGTATATAATTTGTAAATATTTCATTGTAAATAACCGAGCAATCATTTTTTATTTAGTAAACATGTTTTTCTTCTGGTGCAAACACCCGTGTGGAGCCAAGGCGCCCCTCTAGTATTGTATATTAGTATTGTTATAACGTGTTACCAATTTATTTTTGTCACTTAACGTGTAGATACAAATTGGCCGCCAGATGTCATTGCGCCATAGATCATCGTTCGGCACCGGAGCGGGGTTAAAAACAGAGTGTCTATTATATTTTTTTTTAAGAATGAATACTAAAATGCTGAAAGCTAGTTTTTGCCCATGTCGTCACCTGAGCTATTTCAGTAATATTTCATTATTTTGCATCTAACGATATTATTTCTTTTTGAAAATAAAAAGTTAAACTTCGAACGAATTCAATATTATCGTCTTTCAAGTGGTTTAGACGTGAAAATGTTACAGACAAATAGACCTACTTACCTTTGCATTAGATTACTAATATCAGTTATAGCGATTGCGACCAAATTTAATTGAATGTGTCAAGAGTTTGACACAAATTGACTTGAATCTTTCGAAAGGACTTACAACTTTTTATCCCGGAAAATTATAGGCATCGTTAAAGACAATTGGAACTCTGAAACTCATCGCCTACATAATAACAAACCAAATACCCAATACACCTTTACCGAACGCTTGGCAAAAAACAGAGTTGGTACATTCATTTTGAGTTTCAGACCAATATCTTAATAACAATATCTAGCAATATTTTTATCACGGCGGCAAGCCGTTACGGTTTCTCCAGTCGTATTGTTGATCTAAGGTCCGAACAGAGGCATATGTGTTCACATTATGATGTCATACATATCCAGAATTCAATTCAAGTACTGCTGACTATTTGGGAACTACAGGAATCAGATATACACGTCATTCTTTTAAGCAGGACATGAAGTCTCGGAGTCACTTTATCCAACAATAGGAGTAGAATAAATTGATTAACATTATTTGACTCTTGCGTCGATTTCTGGATCAGTTGAATTATTTTACGTATTGTTTATTGACCTAATTTAGGAAATTGTCTGTAAAAAAATATACGCAGTTAATATTTAATATTTTTAATCAGAAATTTTTATTCATTAATTCTGTCTAATTGTATATCTTTATTTATTTATGGTAATTTTTAGTATTATGCGAAACCAATTACCTAATTATTTAACTAATTAATCTGAATATAATCTTACTCAGGTTTCGGGTGTGTGATTGCGTAGGCGACGAGCTAGCCACTTGTTCCAATTTTTTTACAATTTTCCATCTTGAAAAAAAATTGCCAGCCCAGTTTTGTTTTTTTGCCGAATGTGGTTGATGGGGCCGATAGCCGCTTTGGCTCTGCATTCCCCTTCGGGGATAGCGTGATATATATGTATGTTTATTCTTTTTATTACAGTTAATTCAGTTATTCACAAATATTACATTACATACGTCTTAGCCACTACTTATTTTTCCTTACATTATGTTTCACAGCTTTCCATCCAAACCAGCCCACTGTCCCATGTTGGTCTGGGACTTAAAAAGAATATGCCAACTGTGGTTCTTGCCTAGCATGTCGTAAAAGGCGACTAATGGTATATCGGATTTTGGGTGTGTGATTGTGTAGGCGACAGGTTAGCCGCTTGTCACTGCTTTTTCACAATTTTCCATTTAACCTTGTCCGGCTTTATTTTCGGCTGAATGTGGTTGAAGGGGCTTGCTACCCCTTTGACTCTGTCTACCCCTTCAGGGATTATGGGCGTGATGTTATATATGTATGTATGTATGTGTATGTACATTATGTTTCGTTACAAGTAGGTAATCATAAATCAATGAACCAACAAATAACTAGAATCGAATCTATGGCCTATGCGTTCGACGCGAAGTCTGAACCATCGCACCAATAATGAGCCAGGGCCGCATTTGGCAAAACTGGAGCCCTGGTCGAGATTAATTTAGCGCCCTTTTATAACAATGGTCGGACTCGAAACACTGTTGAAATTCAAATACAGAAGGACTCAAGGGTCGTATTTAGTATTGTTCCTATGTATTGTGCTACTCAGGATCTGGCGCCCTAGACAAGCGCCCCAGTTTCCTTTTCCCGAAGCCGCCACTTATAGAGGCTTATAGTAGCACGAACTTCATAGTAAATTTATCAATTATTTCTATAGTAATAACATCATTGTGTGATAACGAAAAGTGTTTATCTTTTAAGATGATATGATATATGATGTCTAGGAACTGTTTAAAGATGCGGTCACGTACTAATCTAATGTAATTCGCGTATTATCGCGTAGACAGATAAACAGATTAGATGTAGAAAGTTAATTGATTTACTTAATCATATCTAAATAGATAGACGAACATAAAACGTCTGTTTATAGTTTATTTTTATGAGCTGTCAAAACTCAATGCTTTCATAGATTTTGTAAAGAAATACTGAGGTGTGACGTAATAGCTCACCATGCCCAACTGACTGATTATTCAATGTTTCATAACATCGCGCCCATAATCCCCGAAGGGGATAGGTAGAGTCAAAGCCCGTTTAACCACATTCAAGCCAAAATAAAACTGGGCTGGTTTAGATGAAAAATTGTGAAAAAGTAGTGACAAGTGGCTAACTCGTCGCCTACACAATCACATACCCAAAACCCGATATACCATCAGTTGCAGTTTTACGACATGCTAAGAAAGAAACACATTTGCCGCATTATTTTTAAGTCCCAGACCAACATGGGGCAAATAAAGATCTTAAATAATTAATTATTCAAATTAATTAATGTCTTAGAATCACTTGTGTATAGTGTCATCGATTATCGATATTATTGAAATATAATGGGTGACTTCTCAACGATATCGATACGTGTCGCAAATCATCGCACCGTCTAGACGCGGCCACCGCACGACGAGGCGACGTCGCCCCAATTTGTTGCCGAGCCCACCTATAATAATGTCTTGATCCCAGTCCGTCCCTGCTTCAATCATGGTTATAGATCTATCGACATTAGTAATTATATTTAAGCTACTGCCTTCCAAGAGCGTAGGTACGGTCGGGTCTTATCGGCCATATAACTTTCGACTGGCTCGATGGTCCATTTGGTAGTGACCCAGCCCTATGCGGCAAGAGTTGTGAGTTCGATCCCTACTCAGGACAAACATTCGTGTGATGAATACTTGTGTTTGTTCTGTGTCTGGGTGTAAATATCCAATATTTAAGTGTATATTTGTAATACCACTGTTGATTCTGATATCCGTAACACAAGTGCTAAAGCTACATCTTACCTCGGAGTCAGATCAATGTCTGTGATGTAGTCTAAAATAAAGAAAAAAAAAGAAAATAAAAATATATATATGTCGGAGCGGGGACTATACAAGACTAGCTAAGGTTCCCTGCATTGGCTCAATAGTGGACGTACGTAATGGGCACATCACGCACACGAATCCAGTAACGATAAAAAGATACTAACACTAATAACGGTCGTGAATAAACTATCATTAATGTCAGGAATGATACCAAGTCTATCAAAGCTCAGACTTAAACTGTATGGAGAAACGGAAAAGAATCCGTGGGTGGGAATCCAAATGGTGACTAATTAACACTAATCTCAAGGCACGGGTGCGGGAGTACGTGCGGGACGACTCCACCATGGCCCAAATCATTCTGCCCAACGGGCATCCATAGCAAAGCTTGCTACCAAAGCACCAATATCTAATGTCATTCAACACCTAGACCCACGGCTACATTCGGCAGTGCTTCCAACAACCGCCCCGTTTCAAGAACAAAGGAATCCTCTGTGACAATCCAGGTTAATGTTGTTAATATAAACATTGCGCTGAGGAATGCGCGACATCGCTCACGGGCTCCAACAATAACGAGCTTATGGACTCCATACGTCACGGGAACAATGAAATACTCTATAAAAAAATTAGACTAATACTGTTAATATAAACTTTGCACCTCAGGAGCTCAAACTATAGGGATTCTAGGCGTCCTGCGCCGACATATAAATATAATATTAATATTACGAGGCCCTTAATATACCGAGGCGTCCGATTATGAATTTTTAAGTAATATTTCGTAAAAGTTATCGACTATAATAAGTTAAGTGCTGCCATCTTATCTTCACAAACAGGCAAATGAATTATAACTACACATCGATTAATTTAAACATGCAAATAGTATGTATTCACTTATCCAGCTAGTGCAGTTTTTACTAAATAAATCTTTAAAAGTTAAACAGTTATTTACAATTTACCCCCTTTGCCCCCACCACGCTACGCCACTGCGCTAGCGCATTGAGAAGCCTAGATTTCGTCAGGATATCGATAAACGCCAACACCGCACCGTCAAGACGCGTCCACCGCGCGATGAGGTGACGTTGCCCCAATTTCCTGCCAAGCCCACGTATAATAAAGGCGAATTGTGCCTTTATTGGTTCAGCATTCGTAGATATTAAAGTGGCCCTGTTTACTTAACTTGTATTAAGTTTATAGTCCGTCCGAATTGGCCTGTCGTTACCATTCCCTGACCCCTGGAGTCTTGTACGTTTCATAAAAGTTGAGTGTGGGAATAAATTGTCATTGACAGGATGGTTTTCAAGGTGTGATGCTTTTTGAGAATAATACTGATGTGATTAATTGGCGTACTGTAAAAGGTAAATTGGTAAGAGATTTTGAATTACGTAATGTATATTGTGTTCCTAAACTCATTTATATGTAGATATAGGTAATACCTTGGTCGGCTATATGCGGTTACGACAATCAGTGAAATATTCCAGATTTATTTTAGCTCTTATATTTAAAGCATAAAACGTAAAAGCGGTGGTAGCTTAATGGTAAGGACACGCGCCTCTTAACCGAGGAGTGCGGGTTCAAACCCGGGCACGTACCTCTAGATTTTTCAAACCGATGTACGTATTTATACCACTAGCTCAACGGTGAGGGAAAACATCGTGATGAAACCTGCAAATTCAAACAACTTTGGATTTGTAACCATGATCCAAAAATTTTTTGGTTCCCCCATCTCAAGGTTACGGAGGTCAGATCGGCAGTCGCTTCAATGTAATTAGCAGACTCGCTAAATTCTGGACAATGGTGTAAGCGGACCCTGTCTAAGCACGGGACAACGCTAGGAAAATGAATGATGATGGATTAATGACATTATAAAAACAAGACAGTGGTAAAATAACCATATGACCCAATAATTTTGGGAGTCGCTGAATTCCGGTATTTAGGACACGCGTTTTTGACACCACATGCTCTGCCCCAAACCTTATTAGGCCCATGAAAGTCAAATGAAAAGCCTCGCTAGATCCCCGAAAGAATCAAACGAACTATTTGCTCTAACTAGTTCGTAACGCGAATCCGAACACACACACAGACGCGTTGTAGAAAAATCTTAGTGGCTTTCTTCCCCTTCCCCCTGCAATAATTAGTTTAACAGTGTTGAGCACCCGGAGGGGGCGGCCCCTGGGCAGGGGGGCACACACGCGTAGTTGCAACTATCGTTGGTTATGTAGGAAAATTGAGGAAAAGTCTCATTTCTCGGTCCGTCCGTTAGCGGCCTTTCAGTTGCATTGTTTGAGGTTGTCCATTGTATATTTGGATGTCAGTTTTTGAAAATGTGTGAATTGGAATATCCCATGTTTGGGATTTAAAAAGAATGTGCTAATAATGGCATATCGACTAATGGCAAGGCGGTCAATGGGGTATTGGGTATGTGAGAAGTAGCCACTTCTCACTACTTTTTCACGTTATCTGACTCGACTTTATTTTTGGCTCCTTGTCTCTGCCTGCCCCTTCGGGAATTTCACGCATGATGATATTTATCTATGTATGTGTGATTTTAAAAAGCATTATATTTTAACACTGCCCCATGTTGCTCTGGAACTTAAAAAGAATATGTCAACTGGTACTTGCCTAACATGTCGTAAAAGGCGACTAATGGTATATCGGGTTTTGGGTGTGTGATTGTGTAGGCGACAGGTTAGCCGCTAGTCACTGCTTTTTCACAATTTTCCATGTAACCCGGACTGGGTTAGATGGCTTTATTTTTGGCTGAATGTGGTTGAAGGGGCATGCTGCCCCTTTGACTCTGCCTACCCCTTCGGGGATTATGGGCGTAATGTTATGTATGTATGATATTTTAATGGGTCGCTTGGTTCAGTCAGTGGTCGGTCCTGGCCATGAAACCAAAAGGAGGGGGGTCGAATCCCGTTAGGGTAAATATTTGCGGAATGAACAGGGCCGTTTACACTGGAATTGTTTATAAAAGTATTTAGGTATGTCTAACCATTGTTCGGTATCTACAGCTTAAGCGAATATAGTTAATTAAAGCGTGATTAAATAACAAGGAACCAAATGTACAAAGTGTTTCTCAATATCTCTACTATATTAATATTACTAGCAGCGCCCCGCGGTTTCACCCGCGTAGTTCCCGTTCCCGTGGGAATATCGGGATAACATATAGCCTATGTTACTTCCGGATAATGTAGCTTTACAATGGTGAAAGAATTTTTGAAATCTGCCAAGTAGTTTCGGAGCCTATTCAATTCATACAAACAAACAAACAAACAAAAAATCAAACCTTTCCTCTTTATAATATTTGTATAGATGTATAGATAAATGCGAAAGTTTGTAAGTATGGATGGATGTTTGTTACTTTTTAAAGCAAAAACTACTGAATGATTTTAATGAAACTTTACAATAATATAGCTTATACACCCGAATAACATATAGGCTATGATTTATCGATGTGCCACGCGAGCAAAGCCGCGGGCAGAAGCTAGTATTCCATAATCCGTTTAACTGTTAGGAAGTTCAATATATGTATATCATTTAAGTAGTATGTATGTATAACAGTATCTTCTTCGCTACATGAAATAATGTGATTGTTTATTACCTAAACTGTAGACGATCCAAATATGGCCACCGCCCATAAGGAATTATGCTTTAAAAAAAAAATATCCAGAGGTAGGAGCTCATATTTGAACCAAAATCTTTTGCATGTGAGACAGTTCCAACCGTTTCACTATCATTGCTCTAGAAGCATTATATGAAACAATAGTTCTACATTGAGTCGGCAACCATTTGATGTTAATAATATCACAAGCGGCCGTAATAACTGTATTAGTAATTATTATTCAACGCAAAGATTGTGTCCTAGTGACACCTACGCTGTGGTCTACAAAATGAATCATGATACGCTCAAACAAACAATCGTGTTAAAACAAAACAATCATAATAAATACCTGAAAACTTTAAATTAAAGGGCCCACCGCTTCGTCTTCCAAGAAAACTGATAGGCTTTTCCCTGTAATTGTGTCATTTAGGCATATGTAAATATGCCTACTATTAACTAACTTGGTTCACTGCGCTATGTGAGTCAAGTCAATAAGTGCGTTAGCGCATGTGACTATGCGCAGGACCGGGAGGATGAAAAAAAAATTACCGCGCTTGGTCTACGCTACAGCTAATTAGGTGCGATAGAATTCACTGTCTGGCGCAAATTTGAGTTAACACGTTATTTTTTGTCCCATGGTCTGGGACTTAAAAATAATGTCACAGTTGGCACATTATTTTTAAGTCTAGCATGATGTAAAAGACGATATCGGGTTTTGGGGGTGTGATTGTGTAGGCGACGAGCTAGCCACTACATTTCATCTAACCCATCCCAGTTTTATTTTTTGGCCGAATGTATGTAAGTGGTTTTGCTGCCCCTTTGACTCTGCCCCCCTTTAGGGGATTACGGGCGTGATGATATTTATATATTTATTTAGATATTTATACTGTTTGTTACTCATTAAGTAATCCAAGGTACAAGATCACAAATATTCCACAATAATCAGCTATATTCAAAATCAAAGAAAATAAAAGTACCCCAAGCGTATTGTAAAATTAAAGGTGACATGACAGATATGAATTCATTATTCATCACCATCCATAGGAATTTAAAGACTCTTGTTTAGGAAACCTTACAAAATAAGTTTACAAGGTGTATAGTGAAGGGGTCACTGACCGTTATTGTCATGCCAACTGGCGCGGAGGCTCCCAGCAGTGAATTATGATAGGAGGACGCTGGTGTCCTATTTTAATTGGTATTTTATTATTCTGTAAGCTATAATTATATTAGGGTCAAGCAATTAATTAAGTAGGTATATATTAGTTAGGTCTTTAATAAGTATTATATTACTTTTATGGAAGTTGCGGTGTTTTATAATATGGTAACCTATAATACCGATTTCAAGGAAAAAGTATTTCAACTGATCATATTATAGTGTGCCTCTTATAAATAAGTAGTCTGAACTAGTAAATAATAGTTTTAATACAATACCTAATAAGTAATATCATAGATGTTATAATTACTTTGTTTAGTATTCATTTAAGTCTTAACTATTGACTAGTTCAACATATATTTTTTACTCTAATTCCCTAGGTCCATGCAAAACAGTACTTATAGGTTTTTTACTTGGTGGTGACGAAACACATCGTGATGAAACTTGCACATTCCAACAACTATGGATGTGTAACCATGATCCAAATTGTCTGATTCCCCTATTTAAGGATCTCGTAGGTCAGATCGGAAGTCGCTTCAATGTTACCCGACTCGCTAAACCCTGGATCATGGTCTTCCCGACTGAGCACATACAAACGTAGCGCTAGGAGTGTGAGGATGTCAGCTCCTCTGATTCCTTGAAAATCCTTCAAGGAGCCTCTTAATGGGAAGTCCTGATGTACGCCAACTTCTTGTTATAATGGTGTTATCTATTTCTCTGACGGGTGCGCATACGCACCATAATCGCTATGCGCACTCGTTTTTCCCCGAGCGGTCCTGTGACGCACGCGCATGATAAAGGACTACGTTTGTACGACGTAAGTAAATGCCATTGCGCACTTGTACTAATTAATGTCTAGACACATTTAATTGTCGGGAATTTATTTTAAATCGTTTGTTCTATAAACTGTACTGTTAATATTTGTGGCGATGTACAATACAAGAATTTGCGTTATTTTAACAGAGGGCAACATTATTTTTTTGCGAGCAATTGTTACTATATGTTAATTAATCTAATATAATGGCAACAAAATTTAAGGAAAGGTAACTTTTAGCAACACAAGACTTGTACTTTGTGTGTCAGAATCATTCTCTTACGATTATTGATTGTTTTCAAATATTTTACTTATGATTGGGAATCTTTCTTTAAAACAGCGACTTAGAGACCAATACTCTACTTTGTCAAATGGTTTCCAAAAACATTTCGAAACGTTTAAAAATAAAAATATTTGTTTTTGTCATCACCGATTTATGGTAATAAAGTGTGTTATGATGTTATTTTCATCTAGTTCTTTATTCGTATTAAAGTCTTAACAAATAGACTGCAACAGGAGCGGTGGCGGCTTAATGGTAAGGACTCGCGCCTCTGTACCGAGGAGTGCGGGTTCATACCCGGGCACGTACCTCTGTATGTTTCAAGTCTATGCACGTATTTATACCACTAGCTCGACGGTGAAGGAAAACATCGTGATGAAACCTGCAAATTCAAACAACTTTGGATTTGTAACCATGATCCAAAAATTGTCTGGTTCCCCTATCTTAGGGTTGCGAAGGTCAGATCGGCAGTCGCTTCAATGTAATTACGAGACTCGCTAAATCCTCGATCATGGTCTAAGCGGACCCTGTCTAATCACGTGACATAACGCTAGGAAGATGATGAAATACTTAGACTGCAATTTCCTGTCGGTTTTTCTTCTATTTTGAATGGATTCCTGTAAGTATGACACCACTGTAGTCTTTTCAATATGATGGGTAAGATGTATTGCCCTGTGACAATAATAATGAACGTAAGTTTATAATTAGTTACCTACAAGGATAGCTGTATTATAATGGTTAGGATAAAACCCTCGTTATCCTACTCAACATTATAGGTTAATAGGTCACAACATGGTTTTAAAGGTAAAGGTTTTCTGTACAATAAATATTTTTGTATAATCTGGCATTGAAAAGAGTAACTACCTAGTTTCTTGCCGATTTCTTTTCGGTAGCGACATTCCGAACCGGTGGTAGATTCAAATATTCTATTAAGTCTGGTAGTTAGATTATAAAAAAATATTGAACACGTATTTTTTTATTTATTTTTTAAACAAACATTGACGGATATACTATGCATTCAAGTTGCGCGTGACGTCACACGTTAGTAAAATTTTTACTTAATAGTCACGTTGCAAGCCTCCAAAACTTTGTTGATCTTTATCTTTGTGATTTTTTTGTTAATTTGATAAAGCGAAAAATATGTGTCTAGTATTTTTGTATAATCTAACTGACGGACTAAATAGAATTATAGTTTTTATACAGCCATCATCCCTTTTGTTATGTTTTGTAGGCGACAAGATAGCCACTTGCCACTACTTTTTAACAATGTATCATCTAACCTAGCTAAAAGGGTGGGCAGAGTCAAAGGGGCAGCTGGCCCCTTTAACCACATTCAGCCAAAAATAAAACTGGGCTTGCTTATCATGTAGGAAATGGCGTATGGTGTATTCAGTGGCGGACTAAGCCTGTTTAGGCCCGGGCGTCAAAGAGGTGTACGAGGCCCCTAGTAAAGATAGGAGCTGAGTTGCTTGATTAAGGATGATGATGATTACTTGGAGATGAGGCCCCCCAGGACCTGAGGCCCGGGGCGGACTGCCCCTTCCGCTCCCCGGTTAGTCCGGCACTGGGTGTTATTGGTGTTGGATTTATAAGCACGTAGGCGATAAGTTAGCCACTTGTCATTACTTTTTCACAATTTTCCATTTTAGCCAATACAATTTTATTTGTGGCTAAATGGGGTTTGAAGAGCCTGTTACTGCTTCCTTTGTAGATTTCGGGCGTGATGTTTGTGGCACGGACTAGTAAAAAAAGAAGGACTCCACGCTGTCACACTATAGCGTGAAGCCACGTTTATGCATGTGTGAGTGAGATACTTATGGATACCAGATATTGGATATCTGTCATTTGGAGCGCTTATTATGTCAATGTGTGACGTAAGTTGCGAGTCAAGTTGGAGCACTTGAGGAGCTTCAACGTCTAGTTAGTGGCGCAGAGTCTTTCTTTTTTTACTAGTCCGTGGTATGTGGTTGGTTTTCGCCAGCACAGTCACAAACCCTATTCCAGTTGTCTTTTAGGATATGTCTATTTTTATATCAAGTAAATATAACTATTCCTTAGCTCCAGCTGCTCCAGATTAAGTAAGTAGCTTGTCAAAGCCGACTATACTTAGCATAGCTTTGTAAACTTTAACAAAATTCAGGGCTCAGCTACTGACATTGTTGACCGTTGAAAAGTTAATAATGTTAGTTGAATTGCATTTGCATTTACTAACGAATGTGTGACCTTAATTATAAATAACAGTTTTTGATAATGCTATATGTCTGTTCGTGGAAATATAGACTTAATACTAGCTGACCCGGCGCACTTCGTAACGCCCCGTTCGCGGATTTTCAAAACCCATTCTTTTTTATTTACCGCACAACTTTTTTATTTTTTTCTTTCATAAGAACCTTCACTTGACAATAACAAATACAACTAAAAAAGAATTAGCGACATCGGTAAAGCCGTTCTCAAGTTATAGCCTTGGGGTGGACCACCCTTAACATTTAGTGGTATGAAAAATAGATGTTGGCCGTTTCTTAGACCTACCCGATAAGCACACAAAATTTTATCAAAATCGGTTCAGCCGTTTCGAAAAGTTTGGGAACAAACACCGCGACACGAGATTTTTATATATTAGATAGATTTAACAGTAAGCTTTTATTTATTCCATCAACAATTTATAGAGCATAGTTTACCAGCGGGACAAAAGTATTTGATAAACGCATTTCTTATTATAAAACTTTCTATCCTGGTCTATCATTGGTGGTGAATTTAATTGTCTAGTAATACCGTACCTATCTAGTAAAAATAACTAATAAAATTATCACACTTCTTGCAAAAAATTCACAGTGTAACAGAAAACATGGATTGGAGAATTTTTTTTTCCTTCAGTTAAAAAGCATTAAAAAATAATAAACAAGCAGTACCAAGAGTCTGACCATATAGTTCACTGCTGATTAAAATACATTAAAACTACTTAACATTCAACATACAGTGGGCAATTAACTTAGAATAGGTGATAGGAGTATTAAAACACATTGTTTTATACTGTCATTTAAAATGTTTGTCGATACTACATCATTAGTGAAGTGGGTTAAAGAAAAATATTATTACATAAAATTGTTGCGTACCATAATTTCCATCGCATTGAAAGAGTGGCTTGCACCAGCTGAGCGGTTCAAGAGTGATGTAACTTTGAATGGTAAAGTGGCGATTGTTACTGGAGGAAATTCCGGAATTGGTCTCGAAACAGCTAGAGATTTAGCCCGAAGAGGCGCTACTGTCGTTATTGCTAGTAGAAATGAGGAGAAATCGGAAACAGCTGTTAAAAACATCATTGATACAACTGGCAACGAGAATGTACACCACAAACTACTGAATCTGGCTAAGTTTTCAAGTATTAAGGAATTTGTTGAAGATTTCAATAGACATTACGAACGGCTAGATATTCTTGTCAACAATGCAGGATCAGCTCCTGTAAGACCACGTATAAGTGAGGATGGAGTTGAATTATTGACGCAAATCAATTATGTTGGACCATTTCTGCTGACAAACTTACTTCTCGACAAATTAGTAGCGTCTAAACCCAGTCGAATAGTGATAGTATCGTCGTTAGCCAACGAGTTTCATGATTTCGATCCTGATGATGTAGCATCGTTGAAGAGGAAGTCAATGAACGCCAAAGCCCTGTTTCAGACGTATGCAAATACGAAACTGTGTGGTATTCTCTGGGCAAAGGCTTTGGCGAAGAGATTGCCAGAAGGTGTGACGGTGAACGCTGAACATCCAGGCATAGTAATGACGAATATATTTAATAAACTCCATAAGTCTTACCGGGAATATGTTAGTCGGATCGTTGGCGCCTTCTTCAAGACAGCAGAGGAGGGAGCGGATACAATTGTCTATTTGTGCGTGGATCCAGAATTGGATGGAGTGACCGGAGAATACTTTGGTGACTGTCAGATTGTCAAAGCTGATAAACTGACAGAAGACGATGATATGGTTGAAAGAGTGTATAGAGATACCATGAAGTTGATTGAGGGAAAATAGACTTACGCCGTAATATATAGAAGTTATAAGAAGGGGTTCTAGTTTGAAGTCAATAAATAACGTATTATTTTAAACTGTTTAGGGTGATATTTCAACAGTTAGGTTAATAGACCAATAAAATAATATGGATGATTTTAACATTTCATTTTGTGTTTGGTATGTATCGATTTGTTTTTTCTAATTGTTGAATAATAATAAATAAATTCTTCAGACTGACACACCAATTCCCTAGTCCCAAACTAAGCTTATGCTTGTGCTATGCATACTAGGGGAACGGAAATACATACTTAAATACTTCTATAAACATCCATGCCTCGAGTACAAATGTCCATGTTCATTACACGAAACATTTGCCCCTAGTGGGATTCGAACCCGCGACCCTTGGTTTCGTGGCCAGGGTCCCTGACCACATGACCAACGGGCCAGTTACATGAGAGCTGTTCATATAATTATTTATTCTTTTGTATTAGATGTAAAATTTTCCTCACTTTAAAAAACAACAATTATGTTGGTTTTCCCACAATGCGGGTCAGGTCATGCTTGGATTCAAACAGTGATATGAGTAAAAGAGGAGTAGGAGGATAGCTTGATGACGACTGACGAGGCGTATGGAAGAGAAAAACATCTTGGGCCGACACTGGATGTCCTAGGAGAAGGACATGAAGAAGACGAAGACACTTGAGGATATGTCCTCTTGATAGCTACTACAACTGATTAGTTTATTATAGAAATGGCTTTGGCGACTGTAGTCACGTATTCTAGTACTAGCTGGCCCCGTTTTACCCTAGTTTATGGTTATTGTACATACATACATACGTAACATCACGCCCATAATCCCCAAAGGGGTAGGCAGAGTCAAAGAGGCAGCAGGCTCTTATAACCACATTCAGCCAGAAACAAAACTGGGCTGGTTTACATGGAAAATTGTGAAAAAGTGGTGACAAACCCGATACACCATTAGTCGTCTTCTACGACATGCTAGGCAAGAACCACATATGGCACATTATTTTTAAGTCCTAGACCATTATGGCATAATGGGCTGGGTTAGATGGAAAATTGTGAAAATGTAGTGACAAGTGGCTAGCTTGTCGCCTACACAATCACATACCCAAAACCCCATATGCCATAAGTCGTCTTTTACGACATGCTAGGCAAGAAACAACAGGTTATTGTTAATGGTTATTGTTATATAGCCTTCCTCGATAAATGGGCTATCTAACTCTGAAAGTATTTTTCGAATTGGCCGGTAGTTCCTGAGATTAGCGCGTTCAAGCAAACACACAAACTCTTTAGCTTTATAATATCAATAAGTATAGATTTGCTAACTAGCAATTAATCTATTTTCGAGACATTAAAAATCCTGTTCTTGGCATTTCTGGTGAACCGGTTGCGAGGTTATGTCACACCATAGTCGTGTAGACCCGGATGGGTGTTCAATGGCGATGTTTCGAAACGCATGTCAACTATAATAGTACCGGATGTTGGGTCATGATTGAAGTTACTACATCGAAATCAATGATTTAAAGAGAAGTGAAAGATGTGACGTAATGACTTAGATAGCTTAGCTGACTAGCTATTAATTGTTGTCAAGGCAATTTAAGTAAGTACCACTAGAGCGGTGGTAGCTCAAGGTATTGGTTCAAACCTCGGCACGTTGGTACCTCAAAATTTATCAAAGTTAAATAACACCAATTCCCTAATTCCAAATTAAGCTTATAAGCTTGTGCTATGGATACTAGGTGATCAGATAGACATACTTAAATACCTAAAACATCCATGACTCGAGTACAAATGTCCATGTTCATCTCACGAGACTTTTGCCCCTATCGGGATTCGAACCCGCGACACTCAGTTTCGTGGCCAGGGTCTCTGATTACCCGACCAAAGGGCCTGTCAGTTATATTCAGCTATTAAATTAATTGGTCTAAGTAATAGTCAGTCAGATGACTTTAAGTTAAGTCCTAACGTCACGCTTTAGTCACGAAATTTATGAATACATTGCGTTTTGACAGCTCATCAAAATATTTTAAATGGTTGGCGGTGTCAAACCACCATGATGACATAGTGTCCTCCATAATAGACATGTGACTAATTAAATATGATTTATAAATGACTTATTTCCCTTTCATATACATCCTTTAATTCTTGTTTAAAACGTGAAAATTTAGGTATTATAATACTATTTAGAAAAGTCTAATGAAAGTGAACACAATTATAAAAGTAATAAGCATAAATAAAATTTTTAAAGTCCTTTTCCTTGGCTTAAAAGTAAAAAAAAAAAATCTGACTACATCACATAAATTGATCTGACTCCGAGGAAAGTAGCTTAAGCACTTGTGTTACAGATATCAGAATCAACAGTGGTATTACAAATATATGCTTAAATAATAAGTATTAACACCCAGACACAGAACAAATACGAGTATTCGTCACATGAATGTTTGTCCTGGGTTGGGATCGAACCCACAATTCTTGGCGCATGGGACAGACTGACCTAATGAGCCAACGAGCCAGTCAAGTAAAAAAAAACTTAGCTCTGTTGTATCTACACTAGATAAAAAATATGTAACGAATAAACATTATAACAGTACTTGACTATTTGATTCAATAACAAAATCGTTCATAATATTCATTATCTTTTTGGATAAAAAGCTCCTGACAGGATTTGCATCGGTGACCTTTGGATTTGCCGCCAAGGATACTAACCACTAAACTTGACGGCTGGTCAAAGTAATTAGTTAGTAATAGTAATTAATCTCGTTCACAGCTATAAATCGATACACAACCGCTTATACAGCCTAGTCTAGAGTCTGGACAGTGTTTAAAAACAAGGTACCTAAAAGCACTAAACATTCTCAGTACTTAGTGCGTACCCGCGGTCTTATCAAAGCGGATCTCCCGACTCCCGGTTATAAACGAGTAACAACTCCTATCTCCCACAATATCACTTTCTTTTAACTACGGATCTTCCGCAGAGCGAGACGCCACTATCCGACCTTTCAATTTTCGTCCAGCGTTTCTTATTTAGTTTCGCG
Organism: Glyphodes perspectalis; assembly: GCA_951394215.1. NCBI lineage: Eukaryota > Metazoa > Arthropoda > Insecta > Lepidoptera > Crambidae > Glyphodes > Glyphodes perspectalis. Next base: position 9,656,120 of record OX596225.1, on the reverse strand, counting down.
CAAATTATCTCCAATTCTTCATATTATTAAACATCCGAGGGAGAACTAGTCCACCCCGGGGGTTGGGAGGGGGGAGGTCTTAATGACGAAGGCTGACCGCCCCCCCGCCCGTCCAGCACACTTGTTTCTTGTAAAATTTTTCCCCAATCTTTATTTCGTCCGTATATAATTAGGAGGGTGTGTGTGTGTGCGTGTGTGTTGGGGTGTGCAAGTCCGGTTATTAGTTTTCTTGGGAGTTTCCTTCGGATGCTTTGTTAGATTTCGATAATTCGCGACAGGCTAGCATGGGGGCGGAAAAAATCAATATGGCGGAATGAATATGCCACGTTCGAGGTTATTAAAGGGAATTCTTATTTATCTAAGAGTTGTGGGGTTTCTCATTCGGTGGGATTGTGTGACGGTGCGTGTTCTTAAGCTTGCGTTTAGGGTTTTAGATTCACTCTCTTTGAGATGAGATAGACTCTTTTAATTAAGATATTAGTTTGAAATTTGTTTCATTATTGGGTCACAGATATAAGAGGAAGCTCGGCAGGGTCATATTTTTTGTGATTATATTTAATGTTGATTCAACATCTTCCTAACGTGATGTCTCGTGCTTGAAATTAGAACACTATGATTTAGCAAGTCTGTTATTTTATATTGTAGCAACTGCCATCTGAATTTAGGAATAATTAGATTACTTTTACACATCTATTGATTTGTTGGTTTTCCTCACTGCCAAGCAAGTGGTGTAAATATATACTTAAATTGGAAAAAAATAACGGTATCTCACCCCTCGCACCTGAGGGATGTTGGTTCAATCTCGGATTGTTGGAACATAGACAACACAATATGTATAAACTAATAGGTACTTTAAAGATTTTTTTTATGTTTGTTTGTGATGTTTTTAAACTTAAAGACTACTTAACAGATTTCCAAAATACACAAGTATCTTCAGCCTCGTTGGTGTATTCAGACTTCGCGTCGGACGCAAGAGGCGCTGGTTCGATACCCGGAACTGGACAATATTGTTAATGAAGCAGACGTTTGTCTCGGGTCTAGGAGACTTTGGTAGTTTTGTTGATTCTGATTATAATACTTAAGATATTTGTAATAATAATTAATAGATTTGTCCCATGTTGGTCTGGGACTTGGCACATGTTGATCTGGGACAAAAAAAGAAAGTGCCAACTGTGGTTCTTACCTAGTATGTCGTAAAAGGCGATTAATGGCATATCGGATTTTGGGTGTGTGATTGTGTAGGCGACAGGTTAGCCGCTTGTCACTGCTTTTTCACAATTTTCCATCTAACCCAGCCCGGCTTTATTTTTGGCTGAATGTGGTTGAAGGGGCATGCTGCCTCTTTGACTCTGCCTACCCCTTCGGGGATTATGGGCGTGATGTTATGTATGTATGTATACTTAAGATATATATAAATTAAAACAGTGTACCAGATTGCGAATTTTTCTTACATAAATTTATTATATTTACCTACTTAAAATCCTTCACACATTTCCTAGTACGTTGCTAGTCAAATCGAACGCTATTCACGACCAATCTGTACTAATATTATAAAGAGGAAAGATGTTATTGTTTGTTTGTTTGTAATGAATAAACTCAAAAACTACAGGACCGATTTGAAAAATTCTTACACCAATAGACAGCTACTATATCAAGGAGTAACATAGGCCATATTTTATCCTCATATTCCTACGGGAACGGGAACTACGCGGGTGAAACCGCGGTGCGCTGCTAGTAATAAACTTTAACTTGAAACATCCACTATATTATTTTTATGTATCGGGAAAAACCGGGACTTACCAGTAGCGTTAAAATCTAAGATATAAATATGATATACAGTGCCATAGCCGAGAATGTTCCCACAGGTTGCTAAGGATACGTCGAGAAAAATGAGTAGGAGTGTGGTCTCCACAGCATAATGTGTGGTATCGGGTTCCCAATAACATCATTATTCTAATTATACATATTATGGGGTTCTTAGAAAACGTCTAATAGTTGTTAGGAGGAAGGACCCGATCAAGGATGGGGTAGGACAGCCGCCCCCATAGCTTTTTTTAAATCATCCCTCACCTTACCCGGTAGGTAACAAAGAAGGGTTATTTTAGGATTTCATGCATTTTTATTTTTGACACTGCCTTATGCGCCAAGAGTTGTCGGTTCGATCCCCACTCAAGACAAACATTCGTAGAAATTGAAATATCTTTATTCATGTAGGCTCCACAAAATCACTTATGAATAGTCATAATAATACAAAAGAAATGATTCTACCGCCAGGTTCGGAACGTTAATTCTACCGAGAACCGACAAGAAACTCGGTAGTTACTCTTTTAAATCGCCATGTATACAATAACAATTCTACTTAATATCTACTTCTACTAATTTATATAATTCAAATATGTACAATTAATGTATTATATACATTATAAATCACATGAATATCCATACAAAAGGTATATTTAACCACATTCAGGTATAAACATACCTACATATTTATACTATCTTTAACGATAGCAGCATAAATCTGGATATTCAATACTTTAAAATTTTGTAAATCAAGATTCTATCACGATTTATCGATTTTCAGATTTTTAATAGGCAAACATTTTTTATGGTCCATTATTGAGATTACAAAAAAAATATGTCTGACGTATTTTTTAAGCAAACCAAAAATTATATAAATACAGCGCGTTAAAGTACCGCGTGACGTCACTAGGTGCGTAAAATGTTACCGTCCAAGTGACGTAAAGCGCCTTATTTCAGATCTTTGAGGCGCTGTATCTTTGTCATTTTTCGAGTATTAGATAAAGCAAAAAATACGTATTCAATATTTTTTGATAACCTAACTTATTGACCATAAAAAATAATTGACTAAACTAACCTTATAAGATACTCCCTTATAAGTGCAGACTTTTATGATGGCCCTGAATATCTTCCTGACGAAGAGATATGGGTTGACGTAGAATGCACTGATATATCGTCGAATTCACAAAAAGGAAACGTTTCAAGACACACGTTCTGAGCCAATTTATAACCCTTTGATCTGTATTGTTATTTTAGTTTTGAATTTTGAATTTTACGAGGTAGTCTGAGTTTCCCTTAATTGTTATCGGAAAGTAAAAGATTGACTTGACGTGACATATATAGACATCATCATCTTGCCCATGATGTCTATATCATCATCATGTCCACAAGCCTCAAGGGATGAAGCAGAGTCCGAAGAGTAGCAAGCTCCTTAAGCCACATCAAACCAAATCAATAATTTAGTTTGGACAATTTAGACATGGAAGTAACAAATTCGCATAGAGCTGACAATTGGTATGAACGTTCGAAACAACATAATAAATGAATACTGAAGTCGCCATCCAACCTTTGACCTTGAATTAAAAAAATATTGAAGGTCAAAGGTCACAGTAGGTTTTTCGCGTTTTTCAGCAAAACGGTTAGGGTAATTATAAAATGAGGAATGTTAATAAGCATGTAAAATCACTTAAAACTTCGTTACGGTAAAGCATTTATAGTTTATACAAATACACTAGTTTTTGTTTTATTTAAAAATATCAAATAGTTTTGATTTTACAAGCAAAGCATATTTTTTGCAAACTAATTGTTAAGTTAGATGGGACATTGTGAAAATGTAGTTAAAGGTCGTTTATACAATCTCAAACCAAATCCGCCATTAGTCGCTTATTAGGACCGTTTTAGGCCGTTGGTCGAGTGGTAAGAGACCCTGGCCACAAAACCCAGGGTCGCGGGTTCGAACTTGCTAGGGCCAAATGTTTCGTGTGTTGAACATTTGTACTCGAGTCATGGATGTTTATAAACATATTTAAGTATGTCTATCCGTTCACCTAGTATCTATAGTACAAGCATAAGCTTAGTTTGGAACTAGGGAATTGGTGTCAGTGTGGAGAATTTATTTATTTATTTATTCCACCATTAGTGGTTTTTTATCGTTTCAGGCCCATTGGTCGAGAGAGAGACCCTGGCCACAAAACCTAGGGTCGCAGGTTCGAATTCTGCTAGGGCCAAATGTTTCTTGTGATGAACATTTGTACTCGAGTCATGAAGGTATTTAAGCATGTCTATCCGTTAGCACAAGCATGCATGCTTAGGTAATATCAGTCTAAAGATTTATATATTTATTATTATATACATTGGTACATGATTGTTGAGTCCCAGTTCAACATGGGACTAATGGAAATGTATGGTATTATTTGCGGTTAATACTATGTCGGTTCTCTGGATGATTTATTTGTAACTTTCCGCTTGCATCATTTGAAATAGTAAACAATTAACATGAACTGAATTAGCGATGTCTTTGAGAAGCCGACATTATGACTTAACTTAAAACGGCTTGACCGATTCTGACGAACTTTTGTTGATATTATTGGGAGTAACTTGGGCTATATCTATATTGGAAAATTAGGGTATGAAAAAGGACATTGTTTTCATACCCGCACCGCATGCGAACGAGGGAGAGATCAATTTTTTTGCTGTCAGTTACAAAAGTTTTGTATATTTCTTAAAATAACCGCCTATTTCTTGCTAGAGTTTTCGTAGAAGCAGGAATTGAAAGAAAGAAAGAAAATGATATAAAATTTATTTAGTGCAAAACTTAACATATTATAACAAAATCAAACAGCAATTCTACTTAACATAAATTAAGAGGCAATATGTGCAGCCAAAATTGATTTCCTACTGAATTTTATTTAAACGTCTTCAACGAAGTTATATAGGATTCTTATTCTTCCTACCCACTACATCAATATCTTCCTAGCGTGAAGTCCTGTTTATTGCGGGATCCGCTTGTATCCCGAATTCAGGAAGTCTGTTTATTATATTAAAGCGATTTCACTTCTGTAAATCTCAAAATCTCAGAAAAGCAATTAAATTGGATCATCTCACATCTGCAGTTATTTTAATGTACAGGTTTTAGATTCCGCACACTGCCTAGTATCATTACTCTATAATAGTAGTAGTGAGTACAAGTCTGTCAAATTTTACATACATAACATCACGCCCATAATTCCGAAGGGGTAGGCAGAGTCAAAGGAGCAGCAGGCCCCTTTAACCAGCCAAAAACAGGGCTGGGTTAGATGGAAAATTGTGAAAAAGTAGTGACAAGTGGCTAGCTTGTCGCTTACACAATCACACACCCAAAACGACTTGCTAGACAAGAACCACTGTTAGCGCATTCTTTTTAAGTCCCAGACCAATGGCACTGTCAAATTTTTATGTCGAACACGGCTTTGAACCTACACCCTCGCATTTGTAGCACTCATCTTATTCACTGAGCTATCTTCGCCCGTATTACATAACTTTATACCTCACAGAAAAGCTTTTTACCTAGGATTACAATTTTAAACCGTATTACAACGGCATAAAAGTAAGAATTGAAGAAAAATACATGTCGGATATTTCGCGAATTCCCAAATTTCATCATTTCGTCCTTTACACAACATATATATTTTAACGCTGACTAGCCTGTTTCGCTAGGGGGAGGGCTCCCTACCTTCCGACGTTTCCTAGGTTTCGCAGACATAAATTGGATTTGAGAATCTTAGACATAACTTCCACATTTCCAATAGCAATAAAAATTGTTTAGAAATTTGAAAATAAATTGCGAAATACTTCAAATTCAGGTAATATTGTGGAATAGCAGTTAGAAAATATGTAAAAAATAAATAAATCCAGCCAAATGATTAGACTTTTTTAAAGCGCTTTTTGGTTGCTGTTGAGCTGAGAAATTATGACGTACATTTTGAAACTGTTGGTTAAAACTTCATCATAATGTTTAGCCCATATTTGTCCAACTGTGTATAAATGTAGATTATAGATATCTAGTAATATAAATACCTACATGCTTCATTTGAACTGCAGCCTTATAATGAGTTACCTCAGTTTACGATGCGTAAATGCTTTGGAGCACTGTCTTACGATAAATACGAGTTCTTTTTCATAATTCCTCGGCGTCTTCCGCCACAATCGATCTTGTTGTTTAATTTATTTGTCCAGCGGAATGCAGTTTGAGCACTTGACGAATGGAGTTGGACAGCCTGGGCGATTCATCTTAGGGGGAGCAGTATTGTTTTGATAACGGTCATTCGGAATTTGCACGAACGGACACAAATGTTTTTATTTTTTTTCCGAATGGACTTCTGCGTTCTTCGCTGCGACTTTTTTTGTGATACTGATAAAATAAGGCAAGAAACAAGTTGTGGTGACTGATTAGCAAGGACACACTTATGTGATGCTCATAGCATCCCATAAGTGTGTGGGTTCAAGCTTGGGCATTTATCTCTAGTGTTTCCAAATCTATTTACTTATTTATACAAGAAAAGATGAGGAAAGCTACAATCAAATATTTACATTTGTTTTTTTGTTTATTGGAGAGTATATGGTCCAGTTCTCATCAGGAGTGGTGGTAGCTCAATGCTAAGGACACGCGACTCTTAACCGAGGAGTGCGGGTTTAAACCCGGGCATGTACCTCTAGATTTTTCAAAAAATCTATGTACATATTTATATTATACCAATAGCTCGACGGTGAGGGAAAACATTGTGATGAAACTTGCAAATCCAAATAACTATAAATTTGTAACCATGATCCAAAAATTGTCTGGTTCCCCTATCTTAGGGTTACGAAGGTCAGATCGGCAGTCGCTTCAATGTAATTACCAGACTCGCTAAATCCTGGATCATGGTCTAAGCGGACCCCGTCTAAGCACGGGACATAACGCTAGGAAGATGATGATGATCCAGTTCTGATAGCGTTTACAAAGGTCAGATGGCTATCGATTCCATGTAAGCCACTTGCTAAATCCAGGATCATGTCTTGAAAATAACGTAAATATATTACTTTAAGACTAGCTGTAACATATTAATACCTGAATATCTCCCTAGGCTATGCATTAAGTTTGCTTAGGTATTACAGATACTTAAGCAAACTTAATGCATAGCCTGGGGAGACCGCTTTCGTACATTCCAATTACTTGAAGTGTTATTCTGCATTACTAAGCTAATATATGTAATTACGTACATAAATATAATACGCAACGTAAATACGTACGTAAAATATGCGTCTGGTTGGATGTTTTTTTCTTTCACATCCAAACAGTTGATTTTTTTTATATTATACCTATGTAAGCATATCTGCAGAGGCGTAGCTAATTCAACGTGGGTCCTGTACCGAATGTGGTAAAGATCTCATCATTAAAATATTGTTGTAATAAATCTAGACAGCCTTCGGTTGCATAAGTTGGGCCTAATATTATAAACTACAATTCTTAGTTAATAATTACAGTCAGAGTTGTATTAACCAAGTAACTAACAGAAATAAGACTAGATAATTATTCATTTACCACCATAAAACATTACATTACATGGTACAGGAAAAAAGTATCTAAAATACTTTAAAGGCTTGAAAAATTCATGAACCATAAATTTTTGACATTAGCGGTTCATCTTACCACAGAGTAATAATATACTACGTACAAATCATATTCACAATTGCAGTGCGTAGATTCGAATCCGGGCCCATAGTTACCGTCTTGTCAGTGTTGAGGTACTTCGAATCTCTTAATATTCATTCGATTTTTTTAAATATAAACTAATATAATTTAAAGCTGAAGAATTTGTTTGTTTGCTTGAACGCGCTAATCTCGGAAACTTCTGGCCCGATTTGAAAAATTCTTTCAGTATTATATAGCCTATTTATCGAGGAAGGCAGGCTATATATTAATCATAAACGCCGGTGAAACCGCGAGCACAGCTAGTATTTATACATACATACATACATAACATCACGCCCAGAATCCCCGAAGGGGTAGGCAGACTCGAAGGGGCAGCAAGTCCCTTTAACCACATTCAGTCAAAAATAAAGCCGGGCTGGGTTAGACGGAAAATTGTGCAAAAGCAGTGACAAGCGGCTAACCTGTCGCCTATCACTAGTATTTATATAATTGTGTATCTCTATGTGTGTGTTTTGGATGAGTGAAAGACTCAGTTTGTCACGTTCCTATATCGAGTGACCCAGTTCGCTTCATCGTATTAACCAGATTCGCATAATCTAGAATCACAGTTAAAACCTGGATTAGAGAAGGACAAAGAAAAAAACAGCTATCTATGACTAATTTCGTTAAGTATATCGAATTGTGCATTAAATAAATATATAAGAGGAAGTATGAAAGTGGCACCATTGGTAGATAAGATGAGAGGAAACCGTTTATCTTGGTATGGGCATGTGATGAGAAGAGAGGAAGGACATGTAGAGACAAAGAGAGTGATGAGTATGAATGTTAGTGGATGGAGAGGAAGAGGAAGGCCAAATAAGAGATGGGTGGATTGTGTGAAAGGTGATATGAGTGAAATGGGAGTGGATAGCTTGATGACGGCTGACCGGGACGTGTGGAAGAGGAAGACATGCTGCGCCGACCTCAGATGAACTGGGAGAAGGGCAAGAGGATGATGATGATCGACTTGTGCATTAAAATATTAGTCAGTTTAAGTCGTGAAAGAAGAATAGATCTAGGGGAATCTATTTTAAATGAATTCTAGGCGTTAGTATTAGTATTCAGAGATCAAGGATGAAGTATCTCAGTATACAATTTTGGAGTTCACAACTTCTAAAAATGTTTGTCGAAATAAACATACGTTACATTATGTTTTTGTGTGAAGGGCTGTTTACTATGTAACTTAAATAGGACGATGTGTTAATGATTCTTAATAAATACCAAAAATTTAATAAAATTTGGACAATCATTTCATCAACTAACATCTTTAAATTGTAAATCACACTTGAAGTTGCAAATCTCACATTGACAATAAGCGGCCTTTGACCTCAGTTTTTTAACCGATTTCAAAAAAAGGAGGAGGTTCTCAATTCGACTGATTTTTTTTTCAGGTATGAAATGTAGTGTCCTGGCTGATTATGATTACAATTAGTCCGGGACCCTTGGTCTGGGACTTAAAAATAATGTACCAACCCTTGCCTAGCATGTCGTAAAAGGCGACTAATGGTATAAGGTTGTGATTGTATAAGCGACGAGCTAGCCACTTGTCAATACTTTTTCAAAATTTACATTTCATTTTATTTTTTGACTGAATGTGGTTAAGGGTTGGTTGGGTATGTATGATAATGATTACATTGATTGATAAAAGTACATTAATACTGAGTATAGACAGCGCGACTGTTGGCGATATACCATATAGTGCCCTTAATATCTATGAAATTATACCCTCGATTTGATAGATAATGATGGAACTTAAGAGTGTATACAAAGTTAATAATCAAATAACAAACTTGTCACTAAGTAGAAATCTATGAAGTCTAGAAGCTATAAAAAAAACTTTACTGATAAATTTATTAATTTAATAAACATTGTATAGGCATACAGCATTTGCGTTACACACAGGCTAACTAAAAAAAAACAGCATTTGCAAAACTTTTAAAATCTACCACGCTCCAAATTTCTACCACGAAAATCTACCATTTAGCAGAGAACAAGCTCGCTCCAAATCACACGGCAATTCTTCCTATAACAATTTACTTGCGTATATACAAACGTACGTACCAGTACTAATCTAATCACACTCACTTCGCAAGAATGTGTGAGTTCTACGTCTTTAATAATAACTGGGGGGCGGCCCCGCGGCGGGAGGGGGCGCCACCCACCCCATACTAGTGAAAAAATATATCCCAAGGAAAACAATATTATAAATTGGACTGTACGCGTGTGTGCGTGCCGGGGACGTATTTCACTCACATGCTTTTATTTTATTCTCTGTGATGTAGAATTTTTTTTTTTCACTTTTATTATTTTGTCGCTGGCTTTCGTTCAGCCTTTGTCGAGTTAAAAATAAAGCGAGCCTAGTTTGCTCTGGTCAATGGGATTGAACGATTGAACTGATTTTCTGAGAAGAGTTTCCTTTTCCGAATGAGTGAGTGAGACGTGATGAGCGTTCGTTTTTAGATTGAGTGAGCGGTTTTAAAGCGAGGATGTTAGAATCGAGGTCATTGAACTTTGGTGGTTGAATGTTAACTAATATGAATGCGAAGTGAGCTTGTCTGTTTGTTAATGCGCAGTCTTAATTACTGAGCTTATCATCATAAAATATAAACACACTATTACGCCCTCAATCCTCAAAAATGCAGGCAGAGTCCAAGGACAATTACCCACACATTCAGCAAAAAATTAAATAAATTGTAATAAATAATTGTGAAAACGTGACAAATGAGTAGTTCATTCCCTACATAATCACAACCCAATACACGATTAGTCACCTTTTTTGACATGTTAAGCAAGCAACACAGTTGGCACATTCTTTTCAAGTCCCAGACTAACATGGGACATCAGAAAATATCAGTATAGGTACTTAAACTGGTGAGGTATTATTGTTGCAAGTTTATTTTCAATCCATGAATGAGGGATTATTTGCTTCAACTTAAACGCAAACACGATTTCTCTTAAATTGGTTCTCGTTTCCTCGAAACCCAAAACTTTATAATGTGGCCGTATTTTCTTTAATATAAACTTAAGGGTACATTTCTTAGATATTTCTAGACTTTTATTTGTTTAAAGTATTTCCCAATAGATACATTAATACATTTGATTTCACCATATTATAGAATGCAATGTTATACAGCAAGTTATCACCAACAAATGATTGATTATCACAAAAAAATGGGTTATAAGGCAAAGACATCCTTACTTATATTATAAATTCAAAAGCAAATCTGTCTATGAAACTTCCCCTGCCTAACCTTAGTAAGAATCGAATCCCGAACCGCGCTAAACCTAACCACCGCGCTTGAGTCCACGATCGCCATTTTGTAATCCAAATTGATTGACAACAGACTGCCCAATTATCCATAATTTTCTATGTAGGTACCTACGTAATAAATAATAGACCTAATTCTGAAAATTACAAGTAATTCTAACATTTTTTCATGCATATAAATGCGTAATTTATTACGATACTAGCAGCGCCCCGCGGTTTCACCCGCGTAGTACCCGTTCCGTGGGAATAGGGGGATAAAATAAAGCCTATGTTACTTGCTGATGAAGTAACTTTCGATTGGTGAAAGAATTTCTTAAATCGGTCGAGTAGTTTCGGAGCCAATTCAATACAAACAAATAAACAGACTACAAAATCTTTCCTACATACATACATACATACATAGCATCACGTCCATAATCCCCGAAGGGGTAGGCAGAGTCAAAGAGGCAGCAGGTCCCTTTAACCACATTCAGCCAAAAACAAAACCTGGCTAGGTTAGATGGAGCATTGTGAAAAAGTATTGGCCAGTTCGTCGCCTACACAATCACACAGCCAAATCATTCCTCTATAAAATATCAGTGTAGATGGAGAGTTCTTAGTTTCACTCGCGAGTGTTTAAATTAAAATTAAATTAAATGTGTAAGGATCGTGCCATATGGCGTTCGGTTCTCTCTGCCTACCGCGCTAGGGAAGTGGCGTGAAGTTTAGTTAGTTAGTTAAATTAAATAATCCTTAATTTCAGACTAAGATCCATATGTTGTTAATAAGACTTATTCTATGTTAGTACAATAATAATTAGGTAAAGGAATAAGTATACAGCACTCACACTACAGCCATGAGACGACAGCATAACTTAACCCTACGCCATCATCACCCGGACGCAGTGTTTGTAATAGGGGCTGTCCAGTTTATCAGCTAGCGTCTTTAGGATGCGGTTGGTGCTCGCTCGCAGTCTGTTCAATAGCGAGGCAGTTTTTTTGTGCAGGCAAGCTTGGAACCCGTCAGTTCGCGCCTCTGCGAACATGCTGGAAGCACTACAATAACGAGGGAGCCCCAACAACATCCTTAAAGCGTTGTACAATATTGAGACAAGTGTACAACATAAAATTTGTGTTTTGTGGCATTAAATATTAACAGACCATCCATTTGGTTTGTTTCTCCAAGTATTAATTTAAGAAGTGATAAGTCATACACTTTTTGAATAATACCTTGGAGTTTTCAAAATAAAAAATGATTAGTACGATTTCCTAGAGTTCTCAAGTACTGAAGATCTCAAGTACTAACCACAAAATCAATTCAGTTTTTTAGTCACGATACAGGATTAAACAGAGAGAAATACAGATTCGCGTTCGAAAGAGAAATAAAGACTTGACTTTATCCACCAGTATTCTATTCGTAGACCCCTTGGGGGTCCTTATATCTTGTGCTTATGGTCCCCTATAAATGCAGTCCCATGTTGGTCTGGGACTTGGCCCATGATGATCTGGGACAAAAAAAAAAAAAGAATGTACCAACTGTGGCTTTTGCCTAGCATGTCGTAAAAGGCGACTAATGGTTTACGGGCTTTTGGGTATGTGACGAAGTACCCACTTGTCACTCCTTTTTCACAGCTTTCCCTCCAACCCAGCCCACTGTCCCATGTTGGTCTGGGACTTAAAAAGAATATGCCAACTGTGGTTCTTGCCTAGCATGTCGTAAAAAGCGACTAATGGTATATCGGGTTTCTGGTGTGTGATTATGTAGGTGACAGGTTAGCCGCTTGTCACTGCTTTTTCACAATTTTCCATCTAACCCAGCCCGGCTTTATTTTAAGGTAAATGTGGTAGAAGGAGCATGCTGTTCCTTTGACTCTGCCTACCCTTTCGGGGATTACGGGCGTGGTGTTATGTATGTTATAAATGCAGTTACTTCCGCCATAGACAGTAAAGATTTCTTACATAAAACCTCCAGTATTCCTGTCATAAACTTCTGGGGGTTCATAAGTTATATGGATATGGACCCCTCAAAATATAGTGTCTTGCGTGAAAGGTAAAAACGAGTAAGATACGATACCTAACTTATTCCCTTAGTAGTTACAGGTCGCCGAAAGTGGCACTAGTGGTAGATAAGATGAGAGGAAACCGTTTATCTTGGTATGGGCATGTGATGAGAAAAGAGGAGGGACATGTGACAAAGAGAGAGATGAGTATGAATGTTAGTGGATGGAGAGGAAGAGGAAGGCCAAATAAGAGATGGATGGATTGTGTGAAAGATAATATGAGTGAAATGGGAGTGGATAGCTTGATGACGGCTGACCGGGACGTATGGAAAAGGAAGACATGCTGCGCCGACCCCAGATGAACTGGGAGAAGGGCCAGAGGATGAGTTACAGGCCGCTAAGGGGTCCATAGACCCCAGTTTAAGAGCCTTCTTTCAAAGGGCCCCATGAAACCTAATTAGTATCAGATCACACGTTGAGATCCCCCCCCCCCCCCCCCAGCCAGTTACACGTGTTAGCAAATCAAATGACAAAAAGATTACAATATTATATTCCCCACTCAATTAGGTATTTTTCTAGAAATTTCGAATACAGGAAAAATGATATAAGGCTCTTTGAGATTGTTCACGAAATTTAATATCTAGGGATGACCTTGCGCCGCCTTCCTTGAAATATTTGAAGAGTGTATTTATTACATTTCACGTTTGCGAATGTCGGTGGGGTGAGGGTGTTATAGTGATTTACCCGACTACGTAAGACAAGCAAGGGTTATGAGTTTAGCTGGCAATGTTTGTTTGTCAAATTCAAATTCAAAATCTCTTAGGCTCAAAAAAGCACTTATAAATAGTCAATGTGTACAGCAAAGAAAATATTACCACCGGTTTGGAAGATAGGCTCTATCCTGAAGAAACTTGATAGTTACTCTTTTAAATGCATGTATATATATTACATACATACATAAATAACATTACGCCCATAATCTCCGAGTCAAAGGGACAGCAGACCCCTTTAAGCACATTCAGCCAAAAACAAAACTGGGCTGGGTTAGATGGAAAATTGAGAAAAAGTAGTGACAAGCTAGCTTGTCGCCTACACAACACATACCCAAAACCAGATATACCATTAGTCGCCTTTTACGACATGCTAGACAAGAAAAACAGTTGGCACATTATTTTTTAGTCCCAGACCAACACACAATTAAAAAAATATAAACCGGCACTCGTCATATTGATCCTGATCCTCGCTCACACCTCTACCTCATTATCAAACACGCCAAAACAACACCCAGCGATGTTCGTCCGAAGATAAACTATCGATCGTTGGGTACATTTTTAATTTGCTCTTATCAGCGATATTATCTTTAAACTAACGTGTGGACAGATAAAAATAAAAATTTGGGCGTAAAATCAATACGTGGGCTGACATGTAGCGTGTGATGTACACAGGGCAGGGCTGCCGCTGCGAGAACTTTCCCTCAGTCATTACTAAACGATTTTAAATACCCACATACATAATGTAAGAAATAGAGTCGGTATGAAAGACAGCGTCGGAGTCAAGGTAAGAAGAGGCATGCTCTGATGGTTCGGACCTGTGGAAAGAATGTTACGAAAGATTGACAGATATACAATGCGGAAGTCGAAGGATGAAGGAGATGTAGGACCAGATTGGTCGTGTGTTAACAGAAGGTGATGTTAGGAGTCATAAAAACCGTAGAGCTTGTACGAAAAGGATTATGAATGTTGAAGAGGCGGTGAGGTGTGTAAGGATCGTGCCATATGGCGTTCGGTTGTCTCTGCCTACCCCGCTAGGGTAGTGGCGTGAAGTTTAGTTAGTTATTTAGTGACATACATAATAATAGGCCCACCAACCACCAACCCCGAAGCTTCAAGACTGGGTGATTTTTACATACATACATAACATTACGCCCGCAATCCCCGAAGGGGTAGGCAGAGTCAGAGTGGCAGCACGCCTGTTTAACCATATTCAGCCAAAAACAACACTAGGCTGGTTTGGATGGACTTTTTTTATATAACATAGGTATGTATATAAAAGGTCTTAATAATTAACTTTTGAGATGTTGTGTTACTACCTTAAAACACTTACTTACTTTACTTTTAGTGCCCTGAAAGATAATTAAATGGATTTTTTTTGCCGGTAAGTGGCAACCCTACCGCGTTCCCGGTGCGTGCGTTCACGTAACACTAGGCAGCGGATATGGCTTCGCTTATACGAATTTCCGAAGCGCAATTTTGCGCCAGTCGCGGTTACGATGCAGACACGCGTCGCCGGCGCTTGCTACAGATTCGATTCCGACGGTTAAACGTTTTCCTGTTAGGTAGTTATTATTTTCTTTAGGTAGGCGATGACCTAGTCACTTGCCACGACTTTTCTTTAACCTAGTTCGATTCTATTTTTAGCTTATACTGGTTGAAGGACCTTATTGCTCCTAAGACTCTGTTTTCCCCTTCAGGGATTGCGGGTATGATATAATAAAATAATAATAATAAATTTATTTCCACAAAAGTACATTATACAGGTAACAGGTTTGCTGGTCCCCACACTAGGAAGCCTGTAGTGAACGAGTAACGATTTTCAAAAACTGCGTGAGGTAATGGCGCTTGTACTAAGTAATTTGTGAATTAATAATATTTACGAGTTTAATGCCTAATGTTCGGAGCAAGGCTGTATACAAATCGTTGTCTTAGCCTAAGTTGTACACATATTGTAAAAAAGTTATTACTATATAACAATTCTAATGGTACAATTCTAATTAATTTAATAACATATTTAGTTACACAACTGTAGTTAAGATAACATTGAGGGTTCTACTTAATATTCAGTTTAGTATAACGTTAGCCAATTCCATTTTTTTTTCTTTGTAATATTATGTATAGGAACATATATGCATGCATATCACGAGTCCAAAAAACTTAAAGCTCTTTAAACCACACATTAAGCCAAAAATCGGTGAATATTCATTCTAATATTGTAAAAAAAGTGGCTAGCTCGTCGCCTACATAATCACAAACATTTGACACCGTCTACACCATTAATCGCCTTTTATTATATGCAAGGCAAGGAGCAGTTATTAAATTCATTTGAGTAATTTATGTATAGAATAAAAAGGAGTTCGCAAAAGATCTGTAAAATCCAACTTAATCCAGATAAAACCGGTAGCGGAAACTAGTCACGCCATTAATCTGTTTGTACCAACCAACCAACCAACCAAACATCTTAATTGATAACTACAAAACATCACCCGAAAACAAGTGATCAACTTCGTGTTTATCCATTCAGAAATTTTTCAACGCGCGCTATATTTTTATGACCGTCGTTAAGTTTGAAATATCGGTCGGGGGTGGCGGGCCGGGGGCGGAGGGAGGCAGGAGGGGGTGGTTTGGCAAATAAAATAAAAATAAAGGCCGATTACTGCCGACATTTTATAATGGACGCGAAATGACATGCGGGCGCCTGGAGCGGCGGCGGTGTGACGTCAAATGTCAGTAGGACGAGTGTAAAGGTTTGGCTTGGTTCTTGGGAATGGAGGGTAGGAAACCGATTTCTAGTTGGGGGAGTGCTTCTGCGGTTTTAGGGCGACTTATGGCACAGTTTTGTGAACAATAACTTGATGGAACCGTTTTTTCCTGAGAATAGAGGAAAATTATGCTTTTTAGTTTATTTATTCTCGGTTATTCTAATAAAAGCCGCGTGTTCGAATCTTGGGGTAAATCTATACTTATAATAAATCTGTAGAGAGGTCAATTCTGTACATGAAGTATATTTTCAAAATAACTATCAGGGGGTGATTAGTGATCTTCAACTTTTCATCACGCTACAATCAATAGGAGCACAGTAGTGAAGGGAAATATTGGGAAAACGGGAGAAGTTACTCCATTTTTTAAGCTTCCGTCGCGTGTGCAGCCTTAATGGTTAAAGTTACATAGAAATCATGTATGACGGAAATAGTCTTTATAATATTAACCATAAATGCGGGTGACACCGCTGGCACAGCTAGTGTTTAATAATACGAATAATGTATGTTAAAAAACGTATCTATTTAAGTATGTCTCTCTCTCTCTCTCCATATATATATTTAGTATATATAAAGCACAAACATACCTATGTACTTACTTAGTTTACAAATAGACGGTTGGGGTTTCATTCTGAACATTTTATTAATCTCAATATTCGTATCCATAGAATTTATATGAGCTCTTATTAAAATTTTCTAACGGTTTCTTAAAGTTGATATTGACGTAGAGTCGTAAGAAACTTGGTGGTTACTGTTTTATATTATCATAATAAATGTTATGTTATTAGCAATTTAAATACATAACAATCTGCCTATTTATGGAAAGACAGGAATAAGTAACACGCAATTCACAATGTCTTAAAAATTTAAAAATTCGTCTTAAAAATACGCTGTTTTACCATATTTTTTTATTAAAAAATATTTTACTCTTACCATTAGAGAAAATGATTCCTGTCCGGCGAACAGATAGATACATCGGACAGGCAGACCGAATTAATTCGATACTGTAACCATTTTAGCATAACAGAAAGCATATAATTTGCCGTTTCATTATTACACACATTCATGTTATTTCTTACAAGCTTCTGTCGGGCTTTGCTCGCGTGGTACGTCGATAATTCATAGCCTATATGTTTTTCAGGTGTATAAGCTACATGATTCTAAAGTTTCATTAAAATCTATTTAGTAGTTTTTGCGTGAAAGAGTAACAAACATACACACATCCAAACATACTTTCGCATTTATAATATTGGTAGGATTCTATAAACCAAGACCTGACGATTTTTTCAATATTTCTACGGATGTAGGTTATGACTGGCTAACCCGTGACGAAAACATCGTGAAATATATATAATTTATATACAAGACTATATATATGACTAGTTCGATGGCGCATTCGGTAGTGACCCTGCCCCATGCGCCAAGAGTTGTGCGTTCGATCCACACTCGGGACAAACATTCGCGTGATGAATACTTGTGTTTGTTCTGTGTCTGGGTGTTAACATCCAATATTTTAATATATATTTGTAATACCACTGTTGATTCTGATATCCGTAACACCAGTAACACCATGTGATGTAGTCTTATATTTATTTATTTAATATATTAGATCATAGTCTCGCGAACACAGAACATTAGCTAGGAGAAAGTCATCATCTTCCTAGCGTTATGTCCCGTGCTTAGACGGGGTTCGCTTAGACCATGATCCAGGATTTAGCGAGTCTGGTAATTACATTGAAGCGACTGCCGATCTGACCTTCGTAACCCTAAGATAGGAGAACCAGACAATTTTTGGATACTAACTAACTAAACTTCACGCCACTTCCCTAGCGGGGTAGGCAGAGAGAACCGAACGCCATATGGCACGATCCTTACACACCTCACTCGCCTCTTCAACATTCATAATCCTTTTCATACAAGCTCTACGATTTTTATGACTCCTAACATCACCTTCTTTTAATACACGACCAATCTGGTCGTGGTAGGTGAGCCTGGGCCTTCCGCAGCTCCTACATCCTTCCACATTCGCATTGTATATCTGTTTAGTCAATCTTTCGTCATCCATTCTTTCCACAAGTCCGAACCGATCATGGTTACAAATCCAATGTTGTTTGAATTTGCAGGTTTCATCGCGTTGTTTTCCCTCACCGTCAAGCTAGTGGTACAAATACGTACATAGATTTGAAAAATCCAGAGGTACGTGCCCGGGTTTGAACCCGCACTCCTCGGTTAAGAGGCGCTTGTCCTTACCATTGAGCTAGAAAGTACCATTACTTAATTTTTTTTGGTACAAACTTTATATGTACCTATGTCTAATAACTTCCCCTTTTAAATTTAACACGTTATATAATTTATCAAAACCAAAAAAGACGGTTTCAAATCGAATTAACAAACGCCCTTATCGATTGCGTAACTTATTAAAACTACAATACAGGGTGTCAAAAACTGTCAATTATAGATTGTGGATCCATCACGCGGCACCTGGCGGGGGCGCGGTGCGGGTTCGAGCCCCGGCCGAGTGTAAACAGCTATGCGAGTGGACAAAGGGAGTGTGGAGACGAAATTGTTGGTGGTATTAACGTAAGGACAGGAATATGTGGGAACGTGATTGTAACTAGTAGTATAAAGTAGTAGGTATAAAATTAAATTTTGTTAAATGGTACTAAATTAAAATCTGAGAAAGCAAATTTTGGTAAATTGTATTAAATCAAAATCTATGAAATTAAATTTTGTTGAATGGTATTAAATTAAAATCTATGAAATTAAATTTTGTTGAATGGTAAAAATAATCTCTAACTAACTAACTAACTAACTAAACTTCACGCCACTTCCCTAGCGGGGTAGGCAGAGAGAACCGAACGCCATATGGCACGATCCTTACACACCTCACTCGCCTCTTCAAAATAAAAAGAAATTAAATCAAATTTTATTATATTAAATAAATTGAGATGCAATTATACGAATTAGATAGTGTGCTAGTGGGATCAATGGAAAATTATTTAATTAGCTTTTTAATAGCTAATTACCGAACGACGGATACACATACTTAAATAAAATGCCTATTCAGTACTAACATTCAGGACTCAGTAGAAATCACTGTGTAGGTACATCACACAAACTAGCTCAGGATTCAAACTCGCGGCTTTTGGTTTCGGCGCCAAGGTCTGTAACCACTAGCCCTGACATCCATTAAATACGTACATAAATTGTTGAAAATACAAATGTACATGTTTAGATTCGAACCAGTACCTCTGGCATGAATCAGTGTCCTTATCCACTGAACCGCCAACGTTCAACTATACAGAACAAAACAATACGTTGTAATAATGCCTCATTGACGCAAATTAGGAGAATAAGCAAGGCTCAGTCGTGGTATTAATGAACAAGTTACTTAGTACAGACTTGAAGTGAGTCACAACATATGTATATTATTACGAAGTTCATAAGTTATCAGTAGGCTGGAACGAGGAAAAAGTACGGACAATTAATAGGACGTTCGGTATGAAGTCGTTATTAGGATGTGGGCGATTCTATTGAGGTTAAATTAAAAAAAAACTCCTACATCAAATTGGTTTGGGACTTCAAAATAATATGCTAATAGTGTTTTATGTCTAGCATGTTGTAAAAGGCGACTAATGGTGTATTGGGTTTGGGTATGTGATTGTGTAGGCGATGAGCTAGCTACTTTTTCACAACTTTTCTTCTTCTTGCTTCGGCTGAAGGTGGTTTAAGGAGATTATCTCTCCTTGGACTATGTCTACGAGGCGTAACCTTTTAAACCACTATAGGTTGCATACATACATAACATCACGTTCATAATACCCGAAGGGGTAGGCAGAGTCAAAGGGGCCGCAGACGCCTTTAACCACATTCAGCAAAAAATAAAACTGGGCTGGGTTAGATGGAAAATTGTGAAAAATAAGTGACAAGTGGCTAGTTTGTCGCTTACACAATCACACTCTCAAAACCCGACAGACCATTAGTCGTCTTTTACTACATGACAAGGAACACAGTTGGCACATTATTTTTAAGTCCCAGACCAACATGGGACGAACAGGTTGCGCTTGTTTATAAACCGTTTTAATAAGAACATTGACTGTAATAACGGTTTAAAGTTATGATGGTCTAAGTAGATATTTTTTTCTGCTAGCAAGAAGCTTCCCTGGTGAAGTCCTTACGGACAATTCCGCGGTACAGAACTAATAAATTAAACAACCCCCACCATTCACAAATTCAGTTGCGAACATTTCAATCTTTAAAATTCTCCTCAAAGAATCCCAACTTGGCAACTTTAAAATTAAACTCGTAAAGTATTTTGCAATTTTTTTCGCCAACAATAAGAAAATTCAACTTTCCAATCTTAAATTACAATAACATTGTAATAATGCGAATTGATGTCTACTTCCAGCTAACTAATTAAACTTGTTATTTGGGCTTTTTAATAAAAAACTTTTTACTTTGCAAGAAATTGCGATGGAAATGGGAGCAATGGTTGTTTATGCGAAATAAAAATTCTGCGGGGAAGTTTGAAGGGATTTTTTGAGAAAAATAAGGAAGAAACTAGTTACTTAGTGGTTTACTTGATAAGTTTAACTTTTGACAGGTTTCGAAATGTAGAGACGCTTGAACAGCACATTGAACATCGTCCTAGAATAAATAAATAAATAAATATAAAACATTGATCTGACTCCGAGCTAAGTAGCTAAAGCACTTGTGTTACGGATATCAGAATCAACAGTGGTATTACTAATATATACTTAAATATTGGATATTAACATCCAGACACAGAACAAACACAAGTATACATCACACGAATGTTTGTCTTGGGTGGGGATCGAACCCAAAACTCTTGGCGCATTTGGCAGGGTCACTACTAAGTTATATCCTGTTTCTAGTCTTGCAAAAATTAAGCAAGTCTGGTTATTACATTCTAAGAGATTGTTATCTAATTTCCTAAACCGTATATCGGGAACTAGGCAAATTAGGTCATGATAACCACGGACTAGTAAAAATAATAGCATTCCAATCCCTAGTCAATATATGGTGTACATAGAAAAAGTATATATAGATATGAATACTTTAACAATGGAGAGGTAAAAAGGCGCAAGGTATAAAAAAATTTGTTTAATAAGCTTTTAATAATAACCAACAATAATTGACTGGCCCGTTGGTCGAGTGGTCAGAGACCCTGGCCACGAAACCAAGGGTCGGGTTCGAATCCCGCTAGGGGCAAATGTTTCGTGTGATGAACAAAGACATTTGTACTCGAGTCATGGATGTTTATAAACGTATTTAAGTATGTCTATCCGTTCACCTAGTGTCCATAGCACAAGCTTATGAGCTTAGTTTGGGACTAGGGTATCGGTGTGTCAGTCTGGAGAATTTATTTATGTATATGTCGCCATTGTTTTTTTTGTTTAAAAGTTCTAATCTCAGCTATCGGTAGCTATGAAAAAATATTTTATCAAACTAGCTGTCCCCGCGGTTTTCCCTGCGTTTATGGTTAATGTTATGTAGCCTAGCCTTCCTCGATAAATGGACTATCGAACACAGAAAGATTTTTCTAAATCGGACCAGTAGTTCCTGAGATTAACGCGTTCAAGCAAACAAACAAACACATTCTGAGCTTTATACTATTAGTATAGATAGATACCTAGTTTATTGAGGCCCTAAGAGAGGTTGAGCTATCTAACTACATACACGAAGTCGGCTACAGCCGCTAGTCAATTACATAAATCAATACGCTATTTAAAGAACTTATTTCTATTTTAATCCCGGCAAAACTTCCGGACCATTATTTCACAATATCAACATTACTTTCTGAACTTTCCTTTTAATTTTTTAGAAAATTAAAAACAAATTTATGGCGCTCTTCAAATGATTCGAATTTATCGTCTGTTGTTATCGAATGGTGGGTGAGTGCGATGCAAGATGGGGGTCGCATGGTGTGCGAGCGAGACGGGTGTATTTACACTGGGCCGCCCTTTTGATAGTGTTTCCAAATTTCGGGAAAGCAGAATGTATTGTTAGCGCTAAGGGCACGGTTACATGGGGAATCACTAGCTTGTTTTTGTGACAGTTTATTTGTACACAGATAATGTAATTATGTATATGTACATAGACCGGTGGTAGCTCAATGGTAAGGACACGCGCCTCTTAACCGAGGAGTGCGGGTTCAAACGGGTATTTATACCACTAACTCGACGGTGAAGGAAAACATCGTGATGAAACCTGCAAATTCAATCAACTTTGGATTTGTAACCATGATCCCAAAATTGTCTGGTTCCCCTATCTTAGGGTTACGAAGGTCAGATCCGCAGTCGCTTCAATGTAATTACCAGACTCGCTAAATCCTGGATCATGGTCTAAGCAGACCCCGTCTAAACACGGGACATAACGCTAGGAAGAAGATGTACAATGAGCGTACAATATATTTATGTTATTTCTTAAATTTAATTCAAATAAAATTAAAACGTAGCTTGAAATGACTCTCAAGACAATTGCTTTCGATCTAATTTTAATATATTCGGCTGATCATAAGTACTATTGACTGGCCCGTTGGTTGAGTGGTTAGAGACCCTGGCCACGAAACTATGGGTTCGAATCCCGCTAGGGGCAAATGTTTCGTGTGATGAACATGGACATTTGTACTCGAGTCATGGATGTTTGTAAAACGTAATTAAGTATGTATATCCGTTCACCTAGTATCCATAGCACAAGCATAAGCTTAGATTGGAACTAGGGAATTGGTGTGTCAGTCTGGAAAATGTAATGTAAATGTATATAAATGTACTATATACTAAAAATCGTAAAAGGAAATTATCCTATCATAATTATTAGCAATAAAATTATTATACAATATTTTACACTTTCTTTCAATATAACTGTCACTGAATTTAGCAGTTTGGATGCATAATTTTCGAAAACTGTTAAATGTATTGATTAAAAATGGCCAATAGAGAACTTGTAATATTATACTATAGGAACTTACATTAATAATATAAATAGAAGAATGAACATTGATATATAAAATCGGTTCCGACAAATCCAGCGCTTTAAAGTTACATAAGTAAATGAAGGGAAACAATACAGTGTAATGTTTGCTCTACATTTGTATTGTTTATGTAAAGATTATCATTACTGCAAGTTAGACTAAGCACTAAATACATACATAAGTACACACATAGGTATATCAGTAAGAAAGCAAAGCCCAAAGTGCAATAAAACATTTGTCTAAACATAAAGTAGACTTGGGTGACTTGGACAATTGTATAAAAAAATTACAAGCTAGCTAGTCCCTTACACAATCACATACCCACAATGCAATACCCAATACCACATTAGTTACAGGGAAAAGAACACTCGTGGTAAAATAATATACCTGTCTTTGAGTTCCAGAAAAACATGGGACCAAAATGAATATACGCTTAACAAAGCAAACAAATATAATAAACTAGCTGTGCCAGCGGTGTTACTCGCGTTTATGGTTAATATTATAAAGAACCGTCATACATGATTTCTATGTAACTTTAACTATTAAGGCTGCACACGCGACGGAAGCTTAAAAATGGAGTAACTGCTCCCGTTTTCCCAACATTTCCCTTCACTAATCTGCTCCTTTTGATTGTAGCGTGATGAAAAGTATACTATAACCTGCCCAGGAGTATGAAGAATAATTGTACCAAGTTTCGTTAAAATCCGTCGAGTAGTTTTTGTTTCTATAAGGAACAGACAGACAGACAGACAAAAATTTTACTGATTGCATTTTTGGCATCAGTATCGATCACTAATCACCCCCTGATAGTTATTTTGAAAATATATTTCATGTACAGAATTGACCTCTCTACAGATTTATTATAAGTATAGATTATATTCCTAGCTCCATGTTCGCATTGTTTCTTTCAATCCTATTAATATTATAAATGCTAACGTTTCTATGTATGTATGGATATTTGTTACTCTTTCACGCAAAAACTACGGAATGGATTTTAAAGAAACTTTAGAATAATATAGCTCATACACCCGAATAACTTATAAGGTTATGTTTCTTCGATGTACCACGCGAGGGAAGCCGCGGGCAGAAGCTAGTATTACATGATTACAAGTCAGCCTAAGCACTTCTGCGGCATGTAAGCCGCCCTTGTCCGACAATGCACCGGCCCCCATCCCGAGGGTGGCCAAGGGGTCGGGTGGAGCCCATTTTTGCCATTTCACCGAAAAAAAAGTTTCCAACACATTTTTATCTAAAAACACGCCAGTTTTGAACGCACGCGCACGCGATAGCACGCGCCAGATTAAAAGAATTACAACTTTATTGTGACGTCGCGATAAGTGTCGAAAGTTTTGAGTTTGACGGAAAAAAAATTGAGCAGTACGTGTTAAAATTTTTAAATGACGAACTAAACACAATATGGGTAAAATTAGATTCTTAAATTATATGAATAACGAACTGGTAATATTTAAGAATTTAGATTTTTAAATGTCGAAACTGGTCATAAAAGGAAACCTTTATTCTTAAAGTTTTTGAATGACGAACAAGTGACTATAAATATTTTTAAATGTAGAACTTTTGTAAACAGCTGCGTTGAGTGATTGTGTTTATTGTATGATGGTGTTACGGACTACTATACTAAGTGACCATGAAGGAGCCTCAATACATTAACAACCAGGATAATAGGTGAGGTTTCTAATTGGAGTCTTATTAGGCCCTATTATGGTTAAGGGAGAAGGAAAAAGAAATCTAAAATGTCGCACTCTTTAACCGCAAAGAGTGCGACATTTTAGATTTCTTTTTTCTTTAATTTTTGCAGAAACCTTGTTTCTAAAAATGATAAAAAGATGTAAGGATACATTTTAGAGAAAACAGAATAGACTACTAAAATCTAATAATTTTTAAAATGTTTACTAAAGAAATAAAAAAAATATATTGGATTAAAAAAAAAAAAGTTTTATGTTTATATATCGTTTGCTTCGAAAATCGAAGATTATGTATATATTAAATATTACATGAATATATAAATAAACATTATATATATTAGGTTTGGCATGACTCTCCAATGTGCTCTACTATCTATGTACATTCATAGCTCCGTAGCAAGATTAAAAGGGATTTTTAACGAAATTTTGATTTTTAAAAACTGAAATAAAGCGATTAAATAATAATAAACAAAAAAAATTAGTTAATTAATGTTAATAACCATTATTGCTGTATATAGTAGTAAATCCGAACCTATGATTGTGTTTTGATATGTACAAACCACCTGTTTACAAAATATTTACTTATTGATGTTTATAAGCCACCCTTATAGTGGTAATAAAATGTTATTGTATTTATACGATGCTATCGTTTCCTGAAGTTATACTGCCTGAACAATATTTGATTTATGAACGAGTGATTCGTTTTTTGGTTACAATAAATGGGCAAAGCATTGAAAACAAAATCATCCACTGTAAAATTAACACTAAAAATAAGATTGTAATTTATCTAATTTCTGGTAGATCTTTCTACAGGACTAAAATCTCTTGAGATTTCTAAGCGCATTAACTTATTGTTTCAATCTGAATATTATGTGAGATTCGTCCAATAATACCATACGTCATGGATAGCTTATCAAACAATGTTGAATTTGAATCTGATTGAAGTGATCCTCA
This sequence comes from Glyphodes perspectalis, assembly GCA_951394215.1. Taxonomy (NCBI): domain Eukaryota; kingdom Metazoa; phylum Arthropoda; class Insecta; order Lepidoptera; family Crambidae; genus Glyphodes; species Glyphodes perspectalis. The sequence goes on along the minus strand of OX596225.1, from coordinate 9,630,181 downwards.
GAGTATTTAATATGTCTTCTCATTTTCTACCTCATTGATTTTCACCTATTGGGATCTTCGAATGTTTTTCTCGTAAATAAAACAGTCTCGTCGTCAATTACAGATGCGGCGGTGACGCGATGTCTGTCGCGCCGGCGGTGAAGCGCGAGTGCGACCTGGAGAGCGGCGGCGGCAGCCCTGGGCGCAAGCGGCGCAAGCAAGCGGCGCCGACGCGCGCGCCGCCCCAGCCGCTCGCGCCCGCGCCCCTCGACCTGCACGCCAAGATGGCCGACATCTACAAGAGCGCCCTCGCCTTCGGAGAACTCGCCATCCCCGCCTTCGACCCCCCTCGCCGCCTTCCGCCTCCTCCCCCGTCACGAACCGCCCCGCATCTTCAACCCCGAGGCCTACTGCGACCTCTGTTGCAAGGAGTTCTGCAACAAGTACTTCCTCAAGACCCACCGCGCCAACAAACACGGAATCTACGACGGCGGCGACCCCCAGCCCGCCGCACCACCGCCTGCCCAGCCGTCGCCACCCAGGCGCGCCTCCGACGAGGAGTCCGGCGGCACCCCCCCGCCGCCTCTCGCCCGACTCGGCGCGGCGCGCCCGCGAGGCCGGCTTCCAGCCCGACGTGCTGCGACGGCTCGGCGTCGTCAACCCGGAGGCGTTCTGTGAGATCTGCTGCAAGGAGTACTGCAACAAATATTTCCTGCGGACGCACCGGGAGCGGCGGCACGGTGTGCCCGCGCATCGCTCGCCCGTGGCCGACCGCTCGCCTCCCTCCGCCACGTCGCCTGGGATGGCCATGACGCCGCTTGGCACGCCACTCGGGACCCCGCTGCCGACGCCGCTGGCGACTCCGCCCGCGCCACCTACTAGCGCGGCCGACACGCCGCCGCGCTCGCACTCGCTGCCACCGCCGTACGACGCCGAGGAGATGGCTGAGGTGAAGCGCGAGTGCGAGGACGAGCTGGAGGCGGCGCTGCGTGACGGCCAGACCAGCCCGCTGAACCTGATCGTCGAGGAGCGCGGCGCCGCCTCGCCCGGCTCCGCCAGTGAGGAGCTGCGCAAGCTGCAGACGATGATATCGCAGCTGAACGAGCTGGCGGCCGAGCGGCTGGCCGACGAGCCACCGGAGCAAGGACCGCGCGCGCCCCTCCGCCTCGCCTCCGCCGCCTGACGAACGCCGCGCCTCCTCCTCCGGCTCTAGCTTCTGTGAGATCTGCAACAAGGAGCTGTGCAACAAGTACTTCATGCGCACCCACATGCAGCGCATGCATGGCATCTCGCTGGAAAGCGGCACGCAACTGGGTGGCGTCACGTGCGACATCTGCCATAAGGAGCTCTGCAGCAAGTATTTCCTGCGCGTGCACAAGCACAACACGCATGGCATCCCCGCGCCGCCGGCGCCGGCCGCCGCTGCGCCCGCCGAGCCGTGCCCGCTGTGCGCGCGGCGCTTCCGCGGCCCGCGGGCGTTGCGCGCGCACCTGCTGGCCGAGCACGCGCCGCCCGCGCGCCCGCCGCCACCGCCGCCACGCCCGCTCGACCTGCTGCGTGACAAGCCCTATGCGTGCTCCTACTGCCCCTTCACCACCGACGTGCTCGCGTTCCTGTTCGCGCACGAGCGCGCGCACGCTCAGCAGCCGCCGGCGGAGGAGGGCGTCGAACCGGGCGACAGCGAGCCGGGCGACGCCGCGTCCAACAACGGCGAGGGCGAGGGCGAGGAAGCGCAGTACTCGTGTTCGCGCTGCGAGTTCCGTGCGGAGGGCTTCGGCGCGCTGGAGGCGCACCTGCGCGCGGCGCACGGCGGCGCGGGCGCGCTGCTGGCCGTGCCGCGCGCGCCGCAAGCGCCGCTCACCATGCAGCCGTTCGTGGTGGAGGAGGCGGGCGGCGCGCTGAGCCTGGTGCCGGCGCTGGTGTTCCTGGTGCGGCGGCGCGCGACGCGGCGCGCCACCGTCACGCTGACGCTCACGCCGGCCTAGCCGCGCCCCGCGGCGCGCCGCGCGGCCTGCGACCACACCGCCGCCGGCGCGCGCGCACGATCGCTACACTGCTGACCTAAAATGGCCACGATTGACGGGATATTTCGCGAGCACTAATCTGACACATGTTGTGATTTGCGACACTATTGGAATGCAAATCAGAATATGTTTCGTTTGCAATTCATTTTCCGCAATTCATCTGATTAGACGCTGGTTTGACGGTTTGTAAATTACATGAGGCAAACTATCAGAGGCAGTATCATTCCATGTTCTGCTGTAGATTGGTTGGTATTGAGCGAGACAGATGTTTAATAAAATTTTTGGCGTGTCTTTATTACGGAAAAATATATCCTAATCTATGAGCCGATATATGCGGTGTGAAACATATGGAAATATTCGCAGGAGAGAAGAGAGATGAATTGCAGCCGGTTAGGGAAATGAATTGCTGTTAGGCTGACTCCACAACGGCCATTTTAAGCCCGCCGTACTAACTACATTTAACGCTGTGTGCCTTCAAGCGATTGCTGAAAAATATTATGAGACGTAATTATAATCGGAGCTGTCCGGGCCGTCCACACCGCGCGGTCCCCGGTCACATTTTTTTGTCAAGAGTCTAACTTCATATATTGAGAATTATATTTAACGGGTGATATATGAAACGTTGCCGCTTATATTCGATTATTTATTATTATCTCCTCGATGATCCGTCGGTCGGTCCGAGACGAGTTTAAGAAACGTCGATTTCGATCGGGAGAAGAAATACACCCTAGAAGTAATTTATTTAACGTATTAAAGAGTGAGTGTGCGCTCACGTAGCGTCGTAGCGATGTTGGTCACTGCGCGCGCGCACTGCGCGCCCTCACGCTCGGGGTTATATTAGCTGTTATTGTATTAAATTATATTTTGGAGTTGAAGTACAAATACTGCGTTTGCGACGGACAGTCACTCGATATTATTGTTGTTGGCGAGTGACTTAGCACAAAGATACGTACTATGGGCAGTGATCAACATTAAACGTAAATTTAGTATTAAATTTGATTAGATACGTGGTCAGGGCTCGGTCGGGCGGTATAGTTTAGTTGTTTAACACAATACGGGTCATTGTTTGGGGCGCGAGCGCAGCTCTCGTCCCCGTCGGCCGGGCTAGCATTTACACTTATTTGTATTGTAATCGATAATACGTTACTGCCGTTGCGAGTCTTAGTCATCTCTAATGTGAGCCGCCCTCCGCCTCCGCGCGGAGATTGTGACACTAACGAGCTGTAACTTTAACGAAATGTACAGGGTTCGATAGAACTTCGCGAACATTTAGATAAACATACGCATGTTAATTAAGAACACCATTTGCCAAAGACTGAATCTATTTATTGCAATAGACACAGTAGAGATGAGTGAGACGGATTTTCTAGTCGTCGAATATTATTATCTTGATAATCAAGACTAATTTGATGGGTAAAGTAACAATGTTTGTTTAATAATTCATTATTCGGTAGATCAGTGTGGAGGTTAGCTTGTACAAACCATGCAGCTTTGAAAGAAAGTTCCTATGTATGTACGTAAGTTGTAATTTTAATTAAAACTAGAGGTCGCTGGTGGAACGGCTCCGCTCGGGGTACTTCAAGGCTTAAACCTGATTTTGATAATAATGTTGTGATTGTTAATCAGGGTAAAGCTTTCGATACTGTAGACACTGTTGTTACTGAAATCGGTGATTAGACTGACTTATTTGGTCTAATGCCTGGAGAAACAGATGTTATAGAACAATTTAATGTCAGAGATGTATTGGCTGACAACAAACAAAATAATTTAAACGATTTGGACGTTGTTGAAGAAGTTGAGACAGTCGATCATATGAGAATCATAGTTCCTAATAATACTTCCAAATGCGATGTTGTGTTGAATGTTTCGATGTTACAGGACGTCCGATTTGTTGTTGTAGACCGATAGTCGTTCCGATTACTTTTATAGAGAGCCATCTTCCTGCTAGTCTTCCTGCCATCAGCCAAATCTCCCCGAGCCGAGCCGAGCCGCCCGCGCGCGGTACAACAAATTATATTAATAACGTTTTAAATAATAACAAAATTAATAAAAATTGTACGCGTGGTTACGACGGCCTCCCCGCAACCCCCGTTCCCGTTAAGGGTGGCATTTTTGAACCACAGCTAGAGTTAAATGCCGAATTTTTACTATTTAGGAACGCGGGCGTCGGTGATTCCGTCAGCATCATTGATGTAGTGAAAATGTATTGAAGTTGTGTTCAGAATCATTTCCCTAACGCATTGTACCCGAGGTGGACAATCTGGAACCAATAGTACAAATATATACCAAAGTATGAGTGGTATCGGAGTTTGGTAAACAAATAAATTACAGTACAAATTAATATTAAGTGTAGTTGAAAGGTTTACAGGAGGGAATACTACAATTAGAATATAAACTCCCCTTGGGGACAATGCCAAAATCAGATAGATACAGTCGCACTATATATATAATTTGCTAGCTTTTAATGTAATGGGGAAGTCTAAATTTTTATACAAATAAGACCAAAAACCAAAAATGTTGTATTAAAAAAAAGCTAAGTTATTTTGTTGTGATAGAAATTTCCAATAAACTTATGTTCCTGTACTAGCATTTAATGTAATAATGGAATTATTTTATTTATAAACTAATCTAAGATTTTACAAATGTTACAAAGACTGTGTGTCAAAAACCAAAATACCTCCAATGTTTTATTGTAGTATTACATTTGTATTAATTATTTTATACTACTATACTGCATTACATACGTAAACTATAATAACTGGCAATTGAATTTATCAATATTTTTATAATCTTGCTAACATTTTAAAAGTTTTGCAATATGTCGTCAGTTAGACAATTATTAATATCAGGACCTAAGATGTAACCTTGCATTACGCCTATTATTTCAATGCTTGTTCTTAGTATGTGGTGTTGTCTGAATTGCTTTTGATAATGTTAATTTGTGGTCCTTTTCAAAATTGTTTACATTATAACGTTGATGTGAAATGGACTGCAAATAGACTCTGTTAAGTTTGGTTTACCAATCAAATGTTCCTGAAAGATCTCATTTTGAGATTACAGTAAACCATTCCATATATTTTAAGCGTAAAAATGTTTAATGTAGCTCTTAACTAGTCGATCTCAGTGAAAGTATTTTCATTTAAGCAAACGATTTCTTTCTTTGTGCGACTGTATATAACGGAATGAATTAATGATTTTTCAAGTTATATAAAACTGTGTTATTTCTAGTCAAATTATTTTGTATATTTAACCAATGTGGACCTCGATTAGCATATATAGATAATATATAACTAAAATACGTAAACAGATACACTTATATGCATAGAAATATTTAGATATACAAACATTATAAATCTATTTGAAATGGAGAGTACAAAACATGTTTAATGTAATAATTATTATTGAAATAGCTTTTCACTTCCACATTGGATAAAAATGTATATTAAATATATAAAGAGAATTATATTGTGGCTTTAGGAGAAAGCCAAACCTTATACTGGGGATGAACTGTAGCACTCAATATTTTTCAGAAAATTCTTGGTCGAAAATAATCATTAAAAATGTCGCCAACTAATATTTACACAATACGTAATTTGTCAATGTATCTTCTGTTAGGGCAATGGTCGGACGAATATTAACTTTCCAATAAAGTGCAAAATTACTTGTTTTATAATGTTATTTAGTAAAATGACTAAAGACATAGGTGGAGACATTTTGAAATCAGTCACATTGTATTTTATTAAGTTGTTATGTCAGATTACCAAAAATGCTAAGTCATATGTAAGTGTGTAACAATTCTTCCACGAAGCAGTTACATTACAAAACTTGTTCCTAATAATTGAATGTCATTTCTGAAGCTTTTAATACAACAATAGAAACAACTAACAACATTTTATTATAGAAAGTGTTCCACTAACATTCGGAAACATTACTCCAAAAAAAGTCACAAACATATATAAGTAGTAAGTTATCCAATCCATCCATTATACCAATCATCAAACAACTGTAATTGGAGTAATAACTAGCATTAACACAAACAGCTACAAGAGAAATGCAACTTTAAAATAATATTTTAGAGGTGTTGATGATAAGAATTGAAAACATGGAATTATTACTGAAAGCAAATTAAACCAAATATGATTATATTTAAAAATCTATAGATGTTTAAATATGAGATGTAAAAGTTATCAGACAGAATGAACCAAAAAAGTATTCTTTTACAATAAATAACTAAACTTCACGCCACTTCCCTAGCGGGGTAGGCAGAGAACGGAATATTGTAGAAAAACTGTTAAGTTGTTATCAGTCGATTTTTGGTATATGCTTTGTTAACAGATATTCCAAATTTCTATGAGATCGATATTTAATTAGGTGTTAACTTAATACGAATCAGAAGCCTTGATTTTTTTGGGAGTATTAAATTTTAAACTAACTTTATGAAGCCGAAAGTTTTCAATTCATTGGCCTACATTATTCCGCATTTATGTATATTCATCAGCATAGGTATTAGAAAGTTCCTATAAATGTAATTTCAGTTAAAGTCTATTTGTGAAAACGATAAATGTATATTAGACTTCGTTTCCAATTTGACTTGTTGTTGTAATTTTCGTAATAAATATGATTAGATAGAGAATTACCAACATTTTAGCAATCCAAAGGTTTCTAGAAAAATAATTAATTATTTCTTGTTGTCAAAAATTATTTGCAAAAGTAGATACCTAGTAAGTATACATTGATAAAACGTGGATTATTGCCAGTAGTTGATATTGATGTAAAGATTTTGTTAAGATCTTTACAAAGTATAAAAATAAGTGGTCGCTTCTGTCTATTCGTTCGGTTCTTTTAAGCTACGCAAGGGATGTTGATGCGGTTTCCACCAATAGATAGATTCAAATTCAAATTCAAAATTTATCTAGGCTTCAAGAAAGCACTTATAAATCGACAAATATACATAGGTGATATAGTCTCATATTGTATTGTGCTTATCGCGCGAAGCCGGGGCGGGTCGCTAGTCAAATGTGTTAGTTGAGTGCTACAGGGTGTCCACAGTCGGTATATGTTCCTAGATCCGTCTGTTTGTTATATTTGTTTTCCATTAATTACTACGAAGCATTTCTACCGTATTCAATAAATTAAATATACAAAAATATAGTGGGTTTTCTTTTTTACGGTTCAACGCCATCAAATGTCTAAAACGTCCCGATTTTCCTGAGTAAGTATCCTGTTTGATTTAGAAATTTAACATAATGTGAAAAAGTGGTGACGATTGGCTAGCCTGTCGCCAACACAATCACACACCCAAAACCTGATACACCATTAATCGCATTTTACGACATGCTAGGCAAGAACCAAAGATAGCACATTCTTTTTAAGTCCCCGACCAACATGGGAGATCAGTGCTAGTTATTGATGACTGTGCTTTTTATGGAATTGACTGATCTGTGTATAACCTTATCTATATATTGAGAGTTATATAGGAAACATGCAACTTGGCAACCTTACGGCATCTCCTTTAATAAAGGTCAACAAAAAAGTAGAAAAAAAAAATTTTAAAGTCCAAAAAATTTTGACCATTTATAATTTGTTGTGTGTCTATATATACGTCTAGCTATAAGAGCAAAGTTAGTGATGAAGCAACGCGAAAGTTTGAAACCTTATAAAAACAAACATGCTTACTTTTGCGTTCACTTTAATTTTTAAATGCATTTTTTAGTTTTAAGATGGAAAATCTTTATATATCCGACGACATCACATACATTGATCTGACTCCGAGGTAAGTAGCTTAAGCACTTGTGTTCCAGATATCAGAATCAACAGTGGTATTACAAATAAATATTTAAATATTGGATAGAACACCCAGACACAGAACAAACACAAGTATTCATCGCACGGATGTTTGTCTTGGGTGGGGATGGAACCCACAACTCTTGGCGCAAGGGGCAGGGCCACTACCGAATGCGCCATCGAGCCAGTCAGAATCTTTAGTTTTAATAAACTTGGGGCAGCTTAACCAGCAGGTACCTTAGCACTACGCCCATGTATCTAGATACTTATAATGCTAACAACAGTGTTTATAATTATTGGCGTTAATTATGTATCGTTTATGACGTCAGTCATGACTATATTTGAATTGCCAATTGGCCTGACTGTTAATATTATTTAGTTAGTGCTAAAAATAAGCAAAATATTATTAACATTATACTTAATGTCATTACAAAATATTCCCCTCTTCGTTATTAAGCTTTGGAATAACACAAAAAATCACATTTTGTACAAAAAGTCATTAAAAGCCGGTAGCAAATAAAACTGCAGAACCAATAATAGTCGCTCGGACATGCCCTAATACAGTTTTGAATAATGCCCATAAATTTCCAGAAATAATAAAAATCAAAGTCGACGATAAAAATGCAAAACCGCTTCAAAGCCGAGCGAATTTCAACCTAATCACTATGAAAATGCGAGCGACAATACCCTGTTTTAATTAACCTATTGGACATTAATATTGAAATGAGGGGACACCGTTTGTTATACTTTAAATGCATTTTTCTCCTTTGCGCGCAAAAATGACGATTTCCCCTAAAAATTAATGTCCTGCACGCGACCCTCCCCTATTTGCATTGTATTTAAACTTTTTTTCTTTCTCGGCAGATGTCTGCCGAGGTAATGGCGCGAAATTTTGGCAGAACGTATAATTTTGGCGCGTACAATGACAGCTCGAAAAAAAGTTAATATCGGCCATTTTATTGAACCCTTTTCCGAAGGATTGCATTCAATTACACTATCAGAAAAAAGTTAATAAAAGACCCCTTTTTACACATTTTTGGAAACATCGGGGTGTATGTAGGTCACTGGGTGTAGTACTTAGTGAATTAAATAATTTTTTTTGGTTGTTTTTTTTTTATAAAAAAGGGCAAAGGAATAAAGCGGCGCGCGCTTGTCACGTGTTGGAAAAGCAAGGGTTTAAAAGATGTACAATAGCTTTTTAGAAAATGATTTAGAGTTTTTTTTGTCGTCCGTAACGGATTTACTTTTTTAACAAAAATCCAACATTTTTTTACTAAAAAGTGATTTTTGATAATAAGGTCGAAGGGACGATGGTGTCAAGATGGCGGAGGTGATTGATTGCTTATTGTTGTTAAATATCAATAAAAATCATGCTGTATTAAAGATAAATTCGCCTAAGGGCTGATCTATAGTAGACAAGTATTAAGTCGCCAATTTGTAGATGACATTAAGTGTAAAAATTGCAAATTACAATACGGATGATTTTAAAAAGTCATCGCTTGCTTACATTCACGTGTAATACCAATTAACATCCACGAATTGAATAGAATTATTTTCCTTGACACACACAATAAATGACAAGCCAGAAGAAGGCAGAAAAACACATTGCAGCAAGATGCGTGTGCCGAAACGGCGCTCGCTTGGCTTAAGTCGTGAGCTGACGGTCAGCAGATCACGACACTGGTTGTCAGCGGATACCTCATCTACCACTAAATATAAATCCAAAACCAATAACCGATTTAAATAATTTTAATGTGTTTGTCTATTCGTTCCAGTTCATCTAACATCTCATCTAAATATAACCAAACTTTCGGTGGCAGATAGCCGAGGTCGCAAGGAGCAATTTACATAGCAAAATAGGAAAAAAATATTGTTAAATACTATGCTAGAAAATCGTTTTTTTTTATTTACTATTATATTTATAGTAGTACATACTATAAAAATGACACGTATTTAAATAAAAAATTCAAAGCATTATTTGCAATGGAATCCGTTTATTTTCCTTTATGCGAAAAAAAAACATTCCATAATTATTTTTTTATCATATTATGGTAACACGAACATTCCCCGAAATTTTAGAAGTTTGAACCTCGGTTCAAATGTTACCAAGCGTGTCGCGTATCGCGCGCAGGGTTAACTTGCAAAGAAATATTGACACAGCACCGATGGCTTTTAACCCTCCGCCGCTCGCGATTTTTTCAATCGTTTAACCCATTTTTCAACAATTCCGCCATTTTTCCCCCAAATTCTTTTTGACAGATGCGCGTGCGACCCTCGCGACGATTCTTAATGCCTGTCGCTTTTTAATAAAAACTTTTTTGTTAAAAACAGTTTTTTCGGCGTTAATCTAAAGCCGACAGTTGACGCGAACATAATCCACAATTAAGAGGATGTTTCTCGTTTTTCCCTCGGAGGGATGTAATTGTATGATTTATTTATTGATAATTTTCCGGAATAACAGGGTTAATGTACGCGTCACGCTTGTTTCGTATGGTTCTTGACATCGGGATTTTATTTTTTTATTTTATTTTATGGGATGGAGCTCAGAATATATTTCTATAGAAAAATATATTTCTATTTTAAAGTTTATGACTTTGTGATAATAAATATTTCAGGCGTCATGTCCCGTTCTTAGTTAGGGCTGGTTTGGTGTTACAGGTAGTATTCGGCGATGCGTCAGAGGCTGAAGGATCTGGCCGAGTTCCGTCCGGGGGGGTACCCTGGTCCTTCAACACGGCGCTGATAGCGGGCTACTTTAAGGGTTTAGTCCTTGCAAGTCGGACAATATCTTGCTCTGCTCCTCCCGAGACAAATAGGAATCAGGGATTCTCCCATGTAAAAAAAAGGATCCATAATTTAGACAGTTTGATTTTGTTAATAAAAAATGCCGGCCACTTTCGTACCCATTAAAGAGAGAAACCAGACATATTTCATATTAAATTAACATATAAAAATTCAACTCATTCTGGTTAATTTAGAGGCGAAACCTTTTAGATTGGACTGTAGCCGAATCATTAACATCCAATAACATCATCATCAACAAACATCTTCGGTTCAAATATTGTTCTCCCAATCCACCTCTTTTCGAAATTCTTGTCACTTGCAATCATCTGGCATCTGTCAACTGCCAAGGAGCTTAATACGCTTCCTGGTTCTGTCAGAAATTATCAAAAGTATATTTTAAAACTTAGACGATTAGTTGATAATTATATAGGATTTTAAAAATTTAAAGCCCTGGCCGTTAAGTTTGAACACATACTTGAAAAAACCTGGAAATCCTATAAAAAATGGCAACAGGGTTTAAACGCCGACCTGGAAATTAGGCTACGAAAATATACGTGGGCAACAATTTGAGCTAACGTTACATTAAAATCTCCAATTAGGAGTTTAATCTTTTATTGTGTGATTTTGGTGTCTGGGCTACAATTAGGGGAAGAGTTTCGACGTGATCGTAGTCACGTAAATCGTCGTATGCTTCAGTTGACCCATCGCTAAATCGGTATTTCACTAGTCCTTTCATTTTATTTATTAGCAAATAATAGAGTATTAATATAACAGTATAGTAAAGAAGTAAAACAAAAGAAAGCGAAAATGATAGAGAAATTTAAACACCAAGGATTTGCTACCTTATAAAAAACTAACTAAAAACTTCACGCCACGTCCCAAGTGGGGAAGACAGTGAGAACCGAACGTCATTTCTTCATTCTTATACCCCTCTCTTGCTTCTTCAACATTCATCTTTTTCATACAAGCTCTACGGATTTTATGACTCCTAACATCACCTTTAGTTAATACACGACCAATCTGGTCGTAGTAGGTAAACCTTGGCCTTCCGCGGCTCCTGCATCCTTCCACTTTCACTGTTAAGTCAATCTTTCGTCATCCATTCTTGGAGCATGCCTCTTCTTACCTTGACTCCGACGCTGTCTTTCAGACCGACTCTCTTTCTTACATCATCATTCCGAACGCAGTCTGTGAACGATACACCGCAGATTTCCCGCAGCGCACGCATCTCGACATGCTCTTTCTGCCATACCCAACTCTCGCTAAGTGATGAGTGAACAATAAAATTAATATTTTATCGTATTGTATTCGTATTTTATATTGAGTTATTAGCTAAATTGCGCGGAATAAACTTTCTGCAATTAATTAAATTTAAGTTATTTAGAGATATAGCAGTTATTAATATTATATATTATATATTTATATATATATATATATATTTGTAATTATTCATCATCTTCCTAGCGTTATGTCCCGTGCTTAGACGGGGTCCGCTTAGACCATGATCCAGGATTTAGCGAGTCTGGTTATTACATTGAAGCGACTGCCGATCTTACCTTCGTAACCCTTAGATAGGGGAACCAGACAATTTTTGGATCATGGTTACAAATTCAAAGTTGTTTGAATTTGCAGGTTTCATCACGATGTTTTCCCTCACCGTCGAGCTAGTGGTATAAATATGTACATAGATTTTTTTAAATCTAGAGGTACATGCCCGGGTTTGAACCCGCACTCCTCGGTTAAGAGGCGCGTGTCCTTACCATTGAGCTACCACCGCTCCTGTATATATTTGTTATTATTATCGCACATTATTACTCAATATAATCTAAGAATGTGTCAATAATATTTTTTTATATTGTACCTCGTAATTGGTGTCTCGGATTATAAGCTCTTTGTATGCTTTACAGGAAATTTTAATAACGCAAAAGTAGGTTATTCGTGTCGCTGCCAGTGAGTTCGGAGATGATGCAGGCGGCGCCGATCCCAGCTGCGCAGACGCAACCCTTCCCGGAGCTGCTGAAGCCGATCGAGGTTCCGCCTGAGGTAGAGGCTGAGTCTGGAGTACAGGAAGTGAGTCTTGTTGACTTTGTTCGTAGAACTACACTCTCAACTAGGTATTTCTATTTGATCTTGGTTTTTTGACCTTGGTATTTTGGACTTTAGTATTTTTGACTTTGGTATTTAAAACTCCAGCTGATATAAAAGTATATTTGCCCCTGATTACATATACCTACATATATAAATCGGTACAAGTATAAATTTAAACTATCAAACGCGCAATCTTCTAAGGGATGCCGAGAGTTCAAAAAGTAATAAGACCATTTAATCACTTAAAATAAATACATGTTAGGTTGAAAGTTGTGAAAAAGTGCCAATTAGCTAGCGCGTTTCTAACACAATCACAAAATCAATAAAACCATCAATCAGTCTTTCCCACGAAATGCTAGGCAAGGAACACAGTAGGAATCTACATTCATTTTGAGTTCCAAATCAATGTGAGACTGATAATATGATGCAGGAGCTGCTCACAGCCCCATGCGTGCTGCAAGCCCTCGCCCCGGTAGACCGGCTGCTCATCACGAAGAGGCTGCGAGTGAGGAACGTGCTGCTGCTGCGCGGGAAGAAGAACAGGTTCTACGTGCGGGCGCCCGACCAGACCCTGCTGTACACCGTCGAGGAGCAGAACAGGTGACTCTAGGCATTGCATAGCTTAGTACATAGGCACATCCATACATATCATCACGCCAGCAGTTACCAGGGTAGCAGAATCCAAGGAGCAATGAGCGCCGGCTATGTTATTGGTGCAAGAAATCCTGTCTTTCCTGTATGGACAATAGGAATGTTGACTGGCAAGTCCATTGAGAGAATTTTTAAAAGCTGTCGAAACGCAATTTCTTCATAGATTTTGTATGTGGTTGACTAAATATTAAGCAGTTTTTGTGAAATTTTAAATCGTAGATTTAATATAATACAAATCAATGAGGTTTTACAACATACTACGATACTTTCTTTTACGGAATTTATATTACAGAGTAAAATATAAATGGTCTCAACATTCCTATGCCACCTCCTTCATATACCTTTTAGTAACTCCCTCCCCCTAACTGAATAAAAATGGATCAAGGTCATCATACGAAAAATTAACGATTAAATGAGCAAAAATCTTATGTTCCCAATAAAACATTTAATTGATTTCTTCACGTTAAAATATATAACTAATGGCCACTAGATAATCCACGATTCGGGGACCCTTTATCTTATTTAAAGCCGCCGCAAAGAATTCCTTTTTGGCCCCTGACCAAAATTGAGCCTTGCCTACTCTGCCTAATGGCCAGCGGCCTGCACGTCTTCCAGTATCCATTAGCACGAACAAACCTCCAAATATAACAAATATATTGTATACCCAAGAAATCCGAAACTAAATAAATAAACAAAACAGAATCGAAATAAAAAAAAGAAAAAACGGCCTGCCCTTTCCCTTGAATGACTTCTGATGCTACTTATCTTCTAGCTGGTGGGTAGGCTACCTCTGCTACGGTCTGCGCCCCCTCCAGCTGCACGTGAGCGACGGTCAGGGGCGGGAGGTCATGAGGATAATTCGCCCCTTCGCCTGCACTTCTCGTGTGCTGCCGTGCCAGCTGCAGAGATTGCAGGTTAGTGCTGGAAATTATTTTACCACGTGTGACTGCAGCGTAGTGACGCTGCGCAAGGAATATTCATGGCTTTTAAAAAAAAAACTTTTTTTATCCTGATATTATTTTTGATTTATTTTAAGAAAGTAATTTACAGGCCTTTAGAAAAACGACCAAAATTTTTTTTTACTTTCCATACAAAAGTTGATCAGCCGATTGATTTTTTTGTATGAAAAGTAAAAATTTTTTTATAGCTTATTTACAAAAATCCTTAAAAAAAATCCGTAAAATAATGTGTTTTATAACTGGGTAAGAGGTTTTGCATATATACTGAAAATAACATGTATATTCGTTTAACTGTTATATCTTGCTAATCTTTTGATCAATGTTATTCTATTTTCACTTTCAGTTTTCTACTTTTCAAAATTTTCAATAAATGGTTAAATTTTATTTACGCATTTTCACTAATATGCATAGTTAAACGGAAAATATATGCGTACGATTACAGCTTTTAATAAATGCCCGTTAAAAAAAATGCCCAACTTGGTGTTCGCCATTTGTGTGCTAGCTCAAACAATTTATTTGTGATCCATTGCAGATCCAAGCCCCGCCCGGTCACCCCATCGGCAGCGTGGAGCAGCAATGGAGCGCTGTCCGCCCGATCTATTTAGTTAAGAACAAGGAAGGGGAAGACGCCTTTTGGGTCCGAGGTGGGTGGACATAGTGGTTTTATTATCATTTAATAGAACACACACAAACAAACTCAACATCACGCCTACAATCCCCGAAGGGGTAGGCAGAGCCAAAGGGACAGCAGGCCCCCCTCCACCACATTCAGCCAAAAATAAAACTGGGCTGGGTTAGATGGAAAATTGTGAAAAAGTAGTGACAAGTGGCCAGCCCGTCACCTACATAATCACATACCCAAAACCCGATATACCATTAGTCGTCTTTTACGACATGCCAGGGAAGAACCACAGTTTACAGGCACATTATTTTTAAGTCCCAGATCAACATGGGACAATGGGCTGGGTTAGATGGAAAATTGTGAAAAAGTAGTGACAAGTGGCTAGCTCGTCGCCTACACAATCACATACCCAAAACCCCATAAACCATTAGCTTATTATCATTTCAGTAGCGTTTAGTAGAAAATTCTCTAATTTCCTTGTTTTTTAAATATCAAGTTCGACTGTACCTAATGTGTCTGTCAGAAGCAACTTGTTTAATACGTCATTTAACTTAGCGTCTAGCCTGTTTACTAAACAGCGCCGTACAATCAACTTTCTAAAGGACATTCATCCATTTAACCAAATAGCTAGGTAGGTCTGGATACAGACCTGATTGTATAATTCAAAAACATTCAAGAAGCTAGTTGCAACCACAAGGCATAAAATTATTCTGATGAGCGCCGGGCATGGCCGAGAGCAGGCGAGGCGACAGTCGTCCGTCGCTCGCGCAGTCCGTCAATGAGGTAGGATGTCCGGCCTTTTTACCCAAATGTCCGGCCAAAATGGCTGGTCTGTCCGGCTATTAGGTTTGGCAACCTGGCAACCCTACCCGTGACCCTACCAACCCCCACAGAGACTATACTCAACTTCTTTTCCAGGGCCATTCTTCACGGTGAGCTGCTTCAGAGACGTGCAGTTCCAGATCATGAGGGCGGACGGCTCGCACGTGGGGGCCACCTGCAAGCGCTGGCAGGGCCTCACGCACGCCATGTTTATGGCCCCCGTCACTGACAGGTGAAGATTCATAAGACTCAGATAGCATAAAGTCAAAAGTCAGTGTATATGAATTTACAGTATATTATACAAACAGATAAACGTTTTTTAAGTCCGTATAGTGTAGTATCCATAGCACAAGCTTATAACCTTAGTTCGGAATTGGTGTGCCAAAAAAAAAATCTCCAGAATGACACACCAAAAACAGACAGTTAGGTATTTTCAGGGGGGAGTCCGACACACCCCGCTGATTACCCCCGGTTTCAGCGGGACGGTGCGTAACGCATTCCCCTGGATCGACAAAAAAAAAAAGTATTTCAAAATAACAGTTTCTCACATTTATCTAAGAAGCATATGAAAGTATTTTACCTGTAACAAAATTAACGATTTTTTTTCGATTTTTGTCCGTTTGTTCCTAAGCTAATCTCCGTAACTGCTGAGCTGCTTTTAACGGAACTATTATTGGCAAAGCTACTTTTCTTTTACATAAGGAATTAGAATTCTGTGCAGAAATAGGAACATTTTTTGAATTTCATGTGGACTTCAAACACGACTAATTAATCTGGTTTTCCTGTAAGGTACCTGGGTTACCGTGACCTTCCATGCAAGTCGCTTAATGAGGGTTTTTTTTAATTAAAACATCCAAAAGATGGCGTAACTGTGACTTGCGGTCTTGTCACCCTCCTCATTGGTTAGTTGTCAGACCAAATTGACATGCTGTCAACAAGGAGCCAATAGTGACAGTGATAAGACCACGAGACTCCCTCGTGCCATCTGGCGGGTTTTGTATTTTCGAAAACCCTCATTATGAATAACTAGGATTGTAGAAACTGACTGAACTCGCTAGGAAACGAGATGGGCGGGAACTTCAAGGTCCATTTGCGTGGCCCACAGGTTCGGAGTGGCGTTTGAGCGGAGCCTGTTGGATGAGGAGAAGGGTCTGCTGCTGGCCACCACGCTGCTCATGGATTACATGTATTATGACGTGTGATCAGTAAATATTTCTATTGCATGCTCGTCTTTCATTTTGACACCCTCAACAGCAGTCGTTGTGAACCCTACAATACAGTTGATGGTAAAATTTCATGGGAAATACTAGTTATTAAATCTATTAAATGGGGTGCTCTTTTTTTTTAATGTTATAGTTCGTAAGTTAGATTATCAAAAAATATTGAATCCGTATTTTTTGCTTTATCTAATACTCGAAAAATGGTTCTTATACAGCGCTTCAAAGATCCGAAATTGGGCGCTTTACCTTACTCGGAAAATTTTGCAAACCTAGTGACGCCACGCGGTAACGCGCTGTATCTTATTTTTAGTTTGCTGAACAAAATAAAAAAAAACGTAAGCAATATTTTTTAGTAATCTCAATAGTATTGACATTGACATAAGCTCTCCAAATGACAGATATCCGCAATAGGGATGTTGACTGGCTAGTCAATTGAGTTGAGATACTTTTTAAGAGCTGTCAAAACGAAATCACTTCATAGATTTTGTATGGGCTTGTCGTTGTCAACGTGTGACGTCACTAGTTTGTATAGTCAACTGACTTAATATTAAGCAGTTTTTGTAAAATTAAAAATCTTAGACTTAATATGATTGAAAATCAATAAGCCTTATAACTTTACTTTACTTTGTACTTTCTTTTTCAGAATTGATATTTCAAAATTAAGTATAAATGGTGTCAACATACCAATTTTGGTATTCATCAGTATCTCACTCACACATGCAAAAACATGGCTTCACGCTATAGTATGACAGCGTGGAGTCCTTCTTTTTTTACTAGTCCCTATTTGTATACTATCTATTGACAATTTGTTAAGTCATTATCGAAATATGTCTATTTAATCGTACCCACGTGCGCTCAAACGATAGTGTTTAGTATTCTGTGAAATACATTAAAACTGTGTTTGGTCAAAGAGGCCATCGATTAACAACCACGAACTGTTAAATTGCTTAAAAAGTATTCTTAGAAATCTCTTAATACCGATAGGTGCTTAAGACAAAATATTTGTGGGCTAAGTGGCTGTTAAGATAACATTGTTTTTGATTTTAGAAATCAATGGTAACTTACAGGACCGGATCTACCATATGGCTTTTTGGGCTTCAGCCCAGGGCTCCGTGGATTCAAGGGGCCCCCAGCTAAGACAAGTCGAAGTATTTAATTTTATTTTATTAAATTAAACAGATAGTACATACAGTTTGCAGCCTTGCGAATCCTGCGATCAAACCTATTCAATTGGTTTACCTAATTCAAGTCTACGTCTTATACTTTGAGTAATTAGGTGGGCCCCTAAGTAGTATCAGCCCAGGGCCCCCTAAACTCATGGTCCGGCCCTAGTAACTTAGGTAAATTTTCCACACTGATACACCAATGCCCTAGTTCCAAATAAGGGGCCATCCATAAAGTACGTCACACGAATTTCATTATTTTTTTTATCTCCCCCCCCCCCCGCCGTTGTCACAGCTGGTCACATTTGTGGGATTCCCCCCTTCCTAGTGTGACATCACATGTTTTGCAATTGTACATCCAGAAATTGCAAATTAAATTATTATGATATATTAGATTTTGAAACGTGATGTCACGAAATCTAGACCCCTTCCGTCTCCCTTTACGTGTGACGTACTTTATGGATGGCCCCTAAGCTTATAAGCTTGTACTATGGATACTAGATGAATGGATAGACATACTTAATACCTTTATAAACATCCATGACTCGAGTACAAATGTCCGTGTTCAACACACGAAACACTTGCCATTTGCGGGATTCGAACCCGTGACCCTTGGTTTGGTGGTGTCAGGGTGTGGTATAAGTTCTCTGACCACTTGACCAACGGACCTGTCAAGGAAGTTGGGTTTGTGATTGTGTAGGCGACGAGTTAGCCACATGGCCCTACTTTGTCGTGTCATTTAGCTAAAATGTTTATCTATTCCAATCCATCTTTAGTTTTGTTTAAAAGTGGTTAAAGGTATGATGTCTGTATATAAAGATGTTAGTAGGTATTTAAGTGTAGCTTTCTGTTGAGTCAACATTCATAACTTGGAGACTAATGACTAAGTAGGTAGTGTAGCTACATCAGAATATTTGCGCGCAAGTGACTGTGTAGGTACATCAGATAAACATTTTACTTATACCTGACCGGATTTGAGCCCGAAGCCTTTAGTTTCGTAACCAGCATCTCAACCACTCAGCCAAGTGTCCGGTCAAAATCATAACAAAAAGTTACTATAAAAAGATATTAAAAAAAAATTTTACGTGAATCGATCGAATTGGGGTCGGCTTTCCCTCGATATGTGACAATTGCAAGTTACACTCAAAACTCCGATAACGTCAGATTGCGTTTTTTTTCGTTCGATTCCCGGTCCCCTTATGAATATGCGCAGAACATGATCCGTGGATGCAAATGGCAACCATTGTGTGGGGTTCATTTAAATTTGTGAAAAAACACGGAAACTGTAGCGCTTTATGCAATTGCTACAATGTGCAGAGGACAATGGGGTGTGGGGTGACCATCTTGAATGCTGGGGACTGACAGGTACGGGACAGAAAAAAATCTTTCTTATATTTTACTTTTGGGTACTTTTGACGAGATAGAAATAAATCCGTGTTTCGTGATTAAACAGAAACAATCGCTGCAATTAAATAATTTAAAAGTTTAAAAATGTTAACTAAGTAACACAAAAACATACCTAAGCCTTCTCTTTAAGTGTTTTGTCAAAAAAGGCTAGCTCAAACGTATAGAAATAATGTGGGTCCTTTATATCGACTATCGCACATACCACTTGTTAATAATTTGGTTACCTATTATTAATTGTCATATCCATCAAAAGAAAAGACCTGTGTACTGTGGATATCAAGGAATTCGGTTTGAAGGGTTACTATGTAGACTTAATTGATAATACTACGTACTTAAGTACTTATTTGATAATATTATGAAAATTAGGCGGTACGTATTCGTGCTTTGTTATTATTTACATAAAGACGTTAACCACTTGTTTCTTGCTTGTATGCATGACTTTTTATAACTTAAAACTTTTAATACAAATTAACAAACAATATAATTAAATATAAAATTGTAATAATTTTTAGAACGGTTTTGTCTTTGTCCCACCAATTAAGTAATTTCAAAAAGCAGAATACCCGAATGGAATCCCAAAGAGTCCCACATTCTCCACCAGCATGGCCACCCAAAATCTTTAATGTGCTTGCGCACGCGCCGCGCACGCATTTTATGCAAAAACGCAAATTTCGCTCGAAATTCGAAACGCTCTATTGTGCCCTGCGCTGAATGGACGAAAATAATCGTCCGACTCGGTCCCGTGGGTGGGGCATTGTGGCTCGAACGGAATTAACGGCAGTTTTTATGCAAGCGCTCGAATTAATCAGGATATCGGGATGGTCACACTAGTATTGATTTATTTTTGCAATTACTTTAGTTATTTGAATTTGGGGCGGTGTCTTTTTGGTATTATTAATGTGTTTTATTTCATTATTTTGCGAAAGGAAACTTACTTTTTAGTCCGTGTAGTTCAACGAAATGTGCACATGTGAATCGCTTGCTTAATGCCTAAATGTAGTTATAAATAATAATAAATAAATTCTCCAGACTGACTGACACACCAATTTCCTAGTTCCAAACTAAGCTTTATAAGCTTGTGCTATGGATACTAGGTGAATGGATAGACATACTTAAATACGTTTTATAAACATCCATGACTCAAGTCCAAAATGTCCATGTTTACACACGAAACATTTGCCCCTAGCGGGATTCGAACCCTCGACTCTTAGTTTCGTGGCCAGGGTCTCTGACCACTCGACCAACGGGCCTGTCTGTTATAGGTAAAACATCTACATTTAGGCATTTAGCTAGTGATGCCTTCGCTTGCCTGACTTCATTTTGAAATATAGTATGTTGTAAAATCTTGTTGATTTTAAATGACATTGAGTCTACGATTTTAAATTTTACAAAAACTGCTTAATACTAATGACGTCATAAACCGACAGGCCCATACAAAATATATGAAGTGATTGCGTTGACAGCTTTCAGAAAGTATTTCAATATAAGTACTGTTTTTCAATCAGGGTTGTTATACCAGTCAGTATCAAAAAGCATTTTTATCTATCCTTTATGTATGTAAAACTGTCTGTCCCGGCGCACTTAGTAACTCCCCGTTCTCCGATTACAATACCTATTTTATTTTTTTGTGCAACTTTTTTATTTTTTTCTTTTGTAAGAACCTTTACCTGATAATAACAAACTCAACTAAAATAAATTAGCGAAATCGGTTCAGCTGTTCTCGAGATTTGCGCTTAGCAACACATTAAGCGATTCATTTTTATAATATAGATGCATATGTTCGGGTTGTGTTTTCAATAAAAGACCAATAATATTCACGTAAATTCCGTTATTTACTTTTGTACTTTTACATTTTTTAATCTCATACGATATTAAATAACATTCATACTTAAGTTTGTGTTTGTGTTTCGCTCAATTCGTAAAATGTTCGCTATTGTATCAATAATAACAACTATTGCATTAACAATACACAATAACAATGTTTACATTATTATTATTAACTATAATAATAGCACACCATAGTAATTCAATAAATATCAAGCAACAATATTTATTAAATTAATAGTTTGAAATCAGATTTAAACTATTTAGGTATTAATTAATACTAAAAACATCCCATGTTGTAATATAAGTTCGGCATATTGATTATTGCAGATAATAATAGTAATTAAACACGAATTATACATAGTCATAATAACAACACAAAGTTGACATTTATTTAAGATACTACAATTTCACGTTAAGTTCTATGCCAACTCTGAGCTTAAAGGAATCAATTATTTTTACAGGTCTATAGTGATTCAACATAATAATAAATTTTTAAAGGTCAAATATTTTATAAAATTATCCCATATTTTTTAATAGATTATTTTCTGAGCGAATTCACACACACCACACTCGGTCAACAAACGCAATAACAAAAATAACGATCCTCTCTACTATTATTATTAATAGTAATAATAAAATCTACTATAAGGCTCACTGATTCGCAGTTTTACTTAAAAATAGATAATCATTAATCTTTTGTTCGATATTTGTTTTACAACAAATTGCTACAATACATAGGTGCATCCATTTTTAAAATCAATTTCATAAAATCGAAAGCTGCCGATTGGCCGAATGTAATCTAAGTATTATAACGATGTGGACACCCTATGTATTAATTAAAAGTCAACGACAAAATACTGTATTAAGACACGAATACAGGTTTTTAAAATAAATTCATCACAAAAACTTAACATCCACACGTGAATTGCTTAACCAGTGTTAAAGATTTCGATAAAAATATCTTACAAATACAATATTTACAATTTTAAAACACAAGCATCTGAAAATTGGCTAAAAGCAAGGCACTTTGTGATAAGTTTCACATATAAAAATAGTAAAATATCTCAATAAATATCGTCTAAAAATATATTGTATCACATTTTTATGTAATTGTGGTCCTCTAGTTATTATATCCCCGTTATTTTATATACATATAATATTATATATTAATATATTGTGTAAATAATAGACACCAAGTATAAAGTCTACAATAAAAAAAGAGCACCAAGATTTTTCATAAGAATTCGTAATACATTAAGGTAGATATCAATTATAGCCATTTTCATAGCATATTATATAAGATAATATTCTATCTAATGTGTCTACGGAACAGAACAACGGAAGATTTTTTAAAAGTTATTTTTCTAGATTTTACTTTGACAAAAAAATAGTAGCTACTACAATGACGACATTTTAATTCAGTTGGAATTAAAATGTCGTCATATATTTAACTATTATTTTTATCGACGACTTTCAAAATTAAGTCGCAGACTGCGTATTAAAATCTGACCATAATTCATTTTTATTAATATCAAGTCTTAAGTGCCCATTTTTATAATCCTACTTTTTGAATTGATATGAAATATAATTAATTAACAAATACAGAACATTATAAATGTTTGTATTTGTTTATGTATGTACAAAATAAAAAAAAAAACATTGAAATACTTTTTTGAATGCTAACACAACCCATGGCTGAATGCAGTTAGACTAAATATAATGAAAATCGACTATTTTACATTAAAATCACTACACACATGAGCTGGTAACTAATTATCACGATCGCTAAATGCTAATGTCTACATTAGGAAAGTTTTTTTAAAAAACGAATTTGCTAACTCTTTTTTTTTCTTCAATAATTCAAAATGTTTTCTCTTTGGTTTTTCTCTATATTACTGGGATATGAAGATATGGAAACGATTAGTATTTTTTTAAATCGATTGTTTGTAATAACGATGTTAAAGGAAGAAATAATTAATCTATCTAATTAATAAATTTGTAGCAAAAAATCACGTGTTTCATTCAAAGAAGAATTGTCTTGGTACAACACATACTTTTAAAAAGAATTCATATAAACGTTTCCTATTGGAAACATTTTTTTTACTTTAATACATAATTTAATATCAAATTCATAATCAATACTTTTTTATAAATAATATTTCTCAATATACTTACGAATACAACACATTTTTCCGTTAAAAACTTTGTAATTCATATAAACATCGCAAAAAGGGTGTCCCGAATCTGGCTCAAAATATATAGTTTTTTTAATAGATATTTTAGGGTAACATTACACTTATGGCAAATGCGAGACAGAGAAACGACCCTTTTTTTATATACGGAACTTCAAGACTCCCACGCTTGAGGATTCTATTTCATAGTACCACAGACAAGAATTGATAATCTGTCAAAATTCATATAGAAATAGCTAATTATATTAGCTTTCTGTCTCACCTATTAAGATTGGTGGATATTTAACATTACTATTTTTTATATATTAAATGTAAAAATTTTAAGCTATTTTTTTAAAACCATGTATGTTTTTTTGTTTTTTTTTGTTGGAGTAGTCAAATTTGTCTTTAGAAACAAATAAATATGAAGTTGTGTGGTAGTTTCTATATGAAGGTTGACAGACAGACAAACACATTAGTCCATGATGTACGTACACACCATCCACTCTTACGTCTTTTATAACCAGGCAAAAAAGAGATCTCTTATATTCAAGGTAAAAAGCGGTACTTTTGTGTTTTTCACAAATACCGCCATCTATATGTTGAAAGCAGAAACTGTAATTGGTCAAGGAATCATCAAATTTGGCTACTTATTAGTCAGAGCACCAGATTAAAGCAAAGACCAAAATCTTGAAATAATTCTCTTGAATTGAAATTTATATTCCGGCCAAACGTATTGTTGTATAATAATTTCAATTTGAAATCTAATTTCAATTTTATTTATACTACAGGGTTATATAAATATGGTTTAATAGCACCGGAGTTTAGTATTGACTTAAGGATATCTTATGTTAAGACTTCAACAAATTTAGGACTTGATTGGAAACTAGGACTCGTCAGCCTGTTATTTTGGAATTCTATTTAGGAACTTTACAATTTAAAACAGAATTGTTGTTGCGTATATTGTCAACAAGCTAATATTTTAATTATTTTATGATGTGTTGGTAAAGTAGTAGTCACTTTGTTTTAATGATATTAATTAATTACCCTGTTTAAATGTCTTAACTTGAAATATTATTATAGGGTATCATTGTGTAACGCATGTTTATGGCAAAAAAAATTACAAAAAACAAATACCATAAGTAATATTGATCCTTACTGATTTCGAACATTAATATATTAATTCAATGGTAGTTTATATAGTACCGTTAAAAGCACAGGTTTTGGAATAGCTTGCCACCATTACATAGGATTTTACAGGTCTTTATCTAGGTTTAAACTGATGCAGCTGCTAAGTTCTTGACTTTCCTTCTAGTTTCTTGGATTCCATTTGTCTTTAAAAGTTTACCCAGGGTCTTCGTTTGTTGTAAGTTGTCTATGATTTTATAGGTCTTCTAATTTACCCAAGGTCTTGCCTTTTGTTGCAAATCACAGGTCTAAACTTCTAGCCCTGATGAATTCAAGGTCGATGCTCAAGTCTCAAATGTAGCTATTTGTCAGAAGAAGTCTTTCAGTCAGTGCCGTTGTCAGACGTAGCAAGATTTTCAGGACTTTCAAGACCTTGGGTAAATTGAAGCCACCAGGTTGTCATTGCTCCTACCTTCAGTGACACTAGTTTACTAGGGCAGCTAAGTCTTTACAGGTCCTGCTTATCGGGGACTGGTGTTTCTCCAGTCTAGTGTTGGAGTACCCTGGGTAAATTGTAGTAGCTAGATTACCGTGACTCCAGCCCTACTGCCAGGTTTAGGATCCTGGGTAAGCTGAAGCAGCCAGGTGTTCGGGGCTCCTGGACTACAGATCCAGGACTCTGGATGAATCGAAGCAGTCGGGTATCTGGGCTTCTGGCGGCTCCCGGGTTTTAGGTTCGGGACCCTGGGTAAACTGAAGCAGCCGGCTCCGGGGCGGCTGGTGAAGAAGCCGGGCGGTCTCTGCGTGTGGGGCGGGCGCGGCGCGCGGCGCTAGGCGCTCAGGTCCATGTCGAAGCAGGTGACGCGCGGGTGCGAGTGCGGCGAGTGCGGCGCGTGGTGGTGCGGCCCGCCCAGCAGCAGCGCGGGCAGGCACGCGTCGAGCGCCAGCCCCAGCGCGCCCTCCGCGCCCTCCCCGCCCTCCGCGCCCTCCGCCAGCAGCAGCGACGAGCCTCAACAAGTACATTCAAATTCAAATTCAAGTTGTCTTTATTTATGTTAAAATTAACTTACTTCACGCCACTTCCCTAGCGAGATAGGCAGAGAGTACCGAACGCCATATGGCACGGTCCTTACACACCTCACTTGTTTATTCAACATTCATGAACTTTTTAATACAAGTTCTACGATACGACCAGCTTATCTAACAGTGAAAGTAGGAAATGACTCCCACAAACCGGAACCCTGTGAACGCTGCCTGCAGGATCGGTAGTCTTGGCTTAATTGTTTCTTTCTTTCTAATTGCCCGGACTATGAAGAAGACAGTTGTCTTCAATTCGGGCAATCTATAAATATCACCCTAAGTATACGGTGAGATTTATGCCAAGGGACTGCATGGCTGGTGGGAGACCAGTAGCAAACGATCCACATCGACGGATCCTTTATATCGGCCTTACACGTGGGACTAAAATTAACTAATTAAATACAAATAATCAACAAACCCTACCAAACTCTAAAAAACCGACCAACCCTAACAGCATGATCCAACAAACTTTGCATGAAAGCATGTTTATTCGGAACAGAAGCAACTCGACATCGTCTCTGCCAACAAAGCTTCAGTGACCCCAGTTTACTAAGGCAGCTAAGTCATCACAGGTCCTGCTTATCGGGGACTGGTGTTTCTCCAGTCTAATGTTGGAGTACCCTGGGTAAATTGTAGAAGCTAGATTACCGACTATAACTCCAACCAACAAAACAAGGAGAAAGACAATCTGGATTTACAAACTTGCCAGTGACAACATAACCTCAGACCATGAAGAATGGCAAAGGGATGAAATTCCTATCAGGAGAAGTAAAAGTAAAACAAGTCCAATTCACAAAGATGGGAATAAAAAACAGAAAAATTTACCAGACTTTGTAATCCCTACACGCAATAGTTTTGAAATACTTGATACGGAGCCTACGGATAGAACCATACGACAAATTTGTCACTTTTTGACAAATAAGTCGAATTGTCGCGACAAGTGGCGTTTAATAAAGATGACAATTAAGTCCAAATGCATCAGGCAAATACTGACAAAATTGTCAGGCTATAAAACTGTTTAATAAAAGCGACAATTGTCAGGTTTTACCTGTCGAGTCTCTAAGAAAATGTTCTCCGGCTTATTTGTCATGACAATTAACAAGTTTGTCACTAATGTCACAACACAATATCGAAGCATGCATAAGAGACGTGGTATATTACTTCTTGTTGTGTGTTGAAGTTGCGGTCCAATTTTATTTATTAAGTGTTCAACGGTAGTTTTAGATACTCGAAACCGTTCTATGAATATTCCATCAATTACATTGAAAGTAACGTTTATTCTTGGTTTAAATATGCGACGTCGTCGTCGTACAGTTTGCACCAAATATTCATCTTCACTACTACTGTTATCCGTCGACGACGTTAACACCATTTTTTTAAACTAATCGTACTAATCTAATAACCGAATAGCGTTGACATTGGATGAAAAGCCTGTCGAAAATCTCTGACAAATAGACAAATATGTCTACAAAATAAAACAAATTTGACAAGTTTTTCCAGACAAATTGTCACTTGTCGCCTATCAAGGGAAATTATTTATTAAAAAGAAATCTGTTAAATTGTCACGACAAGTCGACATATTTGTAGATTTTTCACCGTGACATATTTGTCAGTGATAATTTTTATTAAACAAAATATTGTCAAATTGTCGGATTGTCACCTGTCACCTGTCACCTGTCATTGACGCATTTATTAAATAGACCTCTGGACACGATATAAAAATTATACCTAAAGACATCCAGACATACAAAACGATTCGAGAGAACTTCATTGCTAATAATATCTCACACTATACTTACCAGCTTAAAAGCGAGAGAGCATACAGAGTAGTACTACGCGGACTCCATCACATTCATCAGAAAATACCACAGAAATTTCAAAAGAATTGTATGAAATTGAACATGAAGTGAGACAAATAGTCAATATCAGACATGGAGCTACAAAGGAACCGTTGCCTGTATTTTATGTTGATTTAGAACCAAAGTCAAACAACAAAGTCATTTTCGATGTAAAATACTTGAATAACATGAAGATTACTTTTGAAGCACCATACAAGAAAAAAGAAATCATACATTGCAAGAGATGTCAGAGATTTGGGAATTCCAAGAACCAATGTTTTAGACCCCATCGCTATGTTAAATGCTTACCCTACAACAACATGTACTAAAAAACCAGACACTAAGGCTACTTGCGCGAACTGTGACGAAAAACATTCCGCTAGCTACAAAGAATGCAAAGCGTACAAACAGTATAGAGAAAGAATTCTTTAATTAGACTCTAAGTCAAAATAAAAACCAATGCCTTACAATATAGAGATCAAAAACCCTTATCAATACCCTAGAAAATGTTAATATTCAACACTATCTCTCAAATCTAGATCCAACGAGGGACACTACTCGCTATGGAAGGCTACCAAGAATGTAAAGCGCCCGAAAATCCACATATCACCTATTAATGATGAAAAAGGAGGATGGGCTAGATCAGATAAATAAAAGGCAACAATCTTTGCGGAACATCTGAAAACAGTTTTCCAACCACTCCCTGAAAACAATCCCGAACATACTATGGAAATTAAGGAATACCTTGAATGAGCGGCTCAATTATGTCTTCCACTATAAAATACCAGCCCAAAAGAAATTGTGAAAGAAATAAGGAACCTCAAGGATGGTAAAGCACCCGGCTATGACCCTATCGACGCCACATTACTTGACACCTAATTAAAACCTGCCTCATAAAGGTGTATGGAAAATTGCACATGTAGTCATGGTACCGAAATCCGGTAAACCCCCACACGAAGCTACTTCATACAGACCTATCAGCCTGCCACCAGTATTGGCAAACTGTCTGAGAGGATATTGCATAACAGAATGTAAGAACATCTAAGTACAGTATTAGAGAACCACCAATTTGAATTCCGGGAAAAACACGGGACAATTGAACAGGTACACCGTATAGTTGACACCATTAGCAAGCCTTGAAAACAAATTTTATTGCTCTGCAGTCTTTTTGGATATCAGCCAAGCGTTTGATAAGGCGCATGACGGCCTCCTGTTCAAGCTAAAGAAGCATCTCCTGCATTGTCTATTCCGAATACTTAAATCCATAAAAGATGCTAGCAAGTGAAGCAGCAATGATCTCTCAGAAGTACACGAAATAAAATCAGGTGTCCCTCAGGGCAGTATCTTGGCCCCTATACTATACCTCATTTTTACAGCAGATATCCCAACAACTGACTACACCACGACTGCGACATACGCTGATGATACGGCGCTACTGTCGGCTTATAGCAACCCAGAAACGGCATCATCACAATTGCTAAACCACCTGACAAAAGTTGAGATGTGGCTGAAGCGTTGGAGAATAAAAGCCAATGAGAGCAAATCGGTACATGTAACATTTACACTTAGGGGAGAAACATGTCCATCGGCAACGCTAAACTGCAAAGTTATCCCTCAAGATAAATTACACAAAATACTTGGGCATCAAGCACCTAGACAGAAAACTTATATAACAACAACATATTTGGACAAAGCGCAAACAACTAGATGGAAAACTGCGGTCACTGAACTGGTTATTGGGACGCAAATCACAACTCATCAACTAAATCCTAACAGCAAGATGCTAGTGTACAAAACTACCATAAAACCAATCTGGACTTACGGAATACAAACAGGGAACGGCCAGCAATAGTAATATAGATATCCTGGAGAGATTCCAGACCAAAGCTCTGAGAACAATGTTTGACATCCCTCATTGTATAAGTAATAGATACATATAATCGACCTCCTAAAAACAGTTCAGCAGGAAATAGCTCAAAAAAAGCCTGAAATACCAGGAAAAACTGACCGTCCATGTAAATAAACTGGCACACGTTTAAGTGGAGAAGGCGCTCTTCAGCATACCCGGCTAAAAAGAAATGACATACCGAGCCTACATAAAAGATTTACCACTTGATATCAAGAGAGTCGTGTGAAAAGTCGTTTTCATACAAGTATGGCTCTCGAGGAAAACATAAACTGAGAAATGAAACAAAGAATTTTGTTTCATTTCTCAGTTTATGTTAAAAAAAAAAAAAAAAACAGGCGAACCTTTTTTTTGAAGTCGGTTAAAAACAGATTGCCATGAAGCAAAAACATAATAATAAAAAATAAAATAATTTAAAAATAGCATTCTAATTAATCAGAGAATTTTTTATTACCTACTTAAACTGAAATATTTGGCACCTTTATATTGAAAACATTTACCGTAGTAAGTTACCATACCAATAGTACTCTCGCGCGCCGACGACGATTGAGTAAAAATATAAAGATCCGTAACCACAAAATATCCGTATTCGGATCTGTATCCGCGCATTTATATTTTTAACGATCCAGCACATCACTAGTTACTATAGATATATGTAGTATGCACATGAACACTTTCGTCAAATCTTACATTTTCTACAGTGATACATTGTGGATGGGTGACCGCGCATACCTGTCGAGTGCGTGTTGAAGGAGGACTCGTCGTGCAGCATGGACATGTTGCGGTCCGCGGCTTCGGCCACCACGTCGCTGAGGCACAGGTGGGAGGTCGGTGACGAGCACAGCATAGGGTCACCTGCAAACATACAGCATATATAAGTCGTTATATTAATTTAGTATTTAGTCCCATGTAAGTCTGGGACTTAATAAGAATGCGCCAACTGTGTTCCTTGCCTAGCACGTCATAAAAGGCGACTATGGGTATATCGGGTTTTGGTGAGTGATTGTGTAGGCGACGAGCTAGCCACTTGTCAATGCTTCATCACAATTTTCCATCTGACCGAACCAAGTTTTAATTGACTGAATCTGATTAAGGGGCCTGGCTTCTCCTTTTACTCTGACCTTCGGGGATTACGATGACAATATGTGTGTAAACGCACAATAAATTTTACTTGGGTCAGATGGAAAATAGTGACAAGTGGCTATTAGTCGCTTTTTATGACTAGTTATACAAATAAGACAATATTCAATATTTTTCCGTCACAGACTATGTTAGATGTTATTTTGATATATTTAAACACTTACCTTGCGTGACAGGGTTATGCGAGTCGTCGTCCATGAGGTCCTCTATCTGCGCCAGGTTGAGCACCGCGTCCGCGTCGCCGTCGCCCAGCAGCCCGGGAGACGGCGACAGCCGCATCTGAACACAGCACATGGCTTCATTAGTGCCCTGATGGAAACTGACCAACTTAGGGGCCCATTCGGACATGAAGCGTTACAAATATTGTTAGAAGATCGTAAACATAATACCATTTGATTCCTTATTAATGTCATTGTTAGTTCATAAAACTGCCGCGTATGGCGTTATCTTTCCCTCCAAAACTTTGTACAAATCAAGTCGCATCATCTCAGCTTTAATACATACATATATATATATATATATATATAACATCACGCCCATAATCCCCGAAGGGGTAGGCAGAGTCGAAGGTGCAGCAAATTTCAACCACATTCAGCCAAAAATAAAGCCGGGCTGGGTTAGATGAAAAATTGTGAAAAAGCAGTGACAAGCGGTTAACCTGTCGCCTACACAATCACACACCCAAAACCCGGTATACTATTAGTCGCCTTTTACGACATGCTAGGCAAGAACCACAGTTGGCACATTCTTTTTAAGTCCTAGACCAACATGGGACGGCTTCAATAAACATGTATTTAATTGAAACTCGCTCTAGGTGTATTATTTTCTATAAATATTAACAACTAGCGGCCCGCCCCGGTTTCGCACGGGTGGACATTTGTTACATACGTCTCTAAAATGTAGGTGGTAGCCCAGATGACATGACGAAAATCTAAGGCTCTGAGTGTTTTAACTACCAGACCAAAATGTTTTCAAGTGTTAGTAGGCAACTGACCTTAATATCTTTATGGCTGAAGAGGTTCTCCGGCACGGGGTCCAGACACAGGTCCGGCTCGAGGTCGGGCAGCGCCAGCGCGCCGCGCGCCAGCGACGACGCGCCCAGCTTCAGACCGTCTGCCATGTCCGCGCCGCCCACAACACACACGTTATTATGTCTACTTTGTACTTATTTATTCATCATACATAACATAACATAAAATAACATCACGCCCACAATCCTCGAAGGGGTAGGCAGAGTCAAAGAGGCAGCAGGCCCCTTTAACCACATTCAGCCAGAAACAAAACTGGGCTGGGTTAGGTGGATAATTGTAAAAAGTAGTGACAAGTGGCTAGCCTGTCACCCATACAAAATTGATAGGATACATCATCATCTTGCAATATTCATATAAATGATAAACACATCTATTGATTTGACTCCGAGTTTTATCGACAGTGGTATTTAACAAATATACCTAAATTAGATAATATTAATACCCAGACACAAAACAAACACAATGCATCACACGAATGTTTGTCCTGGGTGGGGATCGAACCCACACAACTCTTGGCGTATAGGGCAGATTCCCTATTGAATATACCATTGAGCCATATGGTTTTGTGACCAACATATTCGAACGGAATTTCAAAACGCCATCAGTTTCGCGAACGTATCCGAACTCACAGTTTGTCAGACGCTTACCCATAGTTTCTATGAGGATGTAATCGAGAGGGAAGCATAGTATTGATAGGTACCTAATGCATCCAAGGCTGAGAGGCACTCCGAGGAGGGCATGTCCCGCAGCAGGTCCGGCGGCTGTTCACCCAGTTCCATGAGCGGCGCTGGCTCCGTCTTCGGTAATATCACCTCCTGGAGAAGGAGTTCAGGGTTGAGCAAACATGAATGTTACAGATGAACTCTACTAAACCAAAGGGTTTCACAATTCTGGGAGGGAATATTCTCTAGTACGTTATATGGTAATATTTGATTTTCTGTTCATATTGACTATTCATGAGTATTTTTTTGAAGTCTATATAAAAAAAGAAATTTCAAATTTGAATTTAAAATTTGAATATTAAATATTGGATTAAAATTAACATAGGACGAAAATCCTTGTGCTATCGAACTCCCTACTAAGATGGGACAGTACAAAATATTATGAGGATCAAAGTTCTCGTTATATCAGATCCAGGTTAAGGTGGTACAGAGTATAACGCTGGGAGGATGAAAGGCCATGTGATAGATAACTGTGTCTAATAGCAGACTTCGACTAATATGAAACGGAACATGACCATAGGAGGACGGAAGTTCTTGTGGTACCGGACTATGATTAAGCACAGAACAAAACGCTAGGTTAGAAGTAGGAAAGTCTACTGCACTAGTGCAGTTATGTTCCGTCATATCTTCGTCGGGGTGCAGTACACCCCGACGAAGATGTGATGAAACATAACCCCAGGAGGACGAAGGTCCTTGTAGTAATGACCCTGACTAAGGACAGGACACGAAGCTAGGAAGACGTAATTCCTTGTGTTATCAGAGGATGAAAGTCCTCATTCTAACAAACCCCAGACCATGACTAAGCTGAGTCGGAACATGACATTAGGAAAACGTAAATCGATCTCTGACACTGACCGGCGTGTGGTTGTGCGCAGGCGAGGCGTGCGGCTCGCCGCCGGCCGACTCGACGCCCGAGTCGTCGGTGTGCGGCGACGCCCAGCCGCTCGCCTCGCCGCCCGCCACGGCCAGCCCGTGCAGCCGCGCCAGCCGCTCCAGCTCCTGCGGCAACAACACGTGACCATCAGATTACCTACTCACTATACTATATCTTACAACTAAAAGTCCCATGTAGACATGACTCAAAAATAATGCGCCAACTGCGTTCCTTGCATGCCGTAAAAGACGACTGATGGTGTATTCGGTTTTAGGTTTTAGATTATGTGAGCGACGAGATCGCCACTTGTCACAACTTTTTTTCTGGTGAGATTTATTTCTGGTCATAAATGGTTAAGCTTCGGTGGTTGCGATGGATATAATAACTTTATAACAGCAGTTAAGAAAGCCGCAAACAAAATCTACCAAGATGTTGCAGCCATGTCCATCATGACTACTTTAATTTCCGAAATTTCAAATTGCGAGCAGTTATGACATACTTCCTGTTATTTATTTGTAAAACATTGTGTAAAGGATTATAAGATCTCTACTACAGTTCAACTAAATAAATAAATTCTCCAGACTGACACACCAAAACCCTAGTTCCAAACTAAGCATAAGCTTGTGCTATGGATACTAGGTGAACTAGGTTTATAAACATCCATGACTGGAGTACAAATGTCCATGTTTATCACACGAAACATTTGCCCCTAGCGGGATTCGAACCCGCGACCCTTGGTTTCGTGGCCAGGGTCTGTAACCACTCGATCAACAGGCCAGTCTGAATTAAGTCTACTAGACAGAAGACCTCAAGACCGACCTGTATCCTCAACTGGAGCTTGCGATTGTGAAGCTCAATCTGCTTCCGTCTCTGTTCGCTCTGCTTCAGCCGGTTCACCTCGTCTCGGAGACACTTGATGTAGTCCACGCTGCTTTTCAGGATCGTGCCCTTGTTAGGCCTCACGTCCCGGATCACTTCGTAGAACGGATCGTTGGTCTTAGGCAGGAGTGTCCCTAATTCTTTGATGCGATCGTTTATGTTGAAGCGGCGCCGGCGTTCGACTGGAATGAGATAAATTTACATTTATAAATAAAAAAATTCTTCACATTAGAGCGTTTAAGGTGAGAGATGTGGAAGATTCGAAAGAATAATGTCACTGTTGCATGCTGGTACAAATTAACCTGAAAATCAAATCAAATCAACCATTTATTTGCTCACTAAGTGTACATAGTAGGTATTAACATAAAAGGAACTTACAACTTAATTACCATTTAGATATTGCAGATTTGAGGACAGCTGTACCACAAAAATTATAGTAATAGATGTAACAATTATTATTTATGGAGTAGTTTAGTAAAATGGTTTCTATATTCTACTGAATCACTAAAATAATTATTCTTGGTATTGTATAAAATTTAAATCTAACAATATGGCGAGTAACATCATTATCAAATGTAATCTGTAGAGCAGGTGACCATTTTAAATACATAGATGAAACACAATATTGGATTCAAGCAAATGACTAAACATTTTTATGCCAATAATATTTGGACATGCAGATAAGTATTCAAGTATTTATTAATGACAGTCTTGATAAATCTAAAAATTCTAGTATCTTATCTAGTATCGTAATCAAAGTAGACCACGACCAGGAACAGCAAGGTGATTCCTAATGGAATAGGGTAGTTGGCATCATGGACAAACAATTCCACAATATAATTCATTTTATTGAACTATTCGTTTGATAATTTTTCATTATTTGTAATTTTTGGATCTATTTAATTAGTTGGTGAAGCATTTCAAATTGTAGCGACATAAGTTGCAATTGTCATACAAAATCTATTGCGTTTTGGCAGTTGTTATAAAATACGTAGAAAATAAGTAGTGTCCTTTTATACTGAAGATATATCAGTCTAGATACTCACTCATATTATGATTGTCTTTCTTCTGTCGGTCCTTAGCTAATGCGTGCATGTCGGCGTCTGACAGAAGTGCGCAGTCGCCGGCCACCGAGCTCGCCGTGGAGGGGGGCCCGGACGACGACAGAGGCCCCGTGCCGCCATCTAGCGAGAGGATGTCTTCTAGGAACTCGTCAGCCTGGAAATATTATAAAGACGCATTTAGTGATTAATTTCAGACGGCACTGAGGATGAAGAGTTCACATAGTAATCCTGGTCATCTAAAGCCAAATTGGCTATAATGTAGATCTGAAGGTTGAGATATACATAAAAAAATTGCTGAATTGGTGAACAGGTATTAGGATAGTGATTATAATGGCGATGAGCTAGCCACTTGCCACTACTTTGCCACAATGTTCCATCTAAGCCAACTCTTTTTTATTTTTGGCCAATTTTAGTTTAAGGAGCTGAGCTCCTTGGCATCTCTAGTCCATAGGGGATTGCGAGCGCGATGGTGTATTTAAACAGATCCTGTTCATCTTAATTGGTGATCCTATCAGTGTTCAAGGGCTTCAGCTTTTTCATGGCTGGTTTCCACCACTTTTTAAGAGCTCACCTCTGAATTGTTTGTCCCCACGGAGCAGAGCCCCGGGCTGAGGAGGGAAGAGGTGGAGGCGCGGTCGGGGGAGGCGGCGCGCCGCGCGCCCAGCTCCGGCGCAGACGCAGCCGGCGCGCTGCGCGTCGATGACGTCACCTACAACAAAATTCCGGAGATTAAGTTAATTGTTTTTGGGTAATGTTTTATCTACGCTAATATTATAAAGAGGAAAAAATTTGGTTGTTTGCTTGTTTGTATTCAATAGGGGTCTAAGGTACTGGACCGGTTTGAAGAATTCTTTCACCAATAAAAAGCTACTTTATCAGCGAGTTACATAGACTATATTTTATCCCCCCTATTTGTGAAAACGGAAACTACGCAGGTGAAATCACGGGGCGCTGCTAGTATGAAATACAATGCAAAAATATTTATTTCAATAAAACACTATTACGCTAGTTATTTAATAAGCTTTTTTATTTTATAATTGTTTTCTAATGAATAAAAAGGCTCTCTAAAAAGGTTTCCTGGTAGAAGGTTGGAATCATATGTGCTAAATAATTCTATTATCTACAAACATATATACAAAATGCAAAAGAACATAATCCATCTTGGGAGTCAAGTAAATAACAATGACGTACATAGAGAGGAATAAATCTATAAGATATTCGATAAAATCACAAACAGTCTTTATTACGGACCGGCAATCTCACCCGGTTCCATTAACACCTCGCAGCTAGAACGTAATTGGATGGGTGGCCACGTGCTGACGCCTAACACCTCCGTACTAGCGCCGCACAAAAAGATCAAGAGTCGTTAATTTGTGAAGCACGTGCTGTTACCATGATGTGTTACTTTATAGATCTCGCAAGTTGCAGACTTGTATTTTCTACGTTGAAGTAGCTATGCGACAGGCTTGTTCATCATTATCATCTTCCTAGCTTATGTTCGGTTCTTAGACTGGTAAAGTAAATAAAAAATATATTGAGTGACAGGCCCGTTGATCGAGTGGTCAGAGACCCTGGCCACAAAACCAAGGGTCGCAGGTACGAATCCTGCTAGAGGCAAATGTTTCGTGTGACGAACATCGACATTTGTACTCGAGTCATGGATGTTTATAAACGTATTTAAGTATATCTATTCGTTCACCTAGTATCCATAGCACAAGCAAAAGCTCAGTTTGGAGCTAGGGAATTGGTAAGTCAGTCAGGAGTATTTAATATTTCTTATTATTTATTGAAGACTGAGCTACGGCCAACCGACACCTTTCGCCTCATCAAACATTACAATCGATTAGTTATACTAGATGTTTTTTGTATGAAGCAGAACTATGAATATATTTTTCTGACGTCTATTCTATTCATTCAGAAATAACAAAAAAATACGAACATTTTTCGTACAATCTCAGGCGGCCTGACTTTCAGACGCACCACGCTCTATACAAACGCGTGATCCAATAGTAGTACATCATCACTTGATCGTGTAAAATCTCACAAGAGTAAAGATCAGGCATTTAGAGTATCTAAAGAGCAATTACTGTTTAGCCTTGTCGACTGTTATCGAATCAAACAAAATGATTTTATTGAGACTTTGAGGTGTAATGTTATAAAACTTTACGAGGTAATACGAAGATGGCAATTCAATAAGACAGTTAAGTGAAGATTTAATGGGTTAATTAACAATTGCTATTATTAATAGTTGCAATTATATGTTTGACGGTCACTTGCTGAATTGTTTAAGACCCCCCACGATTCTAAACTGCTTTTTATATAGAAGGACCTTAGCTGTCCCATGTTGGTCGGGGACTTAGAATGTGCCAACTGTGTTTCTTGTCTAGCATGTCGTAAAAGGCGACTAATGGTATATGGGGTTTCGAGTATGTGATTGTGTAGGCGACGAGCTAGCCACTTATCACTACTTTTTCACAATTTTCCGTCTAACCCAGCCCATTGTCCCATGTTGGTCTCATCACAAGTTTGTAGGTTGAGGAAAACTCGCATATTCAGATATCTATAACACTCCATTTCGGTGCTATTATTCGGTCTAGAATCTAGATAGACTTTTGTTAGTTACCTGTGTCTGTGGTTGGAAGGATTCACTGAGGTACTGTCGAACCTGGCTCTTCTGCTTCTGTATCACGTGATACCGGGTGGGGTTCTCCAGAACTGTTCGGACCTGGAAACGTACAATGCAGAAGTTAGGGATTTATAGAATAGGTCATTGATAAACGCATCCTCTACTAAGAATCAGTTTAAGTATTTGAAAATGTCTTTAATTATGTAGGCTTCAGAAAATCATCAGATTTACATAATCAATATACGATATACGTTACAGAATATATATTTTTATTTTGTGTGATGGACATATGCATTCGAGTCATTTGTAATACCACTGTTGATTCTGATATCCGTAACACAAGTGCTTAAACTACTTACTTCGGAGTCAGATTAATGTATGTGATGTAGTCTGATATATATTTATTTTATTTATATTTTTAGTTTATGTGAAACCACTTATTAGTTATTTAACTCATTATTCTAAGGAATTATTCTAAGAAAAGTAGCCAAAAATCCTTTAAATTGGTTCGCAGAAAGTGAGGTGAGTTAAATTAGCGATTGTTTTTTTTTTCATCATCGGTAATACGTGCTGAATAAAAGCATTCTAACCAAAATTAATGTATTCCACAAACAATTAATCCACAGAAATACACAAAGTTCCATTTAGATGAGGACTATAGGCCTGAAAAGGCCTGTGGTTACCTGTAGAACCTGTGGAGGTAGTTCCACATGCGGCGCGATGCGCGGCACTTCTGCGGGCGAGGACTTCTTCTTCTCATCATTGTCTTTGGACTGGCCAGTTTGCTGGTTCTGGAACAATCGCGAAATATCTTTGATTTAAAGTCAAAATATTCTATATTTATATAGGTTTCAAAGAAAACCTTATATGTATAGATCGTCAAATACAGACGAAACGAACGAAAGATTGACTAAACAGATATACAATGCGAAAGTGGAAGGATGCAGGAGCCGCGGAAGGCCCAGGCCCACCTACCACGACCAGATTGGTCGTGTATTAAAAGAAGGTGATGTTAGGAGTCATAAAAACCGTAGAGCTTGTATGAAAAGGATTATGAATGTTGAAGAGGCGAGTGAGGTGTGTAAGGATCGTGCCATATGGCGTTCGGTTCTCTCTGCCTACCCCGCTAGGGAAGTGGCGTGAAGTTTAGTTAGTTAGTTAGTTAGTTAGTCAAATACAGATAAAGAAATATGATTCTACCACCGGTTCGGAATGTTACATCTACTGAGAAGAATCCGACAAGAAACTCGGTAGTTACTCTTTTGAATAACAGTATTAACAAAGGTGTATGAATCATATTTAACTCCGAGCTATATTTCGAAGTATGTTTAGTGTAGAATAAGACATTTACAATGAAAAAAATAAATTGACCCGACGAGAGCAAAGTATCTGATACTCCATGGTAATCATTGTTCGCTGTTATTTGAAGAACCTAGAAGCTATATTAGATTGTATTGCTTATTTATTTAAAATCAAAGTCAAAGTCAAAATACTCTTTATTTATATAGGTTTGAAACAAACACTTATAAATCGTCAATTCAACAGGAAAATCAACTAATAATATAAATCTACCACCGGTTCGGAATGTTGCTTCTACCGAGAAGAAACCGGCAAGAAACTCGGTACAGTTACTCTTTTCAACAACATATTTTACAAGGGTGTATAGATCATATTTGCATCTGAACCATGTCATGAAGTGGGCTTTTCAGACACCAAAATATATAATAAGGATGTTTACAAAATTTAAGCTATTTAATTTAATTTATTCAAATATTTTATCGCCATTAATTTATATGTAAGTTGTTTTATTAATATATTGCACTTAATTCTTAACGCTAGCTTAGCATGTCGTAAAATGCTACTATATTGATTGTTGGGGATGTGATTGTTTAGCGACGAACTGACCATTTGTCACTAGATTTTCACAATGTTCCGCCTTGCCCATATCAAACATATTTTTGCCGAATTTGATTCAATGAGCTTATCGCGCTTTGGACTCTATCTACCCCTCCGGGGATGGCAGGCGGGAAGGTATGTATGTATGTATGTACACACATGACAGGGTGCACCCCTTTTTTTTTTTTAAATAAAAATCTCATGCGATCTATTAAAATTGAATTTCTTCAAAGACGCTCTATTTAGTAGTTAGAAACCTTAGCAATGAAACCAAAGGTTGATTCAATGAGCTTATCGCGCTTTGGACTCTATCTACCCCTCCGGGGATGGCAGGCGGGAAGGTATGTATGTATGTATGTACACACATGACAGGGTGCACCCCTTTTTTTTTTTTAAATAAAAATCTCATGCGATCTATTAAAATTGAATTTCTTCAAAGACGCTCTATTTAGTAGTTAGAAACCTTAGCAATGAAACCAAAGGCCGTGGGTTCGAATTTCGAAATCAAATCTGATGATGAAATCAATGCACAATGTTTTTATAATATACTTATAGTCATGTTGAGTTTGGTCTTATTTGATTTGTTTTGAAGAGCTCTTCTTCTTTACGTTGAAGCATGTTTTTAGCGTTTAAACTAAAAGTAATTATAACTCCTTCGACATTGGAACGGCAAAGGCCACCTGTCACATTCGAAAGTAAATCTCGCACGAGTAATCTCGTTATGTGAACGATGTGAACCTACAAAGCGGTTACTCTTTAGGGCTGTCATAAAGTGGATTTTAAAGTAATTACCATGCGCGTACGCAAGGGGGTTAGCTGAACTTCTCCCCCGTTGGAACTCGTGTGCCAACTGTGTTTCTTGCCTAGCATGTCGTAAAAGGCGACTAATGGTGTATGGGGTTTTGGGTTTGTGATTGTGTAGGCGACGAGCTAGCCACTTGTCACTACTTTTTTACAATTTCCCGTCTGACCCAGTCCAGTTTTGTTTTTGGCTGAATGTGTTTAAAGGGGTCTGTTGCCCCTTTGACTCTGCCTACCCCTTCGAGGATTATGAGCGTGATGCTTTGTTTGCTTGTTTAAAAAAAAAATTAACTGTGTAACGTTTGAAATTACTGGTTTTTGGTAAAGATACTTTTTTTTTAAATGCTGTAATCTCATACATCCTTAAGTGTGCCACATGTTTGCAAAAAAAATGTTTGAAAGAAATAAATAAATTAACATAATCTGTAATTGTACGTACACAATATAAATATTATATGTGTTTATTTCTGCATGTGATGTCGTTTGATGGCAACATAACATATCTTACGGGGATTACGGCCATTAAGTTATGTATGTATGTATGTATGTATAACATATATTCATCCAATGCCAAAGTGACCTAAGACGTAAGTGTGTGAGAGATGTGTGCAGGAGATACCGACGTGTAAGTCACAGGCAGCCCTGCGCGCGCGCATACTAGCGGTTGCCAATCGGGCCGGTATGGTAATGCGCGCCGGGTTCGCGTCTCGGCGGTGCTATTGTGCCGACTAGGCGTGGGCTTGCTATGCTTAGACATATCGATTGTTTAGGAAATTATCGATAAACAGTTCCTATTCTAAAAACCTACATTATTCTATTTATAGTTTCCAATATTTTCGTAAACTATAAATGGTTGTTATAGAAATTGACAATCCCGTAAGTGCAATGGTCCCGATTGCGAATCACATAGAAAGGGTAGGGATTCGATCTTGGCACAAAAGTTTATGAAACAGGTATTATCTCGTTTCTGCGTGTAATTTTATTGATTCTAAATATCATAACACAAGTGTGTGTATATATTATCTAATTTAATATAAGTAATAATATGTGATTATATACACATATATTGTCAGAAAGACTGAGATTAGTAAGCAGTCAAGAATTTCAAGGTTTGAATAATTAAACTGTACTATCAGATAAGATAAATGATCTTTCCTACATATATAATACGGTGAAAACCATCTCCAAATAATGTATTGCCATACATAATTGGCACGATGTTTTATTATTATTTCTTTTGATCTTAACTATTTGTTATATTAATTGCGTGGCTTTTTAGTTTGAGAACAACAACGACAACATAACACGCCCATAATCCCCGAAGGGGTAGGCAGAGTCTAAGGGGCAGCAGGCCCCTTTAACCACATACAACCATACACAGGCGTTATGTGATAGGTCGTTACATTCCCTAAAATATGGTTGAGTGAAGCGATGGCTGACTGGTCTGCGCTGGTTTGGTTAATTTATGCTTAAATTTTGTAAACATCGTTATTTTATATTTTGGTTTCTGACAACCCGACTTCACGACATGGTTCAAATGCAAATATGATCTATACACCCCTGTAAAATATGTTGTTGAAAAGCGTAACTACCGAGTTTCTTGCCGGTTACTTCTCGGTAGAAGCAACATTCCGAACCGGTGGTAGATTCATATTATTAGTTGATTTTCCTATTGAATTGACGATTTATAAGTGTTTGTTTCAAACCTATATAAATAAAGAGTATTTTGACTTTGACTTTGACTACAGCCAAAAATAAAACTGAGCTGGGTTAAATGGAAAATTGTGAAAAAGTTGTAACAAGTGGCTACCTACACAATCACATACCCAAAACCAGATATACCATTAGTCGCCTTTTACGATACGCTAGGAACCACAGTTGGCACATTCTTTTAAGTCCCAGACCAACATGGGACAATGATTTTATATTCTTATTTAGTCTGAGATTAAAAAGAATCTGCAGTCATAGCGGCTAATTATCATTACATTGTCATGACCCAGTAACAATTGAGTGTACTATGATAGTGGTGTGATTGTTACATAAACAAATTACTGATATGGTTTTTATCTGCACTTGACTACAAAGCACAGGTAGTATGCTTTTCGCGTAAATTAATGCTTGTTTACGTTTTTAAAGCATGTGATGTTTTCTGATATTTACAATTTACAGTTCTTCATACGAGCAGCGGCATGGTTCAATAAGGACGGAGGTAAAGTGTTTCTTATACCAGAAAACTATATATTATTAAGCTTGCACCGTATAGACTGTAGGTCACAGACCATAATCTATGCGGGTGAAGTCGCGAACATTAGTCTATACTAATATTATAAAGAGGAATGATTTGATTGTTGATTGTGAAGTGTGTTTGTTTGCATTGAATAGGCTCTTGACCGATTTGAATGATTCTTTCACCAATGGAAAGCTATTTTATCAGGGAGTATTATAGGCTATGTTTTATCCCCATATTCCTACGGGGACGGGAACTACGCGGGTGAAACCGTAGGGCGCTGCTAGTATGATAATAAAAGTGACACCAGGTCAATTTCTACACCATTTCTGGCGAGTACCTATAAATTTCTAAAACAAAAGCCGAAAATTATTTAACCTAAAAATTATTTTTCACAAATTTATTTTATATAGACAAAAATCGATAGTCGATAGGCATTTGTCCCATCACTAAAATAGTTTAAGGTTGTCGAATTTTACAAACAATTACTTTATTAATGTATGCTGTCTCAATTCTGACGCGGACGAGTTTGAAGTAAAAAATAATTACGATTTACATACTTATCTATGTAATAGTAATTAGTAGTCAGTGTCGTTACATGGGAACTTGAACGTATCATGTTATATGTTACTTGTGGAATATTTGGTCTTGTAACTAAGTAGTGGGTTTTGTCTAAGGCTCCTCCTAAATTAAGTCTGTTATAGATTTATTAGGCTTCCAGAGGATGTAGGTAATAATCTAGGATAAGATTTAGTTTTGGGTTGAGAAAGCATATTTTTTCCAGATTAACAAATAGTTGGAGCTATTATCTGCAGTGTGAGAATTTTGACATTCAAGGGTAATGGGCGGGCCTAGTTTTATTTAAATCTAATGACATACACACATACATACATAATGTCACGCGGTTTCCAATGGGGGTAGGCAGAGATCACGTACATCCATTTGCTACGATCCTGACATACACCTTTCGCTTCTTATGACATGGAGGCTTAAAGGTTAAATAGTGATTACACGAGCAAGAAATCCTATGTTGGTTTAGGACTCAAATAAAAAAAAAAAATTCAGTCGAATTGAGAACCTCCTCCTTTTTTTTGAAGTCCGTTAAAAATACGACTAATAATGTCTAGTACGACTAGTAATGTTTTGACTGGCTCGATGGCGCATTCGGTAGTGACCCTGCCCCATGCGCCAAGAGTTGTGGGTTCGATTCCCACTCAGGACAAATATATGTATGAGGAATACTTGTGTTTGTTCTGTGTCTGGGTGTTAATAATCAATATTTAAGTATATATTTGTAATACCACTGTTGATTCTGATATCCGTAACACAAGTGCTTAAGCTAGTTACCTCGGAGTCAGATCAATGTATGTGATGTAGTCTGATATTTATTTGTTATTATTATTAATGTATTCGGTATTGGGTCTGTGGTTATGTAGGCGATGAACCAGACATTTGTCTACTTTTTATCAATTTACTGTACCCCAACTTTTTTTTTATGTAAATTCTGTTTGAGGAGCTTTTTGCTCATTGGACTCTTA
Source organism: Glyphodes perspectalis (assembly GCA_951394215.1). Classification (NCBI taxonomy): domain Eukaryota; kingdom Metazoa; phylum Arthropoda; class Insecta; order Lepidoptera; family Crambidae; genus Glyphodes; species Glyphodes perspectalis. The sequence goes on along the minus strand of OX596225.1, from coordinate 9,585,930 downwards.
CTGCTCCTGTGATTGCAGGCAAGGCAGCAGGACCGGATGTACTATAGGGGTTTTTTGATAAAAAAGCCCCCGTTGAATATAACATACATATCTAAAGAACAGAAGAAGATTCACTAGTAGATCATGAAAAAAACTATTTTAGACATTAACTCAGGGCCCCCCACCAGGTAGGATGTATGCACTGCTTTTCAGTACTCCTTCGGTACGTACCAGGGGCGTATTAAGGCTATCTTAAGGATCCCCCTTAACAGTGTCCCTTCCCAGCTACCCCTAATGTGTGAACAATTCCTAGGCACGAGCCTAGGTTGCCTTAGACATCCGGCTGGTGAGTATAGTAAGTGGTAACGTACCTGTAAAGATTCTCTGCGCAGCTGCTCCTGCGCATGTTCGCGCATCAACTGTTGCTTGAGCTGTGTGCGCGACGTCGGCGTCAGGGTCTTGAACGTCGGTGGACTGAAACAAGTGAAAATACACCTTTAGTATTTGATAATAACATCGCTATTTGCTTGGTTTTGGGTTGACACTTAATTATTATTTGTCATGGGGTCTTATGGGGGATTATTGAGCCAAAGGTTGGGCCCAGCAACGTATAGGCTAATGACGATTTTAATGTTGAGCTTCAGCGGGGCGTCAGCGGGGTTCTATCAACTACATCATTCCATTATCCCCCTATTTCCAGAAGCAGTTTACTATAATCCTATTTTTAACAGGTCGAGATTTCCAAACCACTGGCTTACCTTAGTAATTCGTAGATAAGAAAACAGGGCTAATTGGATTATGATTATAGAAATGGTGATAACATATTTTGTTAGATGGTCCCTCAATTATGGTTTTATGAAACCATATGAATCCAGATGAAAGGTTAAAGAACCATTTCGCTAGACGAAAAGCCTAAGCACTTCATACTAATATTTAGATTAACTGAAAAGAAGACAGGACAATTGTAACCTAAAAAAAAATTACACATCCCGTGCGAAGTACCATAAAATGTTGCAATAAACCCGGTCGCATGCCAGTAGAGCCGCGGGCAATATCTAGTATAGTTGCGTGATCGTAAAACAATAAAGATTGTGCACCGATAACTCCTGTCTCTACAGCTGTTGTTCAGCATACAATGCTGGCCCGCGCCCGGAGCGTGAATACCAATCAGCTGGACCACCTACCGGCGCGTCGAGCTATGACAACACTTGATTGATCGACGGAGTTCTGCTAATCGCCAATTTAGTTGTAGTAGAACCTAATGCAAAGAATAAGCGAGATAACGACACAAATATAATAAAGATGACATTTTTGTATGTTTGTAACGAATAAACTCAAAAACTACTGGACTGATTGCAAAAAATCATTCACCATTAGAATGCTACCTTATCTCCGAGTAACATGACCTATATTTATTCCAAAATTTGAAAAAGATAAATGTCCATTCGTGTGAAGTCGGGACGTCCTGCTAATTTTAAATATATTCAAAGTTTATACAAATATAATAATATTTTCAATGTATTATTGTATGTAATGTGTATAATGTGTAATTAAACTACGATCAAATAAATAAATTAAATTGTCCATGTTGGTCTTGGACTTAAAAAAATATGTGCTGTGTTCCTTAGGCGACTAATGGTATATCGGGATTTGGGTATGTGATTGTGTAGGCGATGAGACAGCCACTTGTTCACTACTTTTTCACAATTTTCCATCTAATCCAGCCAAACTTTTTTTTTTGGCTAAATGTGGTTAAGGGGGCTCGCTTTGCTATACCTTTGACTCTGCCTACCCTTTCAGAGATTACGTGCGTGATGTTATGTATGTGATACCACTTGATATCCTTAACAACTGCTTAAGCTTACTTAAATCGTAATTAGATCAATATCTGTGATGTATGATATATGTAAGATAAGTGACCAATCACAGTAAGCTATTCAACAATATAAACACACGCTAAACCAGACGGTAACCCTGTGACACAGGTAGTGCGCACACGCAACGAGTGTGCCTTGACCGCCAAGGAGTGACCGAGACACGCGCACAAGCGAAGCGCATGAGTTACTTAGGAATTGTAGCTCAGTGGCAAAGTCAAGCACTTTCGCTGCGAGTAAAAGTTAGATGGGTGACCGTGTTGGAAGTAGTAGAGTTAGATGTGCCGTTGATTCTGAGTACCAGTATATAGTACTTATTAGAATGTTTTTTACATCCAAAAATCCAGTCTTTGGTATACTTATGTTGTAAATAAATGTAGTAATTTTTTTTATTTACTTATTAGTATGATTTGATACAGAGACCACCTTTTATTTGTTTAAGCAGATATGTGTGAACACACAAAATAAATCGAAATAATTTATGACTTCTCAATATTAAATAAAAAAAAATACATACAACATTAGAACAATGCCTCAAATTAAACAAATAATGAAAACTGGTTGTAATTATTTTCATCAAATAAAGGAAATGAATTAAAAACGCAAGTGTCCCTCCTTATCGCATCGTAGGTAACAATAGTTAATAAAGCGTAATTATTTAATCAAACGATAATGAATCTACAATTATCGAAAGTTATCACGGAGATCTTCACGATAATACTACTAACCTTAAAGATGGAATCTAATGAGAAATGTACATATACCGAGATTTTTTTGGTTGATAATAACAATCTATATTATAAGGATAGAATAATCTAACACGCCTTCTTTTGCCACTTTTTGATTTAGATAAGTTACGTAGACTTTATACTTATGACTAAGTATCATCATCACCTACATCAAAATTACTCACATAATTATCGACGATTGCACGATTGTAATGACATTGCACTTTAAATTTTATTGTAGATATTACACAACATAAATAAGTAACTATGGCTAAAGATCTCTAAACTAATAAAACAATTAACTTTTATTCTAAGGACGATACGCTATAGACTGACCATCAAAAGTATTAATTGTCTTGTCAATAGGATTATTTATGATTTGCCTAAAGCTTTTGATTGCATTGTTTTAAGACTTGCTCATGAAATTGCAGTATTGTGGTGTCACGAACATTATGCTAAGTTTATTATTACAATCATATCCTCTTCACAGTGAACAAAAGTCATTGTTTTATAACATTGTAAGCCTTTGGTGTCCTTTAGCATAAGGGAGTATCTCAAGTTGTTATACTGGAACCTATGAATCATTGTATACAAAAATTTGCTATAACTATGTAGAATTCATTCTACCTATTGTTATTAAACAATTGTGGTTGATTACTATATACTTGAATAGGAAATCCCCGAACACCTAAATAGAGGGATAAGAGTAATTGTTGAATTATTAATAAATATGAAGAGACAGATATAGCTCCTTTAGTGCAATAGACTTCAAGTAGAACGCAACGATCGCGGATTCAATTCTCACACAGCGACAAATAGTAGCTGATGATGAAGAAAGTTTTATCTTAGATTTGGGTGTTGGTGGTGTGGCTATGGTTGAATTTGAATTTGAATTTGAATTTCAGAACACAAGGCTTAAGCTAATACCTAATATTTATTTAATAATCAACATATATTCGTGAAACCCAACTATACAGAGGTATTTTCTCGCTACTCTTTTCACCGTTTATAATTTCAATGTTACAATTTCAAATTGCGTTTTACAACGGAATGTGTAACGTTACAGCGATTAAAATGTAAACAACTGCACTAATTTGTAAGTACAACTGATATTTTATGTATTATGAGTATTTATGATGGTGTAATGATTTTTAAGAGAAAAAAAATGAATCTGTACATTTAATTAAAATTAATTCTGGTCGTCATTGACGTAATTGTTTAGGATAAAAGCAATGGTAAGTTTTTTTAGCACTTCTGATTTAATCATTTTTTCCACAAAGCCAACAAGATATCTCTAGAAATTATCTAGAAACAAGAATTCTGCAATTCTTGAAGGGCTAAGATAGAACTGCAGATATTTCTCGCTTGACAAATACATATTAATAGTATATTAACAGTTTGACTGGCTCGACGGCGCATTAGGTAGTGATCCTGCCCTATGCGCCAAGAGTTGTAGGTTCGATCCCCACCCAGGACAAACATTCATGTGATGAATACTTGTGTTTGTGCTGTGTCTGGGTGTTAATATTTGATATTTAAGTATATATTTGTAATACCACTGTTGATTCTGATATCCGTAACACGAGTGCTTAAGCTACTTACCTCGGAGTCAGATCAATGTATGTGATGTTGGCGAATAATAAATAAAAATAACAAAGTCCAAAAGATATTTAACAATTACTGTCAAATTGAGTTGTTTTATTAATTTTATCCGTAAATCAATCCTTGTATAAAATTATGCGTGACAAGATATTATTTTACAATATGTATTATGTTTGCGCATAATTCCTTATCCGTCATTTCCAGTTTGCTGAAGGTGCCCATAACGAAATTCCTCTCAATGTGAGTGGAAGACGTGTCGAAACAATTTAATGATTCCTACTTTTGAAAATGCCAGCGTATAAAATTACTGTACCCCAAGTCAAAGTTGCGAGTGTCATTATAACAATATTGCCTCTGATCATGGTTGTTTCGTGCGAAATAATCGAATCATCTTGAAATTTGTTAGTCTAGCTAGAATGACTTAGCATTTTAAAAGATCCTGAGCTAGAACAGATGAAAACTAAACTTACAGAAATAAATCTCTTTTTACAAGCTTTCCATAACTTACAATGTTCGTATGCGTGTCGTCTCAAAATTTGTGAAACCCGTTTACAAACTTATGTAACTTCGGCGACAATTCTATGTATCATTGTGGCTATAAGAATTCCTTTAATTTTAGTGCGGTATATTTTAAATTCAAATTCAAATTTAAAAATATGTAATATTTACGCATACAAGTGTAAAGAAGACACTAGCAATAACTTTTCAATTGAATTACCATTCAAATCGGATTTTGTAAAATTCAACATTCAATAATCGCCACCATTTCTTTATAGGGAGTGTTCCGAATACTCGTTTAAATATAATCAATCACGTCCATTGATATCTACCACGTCTGGACCACTTTTGGAGGCCCAACGAGCAACCAGTGACATTTGCATTAACGATTGCATGTGCATTCATGTGCCATCTCGATTCTTCACCTTGACTCTCGAAATCAATTAAAGTCACTGACTGACTAAAGGGAGGGGCAAAATTTGGCTCTCGAGAAATTCGCTAAATCATATCTTAATAACCTACTTTATATTATATAAAATAAAGTCATATTTACAACTTTAAGTTTTCAACGACAAATCCAAGATTTAGTGTTCAATAAAAGTTATTCAGATTAAGGAACAATAATTTGAGAAAAGTAATCAGTTTTAAAATTGATGTAATGATTTATTTAAATATAATCCATTGTAAAATACTTACTTAAAAAAAAATATAGTGCCCCATTCTCTAATGACAACAGAAGTACAAAAATATATCTAAAAACATTTAGTCTATTTGAGAATCTACTCCTGTTTTTCAAGTCGGTTAAAAACCTTTTTTTAATGCAAATTAATTTACTAAATACAAAATAAACAACAAAATTTTGTTTGTAACAGAATGCAAGCGTTATTTTTTAAATGGCATTTGACTTTGACATCCTGACAGGTCACGTCAAAATTTACCACTGAAGATCAAGTCGACAAATTAAAATTCTTCGAATTCAAAATATCTTTATATATATAGGCTTCAAGATTCAAGAAAGCACTTATGAACAGTCAATACCAAAAAAAAAGACCCGGTTCGGAAAGAAGATTTTATCGAGAAGAAACCGACAAGAAACTCGATAGTTACTCTTTTAAAAGCCAATTATACCATTTTGTAAACTAAAATAATCTACACTAAATAACACTGCAAGTGAACACTTGATTATTATAAACATAAATCCTCGTCAGACAGGATTATGCCATTACGAAATTCGACTCGTGTTTTGACTGTCAAACGCCCATTATTGTGACAAAAACAATGTTTTTCGTCCCATATCTGAGGGCGCGACGAGGACAACGGAGATTCTTGCGAAAATGTATTTAAAAAGCTTACAAAACGCAACTTTAGGCATTGTTTTTGTGCATTGACGTTCGAGCCTTGTGACGTCATGTTTAAGTAGGGATAACCGTGAGTAGTGTCGTGGCCGGACCACACAGAAAAAATATACCTAACAAAATATTTACCTGTTTGTAACAAAAGACTGACTGAACTCAAATGCAAAATGAAAGTTGGTCTACTTTATAATAAGAAAATAATAATTCGTATTATCATGAGTTTTCGTATAATGACAAACGTTTTGAATTGCATACATTCAAATTCGTTTTGAATGTATCTGACGGCGCACTAGTAGCACCGTCTGTTTATGGAACGAGATTTGACAACTGTCAAGTCTGGCGGAGCGTCGAGTCGATGGTCAGCGCGGCTATTTTTGAAAACGTCACTGTTATTTGGACGTAATGGCGAGCGCACCGATCGGAACCGACGAATCGCTATTGTTCCAAGTTATCTTTGTCATTTTATTTTCCAAATAGTTAAAATCGTTTTAGTTTGTAATTTCCTAATTAATGGTGGTATTATTTTAATTTAACTCTGTAAGGAAGATATTTTGTGTGATTATAATAACTGGTGATTGACATTTGACTGTTTCATTGGTTCTTACACCAAACGACGTTTATTGTAAAACATGTCCGAACATGATGACGAAGGGCATCTCCCTATATATGCATTTCAAACATAATCTAATGACGTTGTCCATGTTGGTCTCGGACTTAATAAAAATTATGATTAGGCGACGCGTTAGCTCTTACTTTTCACAATTTTATAGATGTAAATGTTTTAGGGCTGATTTTTCAAAAGTCAAATAAATTAAAACCAATGTTATAAATCACAATCCGGACGATTGTAAATGTCATTGCCTGTTTCCTAAGTGAAAATATCGTATGACATCCGCAAATTGGAGACTTTAAACTGTAAACTGTATCAGTCGGTTAATTCATAACTGACCATAAAAAAATCGGCCCTTATAGAAATAAAATTTTTTTTAGCTTTAGTTTTAAGGTTACCCCTAGACTCTGCCTAACCCTCAAGGGTTTTTCTATTTTTTTTATTTTATTTTATTTGTTAACCAACGAATATTACAATAAAACCTTACCGACTGTTAAAGCCAAGTTATTATGATCTTTTATAACCTCATTTACACTCACGCCTTCATTCAGTAACATTTTCAATGGAAATATATTACTCAATATTAAACCACAATGTTTCTCTTTCATATTCTTTATGTTTCCAGAAACACATTGATGCCTTTTGAGGTTATTTTTATTTTACTCACGATTTTTATTGCTAATTATCACAATATCTGATAAACACGACAGATAAAATAAAGGTTGCTATTTATAAATCAATTTATTATTATAAGTTATTTTATATAATAACTGTTTTGTCATGATAAATTATGGTTATATTATTATATGCCATATAGATCAAAGACGTGTTTTATTATTCCGGATAAATTATGTCCTCGAATTTCGGCTGTTAAAATAATTTTCTTGTTGTTTTTTTTTTATATCAGTCATATCAGAAGAATCGGCAACATAATCAGCATCTCGAATTATTTTAAAATCGAATTATACAATGTTTACTTAATATTAGTTCCGTATATTTAACTTCTGTTTACAATCTATTTATAATGCAAGCCGTAATTCCAAATAGTTTAATAATAATTCTAAAACAATGTCTAATGGGCACGTCTCAGCTTTCGAATTGTCTTGACCCATCATTTCGTCAATGGATCATTAATTTGGACGCGTACTGAGTGCGAAAATCTCGAGCCTGCGCCTGCGCAGAATACAAAATGACGTCGCTCAATGTTTTGCTCAAAAGTGTTGCCTTGACAAATATTGTTGTATTTTATGTAGTGGTGCCGGCCGATATAATTCTACTAACGACTTTTATACACATGAAAATGCGTGACGGTATTTAAATTATTTGCGTCAATCACAAATGCACATTTATTTATTACCTGTTTCAACGATAGGGATTCAAGTTGAAGAGATGTTGATGAGAAACTAATTGATAAGGGTGTGTGTGCCTATAGGTATTTTTTGAGGGTAAGGCATTTTTTGCGTCCTAATTTAATAATGTTTCAAATCCTCTGTCCCCCATTTCTTAATTAGTTGAATGTAATGTTAACCCTGGATTGGTGAGTAGTCCACTGACGATTACTACTAAATTTATATTTTGACAAGTTCGATGGCTCAGTCGGTAGTGACCCTGCCCCATGACTCAAGAGATGTGGGTTCGATCCCCACCCAGGATAAACATTCGTGTGGTGAATACTTGTGTTTATTCTGTGTCTTGGTGTTAATATCTAATATTTAAGTATATATTTGTAATACCACTGTAGATTCTGATATCCGTAACACAAGAGCTACTTAGCTCGGAGTCAGATCAATAACATACAATGATGTTGTCTGATATTTATTTATTTAAAAATATTTTTTTGGTACTTTAGTATAACAGTATCATCATCATCCTCCTAGCGTTTTGTCCCGTGCTTGGTCGGAGTCCGCTTAGACCGTGAGTTAGGTAATAAATTAGGAAAATAAAATAAATATTCTATTTACTATAGATACAAACGGCAGACTGAACTTGAAATATTGATAAACTTTTGACTTATTTTTCTTCCTCTACTGTATTTTTCTATGGCAACACCAGTGTCTTCGTACAATGTGTTGTTTAAATGTATCTGCATGTTTTGCGACTTCGTGATGGGCCCGTTAGCTTGTTGAATGATTTAAAAGGTAAAAGGAAACTAAAAATATCCAGTTGTATCCAGTTTTAGTGCTTCTGTCGATCTGTGTGCAGACTGCGAGTTGTTGGACATTCCATTGGTTTTTGCTTGAGTATTTTTATGGTTGATTCTGGAAATCATTAATCACCCATCCAATATTTGACAGTGGCATACGTTGCTTAACTTTCGATTCGACAAAACTGTTTTTTGGACATCCTTCTTTATTCTTTACAAAAGAAATATGTTGCTATTTCAATATTGACAAAATATTTAAGCATCTTGTAATTGTCAACTGTCTCACATCTGCAGACAAAATTTGTCAATTCTGAAAATCGCTGTCAAATTTGATAAAATCATTCATGGTCGCTCGCGAGACCCTAATAATTCCGGAAATGAATCACAAATTACGGCCCTAAGGATTTTTCTTACCAATTTCAAGTGGTGCTCTTAATGTTTAGTTCTTAGGTCAAATTTCAGTTATAAGTGCAGTCAGTTTTTCCGCAAAATAAACGTAAATTGCCGCTTCCAAACTAAAAGACTGATAAATTAAAATCTCAACAGTTATCTAAGCTCCTATCAACTTTCATGATACGTTTATCTTTACAGCGCGTTATTTACTATCTGTCCGTTTAAACATCATTTTGATTTTCAGTCATTGCTACTTGCCCATTTATGCGTAATTAAAATGCATTTAGATAGCTTATGCGCAATAAAAACGCTGAGATAACTTTTTTCGTTAATACCAATAAAATCTCTTGAGATTTGTTTCTGCCAATGTAAATCTTGTCTTGTCTTGTATATAAAAATGAATTGCTGTTCGTTCGTCTCGCTAAAACTCGAGAAAGGCTGGATCGATTTGGCTGATTTTGGTTTTAAAATATTTGTCATCTTCCAGAGAAGGTTTGTACGGTAAGACAATATGGAAACATTGCGAGGGAAATAATAAAAGATAATCCGAATACTGGGCGTTACAAAGTGCGGCGGGTCAGCTAGTATCATAAATAAATCCAAGGAAAGTAGCTTAAGCACTTGTGTTACGGATATCAGAATTAACAGTGGTATTACAAATATATACTTAAATATTCAATATTAACACCCAAACACAGAACAAACACAAGTATTCATCACACGAATGTTTGTCCTGAGTGGGGATCGAACCCACGACTCCTGGCGCATGGGGCAGGGTCACTACCGAATGCGCCATCGAGCCAGTCAATATACTTAATTATTTATTTAGGGATCGTGCCATATGGCGTTCGGTTCTCCCTGCCTACCCCGCTAAGAAAGTTGCGTGAAGTTTAGTTAGTTGGTTTATTTAAGAGTACTATTTCCGTTGTAGTTGGTTCAAAAAGTCATTGGGTCAACGACGCATGCTACCAATAGATCAACGAGGCATTAGATTATATACCGATATACGGAATGCTTTTCCTTGTGTTAAGTCCCGTTCCTGTGATATGACTTAACAGCAGGTTTTATTATAACTAACAGCTTAATAAAACAATACCAAAACATCACTCACACCTTGGTCTTGGTATTCCATAATATTGGGCCAACATGTACAGTTCCCTCATCAATATGCAGGTCACATTGGCCCATTCTTGGCCAACAGTCTTCCACACGTCAAAAGCATGTAATGGTGATTCAATGGAAGTATTTGTGGTGGTTCTCAGCAGATGTCACGTTAGCCAATGAGGCAAAATCATATATAACTGTGTTGATATGTCTTCCTTATATAACATAGCTTGTGTGGTTCTACGTATGCGTGTTTGTTAGTGACTCTTCCACGCAAAAACACCTAAAGAGTCCTGGATGAAATTTGGCACAGAGATGTCAATTTTTAGCCGATAAACTGGAATAGCCAATATAGGCTATGATTTACAATGTACCACGCAAGTGAAACGGTGGTCACAAGCTAGTACATACAATCACGCCCGACATCCCCAAAGGGGTATGCAGAGTTCGAGGACCAGTAAACTCCTTTAAACACTTAACATAACATCACGCCCATAATCCCCGAAGGGGTAGGCAGAGTCAAAGAGGCAGCAGGCCCCTTTAACCATATTCAGCCAAAAAAAAACTGGGCTGGGTTAGATGAAAAATTGTGAAAAAGTGGTGACAAGTGGCTAGCCTGTCGCCCACACAATCACATACCCAAAACCCGATACACCATTAGTTGTCTTCTACGACATGCTAGACAAGAACCACAGTTGGCTCATTCTTTTTGAGTTCCAGACCAACATGGGACAAGGGGCTGCGTTAGATGGAAAATTGTGAAAGGTAGTGAAAGTGGCTAGCTCGTCGCCTACACAATCACATACCCAAAACCCCACACACTTCTAGCCAAAATTCAAGGTTCAAATACAAGTAAAAAAATGGCTAGCTGGTTGCCTACGCAATCATACGCCTTTCTATGGCTTACAGCATTCTATGGACATTGGCGGCTTCTTTTTAAGTTCCAGGCCAACATAACATTCCCATTCTTAGCCAACTTCCACGTCAGCAGCATTTAACAGTGTTTGTGGCCGTTATCACCACGCGTGACAGACACGTTAGACGATTAGACAAGGCCACGCGTCACTATGTTGATCTTGACGAGTAATTTTTTGATGTAACAGGATGTTGGGAGCGAAATATTGATAAAGCACGAAAACCTTTTAGCAACCTCCTTTAGAAACTAAAGGGAGACCACGGACTAGTAAAAAAAGAAGGACTCCGCGCCACTTACTAGACATTGAAGCTCCTCAGGTGCTCCACTTGACACGCAACTTACGTCACACATTGACAAATTAAGTGCTCCACATGACAGATATCCGATATCTGGTATCCTTAAGAATCTCACTCACACATGCATAAACGTAGCTTCACGCTATAGTATGGTAGCGTGGAGTCCTTCTTTTTTTACTAGTCCGTGAGGCAGACAGACATCTAAAACTTCTGAGAGGATAATAATATGTATTTACTATTTTTTGACCATGGTTTTGCTTGCGTGGTTATTGTTCAGTTACAGAGGCTCAATCGTGCGTCCTGCGCTATCTGCTGGCCCGATGGTCGAGTTGTCAGAGACCCTGGCCCGAAAACGAGGGTAGCGAGTTTGAATCCCACTAGAGGCAAATGTTTCGTGTGATAAACATGGGCATTAGTACTCGAGTCATGGATGTTTATAAACGTATTTAAGTATGTCTATCCGTTCAACTAGTATCCATAGCACAAGTATAAGCTTAGTTTAGGACTAGGGAATTGGTGTGTCAGTCTGGAGAATTTATTTATTTATTTATCTATAAAATATCCTAGGATACAACCTATCCTTCCTTGAAGTTCCTTTGATCACAATCGGTAGACAGACAAAGTACATTCGAACGAAAGGTTTGTAAGGACCGCATCATATGGCGCTCAGTTTTCTGTCTACGCCAGGGAAATGGCGTCAAGTAATTTAATTAATAAATATCAAACTACATCACATACATTCATTTGACTCCAAGGTAAGTAGCTTAAGCACTTGGGTTACGGATATCATAATCAACAGTGGTATTACAAATATATACTTAAATATTGGATATTAACACCCAGAAACAGAATAAATACAAGTATTCATCACACGAATGTTTGTCTTGGGTGGTGATCGAACCCACAACTCGTGGCGCATGGGACAGGGTCACTACCGAATGAGCCATCGAGCCAGTCATTGATATTAGCGCGTATTAGTTTAGCTGTGGACTAATTTGGGTAGGTATATGTTTAGCTGTGGACGTCACTCGGTTGAAATGATGATGACGGTGATCCCCATCGCACAGCCGATCTGTTCCCTCACAATGGGCCGACGCGGAAGCGTCACAGAATTACAGCAGTATCGGTGTAATGGCTGACCACTCTCGGCGATTCGAAACGTCCTTGACGGTAGGAAGAGCGCCATTTGCAGTCGCGGAAGGTCGCGGGGCGTAAGTTAGGGGCGAGAGCGACGGGGCATGACGTGACAAATACGTATTGATTACGTTTTAAAAACTACAGGGTTAAAACCGCAAAAAAACAGTAGCATATCGCTTAAGTTACAGAGTTTAAACCATGGGCAAAATGTAAACATGTTGTGAAAGGTGACTAATGGTGTATTGGGCGTTCAAGGTTGTGATGGCGACCTGATAGCCTCTTTCTACTGCTTTTAATTTTTTTTTAATCTAACCCAGATCAATTTAATGTTTGGCTTAAAGTGGCTGAATGTGCTTAACGCTCTTTGGAGGTTGCGACCGTGATGTTATGTACGCAGATAAGTAATAATCAGTCTAACAAAATCCATACAAAATTTCGAAACATATTCGAATGCCTCAATCCGGAATCAGATCGGTAATGATTGTGAGAAAAGAAGTAAACATTAACGTTCAAAAACCATTCATAGTTCGCTAACGCCTACAACTTGCACCACACGCCATCGAAGCCGATATAAAATATCAAAGTAAACACCGCTCTCTGAAGTAGTACGGCGTAAAATTCGTCTCATTGACGACGAGAAGCGAAGAGCGCTTGTCATCTTACTGATCGCGTGACAAAACTCATTACCGTATCACCACACGTAACGTTGTATTGAAAAATATGCTATTCAACATACTCTCCATTTCAGTGAAGTCTTAGCTGTATGTTTATCAGACGACAATTCTTAGAACGGAATTGATTATAGCTTTATGAAGGGACAAGTTAATAAACACACTTTAAGATTAAAAATCCTCAGTAATATTATAAATGCAAAATTAATTTTTTTGGTACGTCTTAACGTCTGAATTTTCGCTTTATGTTTGAACATGAGAAAGTTACAAGATTTACTGTTTATGAAGTAGAGTACCTTTATAGAGAAAGAAAGAAAAAACTACTGACATACTTTTTATAAGGTAAAAATTTATAGCAAGATTCTATAGGGCACACAATAGGGATGATGACTGCATTAAAAAACTATAATTCTATTTAGTCCATCAGTTAGATTATACAAAAATACTAGGCAAATATTTTTTGCTTTATCAAATGACAAAAATCACAAATATAAAGAGCATCAAAGTTTTGGAGTGGGGGCTTGCGACGTCACTATTTCGTAAAAATTGTACGAAAGCGTGACGTCCCGCGCTATTATAATTAATTTTTGCTCATCTAGCCTATTGTGCATTTTTATTAGTGTCAAGTCTATCGTGAGCGAATATCATGCGGGCGAAGTCGCGACAAAAACTAGTATCTTAGAAATAGTTAAACAACAATTAATTAATCATCGCAAAGCGTCTGTCGCTTGGACCACACGCGAATCAAAGGGTTAATTGCAATAACCTCGTGTGTGGGAATCAGATCGGATTTCATGATCGCCGCCTGAGGACGAAAGTAATTTTACGTGGAACGAACACACACGCGACCTTCGCTGACTCGTTTTGCTACTGTTATGTACTACGGTCACCCATCCAGTGATTGGCCCTGGAGAGTAACGCTTAATTTTTTTTAAAGGACCTCGCCACTGTTTTGAAGGTACTGTCTTACTTTCTTCTTGACGCTATGTTATAGTCGGCAATGATCCTGATCCTGAGGGTGTCTGGTTATTATATTCAATGGTAACACACCCATAGGTAAGAGACAGGCTATGAAACAAGGAGTTGAAGGAGAGTCTATTTATAAACGTATTAAAGTACATATGTCTATCCTAACTATTACTCAGTACATCCATAGCACAAACATACATACTTAGCTTGGAACTAAGAATAGGTGTGTCAGTCTGGAGAATTAATTTATTGATTAAATATTATTAACAAAATCAGAGGAAATACCATCTTTTCGGAATGTTGCATCAGTTAGGGACAAACAGATGCACCCCCCCCCCACCCCCCTATCCACCATGACACGTCACCCATTCAGCCTCGTTAATACAAACGCCGCATTTTCCTGCGCGCACGCATCATTACGATAATGATGGGAATGCTAGTCTTCCGCGTGGACGGTCGTCCAGCCGTGACCGACAGCCCTTGACAATACACATGCTGGAAATAAAAGCCATATGATCACTGTGCTAAATATTGGACAAGCGTGAGTTGGACACTACAGGTTCCGTACAATATCCCATTACTGTACTGAACACGGAGTATAACCGTCCAGTTGACAACATACTAATATATTATTTGTTTGTAAATCTGTTGACACTTGAAGCCTCAACGCCTTATTGATGTTTTTTAGCAAAAAAATAGTTTTTGACACGAAAGAGGACACAAGCAAAGCTTATGTAACTCTGGAATACTCTGGAAATAAAAGACATTCTGATATACGAATTATATGCATCTCTGAAAATTATTTCTACTGTAAAGCCGTATTATGTAGATGAAAAGACAAGAGAATGAAAATTAACAATGATGCCACAAATCGAATAATTGGTCAAACATTAAACTACTTATATTAATACCTTCTAGAATATTCTAATGTAGTTTCTTTGAAGCTACATGAAGTTTGATTTCAAACAGATTCCTTCTTGAAACAAGATGTGAATAATAATCATGGACAATTATCTAAACTTCGTTGAACCATTGACTCAGTGTTATTTAAAATAGTCTTGCAAAAACTGTACAAGGACCACTGGGCCATAAATATAGCGGAATGTGTGTCAGTGAGCCTAGAAGTTGTAATAACACAAAATTGATTTACCCACAACCGCGCAACATGAATGGGACTCATGAATGAATGAAAACCAAGACCGGTCCTATTATATGCAAATGTTATCGCAAGATCGACTTAATTACGACGTAATAAGTGTTAAATCGGCTCCATCCGCTAACTAAGTGACTTGATGAAGCGACGTGCAGTTCTGTTTGTCCTAGGGCCTAATTAAGTAAGTTTTTTTTTATACAAAACACACGCAATGAAAACTAGTTTGATGGGATTGCAAAAACAACCGTTGATGCTGATTACACAGTAAAAGGAAACGTTAACGTTAATAAAGATTATAAACTTAATAAAATTACTTAAGTACAACTTGAGAATACAACTTTAGCTAAAGGAAACGGTCTTGATAGTGGCAATGATAAACTAAAGCATTAAACAGATATGTATTCCATATTCAGTAATTAAGTGAAAAGTCGACCATTTGAAAGTCATTCGGTATTTACCTACAAAACCAGTGATGACATTTATAAATTATTTGGAAAGAATCTTATCGGACTGTTGTCTTACCTGATAGTTATAAAACCAGCCACCTGTTTCGGACGTAAAATAGGTAATTTATTACTTAATTAAACTAACTAACTAACTTTACGTTTCCCTTGGCAGAGAGAACCGAACGCCATACGGCGCGGTCCTTACACACCTCATTTGCTTCTTTAACATTCATAATCCTTTTCATACAAGCTGACTGATCTGTTTATTTACAGCTGACTTTAAGAATTCGGTCATTAACTACAAACTTATTATTAGGTTACTTCCCATTGTAGATTTGTTTGTTGGAAGCAATCATATACTAAATTTACTAACCGTCTGTTATATTTCTTCTCGATATTAAACTATGTTATCATTTTGTCCACCTACTATCACACTTCATAACTGATATGAATTGTTAACCAAATTTAATTAGATGAAATAGAAATGTTGAAAGCGAGTTTGATGCAATTGTAGGATAATAAGCGCATTCACATAAGTGTTACATGACCTTCATATAGATAAGCTGCTTGTTATAAATTATATTTGATTGAACTCTCCACTGACTGAGAACTGGACTGACTCAAAATGATTAAGGTAATTTTTCTGGACCTAGGTTTAGCTTTTTGACTATTGACAGAAAACTATAAAAAATCGTATGAATACTAAAATGCATATTTAATTTGAGAAGAAAAATAACAAATGCTTAGGTTTAGGGTTTTCCAATTAACTTGAAAAAATTTAAAAGCTTGCAATAAAAGAAAACAATTTTTTTATATAATCAAGAGTATTAACGTCAAAATGTGGATTTCTGATAAAATTTATAACAAATCGTGCACATTTCAACATACGGCGGATTTTGTAAGACTAATCCCAACAAAAATCCTTTTCAGATGTCTCAACGATGGAACCACTTGACATTGCTGGTAATCTGTGATCACGATAACACCTAAAAAAGAAAATGGCTACAGATGTCTGCACCTGTTACCATGGACTTATCAACCAGATCTATTTAAAAAAGACACAGTCACCGTGAATATATTGCACATTTACGTTACAAAGGTTGTCGAGTACAGACCAATTACAGAAATGGCAATGCAAATCATATTATACAAGACATATTACAATTTAACACAAAGAAGATACGGCACAGCCTCTCGAGATAAGAAACCTTTTGAAAAACGTGTTTCTTAAGCTGGATCTTTTTACATATTTTCCTCGTTTCCTTAATCTATAGCAGTGACATATCTTCTTTTGTGTTTATATTAGGTAGGTACTTAAGCTAGAATACTCACTCTTTCTTATTGTTGACTACAATGACTAGTTTCACTTTCCGAGGGCCCTTTGTCATTTTGCAAATGTCCTTGCTTTTGTCAACCGGGCCCTGGGTCAGAATTTTTAATAGAGGAATGTTTCCGAGTACGTCACACCTCAGCCAAGGCGGCTGGTGTCTTCGTCACCTCACTGTCATCATCACTACCTATCACCACTTGCACTTAAACACATTTTCAGTCTTTTTCTTCACTTATATCTTCAACTATATCACTTGTAGTACATTTAATACTGATCACTCCGAAATCACTGTTGCTAATACTATTTAATGCTAAGTTTTACGTTGAAATCTAAGAAAAAAGATTTATTAGTTAATTCTCGAGTCGACTTGGTTCGTTATTAAAATGTGTGATTATTTAATAACATATCAGGGGATTTAGATTGCGTTGATTGATGCACTAGTGACGTTTCGTGTAATGATAGCAGGATTAATGTCACACGTGAATTAAGACTGATAGTGACGTCACTGGTCAATATTTAGTACAAATTAAGATTTAAATTTTACTACTGACTTATATAATGTTACGTAAGGATGTGTTCGCCTGGCGACAGATGTTATCGGAATGGGCCGAGATGGCGAGGAGACTGAGGACGTCAAGATTTCGGGTGATGAATGATGATGCATGGGAGATTCTGATAACGTGCTATCAGCTGAGTGACATAGTACAACTAGTACACCATATGATAACTGTCAAATATTTAGACAACGTCAAACGCGTGCTATTTCGTTTGGCTCATTATCTCCAAATAAAGCAAATAGATGACTGGCTACCCCGGTTGTGTCGTTTCATTACTACGTCTCTATGGACGTCATAAGAGTACATTTCAAAAATAATGCCGTAGTTAAACAATAAAAATGTTGTACAAAGCCTTTGATTGATACCATCATAAGAATTAGATACTTCATACGTCAGTGAATGCAAGTAAACTTACTGGTGAAATCTCGGATCTGAAAAGAATATGCCAACTTCTTGGCCTTGCATGTCGTAAAAAGCGACTAATAGCATATCGGGTTGGATATGTAATTGTGTAGGCAACACTTTCTCACAATTTTCCATCTAACCCAACCCAGATTTTTGGCTGAATGTGGTTGAGCAGTCATGCTGCCCCTTTGGCTCTGCCATCCCCTTCGGGGATTGCTAGCGTGCTGTTTTGTTACGTTGTTATGCTACCATCTACTCTGTTTCAGTTTTACTATCAATCATTTCGTATTTTATCTCTAGACAAACTGACACTGTAACTTGGTTTAAATTTAAATGTAGATTGTTCCAGCAATCTTCACGGAAAAACCAACATTCCGTTATTACTTTTTGTAATTTTTCCTATAAAGGCTTTGAGTTGTTTTTAAACGAATTCAAAAAAGAAACAGGTTTTCAATTCGACCGTATATATATTTTCTGAAACTAATAAAACAAATAGGTATACTTTATTTATAATCTACTATTTTTGAAGTTAAAATACACTTCAAATGGCCGGTTTCTTCTTAAATCTACTTTTCGAATCGGTCCACATTGATATTGAATCGTCAGAATGATTTATAAGTGTTTTTTTTTTACCTATGTAAATAAGACAATTTAATTTCATTTCACTTAGTTTCAAAACATTTCACTTCCCAAAAGTATGTCTATAGACGAAGATAACGAATATTATGTAATAATAACTTATATTTAAATAATAAACAACCAAGGCAACGTGTACCTGCCTATATCTAGACAATCACTTATCCGTTATTAAGCCGATTTGTTTGTTTTCTATATAACGAATACGATATAGAACGTAATCTTATATAAATCCAGTAATTATAAATCTTTATTGATTACTCTTGAATTGGCCTTCGAGTTAGTACTATACTTACTCAATATCGTAAATGGAAAAGTAGGTATGTCTGTCTGTTACCTTTTCACGCATAAACTACTAAGCCGAATGTGATGGAATTTGGCATGTCAATAGTTTGGATCCTACAAAAGGATACAGGCTAGTTTTTATCCCAGAAAAACTGTTATATCCCGTGGATCTTCAATAAAAAATTTCATTTTGGGAAAATTGGGGACAAAAGTTAATTCTACTAATATTATAAAGTTTAGGTAGATGTTTGTTACTCTTTCACACAAAAACTACTGAATGGATTTTGGTGAAAGTTTAGAATAAATAGCTCATACATCCGAATAGAATACATGCTATGTTTTACCGATGTACCACGCGAGCCAAGCCGCGGACAGAAGCTAGCAAAAATGTATTTCTAACTGAAAAGTGAAATCTAATTTAAATCCGTTACTTTATAATTCCTTAACCCCAAAGATTATGAGTTAGTTGTACTGATTAGTAATAACATAGTAGTTTTGACATATCAGGAGGTTTAAGAATGTGTAATCCTGTTACAATATTTTTTTGTTGATAAAAATGTCAAGGTTGTCTTTATACATAAACTAGCGATCCGCCCCGGCTTCGCATGGTAAGCACAAAATTATATAAACATATACAATATATATTTATAAAAGTAGTTACTTGGATCTGAATAGTTTGTTTTGATTGTTGATCTGTGTTGTTTTGAGTGTTGTTATTTCTGTGTGAGTTATCGAGCTGGGAGTTTATCATCGGGAAGGTGCCAAAGTGTTATGTGACGTGAATAATACCTCATCATCATCATCCTAGCGTTATGTCCCGTGCTTAGACGGGGTCCGCTTAGACCATGATCCAGGATTTAGCGAGTCTGGTAATTACATTGAAGCGACTGCCGATCTGACCTTCGTGACCCTAAGATAGGGGAACCAGAAAATTTTTGGATCATGGTTACAAATTCAAAGTTGTTTGAATTTGCAGGTTTCATCACGATGTTTTCCCTCACCGTCGAGCTAGTGGTATAAATATGTACATAGATTTTTTAAAATCTAGAGGTACATGCCCGGGTTTGAACCCGCACTCCTCGGTTAAGAGGCACGTGTCCTTACCATTGAGCTACCACCGCTCTTTGACGTGAATAATACCTATTGTAAAAAAATTACTTAGCTGCGCTGCGCCATGTAATGTACCTTATTTTGTATTTTATATATATATATATATTTCATTCTAAGTGAACTATCATTGTAAGTTCTTATGAGAAATAAATGTCTCTAAACCTAAACCTAATATAAACCTTCCTCTTTATTCACTCCATCCATTGTGGTATTATATAATGTAACTTCATAATAGTAAAAGTATAAAACAATAGTGAATTAGTTTTAAGTTTATTAACAAGAAAGTGGAAGGATGTAGGAGCCGCGGAAGGCCCAGGCTCACCTACCACGAAGAGGTTGGTCGTGTGATAACAGAAGGTGATGTTAGGAGTCATAAAAACCGTAGAGCTTGTATAAAAGAATGTTGAAGAGGCGAGTGAGGTGTGTAAGGATCGTGCCATATGGCGTTCGGTACTCTCTGCCTACCCCGCTTAGGTTGTAATTGAGCGTCTGTTAACAGAAGATGATGTTAGGAGCCATAATAACCATAGAGCATGTATATAGAGAAGAATTATGATTGTCACAGAAGTTAGTGAGGTGTGTACCTCATATGGCGCTCAAACGTCTAATATAATAAATTAATACGGTAAGGAATAAAGATTCTCTGCCTACCCGCCAGGAAATTGGCGTGAAGTTAGTTAGAAGAATAGAATATAGGTGTCTGACAAGCCCACTTCAATACATGGTTCAGAGGCAAATATGATCTATACACCTCTAAAATATGTTTTAAAAAGAGTAACTACCGAGTTTCTTGCCGGTTTCTTCTCGGTAGAAGCAACTTTCCGAACGTGGTCGATTCATATTATTAGTTGATTTTCTTGTTAAATTGACGGTGTATAAGTGTTTGTTTCAAAACTATATAAATAAAGAGTATATTGAATTTGACTTTGACTTTGAGAACGATTTATATTCATCGTCCTAAAATGCTCCCCTTATCGCCAAACGAATGTCTATCACATATTTCCAACAAACGAACTAAGCTGGCGGTATTACGTCGGCCATTTAGCGTTTCATTACAACGAAACCAACACGAATTCCAATAACTAAAACGATAAAACTTCCATTTTCCACCACAATGTAGTTTCGCGTCGGTAAAATAAAATCTCAAGTTGACGCGTTTGCTACGGTACTGACATAGTAACTTCAGTCTGGGAGCGAGTTAAGAGATTTATGTTATATGCATTAAATTCAATAGTACTGTTGTCAGAAGTAGGCACGCTTATCTTACATACATACATTATATACCTACCATAACGCCCGCCATCCCCGAAGGGGACTTTAACTCAAACAATAAGTTGGATAACCCAACTTATTATTTGGGTTAAAGTCTAGAATTGCTCAAAAAGTCTGACTAGTTATTTGTCTCTGGATCGAATAATAGAAACAATTACTCTTGGTGTACCAGGGTACGGGAGTTCCGTAGGGAGGGAGCTGAGGGAGGAATCTACGAGATTAGTCCCTCAAGAGGGTTAGATGACCAACTGCTTATAATAATAATAAATAAATTCTCCGGACTGACACACCAATTCCCTAGTTCCAAACTAAGCTATAAGCTTGCCTATGGATACTAGGTAAACGGATAGACATATTTAAATACGTTTATAAACATCCATGACTCGAGTACACATGTCCATGTTCATTACACGAAACATTTGCCCCTAGCGGGATTCGAACTTACAACTCTCGGTTTCGTGGCCAGGGTGTCTGACCACTCGAACAACGGACCTGTCAAAAAATACCTAGAAGCACAGAGTAATAATATACTACGTACAACTAGAAGTTATTATATTTAGCGACAAAATTCATAAGTACGTGTCAGTCAACTATTAGTTTCACAATTAAAACTATTGTTCTTAGTATTAATCATGTAAATTAGGTTAGTAGGTAACGTCAGCATTGATTCATTTCATCCATAATGAGTGACAGTACTCACTGATGATTTTATTGGATTCCTTAATGATGAATCAGTTTAAAAGAAAGAAATGTTTTATGAATTAGATTGTTATCAGTACTCAGTTAATCGGAGCTACGCGGTCAAATAACAAAATTTGTTAACTATTTTTTTTCTGATAGAAAATTGTATAAAATTAGTGACAAGTGGCTAGCTTGTCGCCTACACAATTACATACCCACAACCCGGTATACCATTAGTCGCTTTTACGACATGCTAGGCAAGAAACACAGTTGGCACATTCTTAAGTCCCAGACTAACATGGGACAACAAAATCGGTAGCAATGTTATGTTATGGTGATACCGAACTGGTGGAAGGTGTTCATGGGAAGTCCTTTTCTTTATAGCAGTGCTTATTAAACATGTTTTGTAGATCACGTTTAGGAGCATAAGGTCAAAAGCGCAAAATGACAAACGATCGCAAATTGTCAAAAGAGCAGAATGTCAAAATACAGATTGTCAAAAGCGCAAAATGACAACCGATCGCAAATTGTCAAAAGTGCAGAATGTCAAAATACTGATCCCCAAAAACGCAAAATGACAAACGATCGCAAATTGTCAAAAGAGCAGAATGTCAAAATACAGATTGTCAAAAGCGCAAAATGACAACCGATCGCAAATTGTCAAAAGTGCAGAATGTCAAAATACAGATTGTCAAAAGCGCAGAATGACAACCGATCGCAAATTGTCAAAAGTGCAGAATGTCAAAATACAGATTGTCAAAAGCGCAGAATGACAAAGCCGCACAATGTCAAAAATCCTACATAAACGCGTTAATGTCAATTTTAGTATTAATCAGCAATAGTTGTAATTACCCCACTTGCTCACCTACTCCATCATACGTTCATTGTTATCTCAAACGGTATGCGACTGACGGAAATGTGTTATGTATTTTATTCTCTCCATTAAATGTTTTGTTACAGTTCCAAGTAATTATGAATTATGACTAATTATGAAGTACATTTATAAGTATAATGTTTTTACATTAATTTAATTGGCGTTTCAGAAGGAATTGTTGTGAACACGGTGCGATGTTAAAATTAAGCGTAACAAGAAATGAAAGGCTTTCATTGGTGAATATTTTGTTTGTTTTTAGTTTTATCTGGGCATATTATTAATATAAGGGCTCAGGTCAACATTTAGGTGAAATGCTATTTTCAATGCTAAGGGTACTATAACTGTCATCATCTTCCTAGCGTCATATCCCGTGCTTAGACGGGGTCCGCTTAGACTATGATCAAGGATTTAGCGAGTCTGGTAATTACATCGAAGCGACTGCCGATCTGACCTTCGTCACCCAAAGATAGGGGAACCAGACAATTTTTGGATCATGGTTACAAATCCAAAGTGGTTTGAATTTGCAGGTTTTAAGGGTACTATAACTGTAAATGCATAAAAGTTACTAGATAGCACATATAAAAAGAAAATGGACAATAATATATTTTATTTTGAGTATATATACCCAGCTCACTGTCACATGTTGGTCTGAGACTTAAAAATAATGTGCCAACTGTGTTCCTTGCCTAGCATGTAGTAAAGGGCGACTATTGTATAGGATTTTGGGTGTGTGATTGTGTAGGCGACGAGCTAGCCACTTGTCACTACTTTTCCACAATTATCCATCTAACCCAGCCTAGTCTTGTTTTTGGCTGAATGTAGTTAAAGGGGCCTGCTGCCCCTTCGGGGATTATGGGCGTGATGTTATGTGTGTGTTTGTCTCTTACACTATAGATGGAATGTACGTATTCTGAATCTATAAACGCGATTTCCTAGAAAAGCATTTTTTTTTGTATTATGCCCTTAGGTACCACTAACCACTTGTGACTACTTTTTCACAATTTACCATGTAACCCAGCCCAGTTTTATGTTTGCCTGAAAATGGCTAAAAAGGCTTGCTGCCTATTCTATTGACTCTGCCCACCTCTTCGGGATTATGTATTCCCTTCCATTATATTATTTTCATTTATTTCATTAATTTATTCATTTATTTCAGGCAACAAATTTTATAAAACAATATTAGCCCATAATATATACCTTAATTATACTAAGGGTGCGCTATCTAATTCCACATTGGTTCATTTTCTTAGTTTCCATCAAGGAAAATGCTTTTGTCTGAAGTTATTTTTATCTCAGCTCGTTTTAAAAATATTGTTGTTACACTAGGCCTTCAAAACACATAACAAAGTACTACCGACGCCATTGACAAACAGTAGTTGCATGATTGTCTACGAAGCCAGTTAGCACAATACTATCGAAGATACTAGTCAAATATTTTCTACCGTTAACAATAAGCGGCGCCACCTATGGATCTAAGAGATACAGGTGATTTATGGCGCGAGCAAACAGAGCCTATACGACCTAGACAATAAGGTGTGCACTGTGCCTACAGAACGGTACAGCTCAGTGGCTGTCATCTCATTTGCGAGGGGTCCGGGATTCAAATTCAAAATTTTCGAAATTTTGTTACGGATTTTAAAACGTATTGTAGATACTGAGTAGAGGTTAATTAGTGGTTGTCTCATATAAGAGGAGTGTGAGTTTGAATGTGACTCAAAATTTTTACAATGAGGGTTTTCAAAGATACAAAAACCGCCAGATGGCACGAGGGAGTCTCGTGGTCTTATCACTGTCACTATTGGCTCCTTGTTGACAGCATGTCAGTTTGGTCTGACAACTAACCAATGAGGAGGGTGACAAGACCGCACGTCACAGTTACGCCATCTTTTGGATGTTTTAATTCAAAAAAACCCTTATTGAAGCACACTTTTTGCAATGATGATAATAAGTAAGTATGGATATATTAATATTTTCTATAGACTAAGGGAAAAAGTCAGATTATTTAAAAGGGTTCAGATCCAAAGATTTGCCTTTACATTAAATAATATCAGTAGGTACCTAACTAGTGTTGGCTGTAAGCTGTAAGGAAAAATATGGCAAAAAAAATTAATTAACTTCCATAATTTTCTTATTCCAAAACCCATCATTAACTTGTATGTATGTATGTATATTGTACATGTATGTAACCCATAACATTACGACTATGGGAAATCAAATGTGAAAATTTTAACTCTATCTATTATAATACGTTACATACGTAACATCATGCCCATAATCCCCGAAGGGGTAGAGTCAAAGGGGCAGCATGCCCCTTCAACTACATGCAGCCAAAAATAAAGCCGGGCTGGGTTAGATGGAAAATTGTGAAAAAGCAGTGACAAGCGGCTAACCTGTCGCCTACACAATCACACAACCAAAACCCTATATACCATTAGTCGCCTTTTACGACATGCTAGGCAAGAGCCACAGTTGGCACATTCTTTGTTTTAGTCCCAGATCAGCATGGGCCAAGTCCCAGACCAACATGGGACAACTATCTATTATAATAATTCATGGATGGAAGCAATTAGCAAGTCAAGGGAGGCAGACAGGCGGATGAAGGCTTACTTATAGGTACCCTTTGAGCACGGAACCCTAAAAATGATGCAGTAATCACAGCAGAGTAAATAGCCGACAGTAAGACAACTGAACGAGCTAGATAAGATATGACGTGGCAAACACATACAATATTACTTGACCTACTGAATGCAACTACTCCTGACGAAGCCGAAGTGCTTGGAAGGAAAAAGATTTTCTGTTTAAAAGCACGGCGTACAGGCAAAAGTTAAGCCACGCTTGGAAAAGTAGATAAATTGGATGGATTACCATTTACTCCAGATTGTCAATTCACATAACATCTTTGCTATGATTGTATATACTAATCGATAGTCTATACGATATTGAAAAGCAATACTATCGATAGTATCGATATTATCGATAGTTCATTGGTTGGCAGCGATCGAAACTATCGATAGTATTGCTATTTACCGATAGTATTTCACTCTGTTAGTGTCGATACTATTGATACTACCGATACTATCGATTGTCCTATCGATCGTATATATGATTTGGCCGTTAAACTACCGAATGCAAAACGATAGATTTTTCGGCAACACTAGTTTTTACGCCTAAAATATATTATATTCTCAACAAAGATATAGATCTCGCGGGACGTGCGTTAATATAAAGGACGAATACCACGCATGTGCAGGCGCGGGAAAAAAGCTCCTTTTTTATTACAATCATAGTATTATAATAAGCTATACTCTAAAGGTATTTTTAATAGGAAATCTTAGAGCGAAATGGCAATAGGTATATCGGATTATTTTATCTCGTATCTAGAAAGATACTATGGTTAGATATGGCATCTCAAGGCAACGTACGTATGAGATGGTTTTCCTTGTATGTATTTAATATTTTAAATGGAACATGTGTTATCTAGGTTAGGTAATACACAAGCACCCACGTCTGTTTATTTATTGTGGTAGTGAGTAACTACTTACAAGTATTGATTTAAACGGGGCGGCTGGTAACAACTTAAAATGAAAAAAAAAAACTGAAAAAGAATGTTGATAATAAACAATATGATTACTTTTTAATTGGTTATTCGATTTTAAATCGACTTTTTTCTCGATTAATCGGGATATATCTATTTTTATATATATGTCTGTATAAAAAAAGTTAAACCAATTACCAGACTACAGAATAAATAGACTACCGGCAAAAAAAAATACCCGTTGGAATAAGGTTAATCATGAAAAACATTTTTTGAAGTTGGTTCTAATGCACCGTAAGTTACACAGACCATATTATCACATTATCGACTGACACCTCATTCATCAGATAAGTAAATTAGGCGCCACCATATGTAGGTATTGTATGTACATTTTATAAACGTGAAATTCTAAAGTAAAAATACCTATTTCTTTTGGTAAATTTATAGTAATAGTGGTAGTAATTAAACTAACTAACTAGCTTCACCTCACTTCCCTAGCGGGGTAGGCAGAGAACAGAACACTCAATTATCCAAAAATAACGCGACTATTCAACTTGACATTAGTATGTTCAAATTCAATTCAAATTCAAAATTTCTTTATTAATGTAGGCCTTAAAAAAAGCACTTATAAATCGTCAATTTTACAAAATCCTTAGAGCAATGTGAATCTACCACCGGTTCGGAATGCTGATTCTACCGAGAAGAAACCGGCAAGAAACTCGGTAGTTACTCTTTTCAGCGTCAGAATATACATGAGTAATATACACTTTTTTTTTTAAATGTTCTGTATGTTCAGTATGAGACACTGCGCTGCGTTTAGGGGTGAGAGCTTCCCGCTCCCCCGCCAGTCCGGTAGTAAAGGCCGCCTTCGGCCAACTAACGATAGTCCTCTCAAAAAAAAAAAAACACTGCGCTGCGCCGCGTTATTGCGCTAACTCATTTCAGTGCGCCGAGTGTGGCTCTCACTCTTTCAAAATGTGTTGGCGCACAGCGCATTACTCTCTAGCTAGACAATTTAAAATGTTCCACGAGTGCATACTGACTCCATTTTCAGTTAACTCAAAAAGCTTACTCAGTCATTTGCGTCCGAGTTACCGAGTCGACGCGTTTTTTTTTTACTAGTCCCATTTCTACAATAAACCCTTCGTCATATCACAATGATAACTGGATTCATGCATACTTACTAAAGACAAGTCAATTGAGATACTTTTTAAAACCTGTCAAAGCGCAATTACTTCACGGATTGTGTATGGGCTTGTAAGTTTATGACGTCACTAGTTCGTATAGTCAATTGATTAAATATTAAGCAGTTTTTGTAAAATTTTAAATTGTAGACTCACTAAAATTCAAAATCAATAAGGTTTTACAACATACTACGATACTTTCTTAATCCAAATTAAATATAAATGGTGTCAAGATCCCTATTCAAAAGACTACTGTAAAGGAAATCAAAATCGATTTACTACTTTGAATCAAACAGTTTATCACCTGTGAGGTTAAAAACGCGTTTAACAGCAGCTATTTACCACAAGTTAAGCCCACGGATTCCATAAAACTAATCCTAGATAATCTTGCGCACGCCCCGATCCACCATTTGAAGTAAAATCTCTTTATCGACGATTACGATAACGGATTAAAAACCAAAATCTGTCCAGGTCTGTCTGATAACAGACGCTGATTGCCGGTGATATATTGCCCTAGTGGCCTCGTCTGCTAAATAATGCCAACTTGTAAACACAATTGCAATTTGTAATATTGTAAATTCCAAAAAGAATAGACTAGATGACTAAAAAATTCTGTTAAGTCCGTCAGTTAGATTATAAAAAAATATTGAACACGTATTTTTTATTTATTTGTCAAACAAACATTAACAAAGATACAATGCATTCAAGTTGCGCGTGACGTCACACCTACGTACAATTTTTACAAAATAGTGACGTCGCAAGCCCCCACTCCAAAACTTTGATGCTCTTTATCTTTGTGATTTTTTGTTCATTTGGTAAAGCGAAAAATATGTGTCTTGTATTTTTGTATAATCTTACTGAAGGACTTAATAGAATTATAGTTTATTAATGCAGTCATCATCCCTATTCTTCTTAGTTAGATGTCTTTGAAAATAACGTGATCTAATTTTTTACTTGTGAAAATCAAACAATGCCTTTCATTTCTATGCACTGTGTGATGTTAGTTGCGCGTCAAATTGGAGCTCCGCAGATGCCTACACGTGTAGTTAGAAGCGCGGAGTCCTTCTTTTTTACTAGTCCGTGTTTCTGTGGCCCCATATAGAGTGGTAAGTATATCTAGGTATCTTAAAAATATTTGAACAATATACAATACTAGCTGTTTCCCGCTACTTCACCCGCGTATCCTACAAAAACTGCATTTTTCCGGGATAAAAAGTAGCCTATATGTTATTCCAGACTATAATCTATCTCTGTGCCAAATTTCATCCATATACGTTCAGCAGTTTTTGCGTGAAGAAGTAACAAACATACACACACACTCACAAACTTTGGCCTTTATAATATTAGTGTGATAAATGATTATTTTTTTATTCTGATAAGGAAGTGAAGTCTTAGTTCATAATTTAAATTTCGTTTCAACAACACGACATCTATTCTCATAAACATTAACTTGTCTAGAATCAACTTGTACAATTTTAAGTCAAACCCAACAGACCAAAGATGAGTTATACTAAAATATTTTAAGTAGCAACACAGATTATTTACTCAATCGCATTCTCTAACAAAGTGTTTGCTCAAGTCAAAATGTTTACACACCGAGTATTCTTCAAACGTGACTGTAAGAGATTAACAACGAATACCATATGATTAAATACTCTTCAACTTGAGATGTATATCGAACTAGTAAATCCATGTTATCTCAATAGAAGTACATTCCATATCTATTATCTTCTCTATTTCGCAGTTATTACAACGTTCTATTGAAAAACTGGTCAAGAGTGAATCGGTTTTCAATTAATAAAAACCGAACAGTGTCATATTTGACAATTTATAACTTAGACCTTAAATGTTACATAACACTTATCATCAATTCACGCCCATAATCCCCGAAAGGGTAGGCAAAGTCAAAGGGACAACTGGCCCCTTTAACCACATTCAGCCAAAAATAAAACTGGGCTTGGTTAGAAGGAAAATTGTCAAGACAAGAAACACAGTTGGCACATTATTTTTAAGTCCCAGACCAACACGGGACAATGGGCTGGGTTAGATGGAAAATGTGAATAAGTAGTGACAAGTGGCTAGCTCGCCGCCTACACAATCATTTACATAAAACCCAATATACCATTATTCGCCACTTACGACATGCTAGGCAAGAAACACAGTTGGCAAATTATTTTTAAGTCCCAGACCAACAATGGACAATGATTTATCGTGTATGACTTTTCGTTTTGTAACGATTGACAAAGTTAAAATTGCTGTTACGGTTAAGGTGCTGTATAGGTAACGATTTCAACTGTAACGAAATATAACATAAGACGTTTATACGTAATTTGTATTCTTCTCGTTATGCTCATAAGCTAATTTATATAATTTATTACATAAATTAGCTTATTTTGACTGGCTCGATGGCTCATTCGGTAGTGATCCTGCCCCATATGCCAAGAGTTGTGGGTTCGATCCCCACCCAGGACAAACGTTCGTATGATGAATACTTGTGTTTGTTCTGTGTCTGGGTTTTAATATCCAATATTTAAGTATATATTTGTAATAAATACCACTGTTGATTCTGATATCCGTAACACAAGTGCTTAAGCTACTTACCTCGAAGTCAGATCAATGTATGTGATGTAGTGTAATATTTATTATTATTTATTTATTTATTACTAATTATATAAATTGATAATTTTAAATAATGTACAGATAGTCCAAAACCTAAATCTTGTAAGCTATCTCTCACCTTCTTTATATTAAAATCAACTCCTAATTTAACTGTAATCGATAATTTAAAAGATTTTTTTGGCTGAATAATAAGTTTTTTTTACTTTTTCTCGTTTTGGAATCTGTTCTATTTTATTTAATGTTAATACGATTCCCTATATGCTATGCAATAATTATCTTGCAATCGTTTGTTCGTAAGTGGCATCTACTTTTCTGTGATTTTCTTCAGCACGTGTGGGTATAAGTTACTGAAATGAATCACGTGTTATCAACTGTCAAAAGCGATATAGGACTTAAAAGTTATTACGCCATTCGTTACAGTAAGTCAAATCGATCATTTATATTTATCTAGATTTTCAGGGATCCTAATTCATCTGATATTCTTCGTGTGTAGTATTGACGAATCGCTAAATAGCGATATTAAATGATGTATATGTTTGTACTTATATTGCAAATATGAAGTAAATAAAATGTTTTATACAATTTTTGAAGTTTTATAAAACTACCGGATTTGAAGTTAGTACGACTATTTAACTTCAACCAAAGCTAGCGCTTTAACTACTTTCAATTCGAAATTCAAATCCGTCCGTTAACCGTCACCAAAATTTATTATGATTAAAGTTAAATACACATTATGTACCGGCTTTTTTTTTTAAATAAAACTAAAAAAAAAACAATAAATAGTCACAATTATTATATCGATTCGAATCACACTGAGTGGTTTTGGCAATCTGTTGGTTTAAAGTTGAGATATTGCGTTGTTTCAGAATAGTTTCCAAGGTCAGCCTATTGATAATATAATCTCAATAGTGCTGAGATGAGATACGCTTTTTGATGAGCATATCTGTATAAAAACATGTAGTTTCGCTTCTTATCTAAACGCGCGCACACAGTACAAATGTTATCTTTTATCATAAAGAATTGGCGTCTTAAAAATTATACACTTTTTCACCGGATTCAACAGATTATTTTAGTTATGTATAATTGATTACGAGGAATGTATTTGATAGCTTTGATTTTCGTAACCTCTACTAGGGGAATACATAAATTTGATTATGGTTATACATCAATGTCTTTATAAATGTGTGTGTAATCTACACATTAATACAAATCCAGTATTTAGGTTCGAATCACCACTCCACAAACGAGCTATAGTATACTATTATAGACCAGGGTTTCCCAAACTATGAGTCGCGACCCACTTGTGTGTCGCGATCGAATGCTGGGTGGGCCCTGCCTGTACAACGACACACCAACTAACCGAGCCAACCTTCCTTCCTTTATTCATATCGGTAACGGTTAAATTTGCTAGAGATGGGACCCGAGTTTGTAAACTGGGTCGTGGCCCAGACGACTTTGGGAACCACTGGATATACATACAATTCAATAAAAACATCCTATCATATGTTATCTATCTCTTTTCAATCGTTTCTAGTGTGACTGATATATAACTGCTAACTACGCGCTTGCACTAAAAGTGGAAGTACTTCCGCCGAGCTAGGTGTTGCTTGCTCGGGGACCTAGGCCCGATTAACCGTCTTGGTGTATTGTATATATACTTACAAACAAACATAACATCACGCCCATAATCCCCGAAGGGGTAGGCAGAGTCAAAGGGACAGCAGGCCCTTTTAACCACATTCAGCCAAAATTAAACTGGGCTGGGTTAGATGGAAAATTGTGAAAAAGTAGTGAAAAGGGGCTAGCTCGTCGCCTACACAATCACATACCCCAAACCCGATATACCATTAGTCGCCTTTTACGACATGCTAGGCAAGAAACACAGTTGGCACATTCTTTTTAAGTACCAGACCAACACGGGACGATATATATTAGTGGCGAGAATAACTTCGTCAGCGCGATGCAGGTTGTATGGCATTTCTACACGTTCGATCAACGTCATCGGTTGACATATTATTGGAGCTATAATCTTGACTATCTGGTGTCCACATAACAAAACTGGTAACTATAGATCTTACCGACTTAAATAGATATAGTCATAGATACTTCACGTTAACGTAAGACGAGTGTCAAAATCTAATCCTAGTTGAAATGTTTGTGTAAGCTGAAGTTACATTCTAAGCGAGGGGAACTTAATGCGTAGGTATTGTTGTGTATGTATAAATATATATATATAGGCTATAACAAAGGGCAAAGACTTTTCTTTTTAAATTGGTTAATCAACGGCTATTTTAGTCAATGACGTTTAAATACTGGTGAAGCGTGAGTTGGCGTTGTCGACGGTTCTGTATTGAAGTTTTGTTTAAGTTCAGGTTTCTGTAGGTCATGTATGTGAAACTTCGATTAAAGTTAGTAATAAAGTGCTAAAGTAATAAAATATCCAACGACATCACATACATTGATCTGACTCCGATGTAAGTAGCTTAAGCACTTGTGTTACGGACATCAGAATCAACAGTGGTATTACAAATATATACTTAAATATTGGATATTAAAACCCAGACACAGAACCAACACAAGTATTCATCATATGAATGTTTGTCCTGGGTGAGAATCGAACCCACAAAAACTGGCGCATGGGGCAGGGTCACTACCGCATGCGCCATCGAGCCGGTCAAAGCCAAAAAGCCAGTATTTAAACCCATATTTGAAAACTAAAAGTTTAAATACGTTTCAGTTTAGTTAGTTGCAGTATTTGTTACTTGGCTAATACTACATAAGGAAATAAGACTTTTATATTCGTACTTTAATAAACAATACATGCATATGATTTGAGTATTCTATAGTACTAACTTAGAACGAAGATTCGATTCAAGGAAACCATGTGACCTAGCAACAAGGTTTAAGATCCCCACCATCCTCACAGAACCCCAAAAAATGCAGAGCAATTACCCAAATTCCAAAAAACAACTGCTAATTATCTAATTAACCAACTGGAACGACATTTAGCCAGCGACGCGTTTACATCACAAGCGCGTCCTTCGAACGAGACAAAGTTGGCTCGTTTGACCGATTGTCTCTTAAATCGCGGCATTTGACTGACAAAACCATGTGACGAATTTTGACTAATAGTCTTAAGTGGCGTGCAGTGGGTATTTAGTCTGCGTGTAGTAGTGAAGACAGTGCTCGGTTTTAGCAACAACTAAGAAACATGGGACAGAATATTAGTCTTTTTGGCATCTGGGACATCCAGTGTTCGTCTGGGACTTAAAATGAATATGCCAACTGTGGTTCTTGCCTAGCATGTCGTAAAAGGCTAATGGTATATCGGGTTTTGGGTGTGTGATTGTGTAGGCGACCAGTTAGCCGCTTGTCACTACTTTTTCACAATTTTCCATCTGACCCAGCCCGGCTTTATTTTTGGCTGAATATGGTTGAAGGGGCATGCTGCCCCTTTGACTGTGCCTACCCCTTCGGGGATTATGGGCGTGATGTTATGTATGTATAAAGGATATTGGGTATGTGATTGTGTACCCGACGAGCTAGCCACTTGTCATTACTTTTAAACAATTTCCCATCCAATCCAAATGAATTGACTGGCTCGATGGCTCATTCGGCAGTGACCCTGCCCCATGCGCCAAGAGTTGTGGGTTCGATCCCCCCAGGACAAACATTCGTATGATGAAAACTTGTGTTTGTTCTGTGTCTGGGTTTTAATATCCAATATTTAAGTATATATATGTAATAGCACTGTTGATTCTGATATCCTTAACACAAGTGCTTAAGCTACTTACCTCGTAGTCAGATCAATGTATGTGATGTAGTCGGATATTTATTTTATTTATTTATTGTTTAGTCTGGATGTAGTCAGGGAGCGATAAGGCCCCTACCTTATCGCTCCTTGAACTCTGGCTACTCCTTCGGGGGTTACGGTATGCCAATAAGTAATTAAGTCTTCCTAGCGTTATGTCCCATTCTTAATTGGGTTGCCAGTTTGTTTTTTAGTATATTATCTAAAAGGATCATGAATGTTGAAGAAGCAAGTGAGGTGTGTAAGGATCGTGGTGTTATATGGTGTTTTCTCTGCCTACACTAGGGAAGTGGCGTGAAGTTTAGTTAATTTATATTATCTCGTATCGTTAGCCTTAGACAAGGGAATGAAATTCGATCACACCCTAGTTCAAAGTCAAAGTCAAAGTCAAAATATTCTTTATTTATACAGGTTTCAAGGAAACACTTATAAATCGTCAAATACAGGTAAAGCCACAGCTATATGATTCTACCATCGGTTCGGAATGTTGTATCTACCGAGAAGAATCCGGCAAGAAACTCGGTAGTTACTCTTTTCAATACAATTTATACAAAGGTGTATGAATCATAATTAACTTTGATCCATGTTTTAGTGTGGGTCTGTTGTAGAGTATCAAAATAAAAATATATAAATTACAAACCAAAAACTTGACCCGACCAGAACAGACCGTTATATATGGTAAGTTATTTGAATGTAAGTAATCTCTTTATGTTGTTCCTTAGTTCGGACCATTAATTCTGTAACCATCGCTACAACCACTGTAAATGGTCATCATGATCTGATGATGGAGTCTGTTCGGTATCTCTGTTTTAAGATAACGATGCGAATGACGCCGTAGACGCGGGGAAAATCCGTTGTAAATCAATCCAAAGCGATTTTAAAATCATATCGCAATCTGTACACGATAATTTTTGTGAAAGAATTATGTAGATTATGCGTGAATTACGTATTTAAGAATACTTACTAATAACATTACACAACAATTGATTCCTTTCATCGACAACTTTTTTTTTAAATCGCGCGATCGAGAGACAGCGATAAAACGAATGTACTTTCCACATTAAATTGTAAATTTGAAAGATATACTTGTATATAGCATAGGATCAATTTTTATTAGAAATCGAGGAAGGCTATCCTCTGCCTGATGACTTATACCAAGGAGTGCAAATGGTATTGTGTGGAAAACATCATCATCCTCCTAGCGTTATGTCCCGTGCGCAGTCGAAGTCCGCTTTGACCATGATCCAATATTTAGCGAGTCTGGTAATTACACTCCAGTGACTTCCGATTTAACCTTCGTAGCCCTTAGATAAGGGACTATACAATTTGGATGGTAAGGAAGACACTTCCCTAACTAACGTAGGAGAGTGCTGTCGGCTTCGAAGACGTGATTATTTGGCCAATGACCTTGTCTTACGCGCCAAGAATGGCAATTGTGATGTTGTAGACGACGACCGACGACCTAGTAACTTTTTTTACAACTTGTAACCTAAAAATAATCCAAAAATTGTCTGGTTCCCCTATCTTAGGATTACGAAGGTCAGATCGGCAGTCGCTTCAATGTAATTACCAGACTCGCTAAATCCTGGATCATGGTCTAAGCGGACCCCGTCTAAGCACGAGACATAACGCTAGGAAGATGAACCTAACTCAATGGCTAATACGCATCCTACCGCTCCATAGACTCTTTCTACTCCTTTGGGGATTGCAAGTGTCGTAGTATGCAGCCATGCAAAGCATGACTCCAGATGACCACTTGACTTTATTTGTAGAATGGAGTAGAGAATATATCCCGATGAAAAGTTCGGTAAAAAGCTCTTTATGGTTAATGACGATGTATACAAAACAAGGAAAAGGATTATGAATGTTGAAGAGGCGAGTGAGGTGTGTGGCCATATGGCGTTCGGTTCTCTCTGCCTACCCCGCTAGGAAAGTGCAGTGAATTTTTGTTAGTTTATAAAAAAAAAACTTTGACATATTTCTTTTATGTTTATATTTATATTATGTAAACGAAAGTAAAATAATAATATAAGGTATTATATTACTGTTGATGTGTTTGCTATTAAATTTTTTTAGTTTCACAATCACTTCGATAAAAACGTTCATAAATGTTTCAATAATAATTTAAATGCAATCGTTAATATTATTATAATATGAAACTGTATCTGGACGAGAATTAAAAACTAGTAAAAATGTCACTCACCTAATAAAGCACGTTGTTGTTTTGACATAAATGAACACTCGATACAAAAGCTCATCCCCAAATCCTAAAGGTTCGAATCCCGCTTTGAAACATGGACATTTGTACTTAAATCACGGTTGTTTATAAACGAATTTCATTATATTTTTTGTTACCTTATATACAACGTAGAAACAATATATAAATGAGATTATAGTTAGAGACTTATTGTGACAAATTTATCATTATATTGACTTCTTAGTGTTGAACATGGGTGAGAAGAGAGGAAGGACATGTGACAAAGAGAGTGATGAGTATGAATGTTAGTGGATGGAGAGGAAGAGGAAGGATTGTGTGAAAGATGATATGAGTGAAATGGGAGTAGATAGCTTGATGACGGCTAACCGGGACGTATGGAAGAGGAAGACATGCTGCGCCGACCCCAGATGAACTGGGAGAAGGGCAAGAGGATGATGATAGTGATGAACACCGACAAATGCAAACACAAACCGTATTCCTTATCCACAGACGAACAGAACCAGATTACCACCTGACCTTCACAGATTCACACACTCCGGTCGTCACGGTAAACGTTAGACACAGACCGGTTGATTGGCGTTCGGTCACGTCAGAGAGCGGACTGATACTGAATACTACGGGCATTATCATAAAAATACAAATAAAACACTTGAGCGTGATGATAAGTCGACGTGTGCGCCAGTTTGACATGCGCCGGCGCCGGTAACGGACGGATTCCTAGTAATTTTTGCACTTAAGGCGACTTCGTTTGCGTGAACGAATTTATTTGTTATGATGAGTTTCTCGAATAGTCGAGTCTTCGAGTTGCCAGGGAACGTACATCTCTACTTCCCTACAAATATTATAAACGCGAAAGTTTGTAAGTATGGATGGATGTTTGTTACTCTTTCACGCAAAAACTACTGAATGGATTTTAATGAAACTTTACAATGATATAGCTTATACACCCGAATAACATATAGACTATGTTTCATCGACGTACCACGCGAGCGAAGCCGCGGGCAGAAGCTAGTTAAAAATATAGATTCCGACGAATTGAGAACCTCCTCCTATTTTTAACTCGGTTAAAGTCAAAGATAATTTATGTACTCGTTATCTAGCATAACATAAAAAGTATATTTTTGGCATTATTATCTAGCCATAAAGGGTTTGTGATTGTGTAGGCCACCGGCACTTGTGACCACTTTTTCGAAGTAACATTTTGTTTATGTAAGTGGTTACAGCGGCATGGCGTGGTGGCTTTCACATTTTTCCATCTGAGCACGTATCTGGATTTTTCAAATCTATGTACGTATTTATACCACTAGCTCGGCGGTAAGGGAAAACATAGTGATGAAACCTGTAAATTCAAACAACTTTGGATTTGTAACCATGATCCAAATATTGTCTGACTTCTCTATCTTAGGTTTACGACGTTCAGATCGGCAGTCGCTTCAACGTAATTACAAGACTCGCTAATTCCTGGATCATGGTTTAAGCGGACTCTGTCTAAGCACAGTACAAAACGCTAGGAAGATGATGAGAGTAGATATGGCAACAATTTATGTTACTACTACATCGCCATTATTGTATAAATGTTGCAAATTATACCGGATACAAACAATTCTTTGAATTGGCAAAGGTTTATTCATTAGTCTCAAGTTGCTATGCTCAATGAGGAACAATTAAATAGATTATGATAAATACGTCACTACTTCGTAATAGTTATGTAGGAAGATACTATGGGTATTCTATAAACACTTGTTACTTCATCTTGCTTGGATATTTTATAGCAATTCTTGTGCTTACTTATTGAATAGATATGAATTATAAGAATTGAAATAAGGTTATGTAAGATGTAAATACCAACTTCTGCCAGCGGCATCGTTCATGTATATATTTTTAGCCATTTAGTTAAGGATCGAAAATGGTATCTCAGAAGTAAATCGAAGATCTTTCAGAAATAAATTGGACGGTGCTTTTGTATCGTCGACTTAGCGGGAGCACTGTCTTACTCCCAAATAAAAGTATAGCAT
Organism: Glyphodes perspectalis; assembly: GCA_951394215.1. Lineage (NCBI taxonomy): Eukaryota > Metazoa > Arthropoda > Insecta > Lepidoptera > Crambidae > Glyphodes > Glyphodes perspectalis. The sequence continues at coordinate 9,547,524 of OX596225.1, read as the reverse complement.
CACAGAGGCGAAATAATTAAAATCGACGCATGTGCACCTTTTTTTTTCTTTTAGAGAACCTCCCACGAGCCGTCACCATCAGCTCGGGGAAACGATCAACATAAGTTCGGGATTTTAAGTTTTGTAAATTTGCTACAGACTTTTTATAACCATGTGACATACACAGTTTTAGTATTACTTAATTTGAATGTAAAAACATTTTTATACTAATTATTTACCAATCATTAGTCATTTAGTCACCCATATATCCCGGTTTCATTTAAATATCTGGATTAAAAGTAGTTTTAGAGTTTATCAAACAGTTGATTCGATTGGTTCAGACGATCGTCGCGTGCGCAGGACACTATTAGGTCGAATATTACCTGCACGACAGATCACAACATGATGTGAGATAATGCAACCACAGCCTTGGCTGCAGAGAATACGTGCAATTTTCTTTTTAAAATGGTCTCGAACTAATGTCAAGAACATCTTTGTTTTTTTTTACTAAGTTGTATTTTTTATACCCGCAAAGGGGACAAACAAGCATACGGCCAGGTATTTGCAACTACAGATGTAGGTATTTAAAAATATATTATAGCTAACTAACTATAAAATGTTATAGAAATAATAAAGTTTCATATGCATAATAGGTAGGCAAAGTAACATCAAGGATTATTAGTTAGAAATAAAATTAAGTTTGGTAAGATGGAACGTTGTGAAAAAGTAGTGACAAGTGTTTAGCTCGTCTTCTACACAATCACAATACCCAATAATTAAATAAATAAATATTCCTCGACATCACATACATTGATTTGGCTTCGAGGTAAGTAGCTTAAGCACTTGTGTTACGGATATCTGAATCAAGAGTGGTATTACAAATATATACTTAAATATTGGATATTTAACACCCAGACATTCATCATACGAATGTTCGTCCTGGATGGGGATTGAACCCACAGCTTGTCGTACAACTAAATCTAATACTAATGTATTAGAATTAATTTTCTACAAGTGAAATTTGCACGCAAATCTACAACAGCTGTGTTCTTTACGAACAACTCAAATCGATTTCACCGCAACTCGTTCAGTCCTGCGCATTGTCGAGCGCTTCATATTTGCGGCCGCTGCGCCGGCGCACAAAGCCGCCTAACTAGCGTGGCGGAGTGGGCAGGGTTCGCGAGAAACGGAACACCATAAAAATCTGTCAAATCACTATTAAAAAACACTACCTGCCTAAAAAAAACAGTCAAGATCCTAACGAAATAACAAGACAGGCCTAAGAAACCTCGCTCAATGTTTTTTCGAATAAATTTATTTATTATTTAGAACTTAGTTTTAGATGTGTTCCTTATTATCTCTCTTTTCTTGGAGTTACTTTACTTAATATGATTTAATCAATCACATTTTCCAATTAGCAATGTAGTTTGATTAAACATTAGACCAATTAAAATTATTACAAAGTTTTCTTTCATTTTTACATGACGAAAACGCCAAAACAGCTGAACAGATTCAAATTAAATTTGACAAACTAATTAAACAATGTTTAACTTGAGGGATGAATTATCGAAATGGCTCTAATGTTATAACTATATTCGTTGAACTTGATTATAACCTAAGCAGATCCCGAATAAGCACATGAAATAACGCTTGGAAGATGATACATACATACATAACATCACGCCCACAATCCCCGAAGGGGTAGGCAGCAGGCCCCTTTAATCACTGATGGATGGGGGGGGGGAACAAATTGCAGATGATGAGGAAGCATTAAATATAGTTAAAAGGAAATCCGCTACTATAGGAGTACACAAACTCAGATGAGTGAAGTCACAGGTATAACTAGTATTAACTAATTGTTTTACCCTCGGCAACCCTGCAATAAATAACGCGGTGCCCCTGTATTAGCGAGGTGAATTGATTTATTGGTTAACGGAATTTTCTAGCCAGTACTACGCCTCGGCTGGAACAACACTTATTGAAATTAACATGCGCACGAGTGTAGTGTTCGAACGTCTTAGATCGTAGATGAAATAATAATCAATTGTTGCAAACAGATCTTTACCCATAGTTATGATATAAATGCAAATGTCTATCTGTTACGTTTTCATGAAAAAGACTTGACCGATTTTGATGAAATTTGGCATGCGAAAAATTTATCCTATTTATCCTACACTATGCTATTTATACTTTTTATACTACAAAAAAGTGGTATCGCCGAATGCATCAAAACGTAAAATTACATATATTTATACTCTTTCAGGCGGTTTCTGACTTAAGAGCTTTTGAGCGGGCCGCTATTTCAACTGATGTAGAGGATTCTAAAAGTTCTAATGGAGTAACTTATATGCACTTTATATATATTTAGGTTCTAAATATAATATAATACGAAAAAAAAATTCGCATGCCAATTTTAATCACAATCGGTCTTTTCCATGAAAAAGAAACAGATAGACATAGTTACATTTGCATTTATATCAAACTATGGATAAACTCTGTTCGCAACAATTTCTATTTAAGAGAAAGTCAATTAGATCGGCGTCTCTAAAAATTTCCCCTGAAGGGATTAAAATTATAGAGTCACGTACCTACAGATAGCGCGCGAGTTGAATGCAGCCGGGGCCTGAGACGAGACATACCTAAGCTCTGCATTCAAATCGCGCGCTATCTGTGCTTTGGAGACGTTTACAGGAAATCCCAGAAAGTGAACTATTGCACTATACCATAATTGCGTTACCTTGGGGATTTTTCACATTTTGGATTATGCGTTATCTTCTTAATTTTAACCAATGAAGAGACCGCTATATCATTATAGCTATGATGCTATAAACTATGTCCACACAAACACTTTACCGTGCTAAATAATTTTATGAGCAATGAAAACGATGTAATGACGAAGAGTTACGAGTATTTGAACGTAGTAAACTTCTGTAGCAGAGATGAAAATAGAAAAGTCATGATGACGACTAAGTTGACACAGTGGCTCAGAAACGAATCGAGACGCGAATTCGATTCCAGTTTAACTTAGGAAACACTTTATCAGGAAAAATATTTGTCTTATATTGGTACAAGACTCGGAAATAATGTGCCAACTGTGTTCCTCGCCCAGCATGTCGTAAAAGGCGACTAATGGTGTTTTAGTTATGTGCTTTATCTAGGCGACGAGTTAGCCACTTGTCACAAAATTTTCACAATTTTCCAGCTAACATATCCTAACATTTTTTGGCTAAATGTAATTTATGGAGCTTTGTTGATTCCTATTCCGCCTACCCTTTAAGGGATGGCGGGCGTGACGCTATAACATATGTATATATATAAAAAGATTTTGCGTTATTTCCAATAATCCTACTAATATTATAAATGCGAAAGTTTGTATGTATGGATGGATGTTTGTTACTCTTTCACACAAAAAACTACTGAATGGATTTTATTGAAACTTTAGAATAATATAGCTGTTACTCCCGAATAACATATAGGCTATGTTTCATCGATGTACCACGCGAGCGAAGCCGCGGGCAGAAGCTACTTATCCATATATCATACTCTACCACACCGCTCATACTTTCAGATCACCTTTACCTTGCAAAGGATATCCTCGACCATTATATTTCATCATGCCTTTTTCTTTAGATTGACTTTGACTTTGACTTCAAATGTGCAATGAAAAAAAAATCTCACGTACACCATTTGAAAAGCTACTTTAGACCTTTAAAACCATTTAAAAAAATACTCTCCTTACTCTAGCTTGTTTACCCCGAAGGGGGTTTAAGTTTATCCCCTCTCTCCCCCTATAGTAGTGCCATCCTGTCTATAACTGAATAAAACAGTATCTATGCTTACGTACAAACCTGTACTCGCGAACTATTTTCGTCAAATTCAACGTGTGTTCACAGTTTGATAAGACTGAAATTACGCCAATTCCCACAAGGCCAGACAACGTGGAATTCGTAATTGATGTACATGGTGTCCCTGTGATGACTTGTAGTTTTTTTAAATAATTAGAAATTATAGTATTTTTTCGGAAATTAACTATAAATTTGCAAAAGTATGGATTAGAGAATTTTCTTTCAAAATAATAAGATAACACCCTGTAGACGAAGGAAGGCCTTGAACGCAGCCCGCATTTCAGCTTCCATAAATACAAAGAAAATTAATTGGCGAATAATTAACTTCAGGACTATCTTGACAGAGTGAACGATTTGACCTTCCGAACATATAAACATATATTATAGATAACATATATTGACCAATATATACAGAGAAAATGTGTTACGTTCGTTTAAGAATAAACTGTGCTGGGTGGCCAAGAGACCTCATATTTCATCGACAACACTCGTAATTCGAACTTTTGATAAATGGAGAGATCTCAAACATTTCTCTACTTCTTAAACCCTAAGAGGTGGTAGTCCATAGGTAAAGACATCCAACTCAAATGCGAAGGTTATTGGATCAAAGCCATGTACGTATGTATTCTTGATTTTCCTAATTATTTTTATTTAAATGTGCGTTTTAGATTTCCTCATCTTCTCTACAAGTTTTTCTTACCGACAATTCGTGTAACAAATACAGAAGACATAAATAACATAACACTGAGCGGTGGTAGCTCAATGGTAAGGACACGCGCCTCTTAACCGAGGAGTGCGGGTTCAAACCCGGGCATGTACCTCTAGATTTTAAAAAATCTATGTACATATTTATACCACTAGCTCGACGGTGAGGGAAAACATCGTGATGAAACCTACAAATTCAAACAACTTTGAATTTGTAACCATGATCCAAAAATTGTCTGGTTCCCCTATCTTAGGGTTACGAAGGTCAGATCGGCAGTCGCTTCAATGTAATTACCAGACTCGCTAAATCCTGGATCATGGTCTAAGCGGACCCTGTCTAAGCACGGGACATAACGCTAGGAAGATGATGATAAATAACATAACATCACGCCATAATCCCCGAAGGGGTAGTCAGAGTCAAAGGGGCAGCAAACCCCTTAACCATTTAGCCAAAAATAAAACCGGGCTGGGTCGGATTGAAAAAATTGTGAAAAAGTAGTGACAAGTGGCTAGCTTGTCGCGTACACAATCACAAATCCAAAACCCAATATAACATTAGTCGCCTTCGACGACATGCTAGGCAAGAACCACAGTTGGCACATTCTTTTTTTTTGTCCCAGATCAACATGGGTTAGTTTAAGTCCAACATGTAACAACTACGTACCAACTATTCGACCGGCTCGATGGCGCATTTGGTAGCGACCCTGCCCTATGCGCCAAGAGCTGTGGGTTCGATCCCCACCCAGGACAAACGTTCGTGTGTTGAATACTTGTGTTTGTTCTGTGTCTGGGTGTTAATATTCAATATTTAAGTATATATTTGTAATACCACTGTTGATTCTGATATCCGTAACACAATTGCATAAGCTACTTATCTCGGAGTCAGATCAATGTATGTGATGTAGTCGGATATTTATTTCTTTAACTATGAGATGTTACCTTTAAGCTATCACGCTCTACATACGACTAGTAATCAATTTCGTTTCATTGGCGACATATTAATCATCATAAACTGTTATGCCCCGCCCGGCTAGACTCTCCCAAGCCGTCGCCCCTGACGGGACTAGAAGCGACTCTACGTAGAGCCGAACTTTCGAAGGCCTTGCGACCGTTACACAACTTGTCGTCCACAATTGAGTAGCGTTTGAACTGATCTGCAATTGCGTATATGAGCGTGAAAGTAGAGCCATAGTAGAGATGGCGGCAGCGAGGAAACTTTAACTTTCACGTAAGTGTGGTTCATATGGAGGTAAGGTTAGGTACGTACACGCGTGCTATTTCTCTCGTGTTGTATTCTTCTTCCATCAATGTTACTTTTCTTGCTCGTAAAACTTCAGATAATCCTCTTAGCACTTTTTCAATTACAACTTTATCAGATTTCTGAATGAGCGTAAGCTAGGACTGAAAGTCTTTTTATATAGAAAAACAATTGAACTGTTTTATTGTTTTATATTCTATTCTATATTTAAAAAAAAGGAAACTTAAAAAAAAGAAATCATAGTATAATCTACCGTGACAAAAAAGATTTCGATTTTTCAAAGTGATCGCAAACTTTTTTTGATGTGTGTATGCCAGACATATGAGGGCCAAACACCTGAATTCTTCATAGCCTAATTGCCGTAGCTGACTTTCCATGACCAGATTGATAAAGTGTTAACAAAAGGTCAGGTAAAGAGCACCCTTCACCGACGAGCGTGTATGAAAAGACTTCAGAATGTAGAAGAAGCGAAAGGTGTATGTCAGGATCGTAGCAAATGAAAGTACGTGATCTCTGCCAACCCCATGGGAAAAACGCGTGACAATATGTATGTATGTATGTATGTAATATTCATAATACGCAATAGTCAGTAAGCCGTACTGTTTCATACTTTACTGTGGTACAGGCAAATCGTATCACGTTTTAATAGGATTTTTTTTCCAATTGTGTTTTTAAGGAATTAATTGGACCTTATTTGAGTGGTGTTTATGTTCCAAATAAGATGTCGTAAGGGCTAGGGCCGTTATGTTGACACAGACTCAACTAGATTGTCTCTGTGCAACTATATGTATAGTACAGAAAATGAAATTATTATGTACCTCAATCACACATATTGAGTCTGACTGGCTCGATGGCGCATTCGGTAGTGACCCTGCCGCATGCGCCAAGAGTTGTGGGTTCGATCCCTACCCAGGACAAACATTCGTGTGAAGAATACTTGTGTTTGTTCTGTGTCTGGGTGTTAATATCCAATATTTAAGTATATTCGTAATACCACTGTTGTTTCTAGTATCCGTAACACAAGTGCTTAAGCTACTTACATCGGAGTCATCAATGTATGTGATGTAGTCTGATATTTATATATTTAACATATAAAAAAATCAGTCGGATTGAGAACCTCCTCCTTTTTTTAATCGGTTAATTAGTATTAAGAGTCTTGATACATGCTTCGGTGCTAACGAACAGTTGAAAAATTACAGACTATTTTTAAACTCTAAAAATATATTGTTAACTGTTTTTATTGGATTAAGAAAGCGGCCAAATGCGAGTCGGACTCGCACACGAAAGGTTCCGTACCGTTATCTATAAAAAAAGCAAATGTCTGTTGTATGGAAGCCCCCTAAAATATTTATTTTATTCTGTTTTTTAGTACAACAGAAATACATAATCTGTGAAAAATTTAACTGTCAAAGTATCACGGTTCATGAGATATAGCCTGGTGACAGACGGACAGACAGACAGACGGACGGACAGACAGACGGACGGACAGACAGACGGACGGACAGACAGACGGACGGACAGACAGACGGACAGACAGACAGACGGACGGACAGCAGCGTCTTAGTAATAGAGTCCCGTTTTACCCTTTGGGTATAGAATCCTAAATACTAGTGACACCCCCCAGCTTCGCGTGGTGTGGTAAGCACAAAACAATATGCAACTATACAACTAAACCTTCCTCTTGAATCACTCTATTGCTGAAAACCGCATCAACATTCCTAAAAGAAAAGCGAATATACAGAAGCGGCGACTTTTTGAAAGAAAGAAAAAAAACATATTTATATAGCACACAAAAAATTGTTACAGACGTCTTACAAACAAAGATAATTAAAATAAAATAAAATTTAAGTGTGCTAAAAAGGCTACCACTCAGCATTATGTCGTGGTGCAAATAGCTGAGACCAAGACGCTGATTCTCAGTGGTCGCCTAACAATCGAAGAGGCACTTAAATAAAACGAGACAAAAATATACAAGTTAGTTATTGTAGTGGTGGAAGAATTTACTGATGATGGTTTTTCACACTATGTACAGAAGTATGACACAAACTTAATACCAACTTATCTTATACTCAGTATATAATACCTTGGATTAACCAGCATTCAACACATTTACCTAACGTATGCATTACATATAAGTCACTAGAGATAATTGCGTCGACTCTCATTCGATCCATTAATCGGTTAACCGTTGACGATTATAACGCCTAATGCATATTTATTTAAAATAATTAAAATGGTTGCATTTATTTATTTTGTATGCCGCGGTTATATGATATTAAACACTTTTTACTTGCGTTTATATTGAGCAGCACCCCGCGGCTTCACCCGTAGAATCCGTTCCCGTGGGAATACGGGGATAAAATATAGTTTATATAGCTTTCCACTGGTGAAAGAAATTTTCAAATCGGTAAAGTAGTTTCGGAGCCTAAATAATAGATTATTTCCTCTTTATAATATTTGTATGAATTTGGTAAGATGACCGACCATTAACCTAAATTAAGCGTCTGGGCATTAGACTGAAGAGCCTGTTATGCTGAGCCTTTGCACTGAGCTATCACCGCTCTATATTAGGTATTTGGGGACTGGTCTGCTCTGGTCGGGTCAAGTTTTTGGTTGTAATTTATATATTTTTATTTTGATACTCTACGACAGGCCCACACTAAAACGTGGTTCAAAGTTAATTATGATTCATACACCTTGTATAAATTGTATTGAAAAGAGTAACTACCGAGTTTCTTGCCGGATTCTTCTCGGTAGATACAACATTCCGAACCGATGGTAGAATCATATAGCTGTGGCTTTACCTGTATTTGACGATTTATAAGTGTTTCCTTGAAACCTATATAAATAAAGAATATTTTGACTTTGACTTTGATTTAGTCTGATTTCGATTATTATGACTCCTAACATCCAGTTGTTACATTCGACATATTACGAAAGAAATACCCACACAAGAATATCCTTTTTAGGTTGCTATTTAGCTATGGTACTGTTTAACAAAATATCCGCATTTAAAATGGAAGCAACAAAAATAGCCGTCATAATCCAAAAATACATTTTACATGAAAGAAATTCGTATCTTTTGTTTTCCGAGCTCTTAAAATAACGTCTATTATTAAAATAGCTATTAAAAGTGATTCTAAACGCATCCTTGACTGAAGAAACTCAAGAAAAACTAAGGCCGGCGCGGCCCCATTCTTCTTCAGAGGCAAAAAGCGAGCATTCTTGCTCCACTTCTGTCATTGTTTAATCTATGGTCGGATACATTCGGTTCCGGTGACAATAACTGCGCTATTTACAGTTTGAAAGACAAGCTAATATTGAAAGAGAAATTCACTCTGGTAGCTATGTTTTTGTTTTTTTTTTTACATTATCTTATATAGACAAAAAAAAGTGTCTTAAAGCAACTTTTCGAGGCACTAAAGTTGGTACATCATTATGATTAAATTTGTGCTACGTAGGTCAAATGGCAGTTGATTCGTTGTAATAAGTAGACTTTGTCTCGAGCCTAGCACTCCTCACTATTTTACATGTTTAATCAAAGTCCGCTTTCTATTATGCTGGAATTAGCTAGCCTGGTTATTGCACTGAAGCTTTTGTTACCCCTAGAGAGATAGATAAATAAAATCATGGTTACTATCCATAGCGGTTTAAATTGTAGGTTTTCCCTTCCGCCATCGCCGAGAAGGCACAGAACTGTTAATCTAAAAATGTCAAAGTGCGCGGCCGGGTTTGAACCTGCACGCCCCGTATATGAGACACGGCTGACCATTGAGCCTATACGCCACTGCGTAACAACTGAACTTACGCAGAGCCGACACTTGTCACACAAACTGCGAGCCATTGTTAGCAGCGACCTTCGGAAAGATGATATCTTTCTGACCGTTTCCTTATAATAAAAATGGCTGTTACTGCTTGAAGAGTATTCATTAAGTTGGCGGCTTCCGTTGAGTTGTTAATAAGAGGTCTAGTAGTTCTGTGAGTATTGGCTTATTGCAATGAGCATTCTTCAGTTTAAACTAAAACTTAACTTAACGCCACTTCCCTAACGGAGTAGGCAGTGAGCACTGAACTTCTTCAGTTTAACTGATCAAATTTGTTTAATTTGACTGGCCCGTTGGTCGAGTGGTCAGAGACCCTGGCCACAAAACCAAGGGTCGCGGGTTCGAATCCCGCTAGGGGCAAATATTTCGTGTGATGAACATGGATATTTGTACTCGAGTCATGGATGTTTATAAACGTATTTAAGTATGTCTATCCGTTCACCTAGTATCCATAGCACAAGCTTATAAGCTTAGTTTGGAACTAGGGAATTGGTGTGCCAGTCTGAAGAATTTATTTATTTATTTATTTAATTGGGTTAGAATTGGGAGATAAACAAATATGGTCGAACTTCTGACATAATTAGCTCAGAAGATGTCCAGAAATGGGCATGTATAGGCTGATAATGATAGGCTTCACAAAAATAAATGTAAATACGCTATGTTGGTCTGCAACTTAAAAATATTGTACCAGCTATGTTCCTTGCTAAGTATGTCATAAAACACGACTAGTGGCGGGATTGGGTTTGTGATTGTGTATAAAAGGTAGCCATTTGTCACAACTTTTTTACAATTTCCATCCAACCCAGCCCAGTTTTATTTTTGGCTGTATGTTGTTAAAGGGCCTCGCTATCCTTTTGACTGTGCCTAACAGCAATTTTTTTTTGGCTAAAGTGGTTCAAGGAGCAATAAGGAGCTGATTGCTCTTTGGACTTTGTCTACCCCCTTTGGTATTTCAGGTGACAGTATGGATAAGAGATGGATTGATTGTGTGAAAGATTATATGAGGGAAATGGTAGTGGACCTTGATGACGGCTGACTGGGACGTATGGAAGAACACATGCTACGCCGATCCCAGAGGAACTGGGAGAAGAGCAAGAGTATGTAAAACCTTATTTCATCCATGGAAATTCCAGCTGATGCAATATTTCCATTATGGAGATTTTTCCTTATCCCACTACACTTGAAAACTGTTACAATGCTCTCGTATCTGGTGGTATACTCGCTATCAGCTGACAGTGATGGATGGAGCCTGATTCACCTCACAGCCTCCAAACGATAAGAGATGTTATCTACTTACGTTCCGTTAAAGTCCCTAATGATAACACATAGGTCTAGAATATCTTAACAACTTAAAACTTTTAGTAAACCAAATATCAGAAACCAAATAGCTTAAGCACTTGTGTTACGGATAAGAGAAACAACAGTGGTATTACAAATACATACTTAAATATTGGATATTAACACCCAGATACAGAACAAACACAAGTATTCATCACACGAATGTTTGTCCTGGGTTGGGATCGTCCACTCTTTGCGCATAGGGTAGGGTCACTACCAAACGCGCCATCGAGCCAGTCAAAGGTGGCAAAGAATACGACCACCTTGATGGTAAGCGGTGACTACCGTAGTATAGACGCTTGCAACACAAGGGATGGCCCTGGATTGACACTAGAATCCACATACAATGCAACTCTAGTTTTCTTTTTTTGTTTTTGACCCAGGGGATTGCTTTACGCACCGTCCCGCTGGAACCGGGGGGAAACAGCAGGGTGTGTTGGACTTCCGGGCCCTCTAGACGATAGGAGGACCCTGCTCCGCCCAAGGTGGTAGTGAGCGGGGTATACCGACTAAACCCCTGGGATGTACCGTTCACGCCTTTATATAAGACGTCCACGGGATCGCACATCGCTAAACCATGACCCTGGATCCAGGAGAGCTAAAATTATGCTGGACCTATCTAGACTGCTTGATCCAGCATTCCAATCTCTAGTAGGGATTGAAATCCAGCAGCATTGAACCAGCACACGTCACTGGTACCAGCACAGCTAAAACTCAAACTCAACCAGCATTACAATCCCTAATTGACATACTTCATCATCTTCCTAACGTTATATCCCGTGCTTAGACGGGGTCCGCTTAGACCGTGATCCAGGATTTAGCGAGTCTAGTTATTACATTGAAGCGACTGCCGGTCTGACCTTCGTAACCCTAAGATAGGGGAACCAGACAATTTTTGGATCATGGTTGCAAATCCAAAGTTGTTTGAATTTGCAGGTTTCATCACGATGTTTTCCCTCACCGTCGAGCTAGTGGTATAAATACATATAAGTGACAAACTTCCTTACATATATATTCACAACAAATCATCCTCAACCTGAAATCTCAAGCAAAACTCGAGAAAACCTTTAAACAACAAGCTGCACTCGTCTTATCTCCCCTATCATTCTTGACACACATACATAATAAATGCAAACAACATACATACATACATACATCTAAGTACATCCACATTACATTATATTTAATATTGAACACACACAAGCGTCGTGACAGACCATTTAGTGTCCTAGAACGTGACTGAAAACGTTTTTGTAGGTAATAATTTTTTGTATTATGTCATTCAATTTAGTACTTTAACTACTACGAAGTATGATTCTAATTACTTAGGACTATTTCTAGAGCGGATGGGTGAAAAATACGTATGTTACGTAGTAATCTGATCTCATAAGTACTAATAAGATAAATGTGAAAGTTTGAGATGAAGTATCAATTTGTAACTCTTCTCATGAACATTGAAATTTGACCAGCTTATCCTACTATTCTACTAACTATTAGTCTTACTTTAGATATATTATTTGTATTTCCAAGAAACAATATTTATATTAAGCCTAGCTTGAGCATCTACACGAACTAAGTCGCAGGCAGAACCTAATATTATACATACATACATACATAACACCACGCCCCTAGTCCCCGAAAGGGTAGGCAGAGTCGAAAAGGCGGCAAGCCCCTTCAACCACATTCAGCCAAAAATAAAGCCGGGCTGGGTTAGACGGAAAATTTTGAAAAAGCAGTGACAAGCGGCTAACCTGTCGCCTACACAATCACACACCCAAAACCCGATATCCCATTAGTCGCCTTTTACGACATGCTAGGCAAGAACCACATTTGGCATATTCTTTTTAAGTCCCAGACCAACATGGGACAGTGGGCTGGGTTGGATGGAAACGAAAAAAAACATGATATTATTAAAGTGTCTTAATATCTAAAGGAAGAATAATAAGTACTTTAACCATCTTAAGGAAAAATTGTGATCATTCGGTTTAAACGATTGGGTTCATCAGGGATTATTTTTAAGCACGTCATATCGTCTTAAATCGCAGACTCCTGATTATTACCCCAGCTTAAGCGATTATATTTTACTAAACAAGTAATGTAATCATTGAAACGACTGCCGTTTGCCGACTGATATTTTTGAAACGACCTTTATAATCCATTTATATGACATACCAACATTGATCTTTATATTTCTTATATTTGACTAGCTGTACCCGCGGTTTCACCCGCGTTTATGGTTAATGTAATATAGCCTTCCTCGATAAATGAGCTATCTAAAACTGAAAGAATATTTCAAATCGGACCAGTAGTTCCTGAGATTAGCGCGTTCAAGCAAACAAACAAACTCTTCAGCTTTATAATATTAGTATGTATTTTTTTAATATAATAATATCCGACTACATCACATACATTGATCTGACTCCGAGGAAAGTAGCTTAAGCACTTGTGTTACGGATATCAGAAACAACAGTGGTATTACAAATATACTTAAATATTGGATATCAACACCCAGACACAGAACAAACACAAGTATTCATCATACGAATGTTGGTCCTGGGTGGGGATCGAACCCACAACTCTTGGCTCAATTAGTATAGTATAGAAGCATAGATGGAAGGTAGGCAATGTAATAATCACAGCAAACACTCTAGATATCACATTGCCTGACTGTTCCATCGATTACCAAAGCAACCAGTCTGGATGACATTGTCTGACTTCACTCTTATCTAGGATTATAGTCATCCTAGATCCCGGAAAGCAACAAGCCAAATCTCTAAGACAAAGACATACTATATACGATGGCCGTGAATAGATAATTAAGTCACAGTCGTAGCACGTCAATGCTGAGGCAGGGACCCAATTGGCGCCAATCTGTTTTCTTTTTTCTTTTTTTTTTCTACTGGTTTTCCTTTTTGTACTATTTTGTCCTGTGTATGTATTAACAATTGTGCGTCCAATAAATGTTATTTCTTTCTTTATTCTTTCACGTTATTTGTTCTACAGTTTCACTCTTCGGAAGCCTTCTCGAGCCAACCAACAATGTTTTACCTAATTCATCTATTTACCTAACCCATATGGACAATTTCGCAACCACTCCGAACAACAGAATCATGAACATCGTGCACCAGACAGTTAGCGGCAGATACTTAAATAAAAATCTACGTTGACGTCGTGTGGTATCAATTTGTGAGTGATTTCGTGATGAAACCAAGGATGAGCACCGGTGGAAAGTGGTTTTTGAAATCTTAGCAAGTTTTTAGGTCAAGAATTGGCCTTTTGTTTTCAGAGCTATCATCCTGGTGATAGAGGGGGCGGTGATACATTAATAGTAGATAATTAAAACCCGGGCTGTACCTTTTCAAAATCTATGTTCAGATCACGGACTAGTAAAAAAAGAAGTAGTAGACGTTGAAGCTCCCCAGGTGCTACAACTTGACACGCAACTTACGTCACACATTGTCATAATAGTTGCTCCAATTGACAGATATCCGATATATGGTATCCATAAATATCACTCACACATGCATAAACGTGGCTATAGTAAGACAGCGTGGAGTCCTTCTTTTTTTACTAGTCCGTGGTTCAGACTATACCACTTACACAGTGGTGAGGAAAAACATCGTAATGAAACTTGCAGATTCAAATTACTATGGACCTAACTAACTAACTAACTAAACTTCTCGCCACCAAAGTGCTATAGTAAGTTTACTATGGACTTGTACCCTATTATCCAAATTATCTGGTTCTAAGAGCTACGAAGGCGAGATCGCCAGTTGCTTCAATGCAACCAGACTCGGTAAATCCTGGATCATGGTCACCGAACTTCGACTAAGCATGGATTATGATGTTCGGATAATACCGCTTGTTTAGCGGTGAGAAAACCTCCTGATGAAACCTGCACATTCAAATTTCTATTACTGTAACCATCACTCATTTTGTCTGCTTCCTAATGCTATAGTAACTGGAAACAGGACGTAACACTAGGAAGAAGACGGTCTACGCATTTAGTCACGAGATCAATAGTTCTGTATCCTAAACCCACTAACGAGCAAGTTGCGTTTCAATTACTGCAACTGTTCAAGGCGATGACTGTGATGACGTTTGTCCTCCATTGGTCTCGTCGTGGCCACAGCATGATAAATAGCAGTAAAGAAAGTCCTTTCTTATTTCAGAGTTAAGAGGATAAATGGAATCTTCGAATGGTAGTGGTAGTTAAAAATTTCGTGGTTGGTGGTGGTCGCTGGTGGGAGGCGGTCACCACAGCCTGTGGACATTTTCAATACAAGAGGCGTCACAAGTGCGTTGTTGATCTTTCAAGTGCCTTCGTCGTTTTTTAAGAACTCCATCTCTAGGTTCTTCTCATCCGTGATTATGATAAATGGATCTCGACTAAGAACATATATAACACTAAGAAGACAAAGATTTCAATAAATATGATGTTTCATAAAGACATAAAATTCAAAGTTAGTATTACAAGTTATATTAATATAATAACACAACTTATCATACTTTCACACCGGCAATCGCAAAAGGAATAATAATATTCTCCTAACCGATTTCGGTCACGGCGGCCAAACTTGACGAAGGTTAGCCCGCTACGCAGGAGATATTGTAGTGCATAAGTGTAGACCAACGATACCATCAAATAGAGAGGGACTAGCTCAGACTTTTTAGCCAATGAAACGAAATTGATTACTAGTCGTATGAAGAGCGTGATAGCTTAAAGGTAACATCTCATAGTTAATTAAATAATTATCAGACTACATCACATACATTGATCTGACTCCGAGGTAAGTAGTTTAAGCGCTTGTGTTACGGATATCAAAAACAACGGTGGTATTACAAATACTTAAATATTGGATATTAACACCCAGACACAGAACAAACACAAGTATTCATCACACGAATGTTTGTCCTGTGTGGGGATCAAACCCACAACTCTTGGCGCATGAGGTAGGGTCACTACCGAATGCGCCATCGAGCTTCGCCATCATGGCCTAGACGACCACAAATCCACTTAATTGCAAAATTAGTAGCCATTGATGACGTGACCAAAGGATACATGACAAGGCCTAATAACTTCACGCCACTTCCCTAGCGGAGTAGACAGAGAGAACCGTGGACCATAAATAGTATTACATAACACGTAACCTCACTGTCGTTAGTGTACTGTGACGATGCGCGTGCGCATCTGATCACTATGCGGGCTCGGTGGAGACGAGGCACTTGAGTCATTGGCAGATTTCATCTATTGGGTCAAGACACTGACTCTTTGGACTATATTCTATTAGATTCGACAGGATAGCAGACATTTGTCCCGTGTTAGTCTGGGACTCAAAATAATGTGCCGAGTGTGTTCCTAGCTTAAAAAGCGACTAATGGTGTATCGGATATGTGATTGTGTAGGCGACGAGCTAGCAACTTGTTTTACATTTTTCACGATTTAAAAACAAAAAAAAATTTTGGCAACATGTGATCAGATACTTTGGACTCCAGCAAGCAAGATTTAGATTGTCTAGTTTCCCTAAGGGTTACGAAGGTCCTGACTTTCAAGGTATTAACTTAAATAACTAAATCTGGATCACGTCATAGGGAAACCCGTCTAAAAACGGGAGATACTTCTAGAAAAGGATAAATATGACGAGATCTTAAAGAAATGTTATCGTCTAAATTTTCATCAAATTACTTTACAACTTTTAGTTTCGTATAACAATACAGTTACTGACGCAACAAGATAAAAAACTATGTACATACAAGTCATTATCTCAATTCTATGTCCAAGGCTAAAGCTTACGAAAATACACAACCCAAAATAAAAACATTTGAGGAAAACCAGGCGCTCATCAGACGCCGCGGACTCAATGCGGCCGATATATACACATATATAGGTACTATGTAGGGAGCGGTGGTAGCTCAATGGTAAGGACACGCGCCTCTTAACCGAGGAGTGCGGGTTCAAACCCGGGCATGTACCTCTAGATTTTTCAAACATATGTATATATATATATACCATTAGCTCGACGGTGAAGGAAAACATCGTGATGAAACCTGCAAATTCTAACAACTTTGAATTTGTAACCATGATCCAAAAATTGTCTGGTTCCCCTATCTTAGGGTTACGAAGGTCAGATCGGCAGTCGCTTCAATGTAATTACCAGACTCGCTAAATACTGGATCATGGTCTAAGCAGACCCCGTCTAAGCACGGGACATAACGCTAGGAAAAGGAGGTACTATGTACTCGTATATACACTATAGTACAAACACACGTACATATAAATAAATAAATATCTGACGACACCACATACATTGATCTGAATCCTTGGTAAGTAGCTTAAGCACTTGTGTTACGGATATCAGAATCAACAGTGGTATTACAAATATATACTTAAATATTGGATATTAACACCCAGACACAGGACAAACACAAGTATTCATAACACGAATATTTGACCTGGGTGAGGATCGAACCCACAACTCTTGGCGCATGGGGCAGAGTCACTACCGAATGCGCCATCGAGCTTGTCGTATATAGATCATATAATACCATTTCTTGTTGACCCAGGGGAATCCGTTACGCACCCCGCTGTTTCCCCCGGATTCAGCGCGACGTGTTGGACTCCCGGGCCGTTGAGATGATAAGAGGACCCTGCTCCCCCCAAGATGGTAGCGGGGTATACCGACTAAACCCCTAGGATGTACCGTTCACGCCCCTTATATATCGCGCAATGCTAAACCACCGTAAAGTAAATCATATAATACCTACATAGAATATACAGGGTGATTGGTAATTCAGACAATTCCTTAAAAGTGATTGTTCTAGAAGTAATTTGCAACAAATCGACCTTTACAAAGTGAGGTTAAAAATTGAGCCGTTTCCAAGATTTCGAAGATTTAATTTTGTGTGGAAATTTTGTGACAATTCACCGAAAAACTAAATTAAAAACTTTGTTGGTACTTGAATAATACATTTCTGGAAGCTAGTTAACTATCAACCATTTTAAACAAAATACGAGCAATTTTTGGTACGTCCTGTATTATTGCATATGTTCATCAATCGGTTCAAATATGGCACCAGTGTGGAGAGAGTTACCATCAATGAAATTATTAAAAAACAAGTAAAAACCTAAAAGGGAAACCTTGGTCTAATAAATAAATTCATTAGACCAAGGTTTCCCAAACTATCGCATGAATACTGAGTGGGCCCTGCTTGTACGACATACCAACCAAAGTTTAAATTTCCTAGAGGTAGGACCTGAGTTTGTAAACTAGTATTAGATGGGTCGTAACTCAGACAACTTTGTGAACCACTGCATTAGACAATTAACATTTATTCAAATCCAGCCATCCCTACTTACTCAAATTGTCTCCAAATGCACTTAAATCGTCATCATAATCATCATTATTTGGTCGCCAAATCCTAAGACACGTGTATTCGAATTTAACAAGAACAATATAACCGTTGGACGTAAAATCCATCGTCTGTTTTCATACACACACTTTATTGCACTTGCATCCCTAAAGTGTCACACACATAATCCAAGACACACTTCATCAAAAATTTCAGTTTGTTAGGCTTAGATGGATAATTTTGGAAAATCAGCGACAAGTGGCTAGCTCGTCACTAACACAATCACAAACGTTACACCCAATACAACATTAGACGCCTTTTCCTACATGCTAGAAAAGGAAAACAGTTGGTATATTATTTTCAACCGACTTCAAAAAAGGAGGAGGTACTCAATTCGTTCGTATATTTACATATACATATTTTTTTATTTCCCAGACCAACTTGAGACAGTTTTCAACATGCTTATATTAGCCTAATTTATAATTACGGTCTCTGTGGTTAACCTTGTAGTCTAATTTATATCTCCGAAATATACCGACTGTGTAGGATAGACATTTTAATAAATATTTTGTAATACTATATACTTGTACAATGCTGAATAAATAACTATCAATCACGTTTCATGTTTTTTCTCGGTAGAATCAATATTCCGAACGAAGTAGATGTAGTAAATAAATACTTCTTTTTTGTAACCACAATAATACCAATATTAGGAGCTGTGGTAGCTCAATGGTAAGGACACGCGCCTCTTAACCGAGGAGTGCGGGTTCAAACCCGGCCACGTACCTCTAGATTTTTCAAGTCTATGTAAGTATTTATACCACTAGCTCGACGGTGAGGGAAAACATCGTGATGAAACCTGCAAATTCAAATAACTTTGAATTTGTAACCATGATTCAAAAATTGTCTGGTTCCCCTATCTTAGGGTTACGAAGGTTAGATCGGCAGTCGCTTGGATCATGGTCTAAGCGGACCCCGTCTAAGCACGGGACATAACGCCAATATTGTAACATTAGTAACGTGTAAGAAGGAAAATTCTATCTACAAAAAAATATCAGGCTATATCACACACATTAATCTGATTCTATTGCATTTAGACGTACAATCAAACATTGTATGACGTCAATCTAGAATTTTCCGCAAAGGAAATGCCTGTGTGATTAACTGGTGTTAGCAATTTCGCTTCTAGCGTTTAAAACGTACATGATCTGAAGTTACATAAAGTCATTTCTGGCATTTGTTAAAACACAGTGGAGTAAGATATTTGGCAATAATTTTATGTAAACAAACATGACTCATTAGTGGTATGAGGTATATTTTATTTGAGCGCCGGTTAAGGTCAATGTTAATTAGTAGGAAAGTTTTGTGGGACAACTCTTGATTCGGGGAATTGATCGAAAAAATATGGATTTTCCCAGGCGCTAATTAAAACAAGTTTGTTTTATAGTATCTCTTTGGCTTGTAAATATAAGTTGTATGTAGGCTTGTAAGTATTTTTGGCTGAATGTGGTTAAAGAGGCCTGCTGTCCCTTTGACTCTGCCTACCCCTTCGGGGATTATGGGCGTGATGTTATGATATGATGAAAGATTGTCTGTCTGTTCATGGTTAACTTATGAAGAGTCTTAAAGAGAGTTGGTATGGGTTTTAAAGTGTGTAAAAGGCGACTAATAGTATATCGGGTTATAGATGGTTGATTGTGTAGGCGACGAGCTAGCCACTTGTCACTACTTTTTTACAGTTTTCATCTAACCCAGTTCAGTTTTATTTTACGGCTGTATGTGGTTAAGTGGGTTAGACGCCCTTTTAACTCTGCCCACCTCTTCGGGGATGAAGGGCGTGATGATATATATATATATGTATTATGTAGAGATGTTTAAATATGGATCAACATCATCATCCTAGCCTTATGTCCCGTGCTTAGTCGGGATCCGCTTAGACCATGCTCCAGGATTTAACAAGTCTGGTAATTACACTGAAGCGATGGCTGACACATACGTCATGCTTGGGAACAGGTGTCACCTGGACTGGTCTGCTCTGATCTGGTTAATTTATGTTTTAATTTTGTTAACATCGATGTTTTATATTTTGGTGTCTGACAAGCCGACTTCATGACATGGTTCAGAGGCAAATATGATCATACACCTTTGTAAAAGATGTTGTTGAAAAGAGTAACTACCGAGTTTCTTGCCGGTTTCTTCTCGGTAGAAGCAACATTCTGAACCGGTGGTAGTTTCATATTGTTAGTTGATTTTCTTGTTGTATTACCGATTTATAAGTGTTTGTTTTAAACTTATATAAATAAAGAGTATTTTGACTTTGACTTTGACTACCTAACCTTCATCAACCTTCACTTTCCTAAGAAAACAGACAATTTGGATCATGGTTACACATTATTTGTTTTAGTGTACAGGCTGTTGATGTTCCCGGGTTTGAACCGGCACCCCTATACATTAGGCCCGTGTCCTTACCATTGAGCTGCCTCCACTCTCTCAAGCACTTATCTCATATATAATATCTCATTCTAATCCTAAATTGAAATGCTTCCACAAATTTCTCGAAGCTGCCACCTATTCCAGCTCGTATCGAATTGCAATGGCCGCCATCATTGACATGCGCGCGCGCAGCCCGGCCGGCCCTGTTCTTAAGGTGAAGGTTCGCGGCTCTGACGTCATCCATTGAGCTGGTTACACTTGCCAATGTTGTGTACATAGTACAGGGCATATCAAATAAAGAGAAAGCTATGCAATAATAATAAATGATATCTCTGTGCAACTATATGTATAGTACAGAAAATGAAATTATTATGTACCTCAATCACACATATTGAGTCTGACTGGCTCGATGACCCTGGCCTATGCGCCAGAGTTGCCGGTTCGATCTCCACCCAGGACAAACATTCGAGTGATGAATACTTGTGTTCTGTGTTTGGGTGTTAATATTGGATATTGAAGTATATGTTTATTATTACGATTAAGGCTGCCTGTCCAGCGGAGCGGAGCGAGGCAGCGGAGCGGTGAGAGTTAATAATACATCAATAGAATTGCATAAAATCTCCACTCATCTTCAGTAGACGTTTTCTATTGGTGGATTTTCAACTCGCTCAGTCTCCGCTGCCTCGCTCCGCTCCGGTGGACAGCCTGATTCTGCTATCCGTAGCACAAGTTCTTAAGCTACTTACTACGAAGTCATATCAATGTATGTAATGTCTAACTAACTAAACTTCACGCCATTTCCCTAGCGAGGTAGGCAGAGAACCGAACGCCATACGGCACGATCCTTACCCCTCACTTACTTCTTCATCCTTCATGATCCTTTTCATACAAGCTCTACGGTTTTTACGGCTCCTAACGTCACCTTTTGTTAACAAACGATCAATCTCGACTACGTGTGTATATAACATATATACTACCTACATATATGAATATATAAGGATGTATATATAATATCACCCGGGCGCAGTCAAGCTTACTATTTGTCATACCCAGGTGCAAGTTTATCCTCAATAGAGATTGTTTATAAATAACAATCATGACAAAGAAGGATATAATTATTTTGCAGATTTAATTTCCTGTACATCATTTAACATTTTATTATTTAATAGTAGCAGTAAAAAACATATAGTTACGAATTATAACTCATATAGAAATATATAAATACTAGCTATCTACTTTGTCCACGTAAGTATAGCTTAAAGCTCATATATTTAGAAGGGCTGTTTAATAGACAAGACGAAAAAAAATATATTTAGTCCGTCAGTTTTTTTTTAAACATTGACGAAGGTACAATGCATTCAAGTTGCGCGTGACGTCACACTTTCGTACAATTTTTACTAAATAGGGACGTCGCAAGCCCCCACTCCAAAACTTTGATGATCTTTATCTTTGTGTTTTTCTGTTAATTTGATAAAGCGAAAAATAATGTGTCTAGTATTTTTGTATAATTTAACTGATGGACTAAATAGAATTAGTTTTTTAATTCAGTCTTTATCCCTATTAACACAAAAAAGATTCCTTCATATCCTATCTGTGTAGTTGCCGTGATTACCGCGTACAAACTATATAACTCTTTCGTTATATCATATTAGTATAGATTAACTTACCTAACTTCTGGTATTGTACGTGATTTTAATACAATTATACCTAAATATAAAATAATTAAAGGCACAGTGTTATAAAAATTGTGTTCGAACAAGAAACATCCTCTTTAGAATTCATATACCTATTAATATTAAATAACAATAACAAAAACCCCATTGGAAATAGGTAGTTTGATTTCCTTAACGTGGTTTATTGCATAACACAGGTATTAAATAGACGATACATTATAGTTCATTTATATGTATAGGTATGGTACTAGACTAGACACCATGACCATGTTCTAGCAGAGTACCTAAATTTACTATATCATTTACATATTTTGAGTAACATACGTGTTGTCTAATAGGCTAGATGACTAAAAAATTCTGTTTAGTCCGTCAGTTAGATAATAAAAAAATATTGAACACGTATTTTTTTATTTATTTGTCAAACCAACATTGACGAAGATACAATGCATTCAAGTTGCGCGTGACGTCACACCTAGGTACAATTTTTACTTACAAGTGACGTCGCAAGCCCCCACTCCAAAACTTTGATGCTCTTTATATTTGTAATTTTTTGTTATCTTGATAAAGCGAAAAATATGTGTCTAGTATTTTTGTATAATCTAACTGACGGGCTAAATAGAATTATAGTTTTTTAATGCAATCATTATCCCTATTAACTAACTTTACGTCACTTCCCTAGCGGGGTAGGCAGAGAGAACCGAACGCCATATGGCACGATCCTTGAATAGGCAACTAAGGAGTGTGAAGAAAACACGATTCTGACACCAGAATCGTGTTTTCTTAAGTAAATATATTGAAATGAATATATAAATGTATTAAAAGACAGTTGTGCGTTAACTTTAAATTTATCGCCATAAAAAGTAGTTGTCTTTCCGTAACTTTAACCTTTTTTGGGATAAGTAAAATAAGGTTATAGCTTGAAAATCTCAGAGATAGAAGAAGGAACTATTTTACATTTATAATATTAAATAACAATGAAACAAATTAAAACAATTCTATAATTGCTTTATATTTAAGTAAAACATCAACAAGTGACCCACAAATGGATTCACTTTAAATCTAGATGGCGTTTGTAACATGTTACTGTCAGAAGATTAATCTCTAACAGTTAATTAAAATCCTTACTTGAAATTTTATAAGGGTAATCTCAACGGCATGACACGAATCCAACTTCTCAGAATCATAATGTTAGTTAACAAATTCAAGGTTGAACGTAATTATAAGCGCAAATGACACAAAAAGCGAAGCGAAATTGAGACAAACTCGCTTTCATGGGCGTGCGCAAGGCGGGTAACCCCCTGGAACTCGTGTGCCAAGGTCTATTTACTATATTAACTTATCAGTAATATTGTTTGGTACTGGACCAAAAGCTGCGTACGCGCATACTCGCTATGATACACCAAGAAAATCATATGCCAACTCGTTAGCTTCTAGGTTGGTTCTTATTTAGTCCCATATTGGTCTGGGACTCAGAAATAATATTCTAACTGTGTTTCTTGGCTAGCTATCGTAAAATGCGATTAATGGTGCCAATTTTAAACAATTTTCCAACCCAACTCATATGAATTATAAATGCAATTTAACGGGCTTTATAACTCACTAGCAGCACCCCGCGGTTTCACCCGCGTAGTTCCCGTTCCCAAAGGAATACGGGGATAAAATATAGCCTATGTTTTTCGCTGATAAAGTAGCTTTTCATTGGTGAAATAATTATTCAAATCAGTCCAGTAGTTTCGGAGCCTATTCGATACAAACAAACAATCAAATCTTTCCTCTTTATAATATTAGTATAGATTGGACTGTCCCTACCCCTTTGGGGATTGATGATATGTACTAAATTCGAATCACTGGCAATATTTTTTTATTTGCTTTTTATCTAGTCTAACTATTGAGAGAAATAGTACATCAGACGTTCATTAAAGGCTTATGACCCAATCTAAACCGGGCAAACATAAACATAAATATAGATTTCACGAGTCTGATTGTAAAGCGATTGTCATCTACGGGATTACTGTCACTTATTATAGCTTCGCTTCCGCTGTGGGCCGGGTTTATCTGCCAATAAAGACCGGTGTCTGTTATCTCACGCTGACGTCGATTAATTAGCGAAGTGCTGATAAAAAAAATGCGTCGCGTTACTTTCGAGCGATTGCCGCATTGTAATCTGCGATGCCGTTTCCTAGTGCGTTAGTGATAAGCAATGACTAAGTCGATTGTTCGTCTTTTTGACGACTATGTTTGTGCAATGTTTAAGACTTCGTAGTGCGAATGACCCTTACATGTCCACACTGAGGCAAATGCTTCATGACACATATATATTTGTATCGTTTCTGGGTGTCTTCAGATGACACGATGGGATCCAGCCGAGAAGATGATAAATAAGTAAATAATATATTTCCAAAAAAAATCATCAAAGTTTCCCATGTTGGTCTGGGACTTAAAAAATAATGTGCCAACTGTGGTTCTTGCCTAGCATGTCGTAAAAGGCGACTAATTGTATATGGGGTTTTGGGTATGTAATTGTGTCGGCGACGAGCTTGCCACTTGTCACTACTTTTTCACAATTTTCTATCTAATTTAGCCCAGTTTTGTTTTAGGCTGAATGTGATTAAGGGGGCCTGTTGCCCCTTTGATTCTGTTGCCCCCTTCGGGGTTTATGGGCGTGAGTTATGTTATATTTGTAAAAGCATCAACAGTAAACATAATATTCTAGGTTTTTGACTAGATTGATGTTGATGAAGTGCTTAAAAACAGATCAATTTATCTTGTTTAATATTTTTGTTATTGTCTTGTGCAAATTTGGAAAAAACTATGACTAAATGCAATGTTATTCGTTCACCCAATGCAATACTTGAATCGTAATATTTTTTTTAATGAGTCAATGTAACCTTGTCAGAAGTTAAGTGAAGTTCATTAGCATCTTTAATGTTTAACTTGATACACATATGCAGACATTAGACAATGTTTGAAACTACAATAATAAACGGACTTCAAAGTAATTAAACAAAACTTTCAAGATATTTATGAAACAATTAGAACAAGAATGATAACATGAAAGCTTAGAACATGAATCATACTATACAGTATTAATGCCTATTAAAGTAAACAAATACGACGCCATCGGATATCTGCTGGAATAATATCAGTAAAGTCAGTATTGGAGATAGAAAATATACTATTGCTAGAACAATTTCCACAAAGTGTTTCTTTGAAACCTATATAAATAAAGAATATTTTGACTTTACTTTGACTTTGACAAAGTATTAGCACTGTAAATAGCATTTGATAGTATTATATAACATTATCAAAACTAAAAAATAACCTAACATTTAAAATGATGCACATTGATAGGACAACCAGACAACCAGATCACTAGTGACGTCAGATGAACATGTTCGTTTACCCCTGAAGTGATAGTGTAATAAAAATAAACTTCAATGCCAGAAAATCCACTATTGATTAAATTTTATAATTGAATTAATATGGTCAAAAGATGTCACCTTGAAGAACTCTAAGAAACTTATACAAAGCTACTAAGGCATTTAAAGGCTAGTGTGTAATTAAAAATAACTAATAAGTATTACTTATGAATAGTCATAATGTTTAATTAGCATAAGTATGCATATAATGAATAAACCGAAAAATATTATTATGTAAGCCTTTGAGATACTTTGTCATAGGCTTCGCTAAAATCTTATACTTGACATTCGTACTACAAATATATAAGTC
Source organism: Glyphodes perspectalis (assembly GCA_951394215.1). NCBI lineage: Eukaryota > Metazoa > Arthropoda > Insecta > Lepidoptera > Crambidae > Glyphodes > Glyphodes perspectalis. Next base: position 9,521,390 of record OX596225.1, on the reverse strand, counting down.
AATTATAATTTGATATCTATTGGCTTTAATACGACATAGGCTATGCATTATTTGTGCAAACGCAATATTTATGAAAAGATTTCCATAACTCAAAATGTTACCACATTTTCACATTAACCCAGCCCATTGTCCCATGTTGGTCTGGGACTTAAAAAGAATGTGCCAACTGTGATTCTTGCCTAGCATGTCGTAAAGGACGACTAATGGTATAAGGGGGTTTTGGGTAGGTGATTGTGTAGGTGACGAGCTAGCCACTTGTCATCACTTATTCACAATTTTCCATCCAACCCAGCCCAGTTTTGTTTTTGGCTGAATGTGGTTAAAGGGGCCTGATGCCTTTTGACTCTGCCTACCCCTTCGGGGATTATGGGCGTGATGGTATGTACGTTCGTTTTACCTGTGACAATCTTACCCAATTACCACAACCTCTAAAACAATAACCAGCATTTATAAAATCTCAATAACAATCATACATAGATGTCTTAAAATTACGTGCTATGCGGCATTCTAACTAGACTAGTAAAAAAAGAAGGACTCCGCGCCACTAGCTAGACATTGAAGCTCCTCAGGTGCTCCACCTTCATACGCAACTTACGTCACACATTGACATAATAAGTGCTCCCACTAACAGATTTCCGATATCTGGTATCCATAAGTATCTCACTCACACATGCATAAACGTGGCTTCACGCTATAGTATGACAGCGTGGAGTCCTTCTTTTTCTACTAGTCCGTGTGCAGCCCATGGTTACATTGTTTACAAATAGCAATCTCCAACAGTACCGCAACACACGAATTCGTATTCACCGTGTACCAGTGTTGCGTAAAATTCGCAACACTTGATACCCATGGCCTGAATGGGAAGAGGAAAATTGACGGTAAAAAAAAAATTATTCATAACGCATCATATCTAAGTGCTCAACGAAGGATAACGTGATGATTTGTTGATTGCAACCACACTTGTGTTTATTCGATTAATTTATTTCTTTAACACAAGTATATGTTGATAGATGTAGATTTCCTAAGCACTATCGTAGCGCTGAGGAAAATACTATAAACAGTTATATGTATACAGATAAATATGGATTTTCTAGCTTCTGCCCGCGGCTTCGCTCGTGTGGTACATCAATGAAACATAGTCTAAATGTTATTCAGGTGTATGAGCTATATTATTCTAACGTTTCATTAAAATCCATACAGTAGTTTATGCGAAAAAGAGTAAAAAAAAACACTCATTCATCCATCCATACAAATTTTCGCATTAATAATATTAGTAGGATTGACACGAAACAATATTGCTATCCAAAGAGTTAAAGGTCTGATGACAATAGTTTAAATACAGCCAGGCTGGCTAGATCTAGGATCACAATAGACACTGGAGACAAAAGAAACGCTAGAAAGATTTTATTTATTTAACTAACTAACTAAACTTCACGCCACCTCCCTAGCGGGGTAGGCAGAGAGAACCGAATTATTTTTATTATTTATTTATTTTATCTTTATAACATCAAAAAGCGCTTAATTATCTCTCTTATTCCTATTTGTCATTTATATGTATGATTATAAGAAACATTGATTATTTATTTAATAAATCTAACGTTTTTAATATATAATATCATGGTTTATATGGTTTATCTGCTGTAGTGCTGCCGTATCATTCACAGCATAGGTATCGGATTTAACGCTCTTGAATCCAGCCTCCAGACTCTAGCTAATTATAAATCCAAGATCGGCTCATCTTACGCTAATTGGCGAGATGTCATGCGTGACACACTGACCAACTCCCCCCCCCCCCCCCACCGCCCCTGCCGTTAAAGTTAAGGTTAAGTTACGTTAACTGTTATTAATTTGTGGTGAAGGTTAAATCGTTTAACTATTTGCAACTTGATTTAAATGATTTTAAACACATGGGGGCGGGATTTAACTTAGAGAACTTAAGCATAGACTAAGAGATCCTTTTAGTAAGTAAAAGCTTAAAATGTAAAAATTAAGTATTTGTTAATAAGGTAAAAAATAAAACTGATCATATTAATGTAGTGATTTCGTTTGTTTTTTTTTTTGTTTGAAGGCATCGACTGAATAATCAGCAACATTTAAAAAAATATTGGAAAATTTAAAAAAAATATATAAAACAAGACGTTTACCCAAGAATGATTAGGTTAGGCTATTTGTATGTACCTTTAATCTAGACTAATTGAAAGGGACGGGTCGTACCTAACTTATGAATTATTTATCCCATTGCAACAACGATTAATAACCTTTTTATCAGCATCTTCCACCATTCCATTTCCGTATTTGATTTTCTTTAATTACCTTACATAAAACAGTCGTTTCCTCACTCGAGAGATAATAAAAGAATTCACAGCCCGAGTGACATGGCGGACGATTTAACGCCACGCAATTTGTTTTAATTACAAACAAAAATGACCTTACGTCTGGCTCTATAGATTAACTGCTTGTAAAAACTCATATAGTACGAAGTTACTGAGATGATCTTTGTAGTACGAGAGGTAGCGATAAATTCCGTAACTGAACGAGAGAGTTGTTTCATTGTAAACTAGTGACCCGGCCTTGACTTCGCACGAGTACAAAACAATATGAAACTTTACATACTTATAAACTTTTTTGTATCACTCTATCTATTGGTAAAAAAACCGCATCAACATCGCTTGCGTAGTTTAAAAGATCTAAGCGAACAGACAGGAGCGGCGACTGCTTTTTTATTATGTAAAGAAAATAGCTTAATAATATCAGATACATACATTATATAAAAAAATAATATTCCAAATATTAAATTTTATATGCATGTTATATTACTTATTTACAAACTACTAAAGCTAATTACTTAGTTAACATTACGATTGTAGAAATTTATGTAATTTAATATTAGATGATAAGCTATATTCCTTTGAGCCTCAATTCCAACTTTGTTCCACGCAGTTTATGTTGCGAAACTTTTAACATCATTAAAAAACAAATTTCGCCATTTTTTTCATTCCCATCACCAAATTATCTTCCGCCGCCCATGCTATAATCATCGATTCCGAAACGGTTATTGGACAAAGGTCGACAAGTGATCATGAGATGCAAAAAAATGTCTAAAGAGGTCTAGTCACCGGCGTCCGCTCGCAGCTCCATAAAAACCTTTATAAAACAACGCCCTTGACAAACGAATGGTAATTACCTAGATTGGTTTTGCAGTTAGATAAGTAGATACTATATTTTACTATATTTCTAAATAGCTCTGCGAAACTACCCGTATTGGAAACATCAAACATCTTGTAATTTATTGTTCGAAAAAACGCAATTTTTGCTGCGTGCCCTTGTAGTATTTTCGAATGTTGCGCAACAAAATAGGCCGCTTGATGTCCTTTCTGAAGCTCTGTGTTTCGACTGCCTCGTAGGGCATGCGCCGCCTAAGGACCAAGAGGTCCCATGTTCAGATCCCGGAGCGAGCCAAATTCTTTAGCTGGCTATTTCAATATTAAAATTCTTTAGTAACAACCCGGAGTACAGAAATTGGCGGTTTAATCACCCCCGTGCTTCAGAAAGCACATTAAGCCATTAGGCCTGCACCTGACCACTTTCCGGTCATGTCGGTGCCGTCTCACCGGACTATGAGAGTGAAGGAACAGATAATGCACCTGTGTTTGCGCACACACTAGTGCACTATAATATCTCCTGCGCTTTGGCTAAACCTCGTTGAGACGTTATTATTATTGGTAATATTTCAGTTCGCACATCTGATTCTTAAGCACAACTAACTATACTTGGTCAGTACTAATGTCACAAATTGCTGCAACACCGCAATACTATCATCATCTTTCTAAAGTTTTGTCCCTTCCCTAATGGCCGCTTGGACCCAGATCCTGTATTTAGCTAGTCTACTTAGACCACCTGACCTTCGTAATATCCTCAGAAAAACTGGATCATGCACACCAGTATTTTCATTTTCAATATGCAGGTCCCTCACGATGCAATCCCTTCGCCGCCCAGCTAGTAATACAAATAAATTTAACAACAGGTTTGACAATGCAAAGGATTTGAACTCGCATCAATCGCAAGTGAACCGCTCGTCCTACCATTAATCCACCAACGCTACTACTACGCACTGGTAATCTTATCTAGTTCAAAATAAAGACGTTGCTCTTAGTATGATTGACGCAACAGTTCAAATATATTAAACCCAGTCATGCGATTATAAGCATTAATGCTAGGTACCGTAAGCAGAGTTTATCTGTAACTAATCATATGCTAGAATCGTAAATCAATAGCCCACCGAAATGTGTAAATGAATGGCCAAGTTCAGTGCAAGAATGTCTCGATTTTTTTTTCTTAGGAATTCCAAGTAGAAGTAATATATTTTATGAAATGCTAATTGCGACTACTTATGGCAAATATGCTAATTAAAACTGAGGAAAACCTGCAGTTTGATATATTGCCTGCAATACCCCCTCGCAATGATTTAAAAATATCTAGCAAGGATAAAGGACCCGACAGCATTGGCATTATATTTTACCTACATTACCTATACTATTCCTACCATTAATTTTATGTTTGTAGATAACAATTTATGATTTCCAACATATTGAGCTATCACCTAGTTATCTGCCGAAATCTAAGGTATACAAGTTGATTTTATAATATTTTTATTTATTTATAACAATACTGCAGTCTGCTATACCTTATAAATGAAAATTGCACGTAACTTAGTTCATATCAACATTTTAATTCTCATAAAATGATAATACAACATCCATTAAACTTGCCTTTGCCTCTACCGTGCACACATATGCGGGCGATTACAAATCGTTTTACTTTCGCAACTGGATCCGAGTCGCCAAAAACAAATCGAGCAATCACCTCGCCGGTGATTACTCGCGATCCTGTTTTGAGTGTTATTATTACACGTGTCATCGGCCTAGGAGGTAGGGTTGACTGGCACGGTACTCATATAGACCTTATGTGATGTTATGTGATGTTATATACATAAAATCATATATGATTTTATGTGATGTTACTAGCAAGGTAAATTCTTTATATTCTCTTGAAATATGTAGGTCTTATGTATCAAATTTCATGACGTTTAAAATAATAAGAAACTTGATCCTAAAATAAAAAAAATATGAGACACAGCCAAGTTTAAACAATTACCAACTATTTAAATAAATAAGTTTACATTATTTTACTTATATGCACAGTGACAACTTTTTAAATTCGATTATTCTATCGACTCATCTTAAACAGATAAGTTTATTAATTTTTTTTTGTATTTCAATTTAATTTTTAATCTTTCAATTCACATATATATTCTTCCCTTTAACCCATGTTTCTCTTGCATGTATGAGTCTTTGAAAAGTACCTCGTATATGACTGATAGTGATTGCAGACATGATCTGTCACGCTGCCTTGAGGTGCCTACTGGCTTAATGGCTGAACTTGTATTACAAGCAAAGCAATAAATAGCAGTAAAGCTTTAAAAATTACTCAAAAGGTTTTATTAATACCTTTGATAATATTTGCAAAGTACAATTATGTACAGTTATTTTTGAATTATTTCTCTTTTTATACTCCTTATTGCCAACTTCGGAATCCCATCATTATTAAAATTCATCTTCTATGTCTCAATTGAAATGATACAGAAAAACAATTCAGAAATAATTACGACAAAAAAATAAATAACATTCAGTTTTTCTAAAGATTAGGAACATTTATACGGCATGAATTTAAAGAAACTCTTTTTGCGGACAAAGATGGTCAAAAAAAAACTACAAAATCGATTCAAAAACAATCGATACTAAATTTACATAAAAAGCAAGTGTTAAGAACTCCATCTACGAAAATCTCCTACAGATTAACAACAATGCATTGACATACACAACACACGTTTCCACAACTCATTCAAACGGAACTATGTCAACATAACTTCCCACAAATACGCCACATGTAATGAACAAAATTATTAAGATCCTAAAAGACGATAATTGTGTCACAGACTTCGTAATTACCAATGTAGTCACAACCCTAATTAAAGATCCTGCAAATATTGACAAATTTAATTTTGCACTGACATTTGCTCTAATCAAGTTGTTTATTATTGAATTAGCTTAGCTTGTTAAGGAGTTGGGTGCATATGTTATTTTGTCTGGTTTTTGCTGTGCAATAACGGATGTCAACCGGACCGTTAGGAGTCTGGGGATTTTGTGTTTGGTGTCGTAATGAGGCTTCGGAATGGGGAGCTTGAGAGACTTGGAAATGATGACGATGAAATAAATAAATATCCGACTAGATCACATACATTGATCTGATTTCGAGGTAAGTAGCTTAAGCACTTGTGTTACGGATATCAGAATCAGCAGTGGTATTTCAAATATATACTTAAATATTCAATATTAACACCCAGACACAGAACAAACACGAGTATTCATCGACACACGGGATCGAACCCACAACTCTTGGCGCATGGGGCAGAGTCACTACAATGCGCCATCGAGCTTGTCATGAATGTAACTTTGTCTGTCTGTTACGTTTATGCGCCTTATGCACATTTTAATGACCGGATACGATGAAGTTAAGCATGCCAACAGTTTTAGCTGTATGATAGAACATATGATAAAGACGTACTTACATATCATCACGCACGTAATCCCCGAAGGAGTAGCAAAGGGGCTTAACTACATTCAGCCAAAAAATAAGAGTGGGCTGGGTTAGATGGAAAATTGAAAAAGGTAATGTGGCTAGCTCGTCGCCTACACTAACACCAAAACCCGATATACCATTAGTCGCTTTTTACAACATGCTAGACAAGGTACACAGTTGGCACATTCTTTTTAAGTTCCTTACCAACATGAGACATAGGATATTTTTATAATGAGAAAAAGTAGTCTTAACAGACCGAATTTCACGAAGGCAGAGCGATAGCAAAAGTTAGTTTCAATAATTAAGGTTAATGATTCCTGTTATTCATCGCTGTTACTACATTTTTATAGCAACGAAACCCCTCTGTGAGGTTTATTTTGCCAATTTGGAGTGATTTATTATCATCGTATAGTATACACAGCGTTTAGTTTTATTGCGGTTTCATTACTTCCGTGGAGTATAACTCTTTCAGTAGTAGCAGGTTCGAGACGTCATCGGTTTCAAAGAAAGTTACCCATGTCCAGATCAAAAGTAATACTAACTAATATTACCAATGCGAATATGAGTTTGTTTGTAACGCTATCACGCCTAAACTGCTGAACTGTTTTTGGAAATTCTTTCGCCAATAGTAAGCTGCATTCTCAGCGAGTATCATAGGCTATATTGAGCGGTGGTAGCTCAATGGTAAGGACACGCGCCTCTTAACCGAGGAGTGCGGGTTCAAACCCGGGCATTGCCCACGGAAACAGGATCCATGCGAGAAAAATTTAAACCTCGGGGCGCTGATTGTAATAAATATTATAAACTGTCAACGATTGCAGGCTTTTTATAAGGAAAAAGCATAAAGAGAGAAATGAGAAGATAGAAAGGGGAATGATTGTTCCGTGTTGGTCTGGGACTTAAAAAAGAATGTGCCAATGGTTTCTTGCCTAGCATGTCGTAAAAGGCGGCTAATGGCATATGGGGTTTTGGGTATGTGATTGTGTAGGGGACGAGCTAGCCACTTGTCACAACTTTTTCATAACTTTTCATCTAACCCAGCCCAGTTTTATTTTTGGCTGAATGTGGTTAAAGGGGCCTACTGTCTCTTTGACTCTGCCTACCCTTTCGGGGATTATGGACGAAAACACACCAAATATCACAAAGGGGAGGTTTAAGGAGATATCACGTGTATTTATTTTCGAAACCGAAATGTTTTTACAATCATGCAAAATGGCGTAAAATTGCAAATTTATACATACAAACATAAAAAATACGTAATCTTAGCGGGGAGGTAGTACAAAACCTCACCAGTATCATTAGGAGGGGGGGGGGGGGGTTTAGTGGTTATTGGACGGCCCCTTTATATAACAGACACACGATATATTTGCCCATAATAAATGAATGTGCTGGTCTCCCCACATTATTTTCTCTATCCGACTACTGTAATACGAGTAGAAATCCCACTAAAACTAGTTTTAAAACCAGGAATAAGGAAAGTACCTAAAAACTTAGTCACAAACAGACCGTTTTTAGATCTACGCAGAATACTGCGTGCACTTGGGTTTACCCCGACTATCGTGTGCATTTCATTGCACAAATGCATTCGAGCGTATGATGCGTCATACACAGGACTCGATGGAAGTAAAAGGCGCAATGTTTGAGGAAAATACCGGACTTTCGTATTTATTCAAAGAAATCTTAATTGGCACGATAATGCTGGAAATTACGTTTCTAACATTATAAATGCGCCAATAACTCTGTAACGTTTTCATGATTAAATAGTTGCATTGAGTATTGTGTAATTTTTTTCCATGTTGGTCTGGGACTTAAAAATAATGTACCAACTGTATTCCTTACCTAGCATATCGCTATGAAGACTAATGGTATGGTGTATTTGGTACTACATTTGTTAGTGTCTAGGCGACGAGCTAGCCACTTGGTCACTGGGTGTTAATATTGAATATTTACGAAAATATTTGTAATAATACCACTTTTGATTCTGAAATCCGTAACACAAGTGCTTAATCTACTTACCTCGGGGTCACAACAATGTCTGTGAAGTTTATTTATTTATTTACTTTTTTACAATTTACCAACTTAAATATATTTTTGACTAAAAGTGGCTAATAATCTCTAACACCTACAGGAACCTCCTTTGAATCTGTCTACCTATTCAAGAATATTAAACAAAGTTGAAGCATTCTCAGTTTCTGTAATAAGAGCGAATAATGCGCAAACTCTCGGGAGCTCTCATTGGCCAGCGATAAACGTTTCGGCGAAAGCGCGCGCAAGGACGATGCGTACGCGCATGTCCGTCGTGCGCGCGATGAATTTATTTTAGCCGACGCCGAAAAAGGAGACACAATTCGACCTTTGTTTTTACATAACAGTTATTTTTGGATTGGCTCGGGTTATTCCTTTAATTTATTGGTTGTGGTAATTGGTTGGTTTAATTTTTTAATAAGAAAAGGCGGCGCTGTTAATAGCAGAACCGACACATAATCTTAAGATTTTATAAATTCTAACGAACGAGCTATCTTAAGCAAAGATTTTTTCTAACTCGGCTGATGACAAACGCGTTATTAGATACACTTTTCCACTTTCGTTTTAACAAAGTAACACAGTTTATGCAAATGGGTTTAGACTATAATTGTCTGTTATTTAAGCACATCATAAAGGAGGTCTTCTATTTTTCTTCTGAGTAATCTTGTCATATAGAACACAGACTTTTTTTCTTTTTTTTTTCTTTTGAGTACACCGCCTTGGCCTCTTCCGTATCAAGCCAATAACATAAACAATAAAAAAGATTATAAAAGTTTTTACAGTTAGTGATATTTTATCAAAGACAGTTATTGGTTCAACAAAGTTAAATTCTTGACCTGAATGCGAATCGTCTTTGGAATAACCAAACAATCGTCTCAGAAGGTAAAAAATTCAGCCAAGTTTTTAAAATTCTGTTAACACCAACTTTGACGGACATTTTATGATCTATAGCAGCGCGAGTCAACAGAGGCATTACAAATAAACACTTAAATATTAGATATTAACACCCAGACACAGAACAAACACTAGTATTCATCATAAAAATGTTTCTCCTGGGTGGGGATCGAACCCACAACTCTTGGCGCATGGGGCAGGGTCACCACCGAATGCACTACCAAGCCAGTCATAACAGTCATAGCCAATGACAAGAATAAAACTAGTCTACAAAAAAATAATGAATTATTCATTTGAAAATACCTTTTTGCACGGAAAATGGTGGTGCACGGATTTAGCGACACAATTGCATATTGCATATGCAAATAGATGCGATATACATATCCGTTAAGCAGGCTTCTGCGATACCATTGTAGCCATAGTAAGTTTTCCTTGTAGTCATTTACAAATTGACCTTAATTGGCAGAACTGAAAAGATATGGTAATGGGGTTTATTTGCGAATCCTTCCGTGTGTTATCACATACAAACGCCTTTTTATACAATACTAGCAGCGCCCTGCGATTTTACCCGCTTAGATCCCGCTCCCGTTGGAATACGAGGATAAAATATAGCCTATGTTACTTACTCATAAAGTAGCTTTCCATTGGTGAAAGAATTATTCAAATTGGTCCAGTAGTTTCGGAGCCTATACGATACATACAAACATTAAAATCTTTCCTCCTTATAATATTAGTATAGATATACAATTACCTCCTTTGGAAAGGAGGTAATTAATTTACCTACCTATATATACCTCCTTTGGAAAGGAGGTAATTAACAGAAAATATAAATAAATCTGTTAGACATTAGTTTCATTGCTTAATAACTGTTTTTATGATAAAAAAATGTTTGTATGAAGGTCATTAGTTCGTAGGTTCACATACAAAGACGAGATTAAAAACTCCCGCAATAATGTACTCAAACCAAGTCGAGGCGGGTCACTCGTATGAAATAATGTCGAATATTTCATATCAAAATACATCCAAGTATAGAAAAGTAAACTATTTTACTTTATTTCATTTTATTATGTAAATAGATTTACCTCTCGTGCATAACTTCATAAAATATACGGTTATTAAACTATGACACTGATAACAGAATTATATTTTTTTATAAAAACATTGCCATTTTTTTATCATTATCGTGCTATAAAAATCTCACCGATGTGAAGGCGGCTAATGGTATATCGGGTTTTGAGTATGAGATTGTGTGCGCGACAAGCTACTTGCCACTACTTTTTTACAATTTTCCATCTAACCCAGCCCAGTTTTTGTTTTGTTTTTGGCTGAATGTGGTTAAAGTGTCTTACTGCCCCTTTGACTCTGCCTACTACTTCGGGGATTATGGGCGATTATGGGAATGTTATGTTATATGTATGTACCAATGTGAATTTTTACGGTAGTTGCATACCACACTTATCGCTTGTATGGACTGTCAGCAGTGCAATCGCGAATGCACAATGTTTAATAGGCAACATAATTTGTTTTTGATTGTTTTTATTCGCTTTATTAATGTTAGAATACAGTATTTTAATGATGCTGCCATTACGTTCAATTCATTTGTGCCCACCACACGTGCTGCCTCTACCGGATTTTTTAAAAACCTTCTGAGGAAATAGTATAATTGAGTATTGGATTTCAGATTGCGTAAGTCTCTTAAACTTTAAAAAAAAATTCAGTCGAATTGAGAACCTCCTCCTTTTTTTTGAAGTCGGTTAAAAACTAAGTTAAATGCCGGCTTAAAGTAATTGATAATGGAACTTACTGCAACTTGGTTATTTTGTCTAAGCTTTTGGAAATTGCGGGCGTTTGCATACATACATCAAAGTCAAAGTCAAAGTCATGTCAAATCCCCGAAGGGGTAGGCAGAGTCAGAGCGGCAGCAGGCCCCTTTAACCACGTTCAGCCAAAAACAAAACTGGGCTGGGTTAGATGGAAAATTGTGAAAAAGGTTGTGACAAGTGGCTAGCTCGTCGCCTACACAATCACATACCCACAGCCCCATATACCATTAGTCGCCTTTTACGACATGCTAGGCAAGAAACATAGTTGGCGCATTCTTTTTAAGTCCCAGACAAACATGGGAAACTTTCTTTCTTTATATAGGCTTCAAGGAAACACTTATAAATCGTACAGTATACACGTATGGAAAACTAAAAAAAATATGGATTTTGGAAGGAAATCCACTCATGAGTACTGCACTCGTGTCATTTGCAACCCTGCCACATTTCCAATTAGTTACGTCCCACATTTGTTCGTTTGTCCGTATGTAACACACCGTGGAGATAATAGGCGACCGATTTTGACGAAATTACCTATGCATTTGTGTTTTCACAGCGCTCCAGTGCATTTTGGGTATGTTAAACACATAGTTTGAGAGTAATTTCTGGTGAATAGGTTTGTGAAACCGTTTGAAGGTTGGGTACCCAAGGATCTGATGTGAATAATAATTAAATACTGCGTGTACGCTAGAAGGTTGAACGCAGTGGTAGCTCAATGGTAAGCACACGTCTCTTATACGAGGAAGGTTGGTTCAAATCCGGGCACGTAACTCTTGGTTCTTTAGATAAACTTACATTTATAATACTTACTGTGAGGGTAAGCTTTGTGAGACAAACTATGGGCGTGCAAACATGATACAATTTAAGCGGTCCATTTAAGGGTAATAAAAGTCAGATGACAGTCGCATCGACATAAATATATAGAGAAAATACTGTAGAGATGTTATCAGATGATATATTTGATGATGATATTGGAACACTCAGAGAATATTTACTCTAACCACAAAAACATATTATTTCAACAAATTAAGGAGTCATAAAAACCTAAGAGCTTGTATGAAAAGGATCATGAATGTTGAAGAGGCGAGTGAGGTGTGTAAGGATCGTGCCATGTGGCGTTCGGTTCTCTCTGCCTACCCCGCTAGGGAAGTGGCGTGAAGTTTAGATAGTTAGTTTTTTTTATTTCAACAAACATACTTACATACATAATCCATCCATTTCTCATTACAAAGTTATCAAATAGACTAACAACTAAAAGTCATTGTCTTAGACAACGGTATATTAATTAGCTTGCCAATCATTATGCAAATTACGCCACGGATGGATTAACTCGTAAACTAGCGATTAAAACCGGTTTACCGGCTTATTTTGGACTGATCTGCAGTACTTACTAAGTTAATTAGTTGTTTCATAAAATTGCGAGTCAAGTATGATTTGTCGTTGGATATATATAACCTTAATTCTAAATAATTGGGCAAGAAATACAAATTTGTAAATATTTTCAAAAAAGAGCGTATAACTATGGAAAATAAAATAAATAAATAATAATTTCTCCAGACTGACACACCAATTCCTAGTTCCAAACTAAGCTCATGCTTGTACATGGATACTAGATGAACAGATACACATACTTAAATACGTATATAAACGTCCATGACTCGAGTACAAATGTCCATGTTTATCACACGAAACATTTGCCTCTAGCAAGATTCGAACTCGCGCCCATAATCCCCGAAGGGGTAGGCAGAGTCAAAGGGGCAGCATGCCCCTTCAACCACATTCAGCCAAAAATAAAGCCGGGCTGGGTTGAATGGAAAGCTGTGAAAAAGGAGTGACGAGTGGCTAGCTCGTCGCCTACTCAGACACATACCCAAAAGCCCGTAAACCATTAGTCGTCTTTTACGACATGCTAGGCAAGAACTACAGTTAATAATTTGTAAAAGGTATTTTAAGAATAAAAGAATATTACCGATAAGAAATAAGTTTTCTTGCAACCCCATATCCTACATGTATTTATAAACAGTGAATCATATTTTAATCATAAATTAATTAAAGTGACGTAAAACGCATTTGTATGTCTTGTTGTTTGTCACAGATAAACAATTGTGCAACGGTGTTAACGATTGATAAGAAGTTGCAAGATGATGAAATATGTTTGATTACTTATGGAGCTAATAGCTCGTTAGATGAAGGCCCTTACGAGGGTGTTGGTTCGATTCTCGTAATCTGTTAGATAAATGTAGTTTGCAAAATATACTCGCGGTTGACTCACAGCAAATGAAACAAGATTCCTAGTACTAACACGTGGTTGATTCTTCTTTAAGCTTATAAATATTAAAATATTTTCTTCCACACGTCTTTTACCATCCGTCGTCCGCCATTCATCTCTCATTCCTCTTTCAAATATCTGTCTCTATCGGCTTCATTTTAGGCTGAATGTGGTCAAAGGGGCATGCTGCCCCTTTGACCCTGCCTACCCCTTCAGGGATTATGGGCGTGATGTTATGTTATGTCGTTAAAATTTTCTTACAGTATCCGGACCCAACTTAAAACTTTTTACCGATTCCTGATCTATAGGATTTAATAACCTGTTCTATATTAGACTTTACAAATAAATAAAAAGGCATGCATATTCCTTATTGCGTCCTATGGCGCTCAGATATCTCTGATTACCCTAGTATTAAGAGTAATTGGATTAACTTAAACGTTTTCCAACGTCCAAAGCATGGTAACTAGAACTATATTCGCTAATAATTCACTGAATTATGAACAAACACAAAGGCGTATTAATCATTATCCCATAGCAACCATCACTTAGCTATATCACTCCGTTCACATGACAATAAATTACCCATATCATTGCGCATCGTTCACGACCACCCCAAGGTCTTGTAATACGGTCAGCATGTTTATAGCAATTGTGAAGTGGTGACTGCCTCGTTGGTCTAGTGGTAACATGCGCCGCGTAAGGACAGAGAGGTCCCGGATTCAAATTCCAGGTCGGCCAAAAATTTTTGGCTGAGTATTTCAATATTGAAATTATTCAGTACTCAGGAAGTTAGCGGTTTAATCACCCCCGTGCCTCGGAATGCACGTTAAGCGGTTGGTCCTGCGCCTGACCTCTCTCCGGTCATGTCGGGTTGCCGTCTCACCGGACTATGAGAGTGAAGGAACAGAGAGAGCACATCTGTTTGCGCACACGCTTGTGCACTAATATCTTCTGCGTAGGGGGCTAATCCTCGTTGAGAATGGCCGCCGTAACCGAAATCGATTGGATGTCCTTGGGAAATTGGGAACCCTTTTGAAAGAACTTCTCATTGAGCCTTCAGTGGATACATTCCCGGGGAAAAATTTGCCTTGATTGATTTAATAGAGGTGTTAGTCTCTTGTATAATCATATTATTTTTGGTCGTATGTTCTAAGAACCCATGTAGCACGATATGCTTACAGGTCTTGAATGTCTGACTGTTAAACCTAGATCCTTACTAGACTAAGACTCGAGACACGGCTGTGATTTATATTCTTTATAAAAAAGGGCTAAAAATAAAAAAAACGACTAGAGTTTTATTTATAGTACATTATCTTGTATATATTGAAGTGCTGTCTTAAGTATTGACTTAAGTCAATACTTCAATATACAAGTCTAATAATATCCGATCTCAAATCGCAATTTCTCGTTTCATTTCCAAATCCGATAGATAAAACGGATAACTTAAAGATGTCTTAAAGTTATCATTTCAAAAAATAATAAAAATAATATACTTATGCTTATAAGCCACTTGAACCAAGTTTCACAACGAACCATGCTTAAATCTTTCTATTGACTTCTCGGATCAGAATGACATTGGGCTCTTAAAGAAGAGATAACATTCTATAAAAAGTCGAAGCACGCTAGAATAACAGATTAACTTTATCTGACGACTGGAAATCCCCCATTTATCTAAGGAAACCAGACAAGGTACTGGTCTAAATTGCAGGATGAGGGTTCCGTAAAATACAATCAGGTTTTTAAAATTGTATGTTTTTCATCTAGATCTAACCTAGCCCGGGTTTATTTTTGGCTGAATGTGGTTAAAGGGGCATGCTGCCACTTTGACTCTGCCTACCCCTTCGGGGATTATGCGCGTGATGTTATGTATGTATATATCTAAAGTTATATTATAAAGAGGGAAGATTTGTACATTAGAAATGAATAAATTTAAAAACTAGTGCATAGGTTTCTAAAATTTTCTATTAAAATTTTACATGGATAATGATAATCTCTAAGTAACATAGTGTACTTATTTGTTACCAGAAATAAAAGAAATAAAAAGTTTTAAGTAAGTCATTTGAGCACGCGACGAGCTAGTCGCTTATCATTACTATTTCTCAATTTTCCGTCTTACCCAGCCCAATTTTATTTTTGGCTGAATGTTGTTAAAGGGGCCTGCTGTCTTGACTTTGCCACCCCTGTTATGTATTCCGGCTTTAGGAGGAGATCAGTGTCAGATTAGTGGCAGCCCTAGTAAAGGGAAGCGTGTTGTCATCGCCTTGACCCGTATTGCCGAGTGCAACGCATCCTGCAGTTGCTACGAGAGCATGAGCGTCACTAATGCACTTACATTGCGAATACGGGTGAGCATCCCGCTAATATAATTGACGGAAAGTTTATGAGGATATTATTATTATGAGGATGTTATTGGTCAAAAAAAGATTCGTCCCATGTTGCTCTGGGACAAAAAAAATAGAATGTGCCAACTGTGATTCCTGCCTAGCATGTCGTAAAAGGCGACTAATGGTTTACGGGCTTTTGGATATGTGACTGAGTAGGCGACGAGCTAGCCACTTGTCACTCCTTTTTCACAGCTTTCCATCCAACCCAGCCCACTGTCCCATGTTGGTCTGGGACTTAAAAAGAATATGCCAACTGTGGTTCTTTCCTAGCATGTCGTAAAAGGCGACTAATGGTATTCGGGTTTTGAGTGTGTGATTGTGTAGGCGATGTTATGTATGTTAAAGATCTAATGCCGTCGTGTCATATACCGCTCGATTTTCTCTGTCTATTCGATTAGGGACTTGGCTTGAAGATAGTTAGTACAGTTACCAACTTTGTAAAAGATGTGCCTCAATGACAAGGACGTGTCTCGTATACGAGGTGTGTTGGTTCAATCATGGGCAAGTCTTAGTTTTCGAATTTAGGTACAGATGAATTGCTCAACAGTTCCCTACATCATCGTAAGAAAACTTTAACCATACTAATAAAGAGAAAAGATTTGATTGTTTATTTGCAATAAATACGCTCCGAAACTACTGGACCGATTTTGAAAATCCTTTCACCAATGGAAAGCTACTTTATCAGCGAGTAACATAGGCTATATTTTATCCCAGTATTCCCACGGGAACGGGTACTACGCGGGTGAAACCGCGGGGGGCTACTAGTGTGAAATAACAAAACATACCAAATATTGATAGCCAAAAACCAAACTTGTCATTCCGTCTTGTATCAATGAAAACTTGTCTTATTTTTTACCTCCTTAACGGGATTTTAATGTATTAACTGTTTCAAGGATGGGCACATCAAAACACATTCATGAGGCATTACACGCAACATAACATTAAGTTAATGATTACTTATTTAAGAAGTTAAGAATATAAACAAATAAAAACGCAGTGTTAATGAAGTAAGTAATTAAGAATCGGTTTAATTGGAGGTGGTGATTGCGAACAGCTTATGATAATTGTCCATCTTTATCGGCAATTAATTCCGCAATTTGGCATCAAGACACCATGTTGGGTCGCATGGCAAAACTTGAATTTGAAAGAATCTTGTAGGTTTGTTTGTCCTAACAAATTTTACAAATTCCAACTCACCCAGTTGAATGAATGAATGAATCATGAATGATGAACAGGGGAGTGAGGTGTGTAAGTATCGTGCCATATGGCGTTCGGTTCTCTCTGCCTACCCCGGTAGGGAAGTGCCATTAAGTTTAGTTAGTTAGTTAATTATGGGTGAGTATTTGGCTTGATGTGGTTAAAAGGGCTTGTTGCGCCTTCAATTCTGCCTACCTCTTCAGGGATTATGGGCGTGATGTTATGAGTATAGTTTTGCATTGCAGTAGTTACCTTTCTAGAAGATTCGTGAGAGATTTGTGTTAGAAGAGGAAAAACTTTTCGAAAATTTCAAGGTCATCTGAATTTTGTTTATTAAACACTAACAGTTTTTGAATCCGCATAATTAAAAAAACATACACAGCAAGTTGAAAAAAAAGTTTGTAATTTTATAAAATTTACGATATTTATTTTACGGATTACTGGATGTTCTAGTATAAACTACATATATTTACCAACTTTACACTATAACGTACGTGTAAAAACTGCAATATATGTGCATAACTATAGTGGTTCAAACAAACATACTCCAGTGTTGTTATCTGTAATTCTATCAATTTCGAGGGCACATGTTTTTCTCGACTGTTTACCTTGGAACATGCATGATATTGATTTTGAATTATTCGTATCGGAGACTATGCAAAATCAAATTATTTGCAAGCATTGATTTTGATAAAGCATCATGCTGGTGTAATATTTATGAAATAGGTCCAAGGAATGCACCTTGTGTAACCCATCGGATGTCATTCCGTTTGACTGCATTTCAGCGTTGGTACAGGTGGTTTGCTATATTAAACTTCTTTTTTGAACCTTAGTGCGTATGTCCTAGGGTTGTTTATCGGAGTTCAAGTTGGAAATAACTGATTAAGATCTTTACCAAGCAGTCTTAGGTCAAGGTGGAACTTTGAGGTCACCCGTGCCATTATGATCTGTTACAGATTCTTTTTTATCGTTTAATCGTTGTGACGTCTACTGTTCTCGAAACGGGGGTCAATGTCGGATTATGTTTTTGCTCGATCAATCTGTTAATTGCATTTATGCAGCTGAGAAATCTGCTGGGAATTGAGTAACGCTTTACTAACTTATATTTACTGTCCAAATTTTTTTTTTAGTGGCCCGTTGGTCGAGTGGTCAGAGACCCTGGCCACGAAACCGAGGGTCGCGGGTTCGAATCCCGCTATGGGCAAATGTGAATGATGAACATTTGTACTCAAGTCATGGATGTTTATAAACATATTTAAGTATGTCTATCCGTCCACCTAGTATCAATAGCACAAGCACAAGCTTAATTTGGGAATAGGGAATTGATGTGTCAGTCTGGAGAATTTATTTATTTATAGAATTTAAACTTTCCTGCATTTATCTACTTTTGTTTCTGTCGTAAAACTACGTCGTTTTCCCAAAATGGGGTATCAATTCCGCATCGCAAGCGTGTCATAACTAGATGTTTTGACTGTTACATAATGTCATAACTGTCAATTATTGAACTCTGAATTACTGAAATTGACAATGAACAAATCTATGAATGAACTTTTCACATCATACATCTACATTATTCTACAGTTATATTATAAAAATGAATGATTTTATTGTTTATTTGCATTAAATAGGCTCCGAGACTACTGAACCGATTTGAAAACAGATTCACTAATGTAAAGTTACATTATCAGCAAATAACATCCTACTAATATTATAAACGCGAAGTTTGTGAGGATGTTTCTTACTCTTCCACGTAAAAACTACATAATGGATTTGAGTGAAACTTTACAATAATATAGCTTATACGCCCGAATAACATATAGGCTATGTTTTATCGATGTACGAGGCGAGCAAAGCCGCGGGCAGAAGCTAGTAGGCTATATTTAATCCCCATATTCCTACTGGAAACGGGAGCACTGCTAATGTTATCATAAACAGTAGACTGCTTCAAATCAAAATACTAATATCAAAATCTTGGTACTCTGGAAACATCTTAATTAAAACTTTCATAGATGTTAGACACGTCTTAATTACTTTAACAGATTCCTCTTAGGTGTGGTTAATGTAATTTGCGAATTAATTCGACGAAGGTTTTCCCAGACCATTATAATTACAACCTTAGCCTTCAAAGACGATGTGAGTCAGCAATTCACTGTTCACTATCCATTGATTGTGTAGGCGACGAGCTAGCCACTTGTCAGTACTTTCTCACAATTTTTCAGCTAACCCAGACCATTTTTTTTTTGCTGAATTTGATTAAAGCGGCAGCAAGCTGCCCTTTTGACTCTGCATACCCCTTCGGGGATTGCGAGCGTGATGTGTGTATCCATTGATGTTTTTTATCAACTTGAAGAAATTCGTTTCCTATTGACAACAAGTCTGGTTTTATGAAATGTTTTTCTTATATACCATGAACAATAATAATAGTTATAAATTCTCCAGACTGACACACCAATTCCCTAGTTCCAAACTAAGCTCATAAGCTTATGCTTTTGCTACTATGTGAACGGATAGACATACTTAAATACGTTTATAAACAGCCATGACTCAAGTACAAATGTCCATGTTCATCACACGAAATATTTGCCTCTAGGATTCGAACCCGCGACGGCCGCGACCCTCGGTTTCGTGGCCAGGGTCTCTGACCACTCGACCAACGGGCCAGTCAAAATGGGGAATTTGATTGATTCACAAATAATTAATGCGTCAAGTAAAATGTTTGTTATTACAATTAACATGTCATTGTATTTGCAATGTCCCTTATTCGATTTATCTTGAACGGTATTTTACGTGCGCATACGCCCCCATTGCTTTGTCATTATAATGATAACTTTATGAGGACGCTCAATTATACCTATTCTGATTAATACTGCAAACGAAGACTCCAAAGTCTGTGAACTGTGGATTCTGTTCGTTTTACCTACGCGGTATAAAAACGGATCTGACTAACTGATTATATAGTTAGACTTTGATAAAACTAACTAAACTTTACGCCACTTCCCTAGCGGGGTAGGCAGAGAACCGAACGCCATATGGCACGATCCTTACACACCTCACCCGCCTCTTCAACATACATGAACCTTTTCATACAAGCTCTACGGCTTTTATGATGATTCAATAACTATAGACTTTGATTTCTACAAAAAATACAATGTTGTTTATGGCTTTAGACTAATATACTCATATCATCTTCCTAGCGTTATATCCCGTTTCTTATCGTGTATTTTTAGGTGTATTGTTTATTAATTAGTGACCAGAAAAAGTCGCCATTTCATCATCTTCCTCGCGTTATGTCTATTGTATGGTTCAGCTAATGCGTAAAGTCGCCATTTAATTGAAGCTAATTGTTTTATACCATTGATTTAAATGCGCCAAGAGTTGTGGGTTCGATCCTCACCCAGAACAAACATTCGTGTGATGAATACTTGTGTTTGTTCTGTGTCTGGGTGTTAATATTCAATATTCAAGTATATATTTGCAATACCGCTGTTGATTCTGATATCTCTAACAAGTGCTTAAGCTACTTACCTCGGAGTCAGATCAATGTATGTGATGTAGTCCGATATTTTTTTTTTTTTTTTAAATATACTATGTATAAGAGAGGGTATATAAATTACATTTCATTTTATATTTAATGAAAAGATACAATATAAGCACATTTGTCTATGACCATAACACTATAAACACCAAGTTGATTAAACTGGAATCCCTAAAAGTGAAAATGACGTTTAACCTACTCCAATAAAAACCATATACATTCAGATAGAACTGTGAACACATTAGTCACCATTTAGTGACTAATATTGCAGTTGCGACCTGAATTTTAGTGTCGATAAATAATCTAATGTATAAAACAAACACTCACTTTTATTCTGCGTAGGCTTCAGTCGTTTTAAAGGTAGCCTATAATTAATATGCAAATATTTTGAGAGATATTTGCAAATGAGATAAAACAATAACAAATTGTTTTTGTTTTTTTTTTTTGCCGTAAGGCGTAAATAACAAATTAGATGATGTCTCATAGTTCAGATTGATAGATTGTTTGATTCTAACTAAACTGGCGCTGCAACCCAAAGTGAGTCTTGGCCTCCAATAATAAGAGCCTCCACCTCGTCTGTCTTTGATTCTGGCAAACCTAAATAATATCTAACATTTTCTAATAATAATAAATAAATAAATATCAGACGACATCAAATACATTGATCTGACTCCGAGGTATGTAGCTTAAGCACTTGTGTTACGGATATCAGAATCAACAGTGGTTTTACTAATATATATACTTAAATATTGGATATTAACACCCAGAATAAACCAACCAACTACCATATGTGCCATCGAGCCAGTCAAAACATTATAACCTCTATTAATAAAGTGTTCCTTGCAGCGTTTACAAAAATCTTAAAGAATACAAATTTTGCAAGATCCGATAACATTTATTTTTTGGTCAAAAATTACTTAGCCTCATACTGGATGGTAATCTGAAATAATAACAGCGTTCAATTTAAATAAAAATGCAATCAATTACACTGCAGGTTTTCGTACCTTAATTCATAATCGAGGGAGATGACGTACGGCTTAGGGGCGTTAAAAATAATTAAACAGAAAAAGTAACAAGAAAGTATGCAAAAGGAACCATTGGTTTCTGGTTCAATATAGTATCCAATTATTGATTGTTGCAATTAAGTACTATCGGCTTTCATTTCAGTGTTATCAAAAGTGCCAAATTTAACGTAAGACTCTTAATCAACAATGATGAATTTTACTCAAAAAACCCAGTTGGTCCCATGTTAGTCTGGAATCTATAGAAAAAATATATCGTTTGTTTTCTTGCTAAGCATGTTGTAAAAGGCGTTGTAATCTACTAACCCATTTAAGCTTTACTAAAATGATGACGTAAACCAGACGCCGCATCGAGAAGTTTGTGGAGATCCATGCAAGAGGCATATGTCCAGCAGCGGACGCAGACATGCTGAACGAGAGATAGAGAGAGAGAGATGATGTAAAATGCTCCAATTTGAATCGACGTCTAAGGTTAACAAAAATTGCTATAACCAAACCAAAAACCTAAATAGTATTGTTATATTGTCTATGCGTTAGCCGAAAAAGAACTCAACAAGGTAGCCATAATAAGTATTAGATGAATAACTAATAACCTTATCTGGTATTTAGATTTCACTATATCTACATATTTCAACTTTTGTACAGCCTTTGTATTACACAAAGGCTTTTTTGCAACTCCTTAATATGGATCTATCTATATCAATCAATCTCAATTTAGTATGTGTCGATGTCAAATTTGAATTGAGGTGAGGAATGACAAGAGTGGTTGGCAACAAAAGGTCAGTCACTTTAAATGTATCACCAGCAAATCAGACCATCAAATCATGCTAAAGTTTCGACGCTATCTTAAAACTAAATATTATATCTCTATTTACACAAGAGTTAAGGCGTAGTTTAATCACCAAGACAGGGATGAACAATTATAAAAAAAAATGTGTTACATTGGATACCAATTAATTTGGATCCCTTACTTAAGGGTTACGAAGGTAAAAGCAATGGCTTTAACGTGACAACAATCGAAAGAAGAAAAAGTCTTAGATTGGATGCAAATAGACTGTCACAAAAATAACTTGACACACGTGTCTTTACATCTAGACATGGAAAGCCATGTCTTATGCGCACACGCATAAACAGAGGCGAGTTACACAATTTAATCAAATTAATCACATGTTACCTTTAGCTACCTAATAATAATATATTAACTATGCCTATGGCACCGTCATATTTATGACTCGATTGTTAATCAATTGTTAACGTAAAACTCATTTCATGAATTTTGTAGATTCCAATGACGAATTAATAAAATATTGTAACTGTGACGTACTGTTATGAAGCATTATTGTTTGGTGGCGTGACAAATGCTCGGTTGGATGAACGTTAATGAACACATCGTTTAGCCTGTTGTAATGCTCATTAAACACAATACTCCCATGGCGGTTTTGTTAGGAGATGAATTCTTTCAACTAATTGAAGACATTAATAGTAAGTTGACGTTTTATGTGAGCACGCTATCGCAACGTATAGCATAAATCAAGAAATTCCTCCTCAATTTCAAACGCTTTTTTTGACAGATTCTAAATACAAAACATACCAGCCTGCCTCCAATCCCCTAAGTGGTAGAGTTCAATAGATAAGTAATATCAGACTACATCAACGAAATAAGTAGCTTAAGCAAGTGCTTAAGCTACTTATTTCGTAAGCAAGTGCTTAAGCTACTGATATCTGTAACATAAGTATGTTACAGATATCAGAATCAACAGTGGTATTACAAATATATACTTAAATATTGGATATGAACACCCAGACACAGAACAAACAAAAGTATTTATCACACTAATGTTTGTCCTGGGTGGGGATCGAATCGAACCCATACTTGGCGCATGCGGCAGGGTCACTACCGAATGCGCCATCGAGCCAGTCTCGTCAGTCAGTAAGTAAACAATAATAAGATTAGGGATTATATAATAATAAGATAGGATTAAATGGAAAATAAAAACATAAGTTTTTACAAGTGGCTAGCTCGACGTCTACGTATTCACGAACCCAACATGCAATACACCATTAATATGCCTTTTTATGAAATGCTAGGCAAAGAAAACCATTGATAAAATATTTTTGGAGTCCCGGAATAACACAGGACCAATTCTGAATCTTTGGGTCCAAAGGCCGGTAGGTACCAGCAAAAGTAAATATCACGTAATGACGAAGTTAAAGACTTCAGTGGCTTTCACAAGATTAATTACAAGTTAATCAAACAATCGGAATTGATAAATTTATGCGTGGTCATATATAAAAAAAAACATACGCGTAGAATTGAGAACCGTTTTTTCGTCGGTTGAAAATGGAAATAATTTCTACGACTTCGTGAAGTACACTTATTTCCGATATTCAACTAGACACATTGTGGAATCACCACATCAAAATGAAGGTCGCATGTCAATCATTCAGTCACGGTATTGTTTCATATATAAAGCAGATGTTTTCTTTATTATTTATTTCTCATGTTAAACTAAATATTTGCCAAGCTGTAGCTTAAAATTTTCGAGAACCACTGATCTCCACACAGTGTTATATTTTGTATGTACTCTGCCATTAACTAACTGAAAACTTCGAGTCGTATTATTTATGGCTCCTAATGTCATGCACATTAACAATTTAGATCAATTTACATTTACCCGTATTTAAGATAAAGCAAGCTTGGAATAATATTAACTTTTTCGTATTGTATTGTTTCAATTATTCGTTTTTATCACGATATATATACCTATTTGCATATTAAAAGCATAAGTTTAAAACCAATAGACAATGTCTCAAAACCATATTAGTATAATTGTTATCCTTATTAATAATAATTGTTATTGATAACAATTAGGATATTAATGTTATAAACAGTGGTAATATATATAAAAAAAGTCTTGTAAGAAACGTTTCACTTTATCACGAAAAAAATTCCATTAAAATTAAACGAGCAGCTGATTATAATTGTTTTGCTGTAACCTTGATAGTATTACTAACACTTTATATTTCTAACTCACTTTTAGATTACTGTTTTTATTTACACTAACTCATGTCGCCTCATTTGAAATTATCTCATTTATTTACATTATCTACATCCATGTTCTACAACTGTACTGATTCATTCACTGTTGCCTCCAACATAACTGCACAAATTGTTTGTTTTCAATGCAAGTTTATTAAAAACGTGCTTTGAATACACAAGATCTTTCTATTAGCAACGTTCGAGTATTGTTTAAATACTGCAGTCGATGTCTTTGACAAATTCGACATAGTACATCAGATTGTACGTGAGGTTGTCTGATTTGAGACTAGACAATAAACATTACTCCACGAGCACTCGTCCTCAACAATTGTTTCAATCAATAATGACACTTATGCCGACACAATAAGAGCCGACATGCGGCTTAAATGGGTGTAATAGTCACTTAACATCTTAACGAGGACCGCTCATTGATACTATCAAAACTGTTAGCGTAACGCATGCTTACAACGGACACATCGATAACGCTCTGTAGTATTCTTAATCGGTCAGCATTCCTTGATTTTCCAATAACAAAAACAAACAAAATCGACTCGGGCATACCAAATCCGCGGAACTGATAGGCAATCCAATTTCGAGCACAGAACTGACACACACAACGTTGTCCGCTGGACAGGATTGGTCCACGGTTATTTACTCACAAACACGTGTTGCGGAGCGCGACACGCGACCGTCCGCCGCGGAGATCAAATTGACACTGACGGGTTTGATACGCGCGGCGGCGCTTGCGCACCTGATAGCGTGCTTAACAGGTAAATTGCTGAAAACAGTGACGCAACTGCTGTCCTCTTTTCCTTCCTTTGATTCTAGGGATTATTTTAATAGAACAGGTTTCTTGAGGAAAGATTGAAGTTGAGATTCGACGTCTCGTATGTAGGTCTATGAGGCGACCTCCGTTGAAATGAGGTGAAAGTATTAAAGGACGCTATTAGCTGGACTTGTTTGTTGCAATAACAAACATGACACATGTTTACGACCGCATGAAGTTTTATTGGGACTGGATTTGAGCAACCCGGTATGCCTCCGAGGATTTTGCGAGATCACAGCGATGATGGTTGCAGGCCAAATTTGGACTCGTAATAATGTGTGCAATATAATGAAATG
This sequence comes from Glyphodes perspectalis, assembly GCA_951394215.1. Classification (NCBI taxonomy): domain Eukaryota; kingdom Metazoa; phylum Arthropoda; class Insecta; order Lepidoptera; family Crambidae; genus Glyphodes; species Glyphodes perspectalis. The sequence continues at coordinate 9,495,443 of OX596225.1, read as the reverse complement.
GTGAAGTTAGCATGACAAGTTATTTGTGTGTGTTTGAAAACGTTTATCTCTAAAATAACCAATCTGAAAAAATATTTTTGTAGGTACCACTTGACCCGAATAAATGCTTTAGGCTGAAAGTAAATTAACGCGGACGAAGTCGCAGGCTGCTACTATATGTCCATTAATTTATCATCATCTTCAGACCATGATCGAGAATTTAGCGAGTCTGATAATTACATCGAAGCGACTGCCGATCTGACCTTCGTAACCCTAAGATAGGGGAACCAGACAATTTTTGGATCAAGGTTACAAATCAAAAGTGGTTTGAATTTGCAGGCTTCATCACTTTCACTTACCGTAGAGCTAGTGGTATAAATACGTACCTACATAGATTTGAAGAATCCAGAGGTACATGCCCGGGTTTTAACCCGCACTCCTCGGTTAAGAGGCGCGTGTCCTTACCATTGAGGTACCACCGCTCTATCATAATATTAATTTATATTACCTATTAAATTACAGCACTGCGCTGAACAAAACCATCCTTAGTAACATGAACGATAGGTATATAACTATGGATGTGTAATCATGATCCAATTTGTCTGGTTCCCCTGCCTCAGGATTACGAAGGTCAGATGGCAATCGTTGTCATGTAACCAGGTTAATTAAGGATCATGGCCAAGAAGATCTGGGCGTTAAACGGGACTTAGCTTAAGGATTTTAACTTTGAAATGATACACATCACCATACACTTGTCCTATTATGTGATTACATATCATCATCACGTTGACAAGGACAGGCCCGTTGGTCGAGTCAGAGACCATGGCCACGAAACCAAGGGTGGCGGGTTAGTATCCCGCTAGGGGCAAATATTTCGTGTGATGGATATTGGACATGAATATTTGTACTTGACTGGATGTTTATAAACGTATTTAAGTAAGTCTATCCGTTCACCTAGTATCCATAGCACAAGCTTATAAGCTTAGTTTAGAACTATGATACTAGGTGAACGGATAGACATACTTAAATACGTCTAAAAACATCCATGTTTCAAGTCATCACACGAAACATTTGCCCCTAGCGGGATTCGAACCCGCGACCTTTGGTTTTGTGGCCAGGGTCTCTGACCACTCGACCATCGAGCCTGTCAAAATATACCAGTAATTTAATTTGAGTTGGGGATCCACTTTTGGATCCCCACTTAGTTCAGGTTATATAGGCAGGTCAATGGTAAGTGGTTGAACTGGTTGACCACATCTATACTTACTTATTATAAATCTGTAGAGAGGTCAATTCTGTACATGAAATATATTTTCAAAATAACTATCAGGGGGTGATTAGTGATCGATACTGATGCCAAAAATGCAATCAGTAAAATTTTTGTCTGTCTGTCTGTCTGTATGTTCCTTATAGAAACAAAAACTACTCGACGGATTTTAACGAAACTTGGTACAATTATTCTTCATACTCCTGGGCAGGTTATAGTATACTTTTCATCACGCTACAATCAATAGGAGCAGAGTAGTGAAGGGAAATGTCGGGAAAACGGGAGAAGTTACTCCATTTTTTAAGCTTCCGTCGCGTGTGCAGCCTTAATGGTTAGAGTTACATAGAAATCATGTATGACGGAAATAGTCTTTATAATATTAACCATAAACGCGGGTGACACCGCTGGCACAGCTAGTTTAATATAAAATAAAACAGAACAAAATCAATGCCCCTATCTTGACAGTCGCATAAAAGCTTACACACACAACACACAAAAAAGCTCTAAAATACATATTTACGGCACCCTTATCAATTTTTTCGTCAATTCCACCACTAAACATCATGCGACGCAATTGGATTTCAATTAAATCAATGCGCCCCCATCGTGATTGGTTTAACGAAATGCACCGCCGTCAATTAACACAACTGTGCGCGTGCGCCGATCGCGTGACGAGTGACACGAGAAATGCTAACGAAAGGGAATAATCAAGATCATTTCATTGTTGTCTTATATTAGTCTGGGCTTCAAACATACCAACCATGTTCTGGCCCGTTGGTGGAGTGGTCAGAGACGCTGGCTACCAAACCAAGAGTCGCGGATTTGAATCCCGCTAGGGGCAAATGTTCGTGTGTTGATATAAATATGAATAATATAAATAAATATAAATATCTGACGACATCACATACATTGATCTGACTCCGAGGTAAGTATTGTAGCTTAAGCACTTGTGTTACGGATATCAGAATCAACAGTGGTATTACAAATATATACTTAAATATTGGATATTAACACCCAGAACAAACACAAGTATTAATCACACGAATGTTTGTCCTGGGTGGGGATCGAACCCCCAACTCTTGGCACATGGAGCAGGATCACTACCGAATGCGCCATCGGCCCAGTCAATAATATGATAAACATGGACATTTATACTCGAGCCATGGATGTTTATAAACGTATTTAAGGATATCTATCCGTTCACCTAGTATCCATAGCACAAGCTTATAAGCTTAGTTTGAACCTAAGAAATTAGTCTGGAGAATTTATTCATTTGTTCTTTGACTAACATGTCGGAAAATGAGTATTAGATTTTGGGTTTTTCATTAAGTAGTCTACATACCTGATTACAAACTCAACACCCAATACATCAATACCCTAATCCTCGTAGCAATAAACTTGTAGAACTACCTATAGCCAAAAACCTAATTGGGCTGAGATAAATGGAAAGTATTTTTGCATAACTTTCTATTTAACCAAAACCAATTTTATTGTTGGCGAAAAGTATTTCAATATTACTGCTATGGACCTTAGCTACTCTTTTGGGGATTGCGGACTTATTTATACTAGCTTTTGCCCGCGGCTTTGCTCGCATGGTACGTAGATAAAACATAGCCTATATGTTATTCCAGTGAATAAGCTACATTATTCTAAAGATTCATTAAAATCCATTCAGTAGTTTTTCCGTGAAAGATTATCAAACATCCAAACAAACTTTCATAAACAAGTATTCATCATACGAATATTTGTCTTGGGTGGGGATCGAACCTACAACTCTTGAGGCATGGGACAGGATCACCACCGAATGCGCCATCGAGCCAGTCAAACAAATAAACAAACATGTGTAGGTATTTCTATACGACTGACGAGGAAATGATATAAAAATACCACGGGGGAAGAACTGTCGGTACAGATAATGAAATATCGGACGTATTATTGACACAACAAGTCCATTAGTCACCATCTAGGGCATCTAGACATGGCTAACACACTAACTCATGTGTTACTACAGCGCCAGCTGTTTGAGTTAACACACAACTTCGCCATGTTCTCAAAATGTAATCAATCTTTCCTCTTTTTAATATAAGTATAGACTAGCGACGCACCCCGACTTCGTGCGGGTTACATCTTAAAATGTTATCCCTTTGATCCCGTTACCGTTTTAATCTCGTCCTTGGGTACGGGGATAAAGTATAGCCAATATTACTCGCTGATAAAGTAGCTTTCTGTTGGTAGTAGATTTTTTTAAAACGGTCCAGTAGTTAAGGAGGATTTAATTCAAACAAACATTATGAAGTTAATATCACATATTGAAAGCACATAGTGCTTGTCGACTTTACATTTGCCTTCGTAAACCCTCTATTAGAAATGGATTTGTAGTTTGCCCGCGATTTTCTTAGCATGTTAATATCTGACTTTCATCATAGAATTCTTCTTGTAATCATTAAATTTTAGCATAGGTAATTAATTCTCTTAATAATTGTGGTTCTTGCCTAGCATGTCGTAAAAGGCGACTAATGGTATATCGAGTTTTGGGTATGTGATCGTGTAGGCGACAAGCTAACCACTTTTCACTATTTTTTCACAAATTTCCATCTAACCCAGCTCAGTTTTATCTTTGGCTGAATGTGGTTAAAGTTGACTCTGTCTACCCTATTGGATTATGGGCGTGATTTTATGTTTGTTTGATTAATTCTCTGCGTAGTTATTCAGCAATAGAAACGTAAATAATGTTCAAACAACTACTGCTTCAATCAAACATTACCTACAAGCAAATACTGTGACTGAAATCCGATACCATTAGTCATTTCAGTCTGTGCAGTGAATTATGGAAGTGTTACGTCATACATCATCGCAGGAATGACGCCTGAATAATTTTCAAATGATTCAAACCTTAAACGTAGTTATGGGTAACTCGGTGGAAATATTTAACTTTTTTTAATTTTAACTCAAATGTTGAGAACTCGAAATTGTGTCATACCGCAAATTTTGAGTTATTCGAAAATTGTGTCATGATGCAGCATAACGGGTTTGCTGCTCGGCTCGGCGCACCGAGTGAGCCATGAAGAGCTCAGGGAACTACGTGATTTTTTTAAGATATCTCGTTCCCTTCTACCCTCGGTGAGCACTCCGACTACCGAGTTTCTTGCCGGATTCTTCTCGGTAGATGCAACATTCCAAACCGGTGGTAGAATCATATCTCTTTCAACTGTTTTTGACGATTTATAAGTGTTTCTTTGAAACCTATATAAATAAAGAATATTTTGACTTTGACTTTGACTTTGACTCGTAGTATATGCCATAATATGCCCCTCTCCCCCCCCCCCCCTAAGTTTTTACGAAGTAGTATTGACAAATATGATTTTTAATAATTTCGCAGGCAAAAAGTGCCACAAACAATAATAATTTCCTCGACATGATACAGTTCGAAAAAGCGCGAGATTTACATGCATACATAACATCACGCCCATAATCCCCCATGTTGGTCTGGGACTTAAAAAATGTGCCAACTGCCAACTGTTTTCTTTGCCTAGCATCGCAATAACATAAAAAAAAAGAATGACGTTTAAGGACTAAAGGTATTCGGGTTTTGGGTATGTGATTGTGTAGGCGACGAGCTAGCCATGTCACTACTATTTCACAATTTTCCATCTTAATAAGTCTAGTTTATTTTTTGTCTAAATGTGGTTAAGGGCTGTCCCTTTGGCTCTGCCTACCTCTTCGGGGATTACGGGTGTGATGATATAAGTGGTATTTACGGGCGTACAGTGCACTTACGTACATTTTAAATAGGCGAGTTAATACATAGTTAGTTAGTTAGTTAGTTAGTTAGTTAGTTAGGCATTTGTTTTCCGCACTAAGCCTCATAAGTGGGCCATTGTGCGTAAATGGTCACTGTACCACTACAGTGATCATTCAAACCACTTTAGCTCTGTCCAGAAGGCGATTAGATTTTTGGGACGTTTGAGTGCAGCCTCCATCGAAGGAGGGTTGCCTATGAGCCGTGCCCTTGTGTCACTCACGCTGCTGCAGAGTTAACACATACGTCATGGAAAAAAGATTGACATTGCCAGCAATTAATTGGTCTAATCATTAATAACCTGTTGATTCTGTTACTTTTTAATTTGTATTCAGTTACTTTTTAATTTGTTTATCGTCACTTTTTAATTTGTATAACTATAGTTTTATTGTTGCGCAGGGACCACTTTCATCCTCTATGTATTCATTTTTATAATCTGTGGATAACATGGTAGTTTTCAGAATTACCACTACTGTTTATGCATAATACTTGTTGTTGTAGATACCATTGTGAAATTGTTTGTTTTCCCAAATAAATAAAAAAAAAAAAAAAAAAATACGTGGAAGTGAACTAAGTTAGCGCAATTACGTGGCGCAACGCCGCCTGACGCATGTGTAAACGCAGCTCGGATGCTGACGTCATAATTAGTTAAACAGATTTGCGTCTTTTTAATTATTTCATTACTACGTAATGAATAAAATGTGTGATATTGGTAGTTAGCGCACATGAAACTAAAGGCTATGAATACGGCCGAATGTTGGATGGGTGGTCACGTTAAAGTTGATTGATATGTGGAAACATATTTTTTCTTATGCCCCATATAGTTAGGGTTGCCAACTATACTGTTTTAAACAGTATTACAGTGTTTTTCACTAAATTATACTTTTTACTATTGAAAAAAAATAAAGTATACAAAATACTGTTTTAGCATCACATTATGTTTTAGTTATAATTGTGATGAGGCGTATAAAGTTTTTAAAAAAGATTGTGAATTAGTAAGTTGTGCGAGAAGCTCTCAAAATATGAATTGAAACCAATAAAAAACAAAAGACTGTTATTTTTTCTAAAATACTGTTAAATATTCTTCATAGACCCCAATATACTTTATTTCTTGTAAAAAAAGTTGGCAACCCTACATATAGTATATAAAGATTATCATCATCTAACTAACTAACTAGCTTCACGCTATTTCATGACAGAGAGTATAAGATCGGGTTTTGGGTATGTGATTGTGTGGGCGACAGGCTAGCCACTTGTCACCACTTTTTTACAATTTTCCATCTAACCTAGGCCAGTTTTGTTTCTGGCTGAATGTGGTTAAAGGGGCCTGCTGTCCCTTTGACTCGGCCTACCCCTTCGGGGATTATGGGCGTGATGTTATGTTTGTTTGTTTGTTTGAGAATAGATGTAGCCATTAGATCGATACATTATAGGTATAGGTCCAGTAGCAATTTCTTTGTCCTAATCATCATCATCTTCCTAACGTTGTGTCCCGTGTTTAGACGGGGTCCGCTTAGACCATGATCCAGGATTTAGCGAGTCTGATTATTACATTGAAGCGACTGCCGATCTGACCTTCGTAACCCTAAGATAGGGGAACCAGACAATTTTTGGATCATGGTTACAAATCCAAAGTTGTTTGCATTTGCAAGTTTCATCACGATGTTTTCCTTCACCGTCGAGCTAGTGGTATACGTACATAGACTTGAAAAATCCAGAGGTACGTGCCCGGGTTTGAACCCGCACTCCTCGGTTAAGAGGCGCGTGTCCTTACCATTGAGCTACCACCGCTCCTTCCTATGTCCTAATAATATCACATTTTTCTACAAACATGCGTAGATACTGTTATGTATTCTACATAGTTAAACTGCTTATCCGATTTTGCTAAATTAGTCTATATAAAATATATCGCACTTCAAAGTGCAATATAATTTATAGACTTTTATTTTTAAACTTAATTACGTTATTTTTAACTTTCTTTATTATTCAATTCGCCGATAAAACTAAATTTAAACACAGACTGCTGATAGCGACGATGTTGCAAAATAAAACTAGTCAGACTTACCTTAATCAATTATGCCGAAAACGCAAAGTGATCAGATCAATTTTCTTAACCAATAAGTAGATGTACCTTAGATAGGGAATGTATCCTAAAATACCCGTCGATCCACACTCCCATGATTGATGGGGCGGAGAGGTGCGCCTGCGCACGCGCCGCCATAACAACGTGAAACAAGCCAGGTTCGGAATATGCGCAACTTTCGATCTACCGCCTAAACAATACTCTGATGATGGTATTTATAAACACCACGGACTTGGTAAAAAAGAAGGACTCCGCACCACTAACTAGTCGTTTAGGCATCTGAGGAACTACAACTTGACAACTTATATCAATGTGTGATGTATCACAGCGCTCCAAATACGTTCAAAAAATCTTGAGTGATTTTTTTGGGGTCATGCATAAGGGTGGCTGCGCTTGCTGTAATGATAAACACTAGAGGCGTACCAATAAGGTGTCAGAACGGGGCCTTAGGCCAATGGGGCCTTAGGCCAATGGGCCCTCGGGCCGAGAGGCCTTCGGTCGAAGGAGCCCCGACTTGAGATTATTTGTTTCTAGCGCGGTGATAACGTGACTGTTTACAATCATAAACGACATACCACATGAAGCGAGTAGTGATAAAAAAATTAAGGCTCCTGTGAAAAGCTACTTTATTGTCAACGCCTTAACCTTACTCCTTAACTTTAAAAATCCATTTTTTTTTTATTTTAATTTTAATATAATGTGACATTCTGTATCATAGGGAATAACTGACATGACATTTGTTTTAAATCAATTTGTATTAATTAATTTATTGTAATTTTGTAATGTTTAATTTTTATTTTATATTTTATTTTATATATTTTTCATACACAATGTAAATTGTTATTGAATAAATGAATGAATGAAATGAATAATGTATACTGCAGTAAAGTTTATTTATGAATACACACATTTTTCTATCCATAAACGTACTTGATTGCATAGGTAAGCTGTAATATTAATATTGATCAATCTGGCAAATCAACTCCCTGGGTCCAAACTATACTTCTATATAGTGAATTGTTCGCACGAGCAAGCGGCGTATAAAGCATCTTAAAAATATTATATATTTTATTTTCTTTTTTTTTTTTTTCTTATAAATTTTAAGTTTGATCTTGTTTATCAGTAAGATAAGGGACATCGGAACCAACATTTACCTAATCGACTCAACACTAATCAGATCACAGTTCTGCTCCGTGGTCTACGATAAGAACATACTTACTACAAGACAAATGCGTCAAGATACGCGAATTTTTATCTGTGCCATGCCATCCACAAATGAATAAGCGCCATATGTTTAGATAATGTTTTTTAACAGTGCCTAAACTTTTGTGGGAGTTCCCAAGACTTTTACAGCCCCGTTAGTGCAATGGTCCCGTCTTTGCGACTAATGAAAGGGTTCAATTCTTGCACCAGGAGGAATTTGTTGACGAAATGAATATCTGTCACAGGCCTGGGTGTCTATGGTCCATCGTTTTCCATACAAGCAACTTACTTTTAAATCAGATGTTTGCATAGAGTATCCTATTACTAAGGGTATGTTGTGTGTTGGTATGTTGGTCTATCAGACCAATTGTGTACTTCCTTGCCACTAGCTGTAGAATCACTTTTTTTGTATTATTATGACTATTCATAAGTGCTTTTGTGGAGCCGACACGAATAAAGATATTTCTTTTTCTACTATAGCACCTAATAATTAAAGAAATTAATTAAATTTAAAAATTACAGGGGTGCCAACAACTAAAAGAAACAAGCTTTTATTTACATTGTTTGAAAATGCGAAAGTGGAAGGATGTAGGAGCCACGGAAGGCCCAGGCTCACCTACCACGACCAGATTGGTCGTGTATTAAAAGAAGGTGATGTTAGGAATCATAAAAACCGTAGAGCTTGTATGAAAAGGATTATGAATGTTGAAGAGGCGAGTGAGGTGTGTAAGGATCGTGCCATATGGCGTTCGGTTCTCTCTGCCTACCCCGCTAGGGAAGTGGCGTGAAGTTTAGTTAGTTTGAAAAAAATCCCATTTTCACTTGAAGGCACTGTCGTAGCATAATTTTCAAATAATTAACGAAAACAGAATTTATTGTTTATTTATTTATTGTACACCAAATAAATATGTTTCCACTCTTTTTTTTTAAACCAATACATATCAACAAGCCGTCGCCTACACGATTGCAAATTCACTACCCAATACACCATTAGTTGCCTTTTACGACATAATAGACGAAGAACACAGTTGATACATTCCCGTTAAGTCCCAGATCAACGATACATCACTAAGTTTGCTCTCAAATTATTAAAATTCTTACCATTGAACTACCTCTGAGTCCGGGACTAAAGGTGCGATTTGGACATAAATATAACAAACAAACATAACATTACGCCCATAATCCCCGAAGGGGTAGGCAGACTCAAAGGAGCAGCATGCCCCTTCAACCACATTCAGCCAAAATTTGGACATATGGATTGGATATCAAATATTATTGTTTATATTTATACCTTAACACGTTCAAAACGAATGTTATTATTGAAATAGTATTTTAATCGTGACAACTCAGTCCGTGTCCACTGATAACAGCTTGTTTGATCATGCCGTGTCAAGATAACTACACACCGAGAATGTTGATATAACCTTCAACTGAACATCTCTTTTGACAGCGAACAGATTAGTTTTGTAATGTTTAGGTTTTGGAATGTTAGTTTTAGGTAGAGGAAATAAACAGGTAGTGTTAGTTGCTCTTCTTTATTTTATGTACAGTCTATCACAAAATCCCCGGGGTAGGCAGAGTCCAAAGACCGACAAGCTCCTTAACTATCAGAGTGACTATCGAGTGCTCCTTAACTATCAGAGTGACTATCGAGTGGTCCCTTACTATCAGAGTGACTATCGACAGAGTGACTATCAAGAGTAACTATCGAGTTTCTTGCCGGTTTCTTTTCGATAGATTCTACCTTCCGAACCGGTGGTAATCCTTTTTTCTGTTTAAATTGACTATTTATAAGTGCTTTTTTGAAGCCTATATAAATAAAGAGTTTTTGAATTTGAACTTTAATCATAAAAAAACTTTAATAAGAAAATTGTGAAAAGTAGCTACAAGTAGCTAGCTCGTCGATCCCAGGGGTTTAGTCGGTATACCCCGCCCACTACCACCTTGGACGGAGCATGGTCCTCCCTATCATCTAGAGGGCCCCGGGAGCCCGACACACCCCGATGATTCCCCGCGGTCTCAGCGGGACGGTGCGTAACGTATTCCCCTGGCTAAACAAAAAAAAAAGGCTATCGCCGCAGGAGCGCAGGTATTCTAGCATGACCAATTTACAAACCTAACACTCAATACACCTTTAGTCGCCTTTACGACGTGATAAGTAAGGAACACGTAGGTAAATTTTTTCGGTCCCAGACCAACGTAGGACAATCACTTTGTTTGCTATCAAAATATCAAAATTCTTACCATTGAGCTATCACTGTTCTAAAACCGTATTTAAATTAAGAACCAGTTTTTATGTTAATCTTGATGAGACCGCCAACCCTATTACCTACAATGTTACTATAAAGCATTTCTCCCATCCAACATTAGACAATGTACATTCTATTGTCGCATCGCAATTGAATGCTCGCCAAATGACCGGAATCGCGAGCTTTATTGACCTGCATGTTTCATCCGTATCGTGTCTTTAATGACCTGCATGTTCAATGGCCGGTCGTAAATTAATAAATAATAATCATCATCTTCTTAGCGTTATGTCCCGTGCTTAGACGGGGTCCGCTTAGACCATGATCCGGAATTTAGCGAGTCTGGTAATTACATTGAAGCGACGGCCGATCTGACCTTCGTAACCCTAAAATAGGGGAACCAGGCTATTTTTAGATCATGGTTAGAGTTGTTTTAATTTGCAGGTGTTATCACGATGTTTTCCCTCACCGTCGAGATAGTAGTATAAGTTAAATCCATGCAGTACTTTTTGCGTGAAAGAGAAACGTAAGGATCGTGTCATATGGCGTTCGGTTCTCTCTGCCTACCCCGCTAGGGAAGTGGCGTGAATTTTAGTTAGTTAGTTAGTTAGAAACAGACATCCACACATCCATCCTCCACCCATACAAACTATTGCATCTATAATATTAGTAAATAAATAAAATAAATAAATAAATTCCCCAGACTGACACACCAATTCCCTAGTTCCAAACTAAGCTTATGCTTGTACTATGGATACTAGGCGAACGGATAGACATACTTAAATACGTTTATAAACATCCATGACTCGAGTACAAATGTCCATATTCATCACACGAAACCCCCTAGCGGGATTCGAACCCATGACCCTTGGTTTCGTGGCCAGGGTCTTTGACCACTCGACCAACGGGCCAGTCAAAAAGTAAGATAGTGAGATAATTTTTTATATGTATGCAGTTTTACACGTCATAATCTTGCAGTGAACGCGAATCTAACTACTAGCATTAGTTATCCTGTTGATGCAAGGATTTAGGTTTAAAAGATCTTTATTCTCATACGAAATTACATTTCATTTACAATGAGATATAAATTTAACTTAATATAATCAAATAATTAACCGGAATTCGACTCTAAATACAATTTTAGCTTATTTTTAAACATATTTACGCTTTCACACTCTTTTATGGTGTTTGGTAGCTTATAGTATAGCTGTGCTCCCCCAAACAGTACCGTCGTCTTCCCATAGCTAGTTCTAGGTGCTAATAATTGTACTTTAATTTTGTTTCGGAGCTTGTGAGGGTTTCTTTTTATATGCAATTTAATGCAACGGGATGAGATTCTCCGAAACGGTGCCGCTTGCGACTGGTACCGGCGACTTTTTGTATTATTTGCTGCTTTACAGGTTATCTTTAAACGAGTCTTCTTTCTTTTTAACCGACTTCAAAAAAAAGGAGGAGGTTCTCAATTCGACTGATTTTTTTTTATTTTTTTTTATACTTTAATGTTAGTATGATGCAATCTTGTGAAGATTATAAGGGGCCAACTGTTAGCAGATCTGTCGCTCTTTCAGATAATTTAAACTTTTCCCTCTTAGTGGCAGTTAGTATTTCTTTTGCACAGTTTTTCCTGTCTACTTTCAGATACACAGGAAGGATGTAGGAGCCGCGAAAGGCCCAGGCTCACCTACCACGACCAGACTGATCGTGTATTAAAATAAGGTAATGTTAGGAGTCATAAAAACCGTAGAGCTTGTATAAAAAGGATTATGAATGTTGAAGAGGCGAGTGAGGTGTGTAAGGATCGTGCCATATGGCGTTCGGTTCTCTCTGCCTACCCCGCTAGGAAAGTGGCGTGAAGTTTAGTTAGTTAGTTAGTGTTTGTTACACTTACCCTAGATCTAAGTCATATATTATAACTATTGATGTATAAGTGTATACAAATGTTGGTAGATCTATAAATAAATAAATAAAAGAAATGGAATTAACGGGTTAGTGGAGTTTGGTCATAGTGTAGTTTCATCACTACAAAAAAATGGTGTAGTTTGGTCATTGCTATATTAAATTTAATTACCCTAGTGTAGTTTTGTCATGAACTCAAAGTACAGTTAGCATCACAGTTTAAACAAAAAGTTTTTTTTTCTTGAATATTTTTAGGTTAAAATAAAATACATCAACTGATAATAGACTTGCGGCTGATTACTTCTTGATGTTGTTAAATAATACTTAAGTATTTGGCGATTGAGGAGAGTTTGTTAAACTTCACGCCACTTATATTTTAATAAGACATTACGTACTAATTAGTACTAATTGATAAAATGGGACGTGTTAAGTGTTTACCGCCGTGAAGTTATTTGTGCGGAAAGTTAAATTGCGCACTTTAATTTTTAATAACATTTACCGATTATTAATAATAAATATCAGACTAATCAGACTACATCACATACATTGATCTGACTCCGAGGTAAGTAGCTTAAGCACTTGTGTTACGGATATCAGAAACAACAGTGGTATTACAAATAAATACTTAAATATTCAATATTAACAAAGAGAGACTCAGAACAAACACAAGTATTCATCACACGAATGTTTGTCCTGGGCAGGGATTGACCCCACAACTCTTGGCGCATGGGGCAGGGTCACTACCGAATGCGCCATCGAGCCAGTCATTATCATGTTAACTTTTACCGCTCTTTTTACACCCTTAGACAATTCACATTTATTTTTACATACATATGTACATAACTTCATGCCCGCAATCCTCGAAGGGATAGGCAAAGTCAAAATGACAGCAGGCCCCATTAACTACATTCAGCCAAAAATAAAACTTGGGCTGGGTTAGATGGAAAATTGAGAAAAAAATGTGCCAGGTGGCCGGCTCGTCGCCTACACAATCAAATACCCAAAACCCGATTAACAATTAGTCGCCTCTTACGACATGCTAGGCAAGGAACACAGTTGGCAAATTATTTTTAACTTCCAGACTAACATGGGACATTCATTTTTCTTAGAAAAAATTTACTACATATTTTTGGCCAGTATCTCTCAGCAAAAAGGTTTTATATTATAAACAGAGAGCAGACAACTAAGTTAGTCACCAACTTAGGGCACACAATTGGGAATGTCTAAACCGATTTAACTACACATTTCGTTTAATATTCTATCGAGTTCGAGGAAGTATTGTGAAATTAACATTTTGGGGCAATTTGCAAAATTCACCATAGTGATGACGGACACAAAGACCGATATATATTCAAAAAATATGTATATTTGACAAGCTCGATGGCGCATTCGGTAGTGACCCTACCCCATGCGCCAAGAGTTGTGGGTTCGATCCCCACTCAGGACAAACATTCGTGTGATGAATACTTGTGTTTGTTCTGTGTCTGGGTGTTAATATCCAATATTTAAGTATATATTTGTTATACCACTGTTGTTTCTGATATCCGTAACACAAGTGCTTAAGCTACTTACTTCGGAGTCAGATCAATGTATGTGATGTTGTTGAATATTTAAATTTAATTTTATTTATTTAATATACGTTTTACGGATAAATTGTCAAATCAATGTTTAGATGTATATGGTGTCTCATATACATGCAACAAACGTAAGCATTTTGAGGGAAATGCGTGAAGGATGATTAAAATGACAAATTTGATTTACCAAACCACAAACAAACATGAAAGTCATATTAGAACATTCCAAATTTAAAACGTAAATATGTTTTTTCTACGACCTTGACCATTAGTCCTAGCAATGTTGTTTTCTTTTTCACAAAGTAATTTCCAATTATTGTCCCATATCCAGCTATTTTGACGTTTGACAGCTCGTTTTGTCTTAACACTAGAAAATGAGCGCCATAGCTTGCAAGTACAACACTGTTTGGACATCGTAATACGTGATTGGTCGTAGTTATTTACTTTTACACTTTCGATATCTTCACGATCTTTTCAATAAAAGTTATAGTATTTTTTTATAACTTTACATAGAAAATATTTGCATTTACTTCTGTTAATATTTAATTGTATTTACCATTTGATTGGTAATTAAATTCTGTTTGTTTATAACCGGTGTAGTGAAAAAAAATATAAGTGAAGAAACCACACGGGTCCAGAAATAAATCAAAATATTATTTGAATACACACTTTCAGCACCTTACCGTTTAGCCATACTTCCGTAAACTAAAGATATTTACGAAAACAATAACACATTCGCTGAACCGACTTGACTTATGGACGCATTAGCCGTCCAAAACAAATACACTGCAACACACACATGCACTGACATCACTGCACTCCAGAATCACACACTCCTTGGTTCACTATTCCTTAGTTTAAACACTGGCCAAAACAACCGCGAAAAAAGTAAAAACTTTCTGGTTCCGGAACACTGACGACTCACGTCAACGTTTGCGCGCGAAACCTGACATCCGAATGTCATCGGGCGCCATGTTTTCAGTTTGCGTTGCACAGCTCGTTATTGTTTATAACATAATTTATCCGCATTAACTGCAGTTATAAGCGATTGTGAGCCGCGAGACGGTCGCAGACGCTCGCTCAGGACTGCTCTAGCGGCGCACATTCGAAAATAGAAAACCTAATTGGAATCGAGACTCGCCAGACGGCAGACGGTTAGGGTTGCTAAAATTACGGCTTGAATCCGTCAAGATTTACATTGAAGCCGCCTTTCGCAAGGTCCCCGCGTAAACCCTAAAAATACAACGGTTTTAGGGCGTACCTTTGGCGCCAACGCGTGTGTGACGTTCCACTATGTATGTAAATACGCAATTCACGTTAGAATACGGCCCCATATTGGCACTGAAATGAAAGGAGACAATTTTACTAACAGCAAAGATAAACAAAACTATACTTAACGTAATGAGTCACGGTTGACCTTCGCGTTCTAGTAGACTCGAGCTAATTCTTCGAGATCACTATCGATTTTTCTCTTTCATTGCAATAGTATTCTGAAAATTAGTAAAAAAGAATACTCGCTCTAAAAAATTTAATAACGGCAAGACTTTCATCTTAATTTCAAGATATTAGTTAAACAGTTGTGACTGCCAACTGTTCAACAGAAAGATCAAGCAATAGTAGCCTAACTTTAAATCTGACAGAACATGAAAAATTGTACTCCGCCACGTTATAAAAATAAACTAACAATTTTTTGGAGTCGCCGAGAATATACCTAAATAGGATTGCAATCTCTTACATCAGCCTAAGTTGACCAAAACCAGATTAATAAGGAATATATTTTGGTCCGACAAAAAATAATATATTATAAACTGTCTATATTAAATTTTATGAAATTACTGCGCTATTTAAAAAATATATATAGACCAACTAAGTAATATAGACGATTTCTTCGCAAACAGTAAGCATGTCTTCTCAGACGAATGCCATTTCTCGTCCAGTATGCTTCGCCGGCCAAAATGCGTAAAACAGGCTATTTCTGTCCAAAATCCTCGCGTAGAACATCCTCATCAAGTCGAATGCACGTGTGTCATTCAACCGAACCTAACTGGATAATTCAGTCTTACGTCAAGCGCAATATCATTACAGCTTGCATTATACATTCAAAACATATGTTTCTAAGAGCTGTTCACAGTTCTTGCGTCGCATTCGCTAAATATCTTGCCTTGAATAATGTTCATTTTCGTTATTAGGTTTTATTGTGTTATTATATACCTAAAGGCATACTACTATGTGGTATTGAAGGCAAAACATTGTTCTTTTGTTTTCTTTTTACTACGTCTAATTATTTAAACGTCTTGTAAATCACCATCATTATAGGAAGCTTTTTTCGTTACTCAGTAACTACTGACCTGGATTTCTGACTCTCTGATTCCATTTTGCGGATTTAGGAACGAATAAATATTATGCATCTATACATTAACACCTGCCACACGTTATAAATCAAATAGATGTTTAGAATATCACTGGGCTATTAGTGATTTATGTTTATGATGACTGCAATTCAACAATTAATGACAAAGATCGAGTCTAGCAGTGTGACGTTAATTTGAGGAATTTTCCCTTTTTTATAAGAGATTTTTAAAGAAGTTTGTTTCAGATTAATGTTTAGGGAATAAAATAAAAAAAAATCGTAACTCTAGCGTAAATTCATATCGTTTTGTAAAAACTAGTTGGTTGATTTAATTTTTAATTTTATTTGAATTATCTATAGGTGGTTCCGAACCTTTTTGTGACTGGAAACCACGTTGATTTCATTGTTGTTAGCAGTTAAGAACATCGTTCAATTTAAAATAACCTTTTGCAAATTCAAACGAATGAAAACTACGTTATGACTTAAGTCTTTCACGGATCCACTGCAACAAGTTTGGGGGGAAAATTCCAACAGAACATCACTGTATATCATAGAAGCCTAGTTCCAGGGTACGTTCAAATATAGATCGATGAATCGATGACTTGTAACCCGATCCATCTGCAGTTAACAGCAAACGGAATCATCACGTGTGCGCCTCACTGTTTGCGTACTCCGTAAACACACTATTACGACCGCCCGAACAGTAGACACGTGTGCGTAATACAATTAGTTGCGCTACCTGGACGATAGCGTTGTTTATTCAAAACGCAATTCGGAGTTTTTGTAGTCTTTAGCAATTCCAGCAAGTCGCATAGAGGACATAAACTAGGGATAGAATAGAATAGAATAGAATAGAATAGATACGAAAAATTTTACTCTTTGTTTTTAAATCGTAAGACGGTACGGATTTACATTACATTGAGAGGGGTGGTAGATTAATAGTAAGAACACGCGCCTTACATGCAAGGGTCGCTGGTTGAAATCCTTTGGATTTTATAAAAACAACATGATTATTATATTCCATTTTCTTGACGGTGTGTGGGAAATCGTTGTATGAAAACTTTTAATTTAAATTAAATTAATAAATATATAATATTACTATAATGTAACCGTGATCTAATTTGTCTAGTTCCCCTATCTAAGGTTACGAAAGTCAGATAGGCAGTCGCTTCAATGTAATAGGAAAACCCACTAATCCAGAATCATGGTTCAAGTGGACCTCGACTAGAAATGAATCGGCATTTTGAAGAAGGTGACTCAACAGTTCATGTTTTAGGTGAAGTCCCTAGTCAACTATTAAGTAATGACTTTGTAATGCTTTATGCATTAACCGACTATCAATATTTTAGACTGTAGAGGAAAATTATTTAATATGTTTATACATTAATTTATTGAAAGTATTCGCGGAACATTGCTTACTAGGAAAAATCCCGAAATTACAAATTTACTTACTACACAGTTTAATTATAGTTAAGCCGTGACTTATTATTTACTACCAATTGCCCTGTTTCATCCACGTGAGATTTGTATATTTGAATGCAGTCGCAACTATTTTTATTAAATAAAAGTAGTCCAAGTTACTCCTTATAAGACGATCTATCTGCCAGCGAACGTTCCGACAAAATGTATTTATCCGTTCCGGAAATTAGCCGGAACAAACAGACAGAGACACAAAACATTAGCAATAGATTTTGTTACAAGTGATTAATTTACTTTTAAATGCATTAGCTTTTATTTTGATACTACAAGTAGATACTTTCAATGTATTTTTCTGTATAGATCAAGTATGTGTGTTAGTTATCTTATTATGAAACCTATTGTGACGGCTCATTAAATAGAAGGTTTGATTAAGGTTAGTTAGTTAGAGTCTGGAAGGCCAAATGTTTATGTGATGAACATGGTCATATTAATAGAGAGTGCGGGCTAGTATCCTGTCCTGTCCAACTGTATCCTGAAGACCATAGCGGAGAGATATGAATGAATCTTCTATTATGAAACATTTCAACCGATTTCTAATTAAATCATCATCTTCCTAGCGTTATGCCCCGTGTTTAGACGGGGTCCGCTTAGACCATGATCCAGGATTTAGCGAGTCTGGTAATTACATTGAAGCGACTGCCGATCTGACCTTCGTAACCCTAAGATAGGGGAATCAGACAATTTTTGGATCATGGTTACAAATCCAAAGTTGTTTGAATTTGCAATCACCTTCACCGTCGAGCTAGTGGTATAAATACGTACATAGACTTGAAAAATCCAGAGGTACATGCCCGGGTTTGAACCCGCACTCCTCGATTTAGGGGCGCGTGTCCTTACCATTCAGCTACCACCGCTCATTCGGTTTCTAATTAAATAGGTGTATCTAAAGTTTACTAACCTAATTGTAAGTCTTACTAATTATCTTATTAAAATAAATTAAATTAAATTGAATACTCCAAACATAGGCGTACGGAACTTCTGGTCCAGGTGGGGGGCAATACAATCTCTTTTTGGTCCAGTGGGAGGCAAAATACAATATTATTATTGATAGGTTCTTATAGTAAATAGAACAATAGGTACCTTGGCACACGAGTACCAAGAGGGCAGCTGCCCCCTCCTGCCCCCCACATGTGTACGCCCATGACTCCAGACATGAATGTCTTCATAAACGTATTTAAAAAAATACTAGGTATTCGTTACCTAGTAATCCTAGTATATATAGCACTAGTATTGGGAAGCATGGATCTAGGGAATCGGTGTGCTACTCTGAGCAATTTAGGTCTTAATAAAAAAATATGCCAAACTCATCTGCTTGCAAGCGAAGTTCTTTGGTGTAATATTTATCACATTAGGTGTGATTTCATCGCGGGATTACCCACGTCTATCGTCGTATGATCACACGACGCAAATTAAACGTAACTGACAACAAAAGATTTTGTTAAAAAACTATTAACGACTAGCTGTTGCCCGCCTCTTCGCCCGCGTGGAATATTACAAAAAACAGTTAAATAAATAATAAAATAAACAAATCTCCAGACTGACACACCAATTCCCTAGTTCCAAACTAAGCTTATCCCAGGTTTGAACCCGAACCCCTCGGTAAAGAGGCGCGTGTCCTTACCATTAAGCTACCACCGCTTGCGCTCCTAACTGCTCCACTGGTCATATCTGAATATAAATACGTGATCAAACACAGTTTGTGCCGCAATAGTAAAACTTGGTTAGTGAGTGACGCGGTTGGCACGACCGCGCCGCCGATTTAGACCGAGTGACGTCGCGTGACGCGCTAGTCTGGCGGGTCCGCTTGGGGCTCGATCAGTTTGTCGATAAGTCGGTCGATCGATCTGTCGATTTGTCGATCTAACAGACAGACAAACAGACAGACAGGCTTCTTCTACTCAGTGTGCTTCTCTTATACGTCCCACCTAGTAGAAAGAAGATGAGACTCTGATGTCTTGAACCCGTAGCGTACAGCACGGGAGAGGATGCCCGGGCAAGAGAAGACCAGGAATGGGTTAACATTCAATATACCGCATTCATCATCTACCTAGCGTGATATAGCTAATCAGATTATTGCCATTTAATGATATTAATGCTCGGGCTTGAACTATGATTGTTAGTTTGGGGCACGGACTAGTAAAAAAAGAAGGACCCCACGCTGTCACCCTTTAGCGTGAAGCCACGTTTATGCATGTGTGAGTGAGCTATGAAAGGATACAGGTTAACGAATATCTGTCATGTCAAGTAAGTTGCGTGTCAAGTTAGAGCACCTGAGGAACTTCAAAGTTAGTGGCGCGGAGTCCTTCTTTTGTTACTAGTCCGTGGTTTGGGTATTATATTGGACTACCACCTGCCTTCGTAATGTAATAATCGCGAGAAAACTCTGTAAAATATGCGCCAAGAGCAAAATTCCAGGTTAAATCCCATGCGAGTAAAGTTTTGGATAACATTTCTCATTCTATTTAACATTATATCGAACATACCATTTACCATTTGTGTTTCCCTAATTATGTTCGATTATTTTGATTGATCATTAGAAAAATCGTTTCAATAAAATCTCATCCGAGAAATGCACATTTACAATCACATTTATAACGGAAATTTATACTAACAAGTTATATTTCTACGAATGGAGTAAACCATTAACCCAAAGTGGAAGAACCATTGAGACCATTGTCCATCAGTGACGTAGAGGCTGCGTCTGCGCACGTTACGTTTGCCAAAACCTGTCAACGTAAAAATAGACTCTGTAAATATAGAACAAGGTTTAAAATCAGATGTTTTGACTGGTCGTGTTTATAAATAATTTTATTACAGCGCGGTTTAACTGTTATGATGGTGAATGATGTTTAGTGAAAGTTAACGTCTCAATACTATTTGGTGTATAGTAAATAGTAGTTTCTGCGCGCTACTTTGGTATAAGCTTTAAAATTAATGAAAACTAGTATTAGTATTTAGTATTAGACTAACATTTAGAAGACCTAAACTAGGAAAACAAAATCAATAATCTTCCTTTTTCTGCACTTTATGTGATACAGGAAGATTATGAATTTTTAAGCATTTTAATAAATTCGTATTTTATTCTTGTAAATTAGTTCTGTTTTTTAATGTCATGTATATATTTATTTTGTTTTTTAATATATATACTGTAGTCTTTAAACTTATCAATCATTTATTTTAACTGTCTTTTATATTTTAATAGCATGTAAGAGAAGGATGTTAGGAGTCATAAAAACCGTAGAGCTTGTATGAAAAGGATCATGAATGTCGAAGAGGCGAGTGAGATGTGTAAGGATCGTGCCATATGGCGTTCGGTTCTCTCTGCCTACCCCGCTAGGGAAGTGGCGTGAAGTTTAAGTTTAGTTAGTTAGCATATAAGAGTATAAAATAAATATGTTTTAATTTTTTTTCAAAAATAAAAAACAAAACGATCGTAGTATAGAACGTACGATGTCAACATTTTATTCAAAGTTAAAGAGACAGGAACTTCCTGTCTAACTCCTGTCTCACTTAAGTCGTATTTCATTATTTACAAAAAAACTGTCTGATAGAAATAAAACGAAATCAATAAAAAAATATCATCACGTTTGCAAACCCTTAACCCTGAATGGGGTAGGCAAAGTCCAAGGAGCAATAAAGCTCCTTAAGTCGCATTAAGCTAAAAAAAATATGTAAGAAAATAAAGCTGGAAAACGTGACAAAATCTCGTCACCAACACAATCACTAACCACCAAGTTAAATAAATTAACTGAAACGTGACGAAATCCTGTTTGTCCTGTTATCTCAATAATTTACACAGGAAAATTATTTCACGTGAACAAAATTGATGAATTAAATAAATGTCCTGTTTGTCAAATTCGTCCGATAACAATATGCGTGTATTGGTCATATTTCATACTGCAGTTAAAGTACCTACTATATAACAAATATCCTAACAAACCTACAAACTTACTAACATACTCATAATATACCTATTTAATTAAAGTAGTATAAATTAAATAATAGCAATTTTAAGGGACATATATATTTTTTTTAATATCAAACTACACACATGCATTGATCCGACTTCGAGGTAAGTAGCTTAAGCACTTGTGTTACGGATATCAGAATGAACAGGGGTATTACAAATACATACTTAAATATTAGATATTAACACCTAGACACAGAACAAACATAAGTATTCATCACACGAATGTTTGTCCTGGGTGGGGATCGACCCCACAACTCTTGGCGCATGGGGCAGGGTCACTACCGAATGCGCCATCGAGCCGGTCAAAGTCAAAGTCAATACGTTGTATCTCAAAATATAATTTGTTCATGAGAGATGCGCAATAAGTAAATACAATATTAATTACAGTATCAATGTTCGAAGCCTAACAAATACACGCGAAGCCACGGGCGCAGCTAATCTATACTAATATAATAATAATTATGAAGATCATTGATAAAGAAAAATCTTTTTCTTTGATGTTTTAAAAAAATATATATTTTTGATTTACAAGACCAATGTTTTAGTTTTAAACTATAAAAACTAATGGCAATTATAAGCTTCAACTTTATATTTTTTGTTAATTTGTTTATTTGGTTGGATGTGCTAATCTCAGGAACTACTGGAAAAATATTTATATGTTTAATAGTCCACTCATAGAGGCAGGTTAGGCTATAAAAAAACACGGTACGACACATCCTACTACATAATATTATAAATGCAAAAATTTGTATGTATGGATGGATGTTTGTTACTCTTTCACAAAAAACCACTGAATGGATTTTAATGAAACTTTAAAATAATATAGCTTATACACCCGAATAACATAAAGGCTATGTTTCACCGATGTACCACGCGAGCGAAGCCGCGGACAGAAGCTAGTTAACCATAAACGCGGGTGATGAAGAAATACAAATGAATAAACAGCTAATGAAGAATAAAAATAAAAACACAAAGCATGTACTCATTTGAACAATCATCACCCACCCCACAAACGCCATCATTAAAAGGGCTTGAACTAAACGGCCGAGACCAAACGCTTAACGAGAAATAACAATAGTGCGCCAGTTCAGTTAACTGCAGTGAGTTAGAGCGAAACAGATTTTGACTCCACCTATGAGATTTTGACTCCACTCCAGTACTTTAATAATCATAATAAATTCTGCAAAATAAATAAATTCTCCAGTCTGGGACACCAATTCCCTAGTTCCAAACTAAGCTTATGCTTGTACTATCTATACTAGGCGAACGGATAGACATACTTAAATACGTTTAAGACTCGAGTACAAATGTCCATGTTCATCACACGAAACATTTGCCTCTGGCAGGATTCGAACCCGCGACCCTTGGTTCTGTGGCCAGGCTCTCTGACTACTCGACCAACGGGCCAGTCAGAATGAAATGTATTTGTATAGCCTAGGGTTTATCAAACTGACGTCCTTTAATATTAGTCTCATCGTCTATTTAGCTAGTTCAGTGTATTTACTAGCTCTTGTCCGTGGTTTCGACTGTGCGTAATTTGGTATAACACTGGAACTCACGATAACACTCCCGAAGCTCTACTATTTTTATTCAGGATGAAAGTAGTTTCTGTTCCTAATTTCATCACAATCGGTCTAGTGGTTAAGACGGGAAATCGTATCAGACCATTTTTATATCCATATATATATAGATCCATTTTTACATTTGTAATATAGTAGTGTAAGTAGCAGTATAGCACATTATTAGATATATATTCACCGTTGTTATACATATTTGTATACAACACATTATACATATACATTTATTGCAATGGAACCTACAGAAACATTTCTGAATCTGTGTTTATTTAATTTATATTAGCATGCTAGTATGGTCATAAACTATAGAATAATTAATGCATAATATAGAAATTAGGGTCACACTGATACACGCACTGCACTGTGGTCGCCGTCTCATTTTTCAAGAATGCCGTCGAGACATGATGGCCACGTCTAATTGTTGAACCAAACGCAACTAGTTGAAACTAGTTCACTAGTTCGCACTACTCTCCATTCAGGATCGTGTGACGACGTTGCGATAGTTCAAGGATATACCAATCAAGGATAACATAATGAATTCATACAAGTATATATCACACCAGAAACATTTTCATGTAAAATTTTGCGAAGGCAAGACGTACCAAGTTATAAGTTCTCATGTAGAGCCAAGCTTCTAAATCTACAAGCCCTAACTTCATAAACTCTACACTTTAGTCAAAATATGCGGCCGTGTCGCGGTCGCTACATTGACATCGGCGCGTGAAGTGGAAATGTATTCACTGTTAATTACTTTTCTATTATACTTACAATAATTCTTGGAGTAACGAACAAGATTTAGAAAGGATAGCTTGCTTCGCTTGACTCGTCTTGGCGGGAGCACTACAGCTACCGTGCCCCCAGATTATAAAGAAATAAAAATAAAATCCGACTATGAAAATACCTTGCCCTGTATAATAACAAATTAAAAATACAAAGCTTTAATATACTAGGATGTGAATAGGCAAGATGACTAAAAAATCATCAACTGTACAATCTAACTGACGGACTAAATATAATTTAAGTTTTTTAATACAGTCATCATCCCTATTGTCGTCAATATGTAGGTACATAAAATGTGCTAAATATAGTCATAATATACAATCTCATATCTGCAAAATGAATTTATATATTAAACTTACCTGTAAAGACTGTGCTCCGATCTCAATCACATTTGCCTTTTGAAAAACTGACTTGTTCACGGGCTTACCTGTAAAAAAAATAATTAACATTTAGAAATCATGTTTAAAACACGGACTAGTAAAAATTATGAGTAAAAGTTATTATGACGCATCGTTATATATCGACGACCTGCCACGACCAGATTGGTCGTGTATTAACAGAAGGTGATATTAGGAGTCATACGTAGAGTTTGTATGAAAAGGATCATGAATGTTGAAGAGGCGAGTGAGGTGTGTAAGGATCGTGCCATATGGCGTTCGGTTCTCTCTGCCTACCCCGCTAGGGAAGTGGCGTGAAGTTTAGTTAGTTAGTTAGTAAAAAAAGAAGGACTTCGCGCCACCAACTAGACGTTGGTCAGGCACTCCAACTTGACACGCAACTTACGTAACACATTGACATAATAAGTGCTCCAATTGACAGATATCCGATATATGGTATCCATAAGTATCACTTACACATGCGTAAACGTGACTTCACGCTATAGTATGACAGCGTGGAGTCCTTATTTTTTAACTAGGCCGTGGTTTAAAAATGACATTTTTACACAATTTTTTATTTGACCGCCTCAATTTAATTTCAGCTGAATTTAATTAAAGCCCTTACTGCTGCTCCTTAGATGCATATTCTCCCGGGGATTGCGAATATATTGATGGCGCATTCCGTAGTGACCCTGCCCCATGATCCAAGAATTGTGGGTTCGATCCCCACGGAAGACATATTTCAAGACATTCGTTTGATGAATAATTGTGGTTGTTCTGTGTCTGGGTGTTAATATCCAATATTTCTTTAATTTAAGTATATATTTGTAATACCACTTTTGATTCTGATGTCCGTAACACACATCTCAATGGGTCCCGCCAGAATACCAGCGCTCCTGCGGCGTTAGTTTGACGCCGCAGTAGCATAATGCTGAGGCAGGGACCCAATTGGCGCCAATCTGTTTTCTTTTTTCTTTTTTTTACTACTGGTTTTCCTTTTTTGTACTATTTTGTCCTGTGTTATGTATTAACAATTGTGCGTCCAATTTCTTTCTTTCTTTCTTTACATCTCACATCAACGAGGAGTCAGATTAATGATAGAGTCTGATATTTATTATTTATTTATTATTATTAAACGGTATATTTGCATGTAAGTAATTGTTGTTAATTTATTTTTCGTCTATTATAAGTTTACCTGGAGTCCATAACATCAACCCCTAAAAATACTTCCCCTACTCTACAGAATACGCAGCGACATATACAAGTATGTTACGAAGCCCCAAGTCCAGGTCTTCACAAACAGCTTCACTCCTAGCGTACTGTCAAATGACGTCATAATCCACGCCCATAACAATTAGCCCGGGTTGCCGTTTGAAGTATTAATGCGACCCAATTCGCCTTCGACTGCGAGGAACAAACGCGCATTCTTGGCAGCTGGACTGATATTAATGCGAGTTACGGGACATAGGTTCTCAAACTTCACCTTTTAAGTACTGTTACGAGCTTTTCGGCGTGATCAGCGACAGTTAGGTGATTTGACATATAGATTCAAGACTCAAGACAATAATTACGATATTATAATTATGTTAAAAAAACAAACAAAGAATTAGACCCCATTTGACCTCTTCTCTTAACAACGACATATATACATATAAGCAGGCCCGCAATCCACGGAGAGCTAATCAGGGACCAAGCAGTACCTAAGCTAACTCAACCACATTATGCATAAAAATAAAATTATGAAAAAAAAAATTGTCACAGTACACTGGATTTGAACAACATTGCATATGATACGCACATTGTATCTTACCATTCTCGTTTAAAAAAAAAATCCTAAAATATTAAATAAATATGGCAACTAGACGTCTTCCTAGCGTTATGTCCCCTGCTAATCCCCACAGCAGTTATTGGATCATTGTTATACATAAATTATTATTTTGGATGTGATGGTTACCTCGCGCTGATCTTTCTTGGTGCAGCAGATGGTATAAATCCATCTTTAGATTTAAAAAGAGTATGTCCTTAAGTTAGAACTGACACCCCTCGTATGTGAGGCGCGTGTCCTTACCATTGAACTACCACTGTGCTTCATAAACATAACAAATATATCGTTTCAAATATATTAAACAAGCTTCTGCCCGCGGCTTTTCTCGCGTGGTTCGTCGATAAAACATAGCCTATGTTATTCGGGTGTATAAGCTACATTATTCTAAAGTTTCATTAAAATCCATTCAGTAGTTTTTGCGTAAAAGAGTAAAAAAACATCAAAATAAACTTTCGCATTTATAAAATTAGTAGGTTGTATTACTTTTGTATCATTTGTCACAGTTTGAGAACCACTATATCCCATTATTGAGGTTATGTCGGTAATTAAATCGTAGAGGGTTTTTTATAATATTTATAGGTCTTGTAATAATTTACTACAACACATTCCAGTTATTGTGTCGAGGACCGCGAGCAAAAATTATTTTGGTCATAATTAAAACGTAATTCAATACAAAATGGATTACAATAAGTTTGTAACTTCAGATGGGCCAATAACAAGGACCCGCAGGTTAAGTATAGCTCTACTTCATACATACATACATAACATCACGCCCATAATCCCCGAAGGGGTAGGCAGAGTCAAAGGGGCAGCATGCCCCTTCAACCACATTCAGCCAAAAATAAAGCCGGGCTGGGTTAGATGGAAAATTGTGAAAAAGCAATGACAAGCGGCTAACCTGTCGCCTATACAATCACACACCCAAAACCCGATATACCATTAGTCGCTTTTTACGACATGCTAGGCAAGAACTACAGTTGGCAAATTTTTTTAAGTCCCAGACCAACATGGGACAATAGGCTGGGTTAAATGGAAAGATACATACCATCACCTCCATAATCCCTGAAAGAGTAGGTTTAAGGACCTTACCAAAAGAGTTACTGCCAAGTTTCAAGCCAGTGTCTTTTCGGTAGAATCACTCATAAACCAGTGGTTATTTTAATTCGTATTGCCGATTTACATATGTAAACTACTGATACTTTTGTGGCGAATATATCCGAACGAAGTTTCGGGAATATATCCGAACGCTATATTTTTGACTTGACATACTCTCGACAATACTCGTGTGAGCTCAACAAAAACGAACCGCAATAAAACAGAACTACCTTTTGTTAACGATTATTCTTGGTTATTGTAATTAAATATGTACAAACCAAACTTTGTTTATTTGTTTGTTTGTCAGAACGCGCTAATCTTAGGAACTAATAATAATAATAATAAACATGTTGGACCCATGTCCCCATGTCCCCATGCAAGCCTTAAAGGCCCGGGCTTGTCCCGTGATTGTGCCGAGAGACATAATAAATAATAAATTCTCCAGATTGACACACCAATTCCCTAGTACCAAACTATATAGTATGCTTGTGCTAACTACTGGTCCGATTTGAAAAATTATTTCAGTGTTATATAGCCCATTTATCGAGAAAAGCTAGGTTATATAACATTAACTATAAACGCTGTTGAAACAGAACATATAGCTAATTTCTAAGGCCTTAATAATGACAATATCATTACAACGAAGATCGGCCTTGGTAATATTTTAATATTTTTTAACCCTGCACCATCCTCGAAAGACCGTAAGAATATGCTAAGTCTTATTCAGACGCCATTATAAACCGATGCGTGCTCTCGTTATCTCCGTATCGAATCCCTCAGCCGTGGAAGCATAATTTTCCGTTCATTTGCAACTAACGCCAACATTGAAGTGTCACACCTATGAAAGGCCGACGCCATAACAGGCAGGGCTGCCATGCCGTTAATCCTTTCTAATATAATAAACTAGCAATCCAAATTCGCACAAAACAATATGTTTAGATTAGATAGTGAAAAAAAATATGTTTATACATGGTAAGAGCAATCCAGCGGCATTTTTTCACAATGAGGTTTTTTTGTATTAAAACATCCAAAAGATGGCGTAACTGTGACTTGCGGTCTTGTCACCCTCCTCATTGGTTAGTTGTCAGACCAAACTGACATGCTGTCAACAAGGAGCCAATAGCGATAGTGATAAGACCACGAGACTCTCTCGTGACATCTGGCGGTTTTTGTATTTTTAAAAAACCCTCATTTAGCTGTGCTGGGTCCAGGGACATGTGCTGGTTCCACCGGAAATCTCAATCACAGCTGGATTGCTGGATTTAGCATTGGAACCCCTTATCCCAATCTATTGGTAAAAACCTCATCAAAATCCCTTGTGCAGTTTAAAAGATCTATGCGAACAGACGTAAGTGGCGACTTTGTTTTACACTAAGTATGTAAAGATGCGACATAATTATGTTTGTTACGCTTCTATAAGAAAAGCTTTCGGTCAGGTAGACCGAAAGCTATGAAACACCTATTGCTTTTTGAACCTTGACAAGAACCGGTAGGCTTCAAAGATTTCAGTCATGATGGAATGTATTAAAGTCCAACTTAACAGTTAAAATAAGATAACGTCGTTTTCTGTACATCATTATGACCTTCAAAATCCCACATATTTCCATGACCCTCGAATATACTACGTATCTTATTTTCCTGCGCATACGCCGTAACTGGGCAGCCCTAGCACAGACATACAGACACACGTGCAAACCGCACATGGACGAAAGGACGCCGATCCAGGTCAAGAGCCCGGGCGAGCCCCTGCATACCGGCGCATGGGTCCTACATACCACACTCACTAAGCATACAAGACAAGTTAGTTATCCTTTTTTTTAAAACTCCTTTCTTCATATTATAAACTAGCAGCTCCCCGCAGTTTCACCAGCGTAGTTCCCGTTCCCGTGGGAATAGGGGGATAAAATATAGCATATGTTACTCACTGATAAAGTAGCTTTCCATTAACGAAAAAAAAAATCAAAACGGTCCAATAGTTTCGAATCCTATTCAATGCAAACAAACAATTAATAAAATCTTACATAATAACATCACGCCCATAATCCCCAAAAGGGTAGGCAGAGGCAAAGAGGCAGCAGGGCCCTTTAACCACATTCAGCCAAAAACAAAACTGGGCTGGGTTAGATGGAAAATTGTGAAAAAATAGTAACTAATGACTAGCTCGTCGCCTACAAAATCACATACCCAAAACCCCATATACCATTAGTCGTCCTTTACGACATGCTAGGCAAGAACTACAGGTGGCACATTATTTTTAGTCCCAGACCAACATGGGACTAATCTTTCCCCTTAATATAATTAGTAGGTATAATATGATTACGTGTTCACTCCTAAAGCACTTGAATTCAAATTCAAAATGTATTATTTATTTATCTAGGCCTCCGGAAATGACTTATAAGTCAAATACTTGTCTCGTCAACAAGTTTTGTCCCAGTGCGAGAATCAAATATTTGCTTTCGACTCTAAGCTGATGACTGACAATTATGGTATTTTTATATAAATATTATATTAGATATCACGTTGATAAATTTTCGTAGAAATTAACCAAATCCAACGTCGAGACACAGAATAGGTTAGAGAATATTTATATTCTAGCGAGAAGAATATCGATCTTTCACTCGAAATTACGTAAATCTTCCAATATCAATTACGCAAACTAACGAAGAAATAACTGGAACTAATTCTAACACCTTTCACTTCCATTAAACATCGGAAATGGACAAAATCCTGCCCAAATAAAATATAGATTGATATGAAATAATTCACGAACAACGCCATCTAGTTGCAGAAGGCTATACTAAGTAAATACCAGTGCAAAAGCATTGGTCATATAACAATAGTTCGAATAAGCGACGACAGATAGAGCTATGATAGATCTAATATTGAAATTGCTAAATTATGTTTTGCATAAAAAGAAAGTCTGATAAAAATAATTACGTAAAACAGTTCTATCTGTTTGATTAAATCGGCCGTGGGCGTATCGGTGCAAAAGTCTGTTTCGTCGCACAAATTGGATTATGTGAAAAAAAAATAATGAAACTTATGTGTTCGGCAACAATTTTAACGAAATTTATTGACGTACTTAGATACTTGTTCAGTCACTTTGATTTTTTTTAGTCGGGTCTTTTTGTATCTAAAGCCAGTTCTATAATAACTTGTCTATGTCACCTACATTGTTCAAAAACATATAAATTTGCATCACAACCAATTTTGTTTTACTTTAACGTGATAATTTTTAACACACGCATATATTGATAAATCTTATGAATTCTTAACACTTATACAATCAAACACAATATAGATAAATAAACTTTACCCTTATAAATATTAATTACACTCCGTCTGGAATATATCTAATACAGGGTCAATTGTAAAACACAAACTTCGCAGGAGTAGATTACTGACATTATAAACAACAAAGTTTGTTCTACGATTTTTCTTAAATGGACAAAAAGGAGTTCGGAGTCCATATTTTTTAACTAGTCCGTGTTGTAACACTGCAGTATAACTATGCAGTCGCTATCCAAGCCAGTATTTGTCGCTGCGGTTTATTCGGTACTTTCCGTACACATCGTTATCTGCAATTCTCAGGTTCACTCAGGTTATACAAAATTAGTATTCCGATAAGCGGTTTATCAAAAAAGCATATTTTTACCTGTGCAAAACAAAGTAGAAAGGTGTCTGGAGTTAGTATTTTAAACATAACATCACGCCCACAATACTCGAAGGGGAAGAGTCAAAAGGGCAGGCCCCTTTAAACCACATTCAGCCAAAAACAAAACTAGGCTAGTTTGGATGGAAAATTGTGAAAAAGTAGTGACAAGTGGCTAGCCCGTCGTCTAGTGTTTTAAGCTAAATAAACATACAAGTTATAAGCTTAATTTGGAGATATCTCGAGTCATCCAAGGAATACAGTATTATACAAGGAGTCAGTAAGGAGTTCTGTACTCCCGTACAGGAGATATTGATATTACCTACGGACGCTTGAGTCGCTTTCAAATACATAACGGATATATCGGATTAGAACCTCGATATATCAATATTTCTTCATTACCTAAATTTTGGTAGAGTGCGATATAAAATTTAAATAACCAATTTTTTTAAATTATGTTTTAGCTGGGAGTTCTAATCGGGTTTATGATAATTTCCGCATCGATACATCGATAGTTAACGTTTTTTCCGATATCACATCGTTGCACCCCTACCCTGGCGGGATATTACTCTTTAATGCACTAACATACACTTAACGCAACATCCGACTGGCAAATGGAAGAGCTAGAAACCAAAACCAGTTTCATTCTAGTCTCAAAATGGTCACTGCATATCCGGAGGCGATAAAGCCCGTTATTTAACATTTAACATAACATATAATGAAGCTATACATATATTCTTTATTACTCGCCTACATTTCATTATTATTATTTACATCTATATGTACTTACTTACTAATATTATAAAGCTGAAGTTTGTTTGCTTGAACGCGCTAATCTACTAACTACTGGTCCGATTTGAAAAATTATTTCAGTGTTAGATAGCCCGTTTATTACGGAAGGCTATATAGGCTATATTAAATATAAACGCGGGTGAAACCGCGGGCACAGCTAGTTAGAAATAATCTTATTTTGTAATGTAATGTATGTGAATGTAACTGACTATACTACAAACTTTTGGAGGTTCTCTTATTGTATGTACTAACATAGACCTACTTTTAATTGTACATTCATGCAATCACGTTCACGATCCCCTAAGTAGGCGAACCAATCAGCAATAAGCTCCTTGGACCGCATTCAGCCAAAAAATAAACATCTAAGTTCGAGTCCCGCTTGAAATAAACATTTGTTTGGTTGGGACTCGAACCATAGTATCGTAAAATTTAATTGGGACGTTGAAACCATAGCAGTTGAAAGATAGCAGAGGGCGGTGTGTCGAACTCGAACCGACTAAAACCCCAACGTGGCCTCCAGCGGCGCAGTCCCGGAGGAGCCTGTATCCCCACTGTCGGGACTATACGACTGCTCCTCCGGTAATGCGCGTGCCGCGCTACGCGGCCTACCTCGCGAGGCGGTGGTCGGCGCTGTGCAGCCCACGACAACAGTCGTCGGATGCACAGCACCGAGCACGCGCGCGCGTCGAGACATGCCAGGCCACCCAGCATGTCTTTACCACTCCGCCCAGGATTCAGACGCCGATCATCCCCGTGACCGGCGTCGTGGGCCCACTCTCGCGCTGTGCCCTCTGCTAAGCCAGAGGGTTGTCGGGGTTGCCGAGGATAGGGAGGTGAGCAACGAGACACTCAGCTCCTCACTCTTCCTCGGCAATCCTGGTCCGGCCACAGGGGACCTGTATACGGCCGGACCGCCGCAACTGCTCGTTTGCTAGTCGAGCAGTTGCGGCACACCTTGGGGTCTCTCTTCGCTTCAGCCCTGGTCTATCCACCCAGGGCCTACTAAGCCCCCCCGGTACGACAAACCGAAGACCCCAGCGGGGGGGGGGATGCAATACCAACCTCCTTCAAGCAATTTATCACGTTTCTAGTCACCTGCATATTAATTTTCAGTGCCAACAAACGTGTTTACTAACAAGACCTTTACAAAAACTAATCAATTCGATGCCAAAGATAAACAAAAAATATTTTGCCGCGAATATTCCATCAACTCGCTAGACGCTCAACACATCCCATTGTTTATAATAGACTTGGGTAGCTCAGAAAAATTATTCGCATAACTCTATAACTCATTGAGTTAGCTCATAATTGCGCATTGCAGCAAAATATTATAGAACACGCAATAATGAGTGAGAGTGAGTATGAGTTAGGTATTAAGTTCGAACCTTTGTAATACTCTCGGGGATAGACTAGGTATATACATTTCGAAGAAAGGATCATGAGACCATGCAAGGCTAATTCCTAGACATAATTTACCAGAAAGGACACATTATTTAAGACCCTAAATCAATCATTTGTATTTAATTGCTTTTAAATCGTTTACTTTTAAATTGAGCACACTAACGCCAGTCACACCTTAGTATGGTGAGACAAAATCTTTAGTAGTATTGCAATTTGACAGTTCATATATTTCAAATGCTTGTGGTGTGCACTAAGTTAGCGCAATTGCCACAGCGCTTTGTCACAAAAGCCTAGTTCGGAGACAGCAATTGGCATCAAACTGTGAGCTTATCGCATAAGGCAGCCCCACAAACATCCGCGCCCTAAACATGGCCGCTGTAGCTCGGCCACAATTTCGTTTCAGCTAGGATAAATAATACAAGTCCGCAACGGCCCAAAAAAGTCCGTCAAAGACCGCGAAAGTCAGTCTAAGTCCGCAAGAGTCCATAGAAGTCCGGCAAAGTCCGCTAATATTCTTGGTTTACAATCTGGATTTAGTGACTCTTACGCAAAAAAACATTATGTAAAACACTGTGTCACTCAAAAATTTAAAATCTTTATAATTTAATTGTTTAATTTTATTACAAATACTCACAGCACTTAATGCTAAAATTAGACATCCCTTAACTAAGTAAAAATATTTCGATAAACAAATAGAAATTAATAATCAAGTATACTGTCCTCCCACCATATTTACATTATTAATAAATACTTTGAGACCTCAATGAGTCAGCGCAGTGAACTCATCTGAGTAATTGAGATTTTTGCAAAATTATCCATGTCGAGTTTATCAAATAGTGGACACCCTATCTTTAGTCTATGGTGGAGCCATGTTAGGGGTGAGTCGATTTTTACAATTATTATGATTAAGGGAAACAAAAATAACCGAACATGGGGCATTTACAACATCGAGAATAAGTGGTAATTAAAAAATGTGGTGTTTGTGCGAATTGAAATACCGTGAACGTTTTAACATCTTGACGCTAGATTAACGAGAAGGAGATTCAAACAAATATATAAACGACTCATGTTGGTCTGGGACTTTAAAATAATGTATCAACAGTGTTCCTTGCCTAGCATGTCGTAAAAGGCGAGTTATGGTATATCGGGTTTTCGGTATGTGTTGTGTAGGCGACGAGGTAGCCACATGTCACTACTTTTACACGATTTTCCATTCCAGCCCAGTCTTATTTTTAGCTGAATGTGGTTAAAGATAAGGTTTAGCGATAATTCATCAGATGTCCCAACTTAAAAAAAAAAATACGGAAAGTTGTGAAAAAGTAGTGAGCAGTGGCTCATCACCTATACAATAGGCAAGGCTACTGAAAAATCTATTTAGTCCGTCAGTTATTAGTATAAAAAAAAATTTACACATATTTTTTCATTTATTTGCCAAACAATCACCGACAAAGATACAGTACATTCAAGTTGCGCGTGACGTCACACGTAGGTACAATTTTCACTTACAAGTGACGTCGCAAGCCCCCACTCCAAAACTTTGATGCTCTTTATCTTTGTCAGTTTTTGTTAACTTGATAAAGCAAGAAAATATGTGTCTTGTATTTTTGTATAATCTAACTGACGGACTAAACAGAATGATAGTTTTTTGATCCAGTATTCATTCCAATTAGTCTCCCTTTACGACAAACTGGGCAAGGAATTGGTATTTTTTTTTAAATTACCAGACCAACATGGGAATATGAATATCTATAGACTGTCCAAAGACATTTATAAATACATTTTTAGAAGCCTGTGTAAAAAACACTTTGCATTTACAATACGAAAGAATTGTACCGGAATATTACGTCGTTTCCTCAAATTGGCACTCATAAGTCTTTGAGACGGAATCTCGTTACACAATGGATGTTATTCATACATTCTGAAGGAGTTTTCATTATTCTACAGTTGTAATTATAGTAACCGCCGTTGAATTCTTGTAACGCTCGCTTGTATTCATAGAAGGATTTATCATCAACATAGGACAGTCTCCAGAGTAGTTGGTAGTCAATAGGTAGCTACTTAAAAGTCTTAATATGTGACCTGTAATACAGGTATTACTATACCTATATCAGGCACTAGACTCTCACATCAATCGGTTTATAGACTTCCTGTAACTATATAGCATCATAATAATGTACCTCATACCTTTTTTGTAAAGAGTAATAATATATATATTTTTTTATATAATATACTAGCTTCTGCCCTCAGCGTTGCTCGCGTGGTACATCAATGAAATAAAGCTTATGTGTTATTCTAATGTCCAAGCTATACTATTGCAAAGTTTTATTAAAATCCATGCAGCAATTTTTGCGTAATAGAGTAAGAAACATCCATTCATCCATCTATCTAAACAAACTTTCGCGTTTATAATATTGGTAGATACGACCTTAAGTAACAAACGCTTCCAAGATCAGAAATGGGGCGATTTACGTCACTTGGACAGTAAAATTTTACACAACTAGTGACGTCACGCGGTACTTTAACGCGCTGTATCTTTATCAGTTTTAGTTTGCTGAACAAAATAAAAAATACATACGCAATATTTTATGGATTCTCAATAGCAAAATATAAAAAAAAATATGTAAAAATTGCATCTGTGATAAACCGGCATGGGCTCACGAGTCAAACATACTACACTACCTTTGGTTCGAATGGCCACCAATCCTTACCTAGTTTCAACATGCATAGCTTAACTTTTATAACATTGTCACGCATCAAAAGTATGTCAACTGTTCTACAGTCATCGAAACCGATACACCTACCACGTGTCATACCTATTTCATGCCTTGTTTACATACTGTGGTTAATCATCATCTGATGATGGCTTCCAGGAATAACCAGGATTGGAGGTGATTAAGACGTGTAATGGCCACTAAACGTTTTATGGGTCGGCCAAAGTGGAGACTGTTTGTAAACAGACTTACGCAGTCGCCTGCGCAGGCGCATGTTAATGAAAACATTTTGAAATACTTTTTGCGATTGACGCTGCTGTGTTCTTGAAGTTATTAAATGTACTGTAGTACTTTTGTGTATCAGGATTGCTTACACGCATCTTGTTGTATGACAATAATAGATTAGTTAGACCATTTTCTAGCTCTAATGTAAGCATATTATACGTATGTTTGTGCTATGATATTGATACACCCAAATTCGTTTATATAACGCCAATAAATAAACTCTACAAAATTACACTCTAATTCTCTAGCTAGAAACTGAGAATATGCTTGTGCTATAGATACTAAGTAACGGATAGATATTATACCTAATTCGTTTATTAACATCCATGAGTTCGAACCTACAACCTTTGGTTTTGTAGCCACGGTCTCTTCACTAGGCTAAGCGATTTGTCAAAGCTATAATCGAACTACTACCAGAAAATATTCGTTAAACTTCACAATCTACAAAAAAACATAAAAAAACATGTAAGTAAATGTTTAGCCATTATATATTATTACTCTGTGGCCATAGACTATGTATTTACCATTTTCTTATATGTACAGTCACGAGCAATAATGTATATATTGTCATCTTCAAAAATATCTAAACTTCTACCATTTTAGAAATACGTGTACAACAATTTCTCCTAAATCACTCCTAACTATCAAACTGTCTCAACAAAACTAGGTAAACATTTGTTTCACATTAATGGCATGGAGTGGTAGAAGTTTTTGAAAATGTGACAATGTGTCTTTATTATTGCTCGTGACTGTACACACGTGTTGAAAATGTCACAGAGGCACCCGTTGGTTGAGTGGTCAGAGAGCCTGGCCACGTAACCAAGAGTCACAGGTTCGAATCCCGCTAGGGCCAAATACATTTCGTGTGATGAACATGGACATATGTACTCGAGTCATGGATGTTTACAAACGTATTTAAGTATGTCTATCCGTTCACCTAGTATCCATAGCACAAGCATAAGCTTAGTTTGGAACTAGGGAATTGGTGTTATTTAGGTATTATTTATATGCGCTAACCAGATATGGCATGTTTCTACGTCCAAAGCATTTATTGTATAAAACCATAACCTTCGTTTGTTAAACATATATATATTTTTTAAATTATTCTTCATCTGCACGAAATCAAAAAAAAAAAACCCTTTGTACATATATATATAAGTATTTTTCTCAAATTAAATTAGCCTATGTTATTTAAACTTCTTGTAACATAAGCTATTTACCAAAGAAAATCCCATTCAAGTAGATTCAACCGCTTGAGCTGGAGATTATCTGGAATAAGACACTTTTGTGTGTCTGTCTGCTTATTTAAAAATAGGTTTTTTAATAATAAATACCGTACATACATACATAAGTATTCGGTAAAAAAATGCACGCCTCCGGCCAAATACCGATAGTCCTCTAAAAAAAAAAAAGATGGTATTTTGACACTACAAACAGTCACCTCAATTTATTTTACTGTGTAATAAAAATTTACTCTGTTACGTCTTCATACCTAAAGTACTGAACCGATTGTAATTAAATTTTACATACGTATAGTCTACCGAGAAAAGACAGTGGATTCTTTTATTAATTCCAGCAAAAAGCTTTAGATCCCACACAATAGACACAATAGAATATCTGTAACAGATAAAATTTCACGCAGCCAAAATCTAGTCCTCAATAAGTGAAACAATGGATTGGTTATACTATCCAAAACTCGAAACTATCAAGAAGCAAACAATCGATAAGTGAAGCTTTCGATATGTAATACTATCGATAAGTCAAACTATCGATAAATTCCCAACACTACTCGGCAGTATGTACAGCGGTCGGTTTTGGCAGCGCGTTTTGCTATTTCCGTGCGCAGGTTCAAGGGCTGGTTAGCGGCATATGTTTGTGATCTATTTTTAAGGGACGCTTTACTTTTAGCGCATAAAACATCCAACTATCCATCCAATCCAGCCCACTGTCCCATGTTGGTCTGGGACTTAAAAAGAATATGCCAACTGTGTTAAAAGGCGACTAATGGTATATTGGGTTTTGGGTGTGTGATTGTTAGCCGCTTGTCACTGCTTTTTCACAATTTTCCATCTAACCCAGCCCGGCTTTATTTTTGGCTGAACGTGGTTGAAGGGGCTTGCTGCCCTTTCGACTCTGCCTACCCCATCGGGGATTATGGGCGTGATGTTATGTTATGTTAAGAGGATGACTAGGGATAGAATTTACACACATACATATCAGTATAAATGTGTGAGAACTAGGCGTCCGCATTATAGGTGAAAATACTTCCGCCGAGCTAGGTGTTACTTGTTCGGAGACTTGGGTCCGACTAACCGTCGCGGTGTATTGTATATATACTTGGTAGCGAGAATAATTTCGTCAGCGCGATGCAGGATTGTACGGCGTTTCTGCGTGTTCGATCGACGTCATCTGTTTACATATTATTGGAGCTATAATTTTGACTATCTTGTGGCGCATGTATGCATGAAAACAGTGGCGCAGTGGTCAGGACATGGCTCGTTAAAAATTATACCATTTTGAGGTTATTATTAGCAAGGGGGATTGGGAGCGGTGGTAGCTCAATGGTAAGGACACGCGCCTCTTAACCGAGGAGTGCGGGTTCAAACCCGGGCATGTACCTCTAGATTTTAAAAAATCTATGTACATATTTATACCACTAGCTCGACGGTGAGGGAAAACATCGTGATGAAACCTGCAAATTCAAACAACTTTGAATTTGTAACCATGATCCAAAAATTGTCTGGTTCCCCTATGTAAGGGTTACGAAGGTCTGATCGGCAGTCGCTTCAATGTAATTACCAGACTCGCTAAATCCTGGATCATGGTCTAAGCGGACCCCGTCTAAGCACGGGACATAACGCTAGGAAGATGATGATTAGCAAATGTTATGCTAGTAATAACATCAAATTGGTCTCTTATCACAAAAAAGTTGGAAACCACCTTAAACGTCGGCCGTTTGTCGCGATCATGTTTGTCAATTACAACCCTACCACGCCACAAATGGGAACCGTGTTGATACGAATCCGGGTAGATAACTTAGGAGGTGATCATAAATTACGTGAGGTTTAAGTGGGGGGTCGAAACCTTACATAATCTCAAATGGGGGGGTTGTTTCTTACAATGGTATTACGCATTTTTTTCTACAAGAAACAGTGTGAAACTAGGAAACTGGGTTTTATTGTTAATAACTTGAGTTTGGACAAACATTTTCAAATTAAGTTCCGTATTCAGAAATCATCTTCCTAGCGTTATGTCCCGTGTTTAGACGGGGTCCGCTTAGACTATGATCCAGGATTTAGCGAGTCTGGTAATTACATTGAAGCGACTGCTGATCTGACTTTCGTAACCCTAAGATAGGGAAACCAGACAATTTTTGGATCATGGTAAGTTACGTATTCATAAATAGTTTTAGGGGTATACTAATTTAGGAAAGGCTTAACTACATTAATCACGTAATAAAATTAATAAATATCATCAATATTGTCACTAACAACAACACTTGAGCAAAAAATTATATATAAAAAGTCCTTGTATTAATCAATAAAATACTAGCTTAAGACTTAGTGCATATTAATAAAATATACAATATACGCTTATAATTTATAACCCAATTATTCATTTTTTTGTCTGTCTGTTAATTTTGTAACATAAGCTATTTACCAACGAAAAGCCCATTCAAGTAGATTCAACCGCTTGAGCTGGAGATTATCTGGAATAAGACACTTTTGTGTGTCTGTCTG
This sequence comes from Glyphodes perspectalis, assembly GCA_951394215.1. Lineage (NCBI taxonomy): Eukaryota > Metazoa > Arthropoda > Insecta > Lepidoptera > Crambidae > Glyphodes > Glyphodes perspectalis. Next base: position 9,455,362 of record OX596225.1, on the reverse strand, counting down.
CTTATTTAAAAATAGTTTTTTTTAATAATAAGTACCGTACATACATACATAAGCATTCGGTAAATTTTTTTACCGAACGCCTCCGGCCAAATACCGATAGTCCTATCAATTTTTTTTACCAATTATTCATTTTTTTGTCTGTCTGTTAATTTCAGGTAATCTCCAAAAGAACTGAACCAATTTTGACGTAAATTCCGCTGGCAAATAGTCGATTTGAATTAACTAAGTCTGCTTTTATTCTACATTTAGGGATTTCGGCATAAAATACTATTTTTTTTTTTAATTAAGAACAGCCTGTTTTAAATATAAGTGTGAGCTAAAATTGATAATATTAGTATGGATATGCCATCTTAAAACAGTTATACAATTATTTTCTACGAACAAGCAAGACTAATATTAGAAAAGGGAGTTTTTTACGACGAAACAATTTCTAGTCTCGTAGGCACGTTCCAAATGGTAGTCTTTTTTACTTCGGCCTCGATACTTGCTTCTCACAATATTTACAAGTAAAGCGGTAACCAATTAAGTATTTGGTCACGGACAAACCGTTTTTGCGAGGCTCTCTGACCTCTCGGAGCGGAGAGGAGCGGTGGCTAAATGCTAAGGACTCGCGTTTCACGTGGTGCGGTTTCAAACTCAGACCCGTATCTATGATATTTTCTAAATCATATAGATGTAGAAATTTCGATTAATTTAGTTTAAGAAACAGATTTCAGCTATTTGTTTCCGAATGAGACTCGTGAAACCTGTATACTCAAATAACTATGGATGATTAACCATAATCCAATATTATAAATGCAGAAATCTGTTTATTACCTTTACGCGACAAAACCACTAAACCGATTGATATGAAATTTTGTATGCCAATAATTGAAGTACTAAGAAAGGACATGGGTATACTTTTTATCCCGAGAATTTTTTTTTGTGACCCTGTAATAAGTAGAAAACCAAGGCGAACCGCGGAAAAAAACTAGTTTGTAATATTAGTGGAATAAACTAACTAATTTTAAAAGTAAAAGAGCATCTCCTATAATTGATTTCAAGATTTTGTTTGTAGGTACTAGTCTTGTAGATTGCCCACTGGTCTAATATTCTCCCTTTGATATCCGCGGATATGGATAAGGATACAGATATCCGAAACATCACTATCAAGATCACTATTGCCCCCCTGGACCAAAAAATAATGTCGTCGTCGTCGTCGTCCCTTTCCTATTCGCACAATGGACCAAAAAATAATGTCCCCCCCCCCCCTATTCGCACAATGGACCAAAAAATAATGTCCCCCCCCCCCCCTTAAATAAGAAAAACAATCCACTCATAATTTTTTTCTACTCAAATGAAGTCACTGTGAATGCGTGCATTTTGATGTCACGCTTGTTTTCAGATTAAGTTAAACACGGATAAATTTTTTTGGCCTATTCTAAAATAAATGAATAGGCACTACAAATCAATGCTATTTTAAGACACTTAGATAGATTTAATAGATTAGAGCAGCTATACTCAATGTGTGTTCCGTGGAACCCTGGGGTTCCGTGAAGCCTTTCTGGGGGTTCCACGAAAATTGGTACTGATCATAAATATCATAACTCCTGGGGGAAAATCCGTTAAAAGTCGATTATTACACCCCCTCCCCCCTCCCGCACTGCCGCCCGCGCTGTTCTAGGGTCCCGTCAAATACTCCGCTGCCTAAAAGGGTTCCATAGCATAAAAAGTTTGAAAAGCACTGGATTAGAGTATAGACTAATTCAGCCCATATCAGTTATAACAACATTCATATTAGTTGTAACAACAAGTACCTATATAAGTACACTGGATACTGTCTATAAACGTATTTAAGTATGTCTAATAGATATGTCTGTCCATTCGCTTGAATCCGTAGCACCAGCATCATAGTTAGATAAAAATCTGTTAAAAACTTTTTGTATAACTTGTATTTATTTAAATGTTTACATGATAATTATGTGCTTTACACATTTTATATTGGTGTATTGTATGTATGTATAGGTATAAATAATTTTAGTAAAATGTTTTCTTTCCTTTTATAATATAAATTACTGCCGGTACCTACCCTCATTTTTCAGTAGCTATTGGTTGTCTGGAACAGATTGCTTCTAGCTATAAGACTGCTTGTTTTCTTTTAGTGTATTTATCTATCTATCTTCTTAACTTCACGTTTTCACGCCATTAAACCATTACAATTGATACGACTCGTGCGACAAACGATGATAATTTAAAAACTAAATATTTGCACGGAAATTAACACTCGTATGACCGACCCATCATTACGGATATACTCTTTATCTCCACAGAGACATGATCTGGAAATTATATTTTTAGTCACGACTTTCCCATGTTGGTCGGGGACTTAAAAATAATGTGCCAATTGTGGTTCTTGCCTAGCATATCGTAAAAGGCGACTAATGGTGTATCGGGTTTTGGGTATGTGATTGTGTAGGCGACTCAAGCTAGCTACTTGTTACTTCTTTTTCAAAATTTTTCATCTGAGCCCAGTTTTATTTTTGGCCGAATGTGGGTTTAAATAGTTAAAGGTCCTTTGACTCTACCTACCACTTCGGGGATTATGGGCGTGATGTTGACTCTGTAATGAGGACATCAAGTCACAAACAGGATCAGTTTAGACGCGCTAAACTGATCCTGTTGGTGGCTTACAGTGAATTTTAACAGAAAAAAATAAGTTTGCTAAAAAGGCTACCACTCAGCATTATGTCATAGTGCCAATATAGCTGACACAAAAGCCCTGATTTTCATTAGATCGGTGGTAGCTTTAATGGTAAGGCTCATGTCATGTGCGAGGGTTGCTATTTCAAAGACAGGTAGGGCATATTACATCATCATGTTGTAGGTAGACACTTCTGGATTTCCATATTTGTACCACCAGCCAAACGATGAAGGAAAACATTTTGAGGAAACCTGCTCATTCAAATTACTTTGAATGTGTATCCATGATCCAATTCACCTTGTTTTCCTGTCTTGAGTTATAAGCCATATGGCATCATGCTAAATCGAGGATCAATGTCCAATAGGACACTGAAAGCCAACAAAATATAACTTTAAGAAGAAAAGGAATATTGGAATATGTATGTCGCAGTCATCTGGTTTAATCAGCTATTATTTAATTGGATCACTAGCGCGTTCATTGAAAGACGACGTTTATTTATTTTATTTATTTTATTTATTTTAAAGGACAACTCGTCAAATTGTTTAATATAACGTTCAACTTCTCATTAAATTTATTCTATATTAAATGAATTCAATTATTTTCTTATTATTTTAGTATTTCTCATTAAATGAATTCAATTCAATTAAATGTCGTTATTTAATGAACGCGCTAGCCATTCAATCAAATAGCAGATTCAACCAGATGACTGCGACATGTACATTGCTTTAAAACCGAATTGTCATGAAATAGTGTGAATGTTTGAAACATGAACCGACATTTATATCAGCATTAGCGAACCAAGTGTTCAATTTAATTAGGTCTATTTAGCACTGACGACATAATTTGATATGGTTGTGGAAAAGTTTCTAAATAAGTTCTAAACGCCATCTATATATGAATACGTGAAGCAAAAACTTTGTACCTGACTAAACTTCACGCCACTTCCCTAGCGGGGTAGGCAGAGAACCGAACGCTATATGGCACGATCCTTACACACCTCACTCGCCTCTTCAACATTCATGATCCTTTTCATACAAACTCTACGTATGACTCCTAACATCATCTTCTGTTAATACACGACCAATCTGGTCGTGGCAGGTCATCGATATATAACGATGCGTCATAATAACTTTGTACCTTTTTTTACGAAAATTATTATGACGGGGGAGTGTGCGATTTGGCACAGATGAAGTTTGTATAGAGAAGGAGTGTAAAAAGCTAATCCAATAAAATAATTCATTAGAAACATATTGATTAAAATATTTAAGCGAATTAGGTCGAATTCGGACCAGTCGACGACTACTAACTTGTATAATTTTTACAACAAAAACATACTAGTTAATACATGTTGGAGCGAATACAAAATAAATTTGCTAGGTATGTGTATATGAGAAAGTATGGGGTATATCCTTTTTACCCATTAATGTACCCTAGCCTGTTTGTTCTTGGTATGGTTGGTTATCATGAGTTGCGTGTGCGGAGGGAACTGTTTATGGCAATATATATATTCAAGATGATTAGAGGTAAAGTAAATAACAGTCAAGTTTTAAGCGTGGTGAGCCTATGTGCTCCGGACCGTTACGTGTGGCGCCGGCGCCGGCCGCCGCTGCTGGCCGCGCCGCGCGGGCGCACCAACCTGCTGGGCAAGGCGCCGCTGACGCGCGCGCTGCAAACCCTCAACCAAGTGGCGGAGAATGTTGATTTATTTGACTGTTCTCTGAATGAATTTACAAAGATTGCTCTATTAGTAATAAGCTATCATAATTAATTAAGTAGTTAGTTACTCTAAGTTTACCATTAAATAGATAAGTAAGTTACTCTATTGTATTAGGTTAAGACCTGTAAAGATAGCAGTAAGTGTAGATTAATTAATAAATAAAATAAAATAAAAATAAATAAAACAATTTTACATATTATTTTATTTAATTAGATGCTTTCTAAAATACAATCTAAATATACACCCATATTTCTGTTCTTATCTTACATGGTATGTAAAGGAAATGCGGGCCAAGGAATAGTTATTTAAAATGCTTAACGCTGTCATGATAGCCATTACATAGAGTGAAAAGGACAGTTGAAATTTGGACGGAATACTTTTATCTAGTATTTTCAAGTTTCCTTCTGAAAATAGACCAGTTTTATGGCTTAAATTAAAACATTAGGTATCTACGCATTTTTTACTATTTTAACAGGCCTGATTAAAACCTAATACCTACATACCTTTTTTTAAAACCACTTAAACGGCAGAAGCATCACATCACGCGAACCTGATCTTTACAAGTAGCTTAACTCTTTTTAAAGAATGGAATATTGGGTTTGTGATTGTTTCGGCAACGAGCTAGCCACTTGGTCACTACATTTTTGCAATTTTCGATCAAGATTTCTCAATTACACTTTTAAATAAAACTAGTTAAAATTATACTTCTCTCTGCCGACCCCGCTAGGGTAGTGGCGTGAAGTTCAATTAGTTAAACTTATTGCTTCTTAAACTCTACCCCGAGTATTGCGGGCGTCACACTATGTATATATGTATATCTAGCTTTGTGTTCGTGTAGGCCTAGATCTAGCCAATTTAAAAAAAAAATCGCATTTTCCGAAAAATTCAACTCAATTCTACTCTTAACTAAAACTGGTCAAAAAGACTTGCTGCCTCTTGGACCAGTCAGGTATTGCAGGCGCGATAGCATGTGTTTATCTGCCACTAGCAGCGCCCCGCGGTTTTACCTGCGTAGTTCCCGTTTCCGACGGAATACGGAAATAAAATATAGCCCATGTCAACCGCTGATAAAGTAGCTTCCTATTGGTGAAAGAATTTTTCAAATCGGTCAAATACTTTCGGAGCTTATTGAATTCAAACAATTTTTTTTTCTCTTTATCATATTAGTAGGTATACCTACTTAGATATGAAAATCGCGTATGTAAGTATATCCCATACGAAAGTCACATATGCGTTTAGCCTTACCTATGCAAAACCCAGTAAATCACCACTTTGGCACATCAGCCCAGTCTCCGTGTTGCAAGATAAAGGAATTCGGAAACATTACCCTCCGAGTCTGTGACCGCCACGTTGGAAGGGAGCCAGCTTGTCCCGCCATTCTTTGTCTGAGAATGGACTAGTTCGCTTTAATTAATCATAGTAGCAATAAATAGATCGAAACGTGTGTTTTTCGTTAGTGTAATTAGAGTTTTGGAAAGGTCAGCTCTGAAGTGCAGCTTTAAAAAAACTATCGTTGATATTATGTCAGAATTACGTGGTGGAATATTACTAACGACAAATTGGTATTGAATTAGATATCGAAACAAATTACATTGTATTGACAAATGGCAGGAATGTTGTTTTAAATCCGAACTGGAATTTCAAAGCCACATTCGGACAGAATATTTAAATTGGGTTTAATAAAAAAGTTATCACGCTGGCCTGACTGGCCCATTGGTCGAGTGGTCAGAGACTCTAGCCACGAAACCAAAGGTCGCGGGTTCGAATCCCGCCAGGGGCAAATGTTTCGTGTGATGAACATGGACATTTGTAATCGAGTCATGGATGTTTATAAACGTATTTAAGTATGTCTATCCGTTCACCTAGTATCCATAGCACAAGCATAAGCTTAGTTTGGAACTAGGGAATTGGTGTGTCAGTCTGGTGAATTTATTTATTTATTATTATTTATTACCCATAATTTTATCTGTCTAACCCAACTCGATCTATGGCTAAATGTGGTTTAAGGAGCTCGTTCCTCCTCCTAGGACTCTATGTACCCCTTTGGGGATTGCACGCATAGTAATGTGTATGTTTAATTAGACATTGTGAAAAAATAATGACAAATGGCTATCTCATCGCCTACATTATCACAAAGACAACACCCAACTCAATACACCATGCCAGGGGAGGAACACATTTGGCACATTCTTTTCGAGTCCCAACATTGGACTACATCAGGGGTGGCGAACCTTTTTATACAAACGTGCCAAAGTTTTGAAAATGTCAATATAATTGGTTCTTTAAGTGCCTGGGGTGTGGTTAATGAGGATGTTATTGTCGATCATTGTTAATAAATTTGTGATCTCAAAGAAAATACGTGCCGATCATTGTGTATAACGTGCCACCTATGGCACGCGTGCCAATGGTTCGCCATCCCTGGACTACATAATGCATATATAAGTTATTACCACTAAAATAATTTTAAAGAACAATAAAACACAAATAATCTCATAGGACAATAGCTCCAATAATTTAATAAACTGTTCTTTCTCATCCCATCAGTTGGTGTTGTACCACAGGCTAACTGGGCCCGCTAACGAAATCGTGAGTAAGCGCTAATCGCCTTGCCACGAGCGCCTGCGCATAGTGAACGGTGGTTTCGTATTGTTAGGATCACAGCACATCATAGTACTTCTAACCCTACGGTCACACTATCACAATACTGCGAAGGTTTCGTTTTTTATCTTGCTCTACAACACGTAGACTGACGGAGACATAAATAAAAATCTTCGCGATTGCACGATAATGAGCTACAACGAGCCGTGGTAGCTCAATGGTAAGGACACGCGCCTCATAACCGAGGGGAGCCGGTTCAAACCCGAGCACGTACCTCTGGATTTTTCAAATCTATGTACGTATTTATACCACTAGCTCGGCGGTGAGGGAAAACATCGTAATGAAAACTGCAAATTCAAACAACTTTGGATTTGTAACCATTATTCAAAAATTTACTGATTCCCCTATCTTAGAGTTACAAAGGTGAGAACGGCAGTCACTTCAATGTAATTCACCAGACTTGCTAAATCCTGGATCATGGTCTTAGCGGACTCCGTCTAAGCACAGGACATAACGCTAGGAAGACGATGATGGCACGATAATTTGGCCACAGCATTGATACCAATGGTACTTGCTTCAACATCTTGAAGCCTTTGACCAGACAAATTGGGTCTGGTGTGTACCCATAACAGTAAAGAGGTTTTTGTTATAGATTATAAGTTCTTCCGAAGGTAACAATGGTACTTGCAGATTCAAAATCTTGAAATAGAATGAAAAAAAAAATATATTACATAGGCCGAGTGGAGAGAGCCTAGCGAAAGATAGATAGAAATAGAATAGAATCATATTTCTTAATCTGATGATTTTCCTTTGATGATTTATAAAGAATATTTCAACTTTTGACTTTAACTTTGAAAGGTCGCGGGTTCGAATCCCGCGTGGGGCAAATGTTTCGTGGTTGACATCTTTTTTCTCGGTATCTGTATTGCACCAGTAAAACGAAAGGAAAATTTTAGCCAAGCCTAAACAAATGCAAATCTGCCATGCACCTTTTGTAAGCATTTGCTACCGGTGGTCCGCTGACTTGTTCTAGCACTGCTTTAGGGAGGGTAGGGATCCTAAGTTTCGTGACGTCACATTTCAAAATCGAATCTTATAATGTAAAAAAATGAATCGCTGAATGTGTTGCTAAGCGCTAATCTCGAGATCAGCTGAACGAACCGATTTCGCTAATTCTTTTTTAGTTGTGTTTTTTATTGTCAGGTGTAGGTTCTTATGAAAGAAAAAAATAAAAAAGTTGTTACGAAGTGCGCCGGGTCAGCTAGTACTTATATCATAATAATTTGCAATTTTTTTAATGTAAAATTGCAAAACATGTGATGTCACACTAGGGAGTTTGACAAATGTGACCAGCTGTGACTCAAAAAATCGTGTGACGTACATTATGGATGGCCTCCATTCACAAACGCTACATTGTGACAAATATGTGTCAATCAGCACTTATTGCTACCATTTGGCAAACGCGACATGAAATAAACAACATTCGGAATTGTTCTCATGAGATACAAAAGTGATAAAGGAAAAACGATTCAAACTATATGCTACGGCGATATGGAACTGTTTTAATATATACATGTGTATGTATATATTAAAACAGTTATTAAATATTAAATATACGTATATAAATATTAAGACAGTATATTAAAACCCGTGGGTGGACAATGATTTTCTAAACTAACCTAACCTATTTTCAAAATATTCTATAGCTTAAGTTAATCGGGCATAACATAGCATTCTAATGATAAAAGATTTTTTGAAATCAGTCTATTAGTTTTTGATTTTATTCATTACATACATACAAATCATTTCCTCTTTATAATATAGTGTAGATACCGACACGTCTTTCGAGCGGTGGTAGCTCAATGGTATGGACACGCGCCTCTGAACCAAAAGGCGCGAGTTCCCGGGCTTACACTTCTGGATTTTTCCAGTCTATATACGTATTTATACTACTTGTGAGGCAAAACATCGAGATGAAACCTGTACATTCCAACAACTGTGTAACCATGATCCATATGGTCTGGTCGCTCTATCTAATGTTCATCGGTTGAGATTATTATTTACGGCAATTATAATTTAATAGCATTTACCTGAGGCTCCTACGTGGAGTTATGTCTGTTAGAGTTTCCATACTGCATCCAACTAGTTCTACTAATTACAGGGGCTAAATAAATTATTATCCAGACTGCCACACCAATTCCCTAGTTCCAAACTAAGTCTATGTTTGTGCTATGGATACTAGGTGCACGGATAGACATACTTAAATATGTTTATAAACATCCATGACTCGAATACAAATGTGCATGTTTATCACCTTCACACGAAACGTTTGCCCCTAGCGTGATTCGAACCTGCGATCCTCGGTTTCGTGGCTAGGGTATCTGTCCACTCGACCGCCAGTCATGTGTATCGTATGTAACTACATAATTAAGAGTTTAAATATTTGATGCATCAAATTGCATCACAATCTATCAGATATTTATACTCGTACTATGTTATACATATGCGTAACTTTTATGTGCAAAACTAGTGATAACAATTCGTCAGCGATTCTTAAAATCTAAGACAGTTAATACTAACTAACTAAACTTAACGCCACTTCCCTAGCGGAGTAGGCAGAGAGAACCGAACGCCATATGGCGCGGTCCTTACACACCTCACTCGCCTCTTCAACATTCATAATCCTTTTCATACAAGCTCTACGGTTTTTATGACTCCTAACAACACTTTCTGTTAATACAGGACCAATCTGGTCGTGGTAGGTGAGCCTGGGCCTTCCGCGGATCCTACATCCTTTTAAAAGATAAGGAACACATTCTTACGTATGAAGCAAAAGTGTCAAAAAACATTAACCCATTTCGACTCTGGATTGCAGGAAGTTGATAAAACCTGTTCACTGGATAGAAACTCTTGACGCTTAAACCTCTGATCCTTACATAAGTAAATGCATTAATACTTGCACATTATGACGCCAGTAATCCCCGAAGGGGTAGGCAGAGTCAAAGAGGCATCTAGCTCCCTGGATCACATTCAAGCAACAATAAAATAAATCTTTGTGTCAAATTTTAACTAACTAACTTAACTTCACGCCACTTCCCTGCCGGCGTAGACAAAGAACCGAAGTTTAAAAATTCAAAAAAATTATACTGTTCTAAGATTTAAAAATATGTATGTATGTATGTACAACTTGACTATACAGTAATAATTTAAAGTTGCTTGTAACAACTATTTTTTGAGGGATTATGGTGTTTATGTAGGACTGGGACTTATGCAAACCAATTAAATTTATTACTATAATATCTCTAAAAGTATAAAAATTCTGCCATTTTGGTATTTAACGGCTTATAGGTATGTTAATATCTATATAAATAAAACAAAGTCGTGTTTGTTACACCACTTATAAGTCGAGAACGGCTGAACCGATTTACGTTGTTTTTGATTTGTTGGATTTGTCTTCGTCCAGAATAACAGAATAACTATTAAAAAAATTGAAAAATTGACGATAAAACAAAATAAAAGCAAAAGTATTTTCTCATATAAAACGGTGGGATTCGTATCTGTCAATGTTAAATGTCAATCGACAAATCAATGTCAATTTTCATTTACTGGGCGATACGAAGTTCGCCGGGACAGCTAGTTCTGTATAAATATGTATAATACCCATGCGTACTTTTAGCATAACAAGAACAGTGACACAACCACAAGCCCGACACGTGTACGATAACATCATGAAACTCATCACGAACACTGTAAACGAACGCCAAGTTTTGTAACATTTGAAATAATTAAAAGTAGAAAAAAATGGAGTGCAGAGAGCGGTGGTAGCTCAATAGTAAGGACACGTACTTCTTAACCGAGGAGTGCGTCAAACCTGGGCATGTACCTATAGATTTTTTAAATCTATGCACGTATTTATACCACTAGCTCGACGGTGAGGGAAAACATCGTGATGAAACCTGCAAATTCAAACAACTTTGGATTTGTAACCATGATCCAAAAATTGTCTGGTTCCCCTATCTTAGGGTTACGAAGGTCAGATCGGCAGTCGCTTCAATGTAATTACCAGACTCGCTAAATCCTAGATCATGGTCTCAGCGGACCCCGCCTAAGCACGGGACATAACACTAGGAAGATGATGAGAAAAAATAGAGTGCCTTATTTCACGTAAAAGTTTTTCGTTCTTCGGGGAATTATGTATTTAGCATTAAAAACAAACAATTTACAATCTTATTTATTTAATTTTGTTGATGCGTCCACAGAGTTATAGAATATTATATGTAATATATATATGAAGTAATTTAGTACATCCTATTATAATTGCTACTGCATGTTTGCATTGCTACGTCATTATCAAGTCAAACCTGGCAGATGCACTACCGTGCGCCCAGATGACAGACGTCGTGTGGACATCGTAGGTTTAGCGAATACTACTGTTTACATTGATATCTCAAGTCTCAAGTCGGGCGCGACAATGATATGTAGTAGACAGTTAAACAGGAAACAAATTAATGTAAGTAATATTATAAATGCAAACATTTTGACTAAGTAGTTGTATGGATGTTTAGTTTATAGGTACCCGGTTTGGGAAATTTTTTTTTTGGATGGATTATTCAATATTAAAATTACTCAGTGTCAATCCGGAGTCAGGAAGTTGGCGGTTAATCACCCATGTGCCTCGGAAAGCACGTTAAGCTGTTGCTCCTGCACCTGACCTCTCTCCGGTCATGTTGGTGCGCAGTCTCACCGGACTATGAGAGTGAAGAAACAGAGCAATCTCTTTTCCTTACTCTCATACCTGTGTTTGCGTTGTACTCTGCGTAGTTGGCTAATCCTTGTTGAGGTTGGCCGCCGTGCTCAAAATAGAGAGGTTGACTAATTTTTAGAGTTTTTTTTGTTAAATACGAAAATAATAATTTCATGAAAAAATACGTCAATTTTCTATAAAAAAATACGTAATTAAAATTAGTTTTTAGAATTCCCGCCAAAACGCTCTAAACTGTCACGTGACTATAATTACGTCACTGACCGATAAATATTTTCGCGCTCTGTCAAAGTTAACCTGATCTTGAGAGTTCAAATATAAATTAATACATTTCTGTAGCTGACTGTACTTGCATTTCTCTAAAGCTGTCAAGAGGAGATCACCGGCTGACGTGAAGCGCGATAAGGAAGTCACATTTTTAGGATAATAATGTTATTGTATAAACTTGGTGACGTTTTGTTCTAAGCAAACTGTCATTGGTCCCGTCCCCTTATTTCAGGCATTTTTAATACTTAGTGTCAGTCCTTGTGATATATTTGTCTGGCACTTAAAAATTATGCACCAACTTTATTTCTTGTCTAACATACTGTGGAAGCTGGACGAACTGTGATGTGGGTTCGTGGTTTTTTAGACGAGGAACTGGCCAGTTTTTATAATTTTATCAACTAACCAATCTTATTTATTTTTTCTCAGAATTTGACTGGCTTGTTGGCGCATTTGGTGGTGACCCTTCGCTAATAGTGGGTTCGATTGCCACCCGGGACAGACATTTGTGTGATGAATACTTGTGTTTGTTCTGGTCTAGGTGTTAATATCCAATATTTAAGTATATATTGGTAGTACTACTGTTTCCGTAACACAAGTACTTAAGCTACTTATCTCGGAGTCAGATCAATGTATGTGATGTAGTCTGATATTTATTTATTTATTTTTGTTGATTTTAATTGGTTCTAGGGGATTACTCGTACTTTGACTTTGTTTAACCCTTATTCGGAATTGCGAATTTGATGGTATAAAAAATTAAAATTAAAGTTTTTAAATGCTGTGCATTGTCCTCAGTCCTCCATCGTTTAGCAGCTCAAAGGAAGATTGATACAATGACAAATAGATTTCCCTGCCAGTGGCAAACATATAACTCTTTAAAGTCCTTAGTTGGTTAAAACAACATCATCACACTGTCTGCTAAACCATTAACCGCAACTTTCCCGTCTCCAGCTCATTCAATAGTCAATTCGGCAACCTTACTCCGAAGTCATCATCACATGACATCAGTTGCCGTCTCCAACAAGCCTCATATTGTACTAAATTGCGGTCAATTCGAAAACGAGCGCTGATTGGTCCGTGAGCACGGACCGTGGTGTCGTTGACCAATCACCGAGCTCATGAGTGGACGGGTCAATTGATATGAACTAGCTATATTGATTTACTATCAAACATGTTATCTGTGTTATGTCTAGATAACGGCTGATCTTAGAAGGTCTAGGTAAACAAGCATCAGATACAGTCATTTGGTCTGGTACTTGAAAAGAAGGTACCAACTGTGTTCCTTGCCTAAAAGCCTAAAAGGCTACTAATGGTGTATTATATTAGGTTTGCAATTGTGTCAAAGTCAAAGTCAAAGTCAAAATATTCTATATTTATATAGGTTTCAAGGAAACACTTATAAATCGTCAAATACAGGTAAAGCCACAGCTATATGAATCTACCACCGGTTCGGAATGTTGTATCTACCGAGAATAGGGTCGTCATCCGTCCGGGTTTCCCCGGATTTGTCCTAGTTTAGAGGGCATCCGGGGAGCGTCCGAGCGGGGCTTCATTTGTAGTCAGGGTTTAAAAATGTAAAGTCTTGGGCCACCCCGACACAATTACTGTGCCCGCACGCCGCAATCAACCGACTAACCAACCCGCTAAATTCATCATCATTTTCAACTGTATTTTTATACAAAAAAATCTGTTGACATGTCCGGGTTCTAGGCTCTAAAATCGGGGGTTTTCACGCGTCTTGTCCTGGTTGCCAAATTTTGGAGATGGCAACCCTAACCGAGAAGAATCCGCCAAGAAACTCGGTAGTTACTATTTTCAATACAATTTATACAAGGTGTATGAGTCATAATTAACTTTGAACCACGTTTTAGTGTGGGCCTGTTGTAGAGTATCAAAATAAAAATATATAAATTACAACCAAAAACTTGACCCGACCAGAGCAGACCAGTCCCCAAGGGCGGCACCTGTTCCCAAGCATGACGTATGTGTCAGCCATGTGTAGGCGACGAGTTAGCCACTCGTCAACATTTCTTCACAATAGGGATGATGACTAGATTTAAAAATTATAACTCTATCTAGTCCGTCAGTTAGATTATACAAAAATACTAGACACATATTTTTCGCTATAAGCTAAATGAAAAAAAAAATCACAAAGATAAAGAGCACCACAGTTTTGGAGTGAGGGCTTGCGACGTCACTATTTTGTGAAAAATGTACGAAAGCGTGACGTCACGCGCAACTTGAATGCATTGTATTTTCGTCAATGTTCAATATTTTTTTATAATCTAATATGACGGACTAAACAGAATTTTTTAGAAAAAATTCTGTTTGAATTTGAAACATAATTTTTTAGAAAAAATTCTGTTTAGTAAGTATACGCAAAACCTATTTATCTACTTACTGAACTAATTAATCTACGGAAGCAATTTAAATGATTCTATATAATGAGCAAATATAATTTTTTACTTTCCATACAAAAGTTGATCAGCTGATTAACTATTTTGTATGAAAAGAAAAAAAAAAGGTTTTAGTAAATCTCTGATATCCTTTAAATTGGTTCCTTTGAATAATCAGTTAAGTAGGTAAGGTTTCGCATAAGCTAAAAAATGCTTTGTATATCTCATCGAGCTCTATTATACACACATAACATCACACCCATAATCCTCGAAGGGGTAGGCATAGTTAAAGAGACAGTAGGTCCCTTTAACCACATTCAGTCAAAAACAAAACTGGACTGGGTTAGATGGAAAATTATCAAAAAGTAGTGACAAGTGGCTAGCTCGTCGCTTACACAATCACATACCCAAAACCCCATTATAGCTCTATTGTAGATTAATAGTGTTAAATAGCTTACGGCTCCTTGTACTCTTCTTACCCCTTCGGGGATTGTAACGTTATACACAATATAACGTTACAAATACTTTGTCATAAACTGTTTGTGCTAAACGCTTAGTTAAATAATGTTATTGAACCAATTCTATTTTAGTGTCACCTCTATACTTTTATTTGTTTGTTAAAGAGTAACGCCAATATGGATGTTGACATCATCTATACTTTACTTATATTGTAAAGCTGAATGCTAAAGCTGAAGCTGAAGCTGCTGTTTGTTTGAACGCGCTAATCTCAGGAACTACTGTTCCGATTGAAAAAATATTTTGGTGTTAGATAGCCTATTTATTGAGGAAGGCAATCCTACTATAATATTATAAACGCGAACGTTTGTATGGATGGATAGATGTGCGGATGTTTGTTACCCTTTTACGCAAAAACTACTGAATAGATTTTAATGAAACTTTAGAATAATATAGCTTATAATATAGAATAACATATAGGCTAAGTTTTATCGATGTACTATGCGAGCGAAGCCGCGGTCACAAGCTAGTAGGTTTTTAACATTATCCATAAACGCGAGTAAAACCGTGGGCACAACTAGTAGATAAATAAAATAGTAACATTACTTTATTCAAGACCATAGTTTTAGTAATTTAAAATATTTGTAAGTAATATGTGGTTTTTAATTACTTGAGAATCATTAACTGGATATTCAGTGTTTGCGTATGCTAAAACATGACGTCATAGTTTGCTATTGCCATACAATATTAGGTTTTGACAGCTGGAAATAAGTATGTCAATGATTGTTAGGTCAACTGCTCTATTTTATAAAGATCTCTGCCTACTCCCATGGGAAAAAGGCGTGACATTATGTATGTATGTATTATAAAGAGATCTTAAGCAACATTTTTCACAAGTTTCCATCTAACCCAGCCCAATTTTATTTTTGACTGAATGTGGTTAAAGGCCCTTTAATAAAGGGGCTTGCTGACCCTTTGACTCTGTCTACCCCTTCAGGGATTACGGGCGTGAAGTTATGTATGTATAAGCCACATATTATAGAAAGGTTTGTTTCAATAACGCGTAAATGGCTGAACGGATTTAGATGAAATCAAGTTTCAGAATAACTCTTGCTCCAAACGTATTTAGACTTCATTTTATGACGGGGAAATAAAAAGTTTCCGAGAGATGATTAAATAATTAAAGTATGTGAAGAACAACAGTTGAATTAACAAAATATTATTAAGACTAGCGAGATAATGGTCTATTGTTCGTCATCGTTAAAAGTTTAGAATGAATCTCACATTGTCAATTGAGATTGCTGTGATGTCTCCAAAAGGGCCATGCCAAAATAAACCGAAAAGGTTAATTAACAAGGATCAAAATTCCGTCACAAGAGACAATGTTTACGTGTCAGATTTTAGACTAGATGACTTGTAAGTTAACGACTTATTGACTCTTGCAATCATTCCAAACATATAACCATTGAGAATTTTAAGACCTTTCAAACGCTTCAATTTCTATACATTTAGAGGTCTAGTTATACTGGTGTTCAGTACAGACGACCTCAACCTTGCGTTACACTTTCGCTCCTAAGTCCACCTGATACAGTTCAAATTAGATCAGTTACAACTAGCTTAGTACGATATGTGCGTAGTATAAAACGCTACTTTTTCACATCTATTCATTATTGATTAAGAACATTCTTGACTGGCTCGATGGCGGATTCGGTAGTGACCCTGCCTCATGTGCCAGGAGTTGTGGGTTCGATCCCCACCCAGGACAAACATTTGAGTGATGAATACTTGTGTTTGTACAGACACAGCTGTGTGTTAATATCCAATATTTAAGTATATATTTGTAATACCACTGTTGTTTCTGATATCCGTAACACAAGTGCTTAAGCTACTTACTTACCTCGGAGTCAGATCAATGTAAGTGATGTCGTCGAATATTTATTTATTTATTTATTCATACTTCGCTATTTTTGTAATGCAGGTCTTATCAGAAATTGTTAAGAATTAATGGATTCTTAAATTTGCCCTTAGGAAGATGATAATTTATCATCCGCACGATATGTCCGTTAGATTTTTACCAATCCCTTAGTTCCAAACTAAGCTTAAAGCTCGTCCTATGGATATAGATGAACGGATAGACATACTTAAATATGTTTATAAACATCCATGACTCAGTACAAATGTCCATGTTCATCACACGAAAAATTTTCGAGAGTCTGACCACTTGATCAAGGGGCCTCTCAGTTGGAGTCAGCACGATACTCGATTTAACGAGTTCCGTTCCGATATTGCATTGAAACGTCTGCCGTTTGATTTCCATAATCCTTAAATAAGAGAACTTGACAAACTGGAGCAGGTTTCTCTCTGAGCTGAGCGAGTGACATGTATGTAAAACATTCGTATCAACGCATGTGGGATTGGAGGTAGTCTTGGGCATTCTAGTTCGCAACTGAGATCGCTCAGTATAGGTCGTCGCTCCTAAAGGAACTAGTTCGTTCTTTTAGTTCGTTAGTTCGTCGTTCGCTCGTTTTAATACAGTCTAGCTCTGACGATCGTTCTTTTAGAATTTTAGATCGTCAGTTCACGACTCTGTGGTGAGAAAGATATGCTAAGAGATATCTCGATATAGTTCTGTGGATATGCCACTATGCCGCTCTGCCTAGTAGTTTATTAGAAGGGAAGATGCAGATATAATATTTTATCAATATTTAATGACTGCAACTACAAACTGTTTCAGTTAATATAAATAAAATACTCAGATAAAATACTTTGTCATGAACGAACTAGCGAACTATTAACGATCCAAACTGCGAACTAGTTTGCGTAGTTCACCTAAAAGAGCGCTCTATCGAACTAGTTCGTTCGCGAACTACACAAGCCTAAGGTACCTACGCCACGTGGGGTGTATAACATCGACCACCGCCGTGCGAGGTGGTCGCGCATTACGGCATGCGCACATTCGTAGGACAGCTCCTACGAATGTGCGCATAGTCCTCAATACTCAATACTCAATACTTTATTGCTTCCATAATGTTTACAAGGTGTTGGCGGTTATTAATAAAGTACATTATAGACCCTGTGAGGGACTGTAGATACTGGCTTCTCCGATACTCAAGGCAGTACAATTATTGAAGCTCAGAGCGCATACATGTCCTGTATGCGTTCTGAGCTTCAATAATTGCACCTAAGGACACGAAAGAAGTATCGATACTTTGTGGTATGGAGTACATTTCCACTCGATACTTTTGTACTCGATTCTTTGTATTCCATACTCAATAAGTACTTTTAGAGAGGTGTACGGCCACTGTATTGAATATAAAGTATCGATACTGTATACTCATGAGTAGTATCGAAATAACAGTATCGACCTCTAAATAGTATCGAAACAAAAGGAATCGATACTTTTAAGTATCGAGTACTTATAGGACGTAATCTCAATGCTGGATTACTACCTTTTTTTCCGCTGTCACTTTATATCGAGTACAAAAGTATTGGTATCGAAAGGAAATGTACTCGATACCACAAAATACCGATACTTTTTTCGTGTCCTTAATTGCGCTTACGCATGACCTAAAACATGCTGCTGGTCTGGTCTATCTTGTGCCTAATCAGTAAGCGCTCTGTCCCAGGCACTGCTGGCATCGCCCTAGGTACCGAGCTGATGAAAGCTACCTTGGAATTTATTAGAGGCTACTCTCTCGGCCAGTAGCAGAATTTAACACTGCTTAAAAAGATCCCTCAAATGTAAAAAAAAGTTCGGAAGTTTCTGCTCAGAATTTCATAATAATCATACAACAATTTCAACATTTCAGCTCAAACTAATTCTATGCCAAAAACAAGAAAAGATATTATAACCCACTTCGCAGACGGAAATATTTTTGGCAAGCTAACGTATTTTGCTGTACATTGTAAGCTCAGTAAAAGGCATATCGTGTTCAGTAGCTACGAACTTCTAAATAGTGATGATGACTGCATTAAAAAACTATAATTTTATTTAGTCCGTCAGTTAGATTATACAAAAATACTAGACACATATTTTTCGCTTTATCAAATTAACACAAAATCACAAAGACAAAGAGCATCAAAGTTTTGGAGTTGGCTTGGGACGTCAATATTTCGTAAACAATTTACGAAAGCGTGACTTCACGCGCAACTTGAATGCATTGTATCTTCGTCAATATTTGTTTGACAGATAAATAAAAAAAAATGTTCAATATTTTTTTTATACTACCCGTAGTATTACTACAGCGGTATTACAATATTTTTTTAAGTACCCAGCCCACTGTCCCATATTGGTCTGAGACTTAAAAAGAATATGCCAACTGTGGTTCTTGCCTAGCATGTCGTAAAAGGCGACTAATTGTATATCGGGTTTTGGGTGTGTGATTGTGTAGGCGACAGGTTGTCACTGCTTTTTCACAATTTTCCATCTAACCCAGACCGGCTTTATTTTTGGCTGAATGTGGTTGAAGAGGCTTGCTGCCCCTTCGACTCTGCCTACCCCTTCGGGGATTATGGGCTTGATGTTATGTATATGTATGTATTTTTATATAATCTAACTGACGGACTTAACAGATTTTTTTTGTCGTCTAACCTATTGCGCTAACTCAATTCGCTGCGCTTGGTGTGTCAACTCATCGTGAAACCGCGGGGCGCTGCTAGTCTATCTATACTTATATAAATAGCTGAAGAATTTGTTTGTTCGTTTGTTTCCTTGAACGCGCTAATCTCAGAAATTGCAGGTTGTTTTTTTATTTTGTGTTGTACTTAGGCTATAGGCTACATAACGTCAACAAGAAACGCCGGTGAAATCGTGGGCTTAGCTAGTTAATTATATTCTTAATATCGTTAAATAAAATATTACTTACAGCAAAAACATTCAGCTGAAACGAAGATTTGCGTATTTTGACGTGGTTGTATCCTATTTCTACAAACGCATTAAACGACTTTTGCTAAGCAATCAACTTTAAATCCGGTAAAATCCATGATAAAAATACAATAACATGTCAGTTACAAGAAAATTTATTTACATAATGCAAAAAAAGCCATTAAAATACATGTTTAAGAGGATGTCAATTGCCCCAAATTTATTGTAAACGTATGCGCAAAGGTCGACGCCGGCAGATAATTGCTAACTTAGCATTTAATCTCCTTATTAAATACGGAAACTTGGTGGGTATATTTATTATTATTACATCATATATTTTTTCCATTGAATAGTAAACTCAGCTTAAACTTTCTAATAACTTACAAGTAACTTTTGCCTACTATTTTGTCGAGTAGAATTTAGAATTAGAATTTAGGATGAAGAATGTCATCCCACTCTTAATGAAACTGAAAAAAAAAAACTCTTAATCCACTAAAGGCATTAATAGAAATAAAAATGAAAAGTCCCATGTTGGTCTGAAAAAAAGAAAGAAAACTAACTAACTAAACTTCACGCCACTTCCCTAGCGGGGTAGGCAGAGACAACCGAACCGAACGCCATATTGCACGATCCTTACACACCTCACTCGCCTCTTCAACATTCAAGATCTTTTTCATACAAGCTCTACGGTTTTTATGACTCCTTACATCACCTTCTGTTAATACACGTGGTCGTGTATTAACAGAAGGTGATGTAAGGAGTCATAATAAGGAGTCTTTATTTATTGGTCCAGATTGGTATCTGGACCAATAAATAAAGAAAAAACATTCATTCGTCACAAAACAGTACAAGACATACAGGTACAAAATCTACATAAAAATTATTACAATATATATTGTTTTGTGGACAACAAGGTACGACCTCAGCATGAGCTGCACCGACCCGTAAGCCACTGCAGCGCTGGTATTCTGACCGCACATTGAGTCTAGGACTTAAAAAGAATTTGCCAACTATGTTTCATGTCTAGCATGTCGTAAATGGCGACTATGGTTAATTGTTCTTCCCAAGGAATAGAGATTCTATTGGTACTAAACTAAAACTAAACCAGCTTTACACAATTTCCCCAACATTCTGTACTAAATAAATAATAAATAAATATCAGACTACATATGTGATGCACTGATCTGACTCTGAGGTTGTAAGCGCTCGTGTTACGGATATCAGAATCAATAGCGGTATTACAAATATATAGTACTTAAATATTCAATATTAACACCCAGACACAGAACAAACACAAGTATTCATCACACGAATGTTTATCTTGGGTGGGGATGGAACCAGCAACTCTTGGCGCATAGGGCAGGGTTACTACCGAATGCGCTATCGAGCTAGTCAAACTAACGATTGCGAAAAGGAAAAATCTTCATAGGTATCTATTTTAAACATGGGAATGGTCACCAACATTATGATTTATATTCGTGAAAACTAGTTCTTATACTTATTCTATAAATTCAAATGATCCAAAACCATTAACTATCTTAAAAACGAATAAGTATAAGTGATATGTTATCACTCTGGTCAAATATTCCATCACATCTGCGAACTGTAGATGACTTGAAAATATGTGTTTATCTGATTCATTTACTTAAACATTCCGTATGTTTGATAAGAGAAAACTGGAAACCATACACAGAAATGCAGATGTAAACTCATATTGTAAGTCTAGCGTCTAGTTATTCCTGGGCTTGAGGCGTACAGCCTGTCTACACGTGACTTTATTAAATTCTCTGACCAGTGTTGCCAGTTTATTTAGGGGCAAGCGAAAAATAAAATGATTTTTTTTCGTATTTTAATTCGTAATAGTACACTTGCCACAAAAACAGACACCGTAAACAAAGATACGTAAAGCAATGTCATATTTTATTAGATAAATCGTCTAAAAATATTACAATACAACACATTGTCATCGTGATGACAATTGATAAGTGTACAATACCTACGAGATAGTTGGTGAAAAGTGCAATGACCCCGTGACATGTGTCGTTCTATTTATCAATTATGTATTTAGGTAATACGTTCATGTTTGAAAAATTACTAATTCCTGTCATATGTACATATATCTACTAATAAGGCGTAACACTACTTCGTGTTTATTTTGGAAAAATACATAAAAAAAATATTTGAAATGAAATGAAATGATTTATTTCTGCAAATGGTGAATCCAACCATGGTAACAAATTCTTTTGCACGTCAGATATTTTTTACCCTACCAGCACCTCGACGTGTTTGGCCTGCTAAGAAGAGGTGCCGCAAGAAACTTAGCAGATGATAGCATTTTTAAATAATTTGCATTTTACTTAACTCTAATAGCGCACAAACATTATATACATAAAAAAGAGATTTCACTGTACAAGCGAGCAGACAATTATGTCCAGATATAATTGTCTGCTTTTGCTATTAAATGTTATTTTACATAAAACTTAAACTTATGCATAGGCAATTCAATAACATATGTTGAGGCAATTTATTAAATAATAATTGTATGCTTAGACCTACTAATGAATTAGTAATTTTATTAAGCCTGTGGTTTGGAACGGCAAGCTTGTGTTTATTTCTTGTATTAAAATGATGACAGTCCGTTTTTTATAAACGCCTGCCCTGGTGTGTAAAAATATGTGCCTATACTTTGTAATATGCCACGAATTATATTCGCCAGTCGTCTTATAACATGCCATAACACTGTCCGTAATATCACAATAATAATAATAGACATAACGCCAACAAATTGATATCAGACAGAAAGGTCCGACACACCCAGTGGTCGAAACGACTCGATCAATTTTCGTGAAGAATTCCAATTAAATGTCCAAGGTCCTTGCAGGTTGACATTAGAGCTGAATGTATTCTTACTAATATTATGAACGCAAAAGTTTGTTATTATTATTATACAATTTGAGTGAGGCGTGTAAGGATTGGAATCTATCTATCTAATTAACTAACTAACTAAACTTCACGCCACTTCCCTAGCGGGGTAGGCAGAGAGAACCGCACGCCATATGGCACGATCCCTACACACCTTACTTGCTTCTTCAAGATTCATAATCCTTTTCATACAAGCTCTACGGTTATTATGACTTTATCTATCCCGTCAAGAAAATGGTGTTAAGTTTAACGTGAGATTTAAAGATTAGCATAACAAATACAAAAATTGTTGGTGTTATGTATTATGTATAAAAAAGTTTATAAGAATTTATTCTACTAGCTAGCCGGTGCAGATATGAAAGGTGCTGATCTGAACCGATTAGACCTGACCCGATTTAAAGATCGGGTGGCTATCCACTAAGCCGCTTTAAGACTAACAATGTAACAAACAATGGTTGTTGACATGTGTTTTCTGTCATCAAAATTAAAATAAATTAAATATTCTTTATTTCGGACAGAATTTACATCAGGTATAGGTTAGTTGCGTGGCTTAAAAAACTATGTTAGCAGCTATATTTATGGAGTACACAAATTAAGAGTAAGAGTGACACGAGAAAGGGTAATTCCCCGCAATTGTCACCCTTAGAATAAAACACTTCCAGAGCGGAGATGTGAATCGGTTCGCCAATGTCTTTAGGATACTATTGGAAATGTTCCTAATTCTGCTGATCAGGGAGCGAAACCATCAACAAATGTGCCAGTTATTTCTATTCAAGACTTGTGAAGCAAATATTGCTAGCGTATTCAGGAAACTTTTGTAGTTTTTCAAAAGGTTCCTGAATATGCTTCACACCACTTCCCTAGCAGGGTAGACAGATAGAAAAACTACCCCAAAAAGAAACTGATTATCAAGGAGTTTATCACCATGTTCTAAGTATCAATAAACGTAATGAAATAGTTATTACGTAGTACTCATATAGCTTTGTTTTTATTGTTATTTTTAGCTTTATCAACGTTGCATTCTATGATTTTATACAGAGGAGGTCTTGCAAGCAAATATGTTTGTTCTTTCAAGTTATAAAACTTAACCACCATCACTCACATCATCACCTTAATTTCATTATTAATTTTTAAAGAGAATATACAATTAAATATTCTGTAAACATTTCAGGCGTCTACCTGTTGCCGTTATTAATATCGAGCAAAAAACAGCAAAAATTTCACGATTGTTGTATAGAAGCCCCCTTAAATATTTATATTATTTAGTAATTAGGACTGTATTGTGGTCAGACGATTTCGTAAGTAAAAATAAAAACGCTACCTAACTAAAATCAACCGACCAATGACAATTCACCTTCTATCAAATTGCATCCGTAATAAGCTATGAAATTAACACTAGGTACTTCCATTCACTATCCAACCGTGCTACAATGAAAGGTAAATATGTGAATTGAATGAATATGATATTGATAACAATATCTAGCTCATTATCATTCTACTTATATTTATAGAAACGCGAAAATTTGTGAAGATGAACGGATACCGCAGAGCTGATAATAATAAAAGATATCAGTTGTATATTTACATAGATATATGAAATGGAAATGTTAAAAGTTGATAGGCGCCACTTGGCACTACTTTGACACAATTTTCCATCTGACTAAACTCTATTTTAATAAGAAGTCTGCTCAGTAGCAGATCTACCCTAAGGCCCAGTGGCCCCGAGCCTAGGGCGGCCAGATTTAATAGGCGGCGAATCGTGACAAGAAATTAACTGATGACGCTTTAGTACTGAGAATTTACTTTAAGGCCTGGGGCCTAGGACGGCCAAGACTGTAAATCCGCCACTAAGTCTGCTTTTTCTGATTCTGCTTTCGGGAATTACGGGCATGTTGGGTATTCAAGTATGTATGCGACTGGGGTTGCAAGGTGGCCAAACCTAATAGCCGGACAGAGTTAGTTGGGTAAAAAGGCTCGACACCCTACATTATTGACGGACTGCGGGAGCGACCGTCAGTCGACTCGCCTGCATTCGGCCACTCGGCGCTTACTCGTTCGTTTTCGTAAAATGCCTAACAAAAGCCGGACAAGCCGGACACCGGTTATTTTGGCCGGACACGCAATCAAAAAGCCTGCTTTTCCTGATTCCTGATTATATAAGTAACGAACTAACTATGTCCGGCTTTATCCGGGCGCCTGGCAACGCTATATACGATAGTAGACAGACAGTAGACAGTAGTATACTATAAGATAGGGGGGCAATTACTCATTGCCAAGGTACAGCAGTCATCTCAAGGTGCTTAACCAAATACGCGCCAGCGATTCCATAACGAACTTCGTTCACGCTCGTATCGCGCCACAGACTTATTCGGGTGGACAAATCAGGAACTAACTCCGAGTTCCGCACTATAAGTTCTTAGTATACAAGTTTGTGGCACGATATGAGCGGTAGCAAAGTGTAGCAAAGTTCGTTATGGAATCGCTGGCGCGCATTTGGCTAAGCACCCACTAATACACTGATTTTCCTTCAATATTAAAATCCTAGTAGAGCTAGATTATGTCATAAGTTTTCTACTCAATCCACCTATTAGGTAATAGGTACTTATAATTAACTTGTACAGCTTAAGGCGGCTGTAGTTATTTATCAAGAATATCTAGACTTTGTACTAAGCTAGGGCATAACCACCAATAAGACCATTCGCGAATTGGACCTTATTTTAAAAAATTAACAAAACGCGAATGAGACCAAATGCGCCTAAACGCTTATCTTAGGTAAGTTTAGCATTAAGAGAAATTTGTTGGATCGAATTAAGATAACGTATTTATATTGCTTCTTATTTTCTAAATATCACTCGTGCCCAATCAATTAATCTGTTAATTTTTCAAATCACGTACTTTCAAAATAAAACGAAGCTTAGTTTAAGGTCTTTTGAGGCACTATTACTGACTTTGTAAGGTGGTGTGTGATATTTTTGCAGTTGCATAATAACCGCTAGCTGACAATGAAGAGCCATCATTGAATCTTCAAAAGAAAACAGGCGAAGAGACTTTTCAGGGTATCTTCTCGTCTACTAATAAATAAATATCAGACTACATCACATACATTAATCTGACTCCTAGGTAAGTACTATATGCACTTGTGTTACGGATATCAGAAACAACAGTGGTATTACAAATATATACTTAGATATTGGATATTAACACCCGAACACAGATCTTTGGAATTGCACCCACAACTATTGGCGCATAGGGCAGGGTCACTACCAAATGCGACATCGAGCCAGTCAAATAATAGAAGTCTGTAACCACACTATGATCTGACAACCCTATATGACGTTCAACAAACACTTTCGCCATCATAGACGCGTTGAATTCTACGCCTACAACCTATGGTTCAAAATCAAAGATCCATTGTCGGAGCCAACATGAATGGAGTAAGCTTTGTATACGTGCATTATAAAGGTTAACGCAGTTTTTATGCAAAGATTATGCAGTAGGTAGGTAATAATAGTATAGGCGTGCTTAGCATTTGCGTAGGACTAAGTCGTTTTAGTGACGGGGTAATGACACATTGAAGGTTACAAGAAGATAAGATCTAAACCAGAGTGCTTAGCCAAATGCGCGCCAGCAATTCCGGATAACGAACTTCGCTATCGCTCTTAACGCGCCACAAACTTGTTTACTAAGATCTCAAAGTGCGGAACTCGGAGTTAGTTCTCGATTGGTCCACCCGAATAAGTCTGTGGCGCGATACGAGAGATAGCGAAGTTCGTTATGGAATCGTTGGCGCGCATTTGGCAAAGCATCATGGTATTCTATATATTCATATTTAAAGTAACATTGCAAGGAAATTTGGTAAATAATTACTTTAATGTTGCGAATGTTGTTAACCTACGTGGTATGGGGACCAGAGATCCATAGAAATGTAATAAAAGATTTCGACGAATTAAGAATGTCCTTTTTTGATGTCTATGAAAACAACGATGTATTTCTTGTGGGTGTGCAAATAACGTTTATTTTGTAGTATGAAAAAAGGCTGGGGATCATTGTTCAAGCAGCAAAATGTAGGTATATAAAAAACCTATAGATTTTTACATATCTCTAGGTAAGTACATCATATAAGTACCTTTTTTAATGTCACGCCCGATTCCCCAAAGGGGTAGACAGAGTCAAAGGATCAGCAGAGTCACTATAGACTATTAATTAGTCCAGTCAATAAAGCTTTAACTTTGCCATTGAGCTGAAAGGATAAGACCAACGGGAAAATTTGTGTAAGTACTAGATATTCTAGAAAGTTAGGTCTCTGAGCCATCCGGAAAGCTTAAAAAAATCCGACTTCAAAATCTCACTCATCGCACAATGTTTTATTTTGATTTAACACTACAGAACATTTTTTTTTTTAATAAAAATCAGGATCAGAAACGACTCGAGTTTCCCAAACTCATCTGGGGTCACGAATGCAGGACTCCCGAGTTTGTCCTCGCTCGTACCTACTAACAAACGTTTCGATTATCAAATTTTCTACACAATACAGTGTCAGTAACTGCAAGGTTAAACCTGATAAAGTTTGCGACTGTCTTATTTTCTAACCAATATACTTACCTACTTACTTATTTTTATAAATGCTAAAGTAGGTTCGTACGTTATCTACGCTTCCGCCCTTTAACTATTCAACAGATCATCACGGCATCATCAGTCACATCAACAGAAGCACGGAAAATATATGGTGAACATTTCATCCAGAACAAAAGAACCGTTTAGGAGAAATAGAAAACTATTTTTCGACGTCCGACCGGTACCTATAAAAATCGGTTTGTCAGTTTGACACGCGCGAGCAAAAACGCGGGTTAAAGTTAGTAAGTATGTAGGTTAATGTGTACATACAACTGCATATAGACACCACGGTATACCTACAATAAATGTAGTTACAACAAAACATTTAGATAGCAATGTAACAAATCACCTAATCTTGTAATGAAATCTAATGCTTTTTAAATAAATCACAACATTTTGCAACAGATCATGTGACAAGGCACCTTCAAATATACACTCAATGTTTCGCTGGGTGTCTTTTTAAGCACATGGCTTGATTATTACAATAAGTTTTAACTAATTGGTCGCTATTGTCCGCTCTGGTAAATAAATACAGGTGCGGAATAGTAAGCATTTGTAGTTTATTTGTAGTAATAAAGAGTGCATCGTTCATGGCTCCCTTGAAGTCCCGCGGACGATTCGCACGCGCGAAAGGAGGTCAGATTTGAAAGTAATGAGTAGTCTGAGAAGTCTGCGATATCAACACTTCCTGCTCTTAGAAAATAAGAACAACATTACATAAAAATAGGCAAAAAAAATATTCATTCATTATCAATTTACTATTTATTATTGTCTATCAAAAGACGCGGGAAAATTTAGTTTAAAAAAATACTTGTTTTTTCGTTTTCGTCCGTAAATCATTTTTGGCTCTAAGTGTAAAAGATATTAAATTGTACAGCCAAAAACACAAATTACCATAGACTAGATTACTAATAGAAAGACCAACCTCAAGAAATACGCGATCGAATGCTTGCGAAATGATAGATGAAGATAAACAAGATGGTAAAACTGGGTTCTTTGCCAAGTCCAGTTTTCAGGGTCGCAGCTACGGAGAAATTGTTCCTCATAATGTGCTAAAAATATTCGCATAGTATACACGACACGCAAATGTTAACAACGCGTGTTGTAATTACTTGGAAAAACTTACCTTTCTGTAATCGGTACGGCTTTCGACTTCAACTCGTAGAACATGAAGTCCTGATGCTCCTGGGCTGCTGACATCTCATCCAAGATCTTCTGATCAACATTAAAATCGTTCGTCAGAAGAGAGGCGAGATCGTAGCCCATGTCAATCCCGGATTCATCCATTTTTGAACGAAAACACAAACACAAACTTTTCCACTACGAATGTTTTTATTAAACAACCATTTTATTTAACAAAACAAAACTATATAAAAGAAAACAGCATAAATATCTCGACAGCATCCATCCTCCCAGCTGTCTACTTGTTGCTTTTATTGACTATACATTACGTAGATATAGTGATAAAGGAGTGACTATAACCCTACTTAATCAACATAACACTAGCGCGTATTTCTTCTGCTGATAACGTGTGACTTCTGAAATAAGTGTTCTTACAGAAATCATACATTTTTTGACAAGGCAATTTAATTCTCACACCAATTATATGATATTAACATTTCATTTCAAACATTACAACCTAACAATGCTTTATTTAATAAGTTCATACACTTTTGAGGACCATAGAATTTATTTTCAAATTAATTTAAACTTTTTTCAACAAAAACATAGTGACAAAATATTTAGATCTGGCAAGGTTAAAAATCACCTGAATTCGTTCAGAAACTAACAACTCGTGTATGTCTTATTTTTATGATTTCAATTGTTAATAATACAACTAATAAATAAAAATATCACTTACTTCGGGGATTATAAGACTAATAAATGTAAGAAACTGACAAATTGACAAATTTCGAATTATTAACAATTTTTATATAGAAGTAATACAATACTACAAAAATAATCTTCAAATTTAGTAGTTTGTAATTGTAGTTGTTCTACGATTAAGTAGATACCAAACAAAATTATATGTAAACAATACAGAATTGAAGCTGATGGTTAATAATATTTTAACGTTGAGCATAAATTAAATTGTAATCTTTTTATCTACATACATATCATCACGCCCGTAATGCTCGATGGGGTAGGCACTCTGAGTACTGAAACTAATGGAGATAACCTAATAATCTATACGAACAACCTGCTATACAAATATGATTAATATCGATATTGTATTCATAAACCTCTACCTATCTCTTTTTAACAAGTCTAGAATACTGCACTTAAAAAGAGACTTTGACTTAACTATTTTCTTAGCATCATCAATTGACGTCATAGAAATACCTAAGTGAAGCCGGCTAACCATTGGTTTCTTGCTTTAAGTTGTCAATGTCAGTGGAATTTGCAGAGTATTGTGCCAATATTGATAAAATTTGTGAATAGAACTTAATCTAACTTGTAACATTCAGAAACATCGTCATATATAAATTGTTCAGAGACATAAAGTATGTAAATAAGTAAAGTGGAGTGGAATGACACTACGCAAAGGCGCCATATTTGTTTCTCACTCAAATTGGGCTTCACTTTTTCGTAGTTATGCCATCTCTATTAGTTTCAGTACTCAGAGGGTAGGCAGAGTTTCAATCTACATTAACATTTTATAAAGGAAATATTCGGCTTCGAAACAACTGAACTGGTTGAAAAAAATACTTCCCCAATGCAAAAGCTACGTTATATCTAGTTACCAATTAATAATGCAACTTGATTTATTTCAATTATAAGAAAAATTCAATGATTAAGTATTTCAAAGAAATCTGAACATTTTATTGTCCACGTTTAATATGTTATTTCAACCTTAAAGAAATATTGATTTTGTGTCCCAACCAATTGTTTATTAATCAATTACAACAGCATAAGAGAATGTCAAAACATTTTAGAACTTTAATTTTAGCATTATGTAGTAGAAAAATAATAATATTTTGACATGGCCAACATGGCTAAAACATTCGACACCAAGGTAGTGCCTTGGCGCATAGCGCGCGTCATTGCTTGCATTGCATTCGTTAAAAAAAAATAAAGTCTACCTACGTTAAGCCGCTGAATTCGGCGTTATTTTCACAATTAGTGAAAATTCCTTGATATTTATAGAAATTTTGCATAAAAGCCTATAAAAATGTCGAAGGCACATCCTCCAGAGTTGAAGAAGTAAGTTTTTACTGACTTATTGTTAAATTCATAGCTTCATTATCAAAAAGCATAACCTCTTATGCAGATGCGCGTTTTTAGATATTCTGGTTAAAATGCTTCATAATCATTACACTCTAATAAATATTAATGATTTAATCTAAGTTTATACAATTTATGTTTGTGAAAAATTTTATAAATTAAAAATCTAATGCTAATAGTTTGGATTCTACCCTGACCGGAATATATTCTAAACCAATGGGTTTAGAATATATTCCTAACCACACCAAAACATAATACCCAGTACATAGTAGTAGTTTTGGTGAGGTGAACGTTTTGTGGGTGACCAACCGACCGTTAAGTACATTTATATATAATCGATTCTCTGACTTCACACCTATATTAACAATAAACCTCTTTGTTCACAACTCATTAGAAATTATACATTTATACTTACAACCTTGGATAGAGAGTAGAGTAGAAAGCCCTGTCTTATATGCTCTTAAATTTAAATTTTTTATGTTTCCCATTTTTAGGTTCATGGACAAGAAGCTGTCTATCAAGTTGAATGCTGGGCGGGCTGTGACTGGGGTGCTCCGAGGATTTGATCCCTTCATGAACCTTGTGCTCGATGAGTCCGTTGAGGAATGCAAGGATGGCCAACGTAACAACATTGGCATGGTGGTAAGGACTATTTTACTCTGAGTATATGGCTAAGTAGTTTCTAAGGATTTTTTTTTGTAATTCTTGAAAAGAAGTTACTTTAATTTTTAGGAAAAATTAAGCCTACTTTACAAATCTACAACTTGTTGGAGGAGGCCTACGTGTCAACGGACACGCTGATCGGAACTGATAAGCAAAAATAACTTTGTATATAGTATATAAGTTGTCAGCAATAAAGGCTTATTATTAATTTTACTTATCTAAAACACAGCCTTTTATTGGATTTATACATACACATTGGAAAACAAATATTTCTTTTTACAAAATATGAGATGTATTCCTCATAAACGGCATTTAAAAATGATGATGTATGGTAGAGATTTAGTCTAGAATACAGTGTTGGAGTCGAAGTAAGAAGAGAGGCTCCGGGGGTTCAAACATATGGAAAGAATGGAAGGTGAAAGATTAGATTTGCAGTTGGGCATATGTTTTCCGCACTTAGTCTCATAGGTGGGTCAATGTCAGTGTGTATTGTAGCATTCACATTGATCATATATGATCATAAAAGATTAGAATAACAGATATTGGGAAAGGCCCTGACTCCCTTATGTTAGGAGCCATAATAACTGTAGAGAGATTATGAAAAGAGACAATGTCAAATAAATGAAAGTGAAGCGAGCTGACACATACGTCATACATATACCACCTTTGGGGGCTGGTCTGCTCTGGTTTATATTACACTTAAAATTGTAATTGTATTATGTCATCACACACAGTCATTGACGGTATGATTTGGTTTAGGACTCCTTGTATAATTTATATGTACCTATGTATATTTTGACAATGAAAAGAGTAACTACTAAGTTTCTTGCCGTTTGCTACTTGGTAGAATCAACATTTCAAACCGGTGGTAGATTCACATTGCTTTGTATATTTTTGAAAACTTGTCAATTTATAAGTGCTATTTTGAGGCTTACATACATTCTACATAAAGACATTTTGAATTTGAATTGTAAAGAAGTGAGTTAGTTAAATGTCAAGTCTATAGAATCCAAAAAACTTATTTCTCTATTTAATTTTTTTTTCAGGTAATCAGAGGGAACAGCATAATCATGTTGGAGTCACTAGATAGAATATAACATAAAGTTAGGTTATTTTGTAAGTTTAGGAATAAGGACTGAAATAGGTTAATTTCCTTACAATGTGTATGTTAACTTTTAACTTTTCCATCAACTTTCCAGACACCAAAGTCATTGTAAAAAGATCTTGACACCAATTTGTATCTGTTCTGAAACTAATATGGTGATACATTAAAAATAAGCATAAATATTGTATTTTTATTTCATAATTACCATAACCAGTGGCAAGAGTTATTATTTGGTCCATGCTAGATCTAGAATATTAATAGTTTTAATTGAAAAAAAAAGGGATTTTTTACACACAGTTCATTTTCGACCTAGTGGTCCCTGTTAATAATAATAAAATCAAAGTCACTAAAAGGTTAAGAACCCCTGCCATGAGTAGATCTAGATATACAGAGTAATTTGTAAAACATCAACAATCGCACAGGAGTAGGGTACTGACATTATAACAATGTTCTACCACTTTTCCTAAATCAACAAAAAAAAATGACTTTCCATGTAAAATGACCAAACAACTGATTGTTTATAATGTCAATTTTCTACTCCTGCCAGGTTGTTGATGTTATACAACTGTTTAGATGTTGTGTATGTTTTTTAAAGAATATTCTATTCATTACAAGAATTTAGAGAAACAAGGATTTCTTATATGGTGGTAGCACAGTGGTAAGGACAAGCAATCGATTGGATGCAGGTTCAAAGTGTGTACCTCTAGATTTTACAAATCTTTGTACATGTATATACCGCTTGCTTATGGTAGTGAGGGATAACAAGATGAAACCTGCAAATTCACACAACTAGATTTGTATGTATAGATTATAAACTGTCTGATTCCCATATCTAAGCATTATGAAGGCAGATCAGCAGTCACCTCAATGTAAATAACGGAATTAATTCCTGGATCATGGTCTGAGCAGACCCTGCTTAAGCATGTGACATAATACTTAGAAGATGATGAAATAGTTTTCCTGGACAAAGCAAATGATTAATTTAAGTATTATTTATTAATTATTTATTTATTTATTACTATTTAAAACATACCTCTATACTTACTAATATTAGGTATAAAGCTCGTTAAAGGGGCAGCTGGCCCCTAAAATAAAACTGGGCTGGGTTAGATGGAAAATTATGAAAAAGTAGTGACAAGTGGCCAGCTTGTCGCCTAAACAATCACATACCCAAAACCCTTTAAATAATTAGTCGCCCTTTAAGACATGCTAGGCAAGAACCACAGTTGGCACATTATTTTTAAGTCCTAGATCAACATGGAACAATGGGCTGGGTTAGCTGAAAAATTGTAAAAAAGTCAAGTGGCTAACTTGTCGCCTACAAAATCACATACTTACCCAAAACCTCATTTGTATACCATTCCTTGCCTAGCATGTCGCCTTTTACAACATGCTAGGCAAGAAAGTTGGCATACCTATTCTTTTTAAGTCCCAGACCAACATGGGAAAATTATTTTAAGTCTGAAGCTTTCCTTGCTAGATAGTTTCGTTGGTCAATACGCTCATGTCTTAATGTCTTATTCAGATCAAAACCGTATTACGATCGTCCCTGACTCAGTGAATGAGTTAGGAAACCCTGATTTAGGAAAACATTCATTTTAGAACGATTCATTGTCGTCTATATTTTTTTGTTCAACTTAATTATACTGTAGTATCTTAGCTCAAAGCCCGATAATATCATCAAATAAATTTATTTTAAGTTTAGATTTTTTATTAAAGTCGTATGTAATCGTTTCTCATCGTAACCGAAAGAGTACAGTAACTATCCATACACATAGCCGTGTCAGCAGTACTATAATAGGTATGTACTGTCCACGGACCTATGCCGCGGACTACGGGTTGGAAAACGGTGATTAAATAGGACAGATGAGCAGTTTGTTATGTATACTATTAAAATTTAAAATGGTCACTTAATTTTGTATACAATCTATTAATAATAATAATAATAATAGCCTTTATTCAGACAGTGTACGCACATTACATTTTTACATTTATAAATTTAGTTAAGTAACACTATTTAATCACGTTTATCGGTGTCTATAAGTAATATTGTATTAAGAGTAAATATGTATATCTATATATTATGCATCAACTCCTGTCTGTGTGTCCCTAATTGACAAAGGCCTCCTCCATCTGTCGCCATTTCTCTCTATCATTAGCCACTCTTGTCCATGTGTTACCTGCTACAGCTTTAATATCATCAGCCCATCGTCGAAATGGTCTACCTCTTTTCCTCCTCTTGTCACTGGTAAACCAATTCATGACTAGTTTTGACCATTTTTCAGTTCCTCTGATTGTATGGCCTGACCATTTCCACTTAAGCTTTTTGATTGTTTTTGTAACCTCTTTTGTTTTTGTTATCTTCTTTATGGTTTCAACTTTTATTTTATCTGATAATCTTTTTCCTAACATACTTCTTTCCATAGAGTTTTGGCAAGTTTTCAGCTTTTTGTAGTGTGCTTTTGTTAATGCCCAGGTCTGGCAGCCATAAGTAAGTACAGGGAGTATGCAGGTATCAAAGAGTTTCCTTTTGATATTAATCTTTGTTTGTTTGTTTTTCATAATTTCCTTCAAACCCCAATACTGTTTCCAAGCATTTCCAATACGTCTATCAATTTCTTTAGTGGTAAGATCTGAAGGAGAAATTAATTGACCTAGATATATGTATTCATTGACATAGTCTATGATTTTGTTATTGATCCTAATAGGTTCTTGCTTCCCATTCGTCATTGCTTTGGTCTTTTCTATGTTCATGGCTAATCCCACTTTACAGCTCTCTCTATCCAGGTCAGTCAACATCTCCTGCAGGCCCTCACTAGATGGCGAGATGATTATCAGATCATCTACAAATCTTAGGTGTGATAGGTTTTCACCGTTAATGGACAGCCCACTTTTCTCCCAATCTAGTTGACGAAATACTTCCTCCAGAACTGCCGTAAAAAGTTTTGGTGATCTATTAATAATATTATTTAAAAAATATGATAAAAAAAGCATGTTAAAATCAATCAACGTCGAGACCATGATTCGGACTTATTCATTGTCAAATGCGCTGTCCGTCTGACAGTAGATGACAAATCAAAGTTTATCCTACAAATGGGGGTTTGTTCTATATTGTTGCTGCAATTAACAGTTAATACTTTGTTTTGACAATAAAACCCGCTATCTATAATTACACAACAATGCATTAAATAGGAATGTATGCGTTTTTATCTTCATATTTATAGACAAGTGATTTTTCTCACGCATTGGAGTTATCGGTAAGTTTTTTTTGTTTATAATCGCAGTTGTGGGTTTGTGATTCATCAACAAATCGCTCTGATTGTGTGTTCATTATGTATTCTTACTCCCACATTACCAAACCGGACGATATAGAGTTGATCTTTGATTCTGTCGTACCTATTTCATACATTTGATTTGTTGTCCTGGAATTTCTTAGATACGATGAGGTCATCTAAGTATTTCTAGGTCAGTCTAACAAGTAATTAAGCATTGAGGTTTTTGCTATCATAATTAGCCATCATTGCTATAAACTTATTGTGTAGCAAATTAACAGAATAATTATTTCTTTATGAAATGGAAGACATTCATCTTTGTAAGTATAACTAAATTATGTGATTCATAATAAAAATACGAATATTTAAACTAGTTTTAGTAGTTGGTTACATGGTGGTAATTATTCAGAAGTAAGTCAATATTCAAACTACTTATTATTTCATAATTTCATTATCTCATAAAATTAACAATCATCAACATCATTATTTCATAAAATTAACAAAAGATCAGATAACACCAAACTTGGTCTAAAACAATAATTTAAATGTTCAGCAAAATATGATTACCAAATTACATCTATGGGAGAAGTTGCCATTTATACATGTCTGAATAAATCACATGATATTAACTAATTGGAAAAGTATATATGAGTCAGCTGGAATTTTACTATTTAAACAATAGTACCTAAACTCAGATGAAATGTTATTATTTTTCCATACGAAAGTTATGCTATAGTGGTTATGGTAGGTACATAAGGCATGAACATTATCAGACTATATACAATGCCACCAAGAAAAGATAGCTCTTTGGGATAAGAGTACTTAATTTATACTTTTTTTGCTTTAAAGGCTTCGAGAAACTATATATAATTTGTCGGTACAAATGACTCACTAGTGGTGTACTGATGCTAATTTTGGTGACTGATTTTGTACATAATAAATATCTATTGAACTAATATTAATTCTGTTTAATTACCACAGACAAACATTTTGTTGAAGAGGCGATTGAAATGTGTAAGGATTGTGCCATATGGCGTTTGGTTCTCTCTGCCTACCCCGCTAGGGAAGTGGCGTGAAGTTTAGTAGTTAGTTACAAACATTTTATGTATATCAAACTTCTAAGTAAGAGTCGCTACATTTTGCTGCCATTCAATAAAGACAGTTATCACTACATATTCTTTTGACCAATTCAAAAAAAAGGAGAGAGGAGGACGAACCATTTTAAAAATTTGCATCACTTACTATATTTCTTTATTATAAACTGACTGTGCCAGCGGTGTCACCCGCGTTTATGGTTAATATTATAAAGACTATTTCCATCATACATGATTTCTATGTAACTTTAACCATTAAGGCTGCACATGCGACGGAAGCTTAAAAAATGGAGTAACTTCTTCCGTTTTCTCAACATTTCCCGTCACTACTCTGCTCCTATTGATTGAAGCGTGATGAAAAGTATACTATAACCTGCTCAGGAGTATGAAGAATAATTGTACCCAGTTTCGTTAAAATCCGTCGAGTAGTTTTTGTTTCTATAAGGAACATACAGACAGACAGACAGACAGACAAAAATTTTACTGATTGCATTTTTGGCATCAGTATCGATCACTAATCACCCCCTGATAGTTATTTTGAAAATATATTTCGTGTACAGAATTGACCTCTCTACAGATTTATTATAAGTATAGATTGTTATCCTGCATAGGGATTAGTAATCAGTGCTAGATTAGACTTTGAGGGGCCTCACAGCACATTTATTAGAGCCCTATGGATTAAGATCCTAAATAAAATTAAATACACTTTCTTATGCAAGTGCTTTTTACTAAACATTTTTTGCAGGCCTTGCACTGCCTTGATCCGGCATTATTACCACCACAGTTAAAAGTTAATTTCATTGTCTATGAGTATAATAAATCATGCATGCACTAGAAAGTGCATTGGTGCAAGACTGTTATGATACACTCATATATATGTATTACAGGAAACTGTTCTGTTATAAGTGTGATTTAGTTTGTAAAACAAAGTTGATTGTTGCAGAATTATAACATACTACTTGTTGAATGTGGATTCACCACATTGATATGTAATGAGAATTAGTCATTTAATTGATTATGAATACTTTATACTGTTAAAGTGACTGCTTGTTTGTTGTGGTCTATTTGTTTTTCTATAGCACATTATTATTTTTTTTATATCACTATAATACTGCAATCTGTCTCCTCATGGACATTCAGCGATTGCACATAAGTAATGAATTTCGCATGAACAATTATTTTACTGGGCAATCAGTAGAAAGACAGAATTATGCAGAAGCAGATGCGTT
Source organism: Glyphodes perspectalis (assembly GCA_951394215.1). Lineage (NCBI taxonomy): Eukaryota > Metazoa > Arthropoda > Insecta > Lepidoptera > Crambidae > Glyphodes > Glyphodes perspectalis. The sequence goes on along the minus strand of OX596225.1, from coordinate 9,417,501 downwards.
GCAGGATCAATAAAAAAAAATAATCTCAAAATGCATTTCCGGTTGGCCCCACATGAAAAGGCCAAAAAATTACTTCGCCGATTCTGCCGTAATAATAAGAATGCCACTTCCAGCGACGAGGCCGGACATGGCTGAGACCCTCGACCCACTGTCGCCGAGCGTGAACGCGGCCGGCCGGGCGCCCGGGCTGTTCCGGAAGCTGCGCTCGCGGCTCGGCCGGCAACCCATCAGCCGCGCGTCAGGGGATGGTGTGTACTTGGTTTTATTTACTTAGACGTTGAACTCACATACATTGATCTGACTCCGTGGTAAGTACCTTATCCATTTGTAGTCTCTAATTAATTTTCACCCAGACACAGAACAAGACAAGTATTCCTCACACGAATGTTTGTTCTGGGTAGGGATTGAACCCGTAACTCTTAGCGACATACGACAGTGTCACAAGCGAATTCGCCATCGAGCTGGTCAATGGGTAAATGGGTCAGGTTTCCTTTAATTGTGGTGCTATCAAGTAGAGGTCACTAGTCACTCATTCGCGGTCTTATTATTGATAGGTGAGTGACCTTATAGTATCGATAGGTGATACCTTGGCTACTGTTTAGTGAAATTCATTAAATAAGTTCGAATCCCGTTAAGGGCATATAATTAATTAGTAAATTAATTGTTTCATTAATTCCAATTTTTTTTCTAGCTTAAAGCTTTATGCTTGCGCTATAAATGGCAGAAAATGTATAGATATACTTAAATGTGTATATAAACATCCATAGCTTATAGATAGAGGGAATAAAGAAGAACCTGTAAAACGAACATCTACCCCTAGAAGGAATCGAAACTGCAACCTTTGATTTTGTCTCAAGCACTCGACGCTTGGCCCTTCAAATCATTCGTAACGTATGTTTAACACTTTATGCATGTATGTAAAGATACTAAGATATGTCTATCCATTGCATCCTTAGAGCTAGCCTTTTTGTTACCCTGGGAATGATTGCGCATGCGCATACAACATCTACCGGGGTTTGAAGTGGTGGAAGGGGGGGCTTACCTACTAAAACCTAGAGGCGTCTGATTGTTTGTGCTAGCCTAGTTTGACTAGGTAGCTACTGATAATGTAGCTTACTCTTACTTCGATGGCTCAGCAACCTTACGATGCAAGACTTCGCCAACGATCCCGTCGCCCTGTCGGTCGCCCTAGATATCGCTGGGGTGATGTAGTACAGGCAGATCTTTGCGAACTGCAAGCCAACGACTGGTTGACCAGAACTAGGTTATTGTCAATCTGAATCAATATATGTATATAAAAATCAATTCGTTCGTTGTAATTTTATAACTTAAGAACGGGCTCACCTATCCAAACCAAATGTTTAGGCTTTGTTCGGACTATTTAGTAGATGTTTATGTGAAGTTTGCACAAAATCGGTAGAGCGGTTCCTCATTTATCACTTTATACGTAGCGAAGCACGTACCGGGCCGCTAGTATTTTATATAATATGGTGACCCGAAATCGATTCAATTTCCAAGCAGCACAATTTATTTAGCCTTAAATCCGCTTTATTGAACCATAAACACCGTATCCGTTTCAACGATCGCCGTAACATCTCGCTCCATTGTTTTCAAATACTCAAGGTGGTCTGATAAGGTGCATAATCGCGTGACTAGCTCAGTGCAGTGTGAACCGTGAAGGGGGTAACACGTGTAATGGGTGAAAAGGATTTGAGTGATATAATATCGAAAGGAGGTAAATGAAATCGTGTTTGGATTTTATTAATTAATTTTTATCTTTTTTGCACATGTAATTATGCACAAATTGGGGGATTTAATTATTTAAGTCAAAGTCAAAATATCCTTTATTTATATAGGTTTTAAGGAAACACTTATAAATCGTCAAATACACGTAAAGCCACAGCTATATGATTCTACTATTTGGAATATATGCTACAATTTTCCATCAAATCCAGCCTAGTTTTATTTTTGGCTAAATGTGGTTAAAAGGGCCTGCTATCCCTTTGACTCTGCCTACCCCTTCGGGGATTACGGGCGTGAAGTTATGTAGTTATGTATGTATGTACTCTACAAGTCAATCAAATGTTGACAGATAAATGTATTAGTGTTGTTGGAAAATGTTTTGAGTATACATATATTCTAGTAATTTAAGATAACAAAACATAATAATTACCACATATCATACCTATATATACCTATGTAAGTACATAACAATTATTGCATAAATACATAAACATGTTTTATAACATACACGAGCAAATATTTTCGCTTGATTAATTACTAGTGGCTCTGCGACTGTTACGCACACTTCGTAAGCGATAGTTAAGCAACTCACGCCACGGTAAGAGAGTGGATGGGTGTTTATTTTGTTCAGTGATGCTTATAGAGCGATTTTGTATAAAAAGGATCATGGATGTTGAAGAAGTAAGTGAGGTGTGTAAGGATCGTGCCATATGGCGTTCGGTTCTCTGCCTACTCCGCTAGAGAAGTGGCGTGAAGTTTAGTTAGTTAGTTATAGAGGGATATCCAAGTAAAAAAATATTGCTGCGGGTTTTTGATCGAATGACCATTTCTATTTCATGTATCAGTCATGACTTGTTTTTAATGCACGTTAAATAAATTTAACTGGATTTATATATTAAGATTAGATTTAGCACAGTGCAAGACTGGCGTTGACCTGACCTTTTCTGGATCCGATTATTCCGATATCCATAACTTTACTGCTGCAAAATCTTAATAATAGTATCGTATCGTAATAATAGACTTTATAACTCTAATATAAATGGCGAAATATGTGACGTCACTCCGAGAGAGTTGTCAAAATAATGGGTCCACTTGTGCTTATACCAGGGAAGTTTGACTGACCCGTTAATCGAGTCGTCGGAGACCCAGGCCACGAAACCAAGGGTCGCGGTTGCGAATCCCACTAGGGGCAAATGTTTCGTGTGATGAACATGGACATTTGTATTCGAGTCATGGTTGTTTATAAACACATTTTCAACTGACTTAAAAAAAGGAGGAGGTTCTCAATTCGACCGTAATATATTTTTAAATATGTCTATCCGTTCACCTAGTAACCATAGCACAAGCACAAGCTTAGTTTGGGACTAGGGAATTGGTGCGTCAGTCTGGAGATTTTATTTTCTTTGATGTAATTTTATTCATGAATGGGTAAGTGTGTCTTGCAAAAATACGTAAATGAGCTGAATTGGTTATTATTATACATTTAGTTACTGCCACTTGTTTAAATATTATGTCATAAAGACGCCAGAGTAACCGAGACTTGTATATATTGAAAATGAATGAAATGCGAATGTTTATGAAGATGGATGTGTATGTTTGGAAGAGATGTAGAAAACTGACCAAGTTAATAATACTCATCTACACTTAACGTTTATTTACTACCAAAATACAATACATACATAACATAACGCCCATAATCCCCGAAGGGGTAGGCAGAGGCAAAGGGGTAGCATGCCCCTTCAACTACATTCAGCCAAAAATAAAGCCGGGCTGGGTTAGATGGATAAAGCAGTGACAAGCGGCTAACCTGTCGCCTACACAATCACACACCCTAAACCCTATCGGGTCATGGTATATCTACCATTAGTCGCCTTTTACGACATGCCAGGCAAGAACCACATTTGGCACATTATTGGCACATTTTCATTGACAAAAGTATTTTTAAAATCGGTCCGGTAGTTTCGGAGCCTATTTAATGCACACAAACAATAAAATATTTCCTCTTTATAATTTACTAGTAAGTTATACACACAAAATTGTTCATGTATCTTCAAAACTAACTAACTAAATTGGCGCAGCGACCCGAACTGAGTGTTGGCCTCCGATAATAAGAGCTTCTTGTGTGTCTTCCTACTTGTCAAACAAACATTGACGAAGATACAATGAATTCAAGTTCCGCGTGACGTCACACATTCGTACAATTTTTACTAAACAGTGACGTCGCAAGCCCCCCCGCAAAACTTTGATGCTCTTTATTTTTGTGATTTTTTGTTAATTTGTTAAAGCGAAAAATATGTGTCTAGTATTTTTGTATAAACTAACTGACGGACTAAATAGAATTATAGTTTTTTAATGCAGTCATCATCCCTATTGCCCCCCAATTGAGATTGAATTGAGGAAACATTCTCGTATTAAATTAGGCTATTGTCATTGAGCAGGGTCCCATTTGTATTGCCTTTTAAACCTTCTAGCATTTATGGTATTACACCATAGCTTGAGTATTAGTAAGCTTCTAAATGTTTTTTTTCAATATGATCTTGTTTGTAGAATTTATCTATTTACTAGCGACTGGCTGAAGCGATTGACTGGCCCGTTGGTTGAGTGGTCAGGGAACCTGGCCACAAAACCAAGGGTCGAGGGTTCGAATCGCGCTAAAGGCAAATGTTTTGTGTGGTGAACATGGACATCATCATTATCGAGTCACGGATGTTTATAACGTACTTAATTATGTCTATTTGTTCGCCTAGTATCGATAGCACAAGCATAAGCTTAGTTTGGAACTAGGGAAGTGGTGTGTCAGTCTGAAGAATTTATTATTATTATTAGTTCCCCGGTTTTGCACAGTGAGCACAAAACAATATGAAACTATATTTGTAAACCTTTATCTTGATTCACTTTATCTATTGGTGACTGAGATGTAGGCTCTTATTACCATAGGCTAAGACTCACTTTGGGTCGCTGCGCCAATTTAGTAAGTTAGTTTTTGGTGAAAATTAACATCTTTTGCATAGTAAGATCTAAGCGGACAGACAGAACCGGCGACTTTGTTTTATACACTAGATTTTATGTCCAGGATATGTGGAGTTCGGGGAGTTCCGGGCGGAGCGGACGGGCGTCAAGAAGGTGGGGACCTTCGCTGGCGTCTTCTGTCCCGTGGTGCTGTCCATGTTCAGCGCGCTCATCTTCATCCGAATGGGTAAGTGATGTAGGGTTTCCAACCCTGCAACCTGCCTTCAATCCCCTGGGGCCCCAGTATTAAATAAATATCCGACAACATCACATACATTGATCTGACTCCGAGGTAAGTAGCTTAAGCACTTGTGTTACGGATATCAGAATCAACAGTGGTATTACAAATATATACTTAAATCAATATATTGGATATTAACACAAAGACACAGAACAAACACAAGTATTCATCACACGAATGTTTGTCCTGGGTGGGGATCGAATCCACAACTCTTGGCGCATAAACAACTATAGCGACATTCTTGACTCACTTGGTACCATCATTAATATGGTGACGAGCATTTAACACAATGTAGTATAGTGCTTTCATTTAATTTTCTATTAATTTATGTATTATGTATGTAATACGACATTTTTAAAATTATAGAATTTTTAAAATTATAGAATAGACTATCTATTCTATAATTTTAAGAATGTCGTATTTACCTGTAATTGTTTGTAACATTTAACTTGTGGCATCTATAAATGTATAGTATTTTAAGTGTTGATGTTATCAAACGTTGGTAAATCTATATATATCTATACTTACAATAAATCTGTAGAGAGGTCAATTCTGTACATGAAATATATTTTCAAAATAACTATTAGGGGGTGATTAGTGATCGATACTGATGCCAAAAATGCATTCAGTAAAATTTTTGTCTGTCTGTCTGTCTGTCTGTCTGTATGTTCCTTATAAAAACAAAAACTACTCGACGGATTTTAACGAAACTTGGTACAATTATTCTTCATACTCCTGGGCAGGTTATAGTATACTTTTAATCACGCTACAATTAATAGGAGCAGAGTAGTGAAGAGAAATGTTGGGAAAACGGGAGAAGTTACTCCATTTTTTAAGCTTTCGTCGCGTGTGCAGCCTTAATGGTTAAAGTTACATAGAAATCATGTATGACGGAAATAGTCTTTATAATATTAACCATAAACGCGGGTGACACCGCTGGCACAGCTAGTTAACTAATAAAAGATAACAAACCTCACATACATACATTGATCTGATTCCAAAGTACGTAGCTACTTTTAGAGTAAGAGGTTTTGATCTGCATTTCTTTGTTCAATTTCAATTAATTCTATTCAGATGTTAGCGATTGGTTACTCCTAACGAACATATTTGACAGGCCCGTTGGTCGAGAGACCCTGGCCATGAAACCAAAGGTCGCGGGTTCGGATCCCGCTAGGGCAGGGATGGCGAACCATTGGCACGCGTGCCATAAGTGGCACGTTATTCTAAATGGTGACACGCATTTTCTTTGAGATCACATATGTATGAACAACGCTGGACAATGACATCTACATCAACCGCTACCCGGGCACATAACGAACCATTTATATTGTAATTTTTTTATACTCTTCGGCACGTTTGCTCGAAAAGGTTCGCCATCCCTGCGCTAGGGGCAAATGATTCATGTGATGAACATGGACATTTTTACTCGAATCATGGATGTTATAAGCGTATTTAAGTATGTCTATCCGTTCACCTAGTACCGATAGCACAAGCATAAGCTTAGTTTTGAACTAGGGAATTGGTGTGCTAGTCTGAAGAATTAATTTATTTTATATTGATACAAACTTTCACATTTAAAATAGTACTATGAATGTAAAGTAAAAAAGTATCGTTGCATTTAGTTGCAAAATGTAATTCGTTATCAAACATTTATGTGCACGCCCTCCGATTCGAAGGTCATCATCTGTTATTCAGTCTGTAGAACAGTATAGATTTAAACGGTAAGTAAGTTGAGTTTCTCAGTTAAAATATCATATTGAAATTCAAACTCAAACTCAAAATATCTTTATTTACGTAGGCCTCAAAAAAGCACTTGTAAATCGTCAAGTAATAGGTATGTACAAAGTAGAACAATTTGAATCTACCACCGGTTCGGAATGTCGCATCTACCGAGAAGAAACCGGCAAGAAACTCGGTAGTTACTCTTTTCAATGCCAGATTGAATAACAAATTACAATTTACAGATTAAATTAATATTTATTTATACCAAGTCGTACAGTTAATGTTCGTTAAAGATTCAGCCGAGTATTAAAAATTGAAAAATTATTGAGTATTGAGAATTGAACAATATCAACATTATACTTGGTTACGTTAACGGGTTCCACCCGGTGGGTCCGACCGCGCCTAGGGCGCGCCGGATAGCGCAAGGGGTAGACTCTCCCAGCCGAGAGGCCCAGATTACCCCGAGCTAGAAGAGCTCGGGAGAAGACGCCCGGGTAATGAGCACCCCGCTCGAGGCCCGTAACCGCCCCCTAGGGGTGATGAAACCCGACGACGACGACATTATACCCCTATGGCGTTAAAGCCGAGACGCGAATAGGTTAATGATGATAATAATAGTTATGTCTGATGACAGATGTTGCGGTGGTTACTCAATGTTAAGGGTACGTGCCTTATTTACGAAGTGTGTTAAATCAAGTCCGGACATGTATTTCAAAGGACGAATATGGATCACTTGCTAGGCGGTGAGGGAAAAGTTCTGAGGAAATTGGCACATTCAAATGGGTAATTGATCTAATTTGTCTGGTTACGGACGTTATATTGCATTCGATTTAATGTTACAACGGGATCCGCTGGAACCAGGATCATGGTCTAAACTGGTCTAAGTGTAACAAAATTCGGGGCATAATTGGGATGTTGACACTATTTATATTTAATTTTGTAGTATCAATTCCGTAAAAGAAAGCATCGAGTATTAAATTTAGATTATATTGAGTCTAAAATTTTAAATTTTACAAGAACTGCTTCATATTCAGTCAGTTGACTATACAAACTAGTGACGTCATATGTTGACAAGCCCGTACAAAATCTATGAAGTAATTGCATTTTGACAGGTTTTATAAACTATCTCAACTGAGACTGCCAGTCAACTCAACATGCCTATTGGGAAGATAAAGACGCTTACTGACTTACTGTCATTTACTATATTGTGCATTCAACAGCACAAATGAAACCCAAACAAGCAACGGTCGTATTCAATTTACTCGTTACATTGAAACTTTCTCTCGGTCACCAATCACAAGTTCCTACACAAAGGTTGATGTACATCGCCCGTCGCTATGCGATCGAGTCGCAGCAGCGTGTCCGATGGATGCAGGTCTCGATGCAATCTGACCTTGGATACGTTTTTAGTTTCTTAGTTGACTGCACACGGTTGATCAGCTTTCTATCGATTGCTTAACATTCGATTCCGGACTGAAATCGTCTCTTTAAAGTTTTTTCTTATATTTGCTCGCCACGGATTTAAATGTCTTTTAGTATTTATATGTCTTAGTTTTTTTGACTAGCTCGATGGCGCATTCGGCAGTGACCTTGCCCCATGCGCCAAGAGTTGTAAGTTCGATCCCCACCCAGGACAAACATACGTGTATTAAGTAATTATGTTTATTTTGTGTCTTGGTGTTAACATCCAATATCCATTATATATAATTTAAGTATATATTTGTAATACCATTGTAATAATGGTCTTACTAAAATTTTGATCTTTGACTCTGTCTACCCCTTCGGGGATTATGTGCGTAATGTTATGTATCTATGTATGTATGTATGTATGTATGTATGTATGTATATACTAATATTGTAAGGCTGAAGAGTTTGTTTGTTAGTTTGCTTAAACGCGCTAATCTCAGGAACTAGTGGTTTGATTAGATTTTTTTAGTGTTATATAGCCCATTTATCGAGGAAGGCTATACGCTATGTAACATTAACTATAAACGCGAGTGAAACCGCGTGCACAACTCGTAGCAGATATCTTTTATCAACTTAGATATCGCCGGTAAAGATAAACAGAACAATAAAAATATAGATACCAACGAATAATACCGTTATAAACTGACCTTGACCATGGCTAACGTAAATCTAATTACTGTTAATCGGTTTACTTCCTTTCGGCAGTGAGTAACACTAGTATAGCCTTGAGCATCTTAACGTTATTTAAAAACTAACTAAACTTCACGCCATTTCCCTAGCGGGGTAGGCAGAGAGAACCGAACGCCATATGATCCTTACACACCTCACTCGCCTATTTAAACACTTTGTGATACGCATGATTTCGCCAACTGTTTTATTGAGATTATTTACATACATACATAACATCACGCCCATAATCCCCGAAGGGGTAGGTAGAGACAAAGGGACAGCAGGCCACTTTAACCACATTCAGCCAAAAATAAAACTGGGAACTTAGATGGAAAATTGTGAAAAAGTACTGACAAGTGCTAGCTCGTCGCCTACACAATTACATACCCAAAACCCGATATACCATTAGTCGCCTTTAACGACATGCTAGGCAAGAAATATAGTTGGCACATTATTTTTAAGATCTAGACCAACACGGGACAATGGGTTGGGTTAGATGGAAAATTGTAAAAAAGTAGAGACAAGTGGCTAGCTCCGCCTACACAATCACATACCCAAAACTTTATGCGCTTATTTATTTCTATAAAAAAGGGAATATGTTTGATCTCGCGTTTACATCACATCTTTTCGATTATAATCCGTAATGACGAGTCTCTCATTCTATCTCTGTCACTCTCTTTCCCTTTCTATATCTCCTTATCTGACCCTTCTTTTATCTGTTTATTTTATTAAATTTTTGTCAAAGCGGGATGTCCAGTCTCGCACTTCGGTATTCTTAATCTATCTATTTTCTTTTTCAGGATACCTAGTAGGTAACGCTGGTCTGCTTGTGACCTTAGCTCAGTTTGGGATGGCGTACCTCATAGTGGCGTTCACGGTGACCTCCATCTGCGCTATATCCACTAACGGGGCGGTGGAAGGCGGAGGAGTATACTGTATCCTTTATTAATGTGCTGGTTGTGGTTTTTGTTGGGAGACTTAGGATTATGGGGCTGGATGGTAAGGGCACTGGCCTCACAGGTAAGATAGAGGTGGTTCAGATTAGGGATTTCTTAAGTCTAAGTACGTATCATACTGCTTTTTTGGCGGTGAAGGAAAAAACATCATGAGGTAACCTGCACACTCAAATAACTATGTAACTAGGGTCTAATCTATCTGTTTTTCATATCCACGGGTTAATAAAGGTTGGGTCTCTTAATCAACCAGACTGAATCTAAGATTATGGTCCAATTGGCGCCTGAGTGAGAACGGGATAACGCTAGAAAGATGATGATTGTAATGGATATTTTAGCAATCCAGGGGTCTTACAAGTCATCAAGAGTCCAGGGAAGTATCTGTCTCCGTGTCAGCCGCACCAATCATTTGTAAGCCGAAATTTCTTAATGTAGTCTACAACCATCATATTGCACCATTGCACATTTTTCTGTACACATAGTCAATAGGGAATATCACTAAGTCATCTCCTCATAAATCCTTAACCGATTCTCAGTCATGATAAGCAGGACATTAGGTCCAGAATTCGGTGGCGCTATCGGCACTTTGTTCTTTTTCGCTAACGTCGTCTCCAGCGCGCTCTGTATCTCCGCTTGCACTGAAGCACTGGTGGAGAACTTTGGACCTCATGGTGAGTACTGAATATTCTTTTTTTGATTGTGTCATACGTATATCGGCCCTAGGCCTTGGAGTAAGTGCCCTTGGTGTTGGTGGTTGGGATAAATGGGCCCATAAACACCAAATTTCCAAAAAATAAATGGCATGGTTCCTCTCTTTGGGTGGGTGAGTGAGTTACGTGGGACCCCTAGAACCCTCTGTATCAAGAGACCCCCTCTCCGGCCAAGATGGTAGAGTTCGGGGTATACCCACTTAAACTTAGGAATGCATCCTTTACGCATACTGAAACGTCGATGGAACCTCTTTGTATTCTACCGGTCGGCCTCGGCGCCAGCCCGCTCTAAGGCGCCTCCGCCTAGGGTGGAGACCGGATGCATAGCCTAACCCCAACGGCTCCAAGTCAATCCTATCGGCCTAACGATTGGGAGACTCTGCTGTAACCGATCCTCTACATTCCAGGCTACCTGGTGGACGACAGCCCGGGCATCCCGAACGGCTGGTGGTACCGGTTCCTGTACCGGTCACTGCTGAACGCGCTGGGGCTGGGCGTGTCTCTGGCGGGCGCGGCGCTGTTCGCGCGCACCAGCCTCGCCATCTGGGTCACCATGCTAGTGTGCCTCGGCAGCGCTTTCATCAGCTTCTTCGTCACCAGGCCGCTGGAGGTCAGTGTCTAGGGAATGCAATCCAGCACCCAAAAGACAATCTTGTAAATCCGCAAGACCGAGACCATCAGTCCGGCGGATTGAGATTTGCAGGATTGTGCAATACTTTAGAATTATTAGCCCAAAAATGATTCCCTAAGTCGGTAAATGAAACAATAGACTTAGAATAAACAAATAGTGTAATTAAATTTTACAGTATGAGTTAAAGTCTGATCAAACTATTAATGAGATTCGAACACTTGCTTTTGAAATTGTTTGCGTAGTATACATAAGGTGTTTAAAGTTTCATATTTTTTTGATCGAAAACGCGATTCAACGCTAGTAGTTAGAACGGACTTAACAACAAGTTGTAAGTTGCTTCCAGATACTTCCCTCTGTTTCCACCACATTCGTAAAGAGCCATTTCTCGTTTTATTATAAGAGTACGTGACACCACCGGTTGTTGAGTAGAAGATTTGGGGATCCCCCCTATTATCGTGAAATCGTGCCTTACATAATGTTGTCAATTTAGGTTGGAAAAAATAAAATCTTGCAAATCTTGCGGATCCCGCATGCCGCATCCCGCAGTTGTAATCCTGCAAATTCAATGCGGGATCCCGCTTTTGCGGGATTGCGGATGCGCGGGATTGCATTCCCTACCAGTGTCTCTCTGTGTGTCAACTGTATTTACGCATGCTGGTGTTGGTTACTCAATCACACTACCCCCCTAAATGTGGAATTTTCCACGCGGTAGGCGGAGAAGAAACGAAAACCTTTATTATTGTACAACAATTACTTATCTTTCTGTCTACCCCGCTAGGGAAGTGGCGTGAAGTTTAGTTAGTTAGTTTATTACTTCCTATACGGTCACAATCAATGCCCAAATAGTTGTATCTTCCGTAGGATTTATAAAAACGAGTATATTTCGTGTTCAGAAACTTTTTCGTGGGAGAATGCGGCACACATACATAAAATTTCTATTCCTGGATCTGTTCCTTTACGGCGCGGAAGCCAGCCAAGTCTTTGCACCAACGAGGTGGTGGCTGGCCCCGACGCCTTCTCATACAGATGCATTTGTTTATTCTTTCCCACCTCAGATCACGAAACCCTTCACCAATCTACTTACCAACACCACAAGCTTCAACTACACCGGGCTCAGCTCAGCCACCTTCATGGAGAACTTGTATCCAGATTACGGACGGGACTACACCACCGGGGATGGGACACAGGTCGACTTCGCGTCTGTGTTCGGGGTGCTGTTCACTGGGGTCACGGGGGTCATGACCGGCGCTAACATGAGCGGTGAGTGGATGGGGGACCGTAGAGATCAGTGGTAACTTCTCGTCTTAGTTATGTTCTGCATTTCTCAAGGTGGTGTCTGCATTAAAATGGTAGCTTGGTGCAACTGTAAGTAACTGGATATTTCAAATCTTAGTATAGATTTATGTCACTTGCTCGATGGTAAAGGAAAACGTAGGCATGAAACCTGAAGATCAGTGGTAACTTCTCCTCTTAGTTATGTTCTGCATTTCTGAAGGTCGTGTCTGCATTGAAATGGTAGCTTGGTGCAACTGTAAGTAACTGGATATTTCTAATTTAAGTATAGATTTATGTCACTTGCTTGATGGTGAAGGAAAACGTAGTGATGAAACCTGAAAATTAATATTTATGTGAAGCTATGATTCAATATGCCTGGTTCCCCAGTCTGGATTACGAAGGGCAGATCGGCAGATGGGTGAATTTTCAATCGATCGATTTACTTTAACGTGACTTAATTTAGATGTTATTTTAATTAGCATATACTTTTAAACTAAACTACTCTCTGCCTACCCCGCTAGGGAAGTGGCGAGCAGTTTAGTATACTTTAGTGTTAATTAAGACTGTGACAAGCGATATCTCACGGCATCCTATCAAATCTATGGTGTGTAGATCTAACACTACAAATGATATAGGCTTTGACGTAATGTTCCTCGTCTGGTTCCCAGGCGAGCTCAAGAACCCAGCACGCAGCATCCCCGTGGGCACGCTGACCGCGCTGCTGTTCACCGCCATATCGTACGTGGCGCTGAGCCTGCTGACGGCCGCCTCCTGCACGCGCGACCTGCTGCAGAACAACTACGTGTATCTGCTGCCTATCAACATGTGGGCGCCTTTTATAGCCGTCGGTGAGTATATGCTCCTTCTGGTCTTCTAGTCGGTGAGTATATGCTCTTTCTCGTCCTCTCGTCGGTGAGTATATGCTCCTTCTCGTCTTCGTCGGTGAGTATATGCTCCTTCTCGTTTTCTCGTCCGTGAGTATATGGTACTTCTCGTCTTCTAGTCGGTGAGTATATGCTACTTCTCGTCTTCTGGTCAGTGAGTATGTGCTCCTTCTCATCTTCTCGTCGGTGAGTATATGCTCCTTCTTGTCTTTTCGCCGGAGAGTATATGATCCTTCTTGTCTTCTCGTCGGTGAGTATAATGGTCCTTTTCATCATTTCGTCGACTGAAGTCCTCCTCATCTATTTAGTAGACGACGACCCTGGATATTTAGCAGAACTTGACACCACACCTCAATTACATCAAGAGGGGCTAAACCTTTCTATACATACATATATAAATATATATAATTTAGCCGATCAATATAGCTAGCCTAATGTTTATTTCAGGTATGATAATAGCGACCTTCTCTGCTGGACTATCAAATCTTATTGGAGCTTCGAGAGTTCTGGAGGCGTTGGCGAAAGACAATATTTTTGGTAAGTTGTTTACTGCCGTTAATTGTTAAATAACCGCAGCAGCGCATCAAAAAGTTTGGGAAACGTATTACTACGTTATTAACCTGTGTTGTCAGGTTTCATTCTCCGGCCGATGGTGTCCAGGTCCGGGAACCCCGTGCTAGCCGTGATCACCTCCTGGCTGCTGGTTCAAATCGGCATCATGGCTGACTCGCTTAATGACATCGCTCAGGTATGTGTGTGTCTTAATATTGGATAGAAGGGACCTGACTCCTATTGATCAGCAGCTATCTTTATAGCTTAAGCTCCATTGCTTGGTGGAGTGCGGCACTAATTCCAGTTTATAATTCAATTATAATTCTATTTAGTCCGTCATATAGATTATATAAAAATACTAGACCCATATTTTTCGCCTTATCAAATTATCAAAAAATCACAAATATAAAGAGCATCAAAGTTTTGGAGAGGGGGCTTACGACGTCACTATTTAGTAAAAAAATTACGAAAGTGTGACGTCACGCGCAACTTGAATACATTGTATCTTCAGCAATGTTTGTTTGACATATAAATAGTAAATACGTGTTCAATATTTTTTTATAGTCAAACTGACGGACTATACATAATTTTTAAGTCATTTTGCTATTATTTCAAACTGCCCAAAATGTTCTCTGTTTTTCTTTATTTCCATTACACACATTTACAATTTGTATATTTGCAGGTGAACTCTGTGTTGTTCATGACGAGCTACTTCGCTATCAACCTCGCGTGTCTGGGGCTGGACCTTGCGTCTGCGCCGAATTTCAGGTTAGAATATATTTCTATAGATACTGATCAGGCGGAAAAGATTGTAGTGCGCAACCATATATCGGGCGCAGGGGCGTTCATTACGAAGGTGATGTGGTGACGTAGAAATTATATTCACTACTATTATTGATAATTTTTTTGTTTTTTTGGATCGAGTAGGCTCGGAAACTGCTTTACCGATTTGAAAAAATATTTCATCAATAGAAAGCTACTTTATCAAAAAAAAAATCAATGTGCGAGTGGCATAAGCTATATATTATCCTCGTAATCCCACAGGAACGAGAACTTCGCTGGTGTAATCGCGGGGCGCTAACTGACATGTGTTTTCTGTCGCAGGCCTTCGTTCAAGCACTTCTCCTGGGTGACATCCCTGCTGGGTCTCCTCGGAGCGGCAGGGCTGATGTTCGGTCTGCGGCCGCTGTACGCGCTGGGCGCGGCGCTGGCGTGCTGCTCGCTGGTGGTGGCGCTGCACCTGCTGTCGCCCGCCGCCGCCGAGCCCAAGTGGGGCAGCCTCAGCCAGGCGCTGATCTTCCACCAGGTACCGAGCCTGCTGCTCGCTGGTGGTGGCGCTGCACCTGCTGTCGCCCGCCGCCGCCGAGCCCAAGTGGGGCAGCCTCAGCCAGGCGCTGATCTTCCACCAGGTACCGAGCCTGCTGCTCGCTGGTGGTGGCGCTGCACCTGCTGTCGCCCGCCGCCGCCGAGCCCAAGTGGGGCAGCCTCAGCCAGGCGCTGATCTTCCACCAGGTACCGAGCCTGCTGCTCGCTGGTGGTGGCGCTGCACCTGCTGTCGCCCGCCGCCGCCGAGCCCAAGTGGGGCAGCCTCAGCCAGGCGCTGATCTTCCACCAGGTACCGAGCCTGCTGCTCGCTGGTGCTGGCGCTGCACCTGCTGTCGCCCGCCGCCGCCGAGCCCAAGTGGGGCAGCCTCAGCCAGGCGCTGATCTTCCACCAGGTACCGAGCCTGCTGCTCGCTGGTGGTGGCGCTGCACCTGCTGTCGCCCGCCGCCGCCGAGCCCAAGTGGGGCAGCCTCAGCCAGGCGCTGATCTTCCACCAGGTACCGAGCCTGCTGCTCGCTGGTGCTGGCGCTGCACCTGCTGTCGCCCGCCGCCGCCGAGCCCAAGTGGGGCAGCCTCAGCCAGGCGCTGATCTTCCACCAGGTACCGAGCCTGCTGCTCGCTGGTGGTGGCGCTGCACCTGCTGTCGCCCGCCGCCGCCGAGCCCAAGTGGGGCAGCCTCAGCCAGGCGCTGATCTTCCACCAGGTACCGAGCCTGCTGCTCGCTGGTGGTGGCGCTGCACCTGCTGTCGCCCGCCGCCGCCGAGCCCAAGTGGGGCAGCCTCAGCCAGGCGCTGATCTTCCACCAGGTACCGAGCCTGCTGCTCGCTGGTGGTGGCGCTGCACCTGCTGTCGCCCGCCGCCGCCGAGCCCAAGTGGGGCAGCCTCAGCCAGGCGCTGATCTTCCACCAGGTACCGAGCCTGCTGCTCGCTGGTGGTGGCGCTGCACCTGCTGTCGCCCGCCGCCGCCGAGCCCAAGTGGGGCAGCCTCAGCCAGGCGCTGATCTTCCACCAGGTACCGAGCCTGCTGCTCGCTGGTGGTGGCGCTGCACCTGCTGTCGCCCGCCGCCGCCGAGCCCAAGTGGGGCAGCCTCAGCCAGGCGCTGATCTTCCACCAGGTACCGAGCCTGCTGCTCGCTGGTGGTGGCGCTGCACCTGCTGTCGCCCGCCGCCGCCGAGCCCAAGTGGGGCAGCCTCAGCCAGGCGCTGATCTTCCACCAGGTACCGAGCCTGCTGCTCGCTGGTGGTGGCGCTGCACCTGCTGTCGCCCGCCGCCGCCGAGCCCAAGTGGGGCAGCCTCAGCCAGGCGCTGATCTTCCACCAGGTACCGAGCCTGCTGCTCGCTGGTGGTGGCGCTGCACCTGCTGTCGCCCGCCGCCGCCGAGCCCAAGTGGGGCAGCCTCAGCCAGGCGCTGATCTTCCACCAGGTACCGAGCCTGCTGCTCGCTGGTGGTGGCGCTGCACCTGCTGTCGCCCGCCGCCGCCGAGCCCAAGTGGGGCAGCCTCAGCCAGGCGCTGATCTTCCACCAGGTACCGAGCCTGCTGCTCGCTGGTGGTGGCGCTGCACCTGCTGTCGCCCGCCGCCGCCGAGCCCAAGTGGGGCAGCCTCAGCCAGGCGCTGATCTTCCACCAGGTACCGAGCCTGCTGCTCGCTGGTGGTGGCGCTGCACCTGCTGTCGCCCGCCGCCGCCGAGCCCAAGTGGGGCAGCCTCAGCCAGGCGCTGATCTTCCACCAGGTACCGAGCCTGCTGCTCGCTGGTGGTGGCGCTGCACCTGCTGTCGCCCGCCGCCGCCGAGCCCAAGTGGGGCAGCCTCAGCCAGGCGCTGATCTTCCACCAGGTACCGAGCCTGCTGCTCGCTGGTGGTGGCGCTGCACCTGCTGTCGCCCGCCGCCGCCGAGCCCAAGTGGGGCAGCCTCAGCCAGGCGCTGATCTTCCACCAGGTACCGAGCCTGCTGCTCGCTGGTGGTGGCGCTGCACCTGCTGTCGCCCGCCGCCGCCGAGCCCAAGTGGGGCAGCCTCAGCCAGGCGCTGATCTTCCACCAGGTACCGAGCCTGCTGCTCGCTGGTGGTGGCGCTGCACCTGCTGTCGCCCGCCGCCGCCGAGCCCAAGTGGGGCAGCCTCAGCCAGGCGCTGATCTTCCACCAGGTACCGAGCCTGCTGCTCGCTGGTGGTGGCGCTGCACCTGCTGTCGCCCGCCGCCGCCGAGCCCAAGTGGGGCAGCCTCAGCCAGGCGCTGATCTTCCACCAGGTACCGAGCCTGCTGCTCGCTGGTGGTGGCGCTGCACCTGCTGTCGCCCGCCGCCGCCGAGCCCAAGTGGGGCAGCCTCAGCCAGGCGCTGATCTTCCACCAGGTACCGAGCCTGCTGCTCGCTGGTGGTGGCGCTGCACCTGCTGTCGCCCGCCGCCGCCGAGCCCAAGTGGGGCAGCCTCAGCCAGGCGCTGATCTTCCACCAGGTACCGAGCCTGCTGCTCGCTGGTGGTGGCGCTGCACCTGCTGTCGCCCGCCGCCGCCGAGCCCAAGTGGGGCAGCCTCAGCCAGGCGCTGATCTTCCACCAGGTACCGAGCCTGCTGCTCACAAGCGATCCTTACGTCTAGTGCAGGCCCCAATGTATGGATCTACTACTATGGGTCATCAATTAATCACGTGATGCTTTATAGCAATCGTTAGCATCCTCCTATCCTGGCATTCTAACTCCCTCCGTGCGAAACACGATAGCCCAGGTCCTGATATTTCCGTGAGAATTTTTTTGCCGAGCTTATGTAGTGACCTACAATTGGCGACTACTCGGTACTCGACTAATAGTATACACATACTTAGCTATGAATAATAGTAACATTAAAATATCTAAGGTGTTTTTTATCGTCATTCACTTATCTTGTCCCCAGGTCCGCAAGTACCTCCTCCTGCTGGACCCGCGGCGGGAGCACGTCAAGTTCTGGCGGCCGCAGATGCTGCTGCTGGTCGCGTCGCCGCGCCAGGCCGCGCCTCTCATTGACTTCGTCAACGACCAGAAGAAGGTCAGCTCACGTCAAAGTCTCCTAACATCTACAATTCTACAACTTTATGTTTTAGTATACGGAGCGTTGGTGGCTCAATGGTAAGGAAACGCGCCTCTTAACCGAGGGGTACGGGTTCCAACCCGGGCACTTACCTCTGAATTTTTCAAATATGTAATATGTGACATATCAAGTGGTATGCGTATATATTTACAAAAAATATTACTGATAGGACTAAACGCCCTTCTTCCCCGAAGGTCGGGTAAGAAAAATTTTTCAACGTGTCACACACGTTGTGAGAAAAAACGAGTCTCGGTTTCAGTTTTACTAGTCGGAGTGTGACTGCTTGGGAAAGAAGGAAAATAACGCACGTGTCGTTCTTGCGCTATTTCTATTCGCCCATTGGTCGAGTGGTCACCAAGAGTCGCGGGTTCGAATCCCGCTAGGGTCAAATGTTTCGTGTGATGAACATGGACATTTGTACTCGAGTCATGGATGTTTATAAACGTATTTAAGTATGTCTATCTGTTCGCCTAGTATCCATAGTACAAGCATAAGCTTAGTTTGGAACTAGGGAATTGGTGTGTCAGTCTGGAGAATTTATTATTTATTATTGTTCTTTATCGAGCAGTGTTATCACTACAACATTGTCTGCAGGGCGGTTTGTTCGTGCTGGGTCACGTGAGAGTGGGGCAGCTGGACGGCACCGGGGACCCGCTCGCGGCCGAACAGAAGTACTGGCTGAAACTTATCGACCATCTTAAGGTAAGTGTGGTACCATTTCATTCAGAGTGGCGGTTGCTAGCTGATATTTGAGCCTATTTTAATTATACTCAGTATAGTAATAACAGTTTAAATTTGGGTTGAGTCATAGGATATTAATAGATACTAGTTATGGTCAGTAATCTTTTTTTTATGGTATGATATGGCAATCGGCCAATCTCAGGTTTTAAGAAAAAACACTTAGCACAGCAGAGTACGCTAGTAGCTGAAAAGGAACGTACATTAGAATAACTACTCAAGATGTCATCCGGTGTCAGTGACGTCTATGAATATGGCGACTGCGATTTGTCTGTCAGCACCATTAGAATTTAACAAAATACTCGACAATCCGAATTTTGCGGATATATGTTGTCGACTCGAAATCTTTAATTTTTTATGTTTTATTATTCAAGTAGGGTTTCGATCGAGTCTACCATACCCCTGCACGAAATTATTAATATAGATGCACCACAGAGATGTTACACACAAATAAGTGGCAGCTATGTCATAAGCGCGCCTAATCTGAACACTCGAAATGTTTGTGATATTTGTTTTCATTTACGCAGATGTGTTAAGCGCTAGCTATTATTTTTCGTACTGTTTATATTACGCTATCCTTTTTTAATTATTTGTTAATGTTATCAAATGTGTCACTGAATTAGGGTTTTCAAAAATACAAAAACCGTCAGATGGCACGAGGAAGTCTCGTGGTCTTATCACTGTCGCTATTGGCTCATTGTTGACAGCATGTCAGTTTGGTGTGACAACTAACCAATGAGGAGGGTGACAAGACCGCGAGTCACAGTTACGCCATCTTTCGGATGTTTTAATTCCAAAAACCCTCATTTGGAACAACATTTTTGTTTGTAAGCGTACGTCATGTTCATCGACTAAGCCGGATCAAACATAGCCTGTTATTAGAATTGGGATGTTGACACCATTTATATTTAATTTTGAAATATCAATTATGAAAAAGAAAGTATCGTAGTATGTTGTTAATAGACTACTAGCCAATGTCCAAAGTGAATGGGTCATATGAACCACCAGGTGACGTATATAGGACGATATAAGAGCATAAAATAATAAGATTCAGCACTATGCCGTCACTTGTGAGCTGTCCAACTGGGTGCTGGTGAGAATTCAAAAGTGCCTGTAGAGTGAGTACATTTTGGTCATTTATTTTTGTACGGCATTTTGACCATCGATAGATCCATGAAAAATAATATAAAAACGCGCAGTGCCGTACAATAATGGTGCGCCACAAAGTCGGTACATTTTTTTGAGATGTACGGCATCAGTTTCATACTGTTTCAATACAGCTTCTAATCCATTATTCCGCAACGCCGTACAAAAATCATGCGACAAGGGGAAAAAATCGAGGGTTCCAACCCCCTCTTTTTCCGTGGTCTGGGGGGTGATTTGACACAACATAAAATTAATTTATTTTGAAAGTATTTTATGCATACATAATATTTTCTTACATGCCGTACATTTTCATTGGTCCAAAGGTTTGTAGGGAAAAAAAACTCAAGGAAAAATCCATAGAACGAAATGTAAGAAAAATCCATATACTTAACGAAATGTAAGTTGAATTTCATGAGGATATTTTTTTATACGGCATTTAGATATTTTTTTGGTACTTAATGCAATAATTTATAAAGAGTTAATGCCGTACAAATCTGAAAGTTCATATTGATAAAAAAGTAATAAAAATATTAAATAAATATAATTTACATTATCGCTTACGGAGCCACGTTCTGTTACGACGTTTAGCATTTGTAAGCATTTATCTACACCGCAAAATTTTACATCCACGGAGCCTACGAATGATTTGTTAGAGCCTGGTATCTTTGAATCAGAAGTAAGAGCCGCTATTCAACATATTAAGAATGGTAAAGCCACAGGGCAAGATGACATCCTAATCGAAACTATTCGAGCAGTGGGAGAACATGGCTATCTTATCTTCTACACCATCTGCAACAAGATATGGCTCACAGGCAAATGGCCCTCAGAATGGGCTCACACAGTTTTCGTTCCTCTGCATAAAAAGGGTTCAACAAAGAAATGTGGCAACTTTCGACTCATTACCCTAATAACACACGCAAGTAAAATAATGCTGCATATTATAAACGAACGACTGAAAGCATATTTGTCCAGAGAAATTGCGCCAGAACAAGCCGGCTTTATAAAAGGCAAGGGAACCCGGGAGCAAATTCTCATCGTTCGTCAAATTATTGAATAGCTCGAGAATTCAACAAGCCGACATACATATGCTTTGTTGATTAAGTATATATTAAACCAAAAAGTTTACAAAACTGTTGATACTGGGATTTACAGTTTCAATTCTTGGATATTATATACACAAACATTCACTTCAGTTAGACGTCATAATGATTTTATCATATTATCAATAGTTCTCTTCAAAAATATATTAATACCGTACAGTATCAGATGGCCATAAAGTACTACACCCTTAATATGGTAGCGTCATTTTCATCAGCCTAAAAGATATGGTCTGCATTAAAATGTACGGCATAATTTTTTTCTAATTTATTTATCTTAATACTATTTAAAACAAGGGAAAAATGTAGAAAATTGCTATTTTTTATTAATCTATGAATATTTAAACTTTTGCAATAATTTGAAAATTTTCAGTTTTTGTATTCTCTATAATTTTTTTTAGAACAGTTTCTTTTAGACGGCAGTACTATATAACAATTGTATTTTACAATATAATGTTAAAAAAAAGTTGCCGTACAGAGTCAAATGATTTTACAGCTTAATCAGGTATACCATGAAATTAATATAAATATTAATATACATTCAAAGGAACAATAATTTTTTGACGGCATTATTTTTAATAGTACTTTTGAGTGCTAGATAATGTTTTGGAACCGAAGCCGTACTTTTTCAAATCACCCCTCGGACCACGGAAAAAGAGGGGGTTGCAACCCTTGATTTTTTCCCCTTGTCGCATGATTTTTGTACGGCGTTGCGGAATAATGGATTAGAAGCTGTATTGAAACAGTATGAAACTGATGCCGTACAGAATCAAATGACCAAATTTACCCTGGAAATTGTCAGAAAATAAAAAAAATGTACCGACTTTGTGGCGCACCATTTTTGTACGGCACTGCGCGCTTTTATATTATTTTTCATGGATCTATCGATGGTCAAAATGCCGTACAAAAATAAATGACCAAAATGTACTCACTCTACAGGCACTTTTGAATTCTCACCAGCACCCAGTTGGACAGCTCACAAGTGACGGCATAGTGCTGAATCTTATTATTTTATGCTCTTATATCGTCCTATATAGGTCACCTGGTGGTTCATATGACCCATCCATTTTGGACATGGGCCAGTAGTCTATAAGCCTTATTGATTTTGTATCATATTGAGTCTAAGATTTTTAATTTTACATTTTACATACATACATACATACATAACATTTTAATATACAAACTAGTGACGTCACACGTTGACAAGCCCACACAAAATCTATAAAGTGATTTCGTTTTGACAGCTCTTAAAAAGTATCTCAATTGACTAGCCAGTCAACATCCCTATTGTAGTATAGACTAGCTGTGCCCGCGGTTTTACCCGCGTATGTGGTTAATGTTATAAAGCCTATAAACCTTCCTAGATAAATGGGCTATCTAACACTGAAAGAAAATCGGACCAGTAGTTACTGAGATTAGCGCGTTCAATCAATAAAACAAACAAACAAACTCCTCAGCTTTATAATATTAGTAAAGATTGGTTTGCGTAGTAACATGTCTGGTCAGTCACATACATTTTAGATTTCGTGTAGACTTGACACGGACAGATGTCGCTACAGGCATCATTTAGACTGATTGAGAAATAAAACCGAATGAAAACGTTATTATTTCACTTTAAAAAATGCTTTTTTCATAAAATTTTAACGAATTATAATTTACGTCATTTCTTAGATAATTTATTACATTTAGGTGAAAAACATGGATATAAAATATTTTCTTCAGAAGCAAACCAAAATAATCTTTGTTTTGAAACCATGAATTTTACACAGATAGCGTTTTATTACTAAGAAACAACTAATCTGTGCTTGTAGCGGCATCTTGTATTATTCCTGACAAACAGACTAAAATTTGCTGTAGTTCCAATTACTCACCACTGTCGCTGTTCTTTCGCGAGTTATAGCAGTAACTTTTCAAGTATGGGCAGTGACCCTCTGTTGTACGTAGTATTTTATTACTCTGTGGTAGTAATAAGTGTAATGCCATCACACTTTAAATATACTCTTCATCTTCTTAGGTGAAGGCGTTCGTGGAGTTATGCCTAGCGGAGTCGGTCCGCAGCGGCGCGGCGCATCTGACCCGGCTGTCCGGCCTGGGGGCCATGAAGCCGGACACGGTGCTGCTCGGGTTCCGCGACACGGAGCCGCCAAAAGACTTCTTTAGAGAGTGAGAACTGTTGCTGAATTTATGTTTAGAATTTGTATTTATATGGGTATGTCGACAGGCCCGTTGGACGAGTGGTCACAGACCCTGGCTATGAAACCAAGGGTCGCGGGTTCGAATCTCGCTATAGGCAAATGTTTCGTGTGATGAATATCGACATTTGTAATTGAGTCATAGATGTCTATAAACGTATTTAAGTATGTCTATCCGTTTACCTACCATCCACAGCACAAGCATAAGTACAAACGAATTGGTGTGTCAGTCTGGAGAATTTAGTATTATTATGTATAATTTAGTATTACTATCCATAATTTTGTCATACATATGTTAGGGAATTAATCTGACTAGCCAGGCTGATGGTATGCGATCACCATAACCTACAGACGCTTGTAATACAAGGGGTGCCATTGGCACGTTGACGACCTTTTGAAGGTTTTGTTTGAGATTCAATATTTTAGTCCTTCCAGCTGCAATTCCTCGAGAGTTTGTACCCAAGTCAATTTTCAGTATTTACTAAACGAAACATGATAGCTTAAGTGTTAAAATCTGACTCAGAGGAACATTTCGTCCCACATACCACTCTGGTCTCCTGGGCAAAGTAATGGTGCGTAAAACTATCCACTATTCATGTTATCTCACTGACGTAATTCTACTATCTACTAAATTCAAAATCAGATGAAAATTTGTTTGTCATAGTTAGACCTCTCGCTTATTTCAGCCAAACGTCTCCATACAAGACGGACGCCTTCGACCTGGAGTCGGGAGAGGTGATATTCCCCACCCGAAAGGTGACCGACGCGCGGCTGTCCGCCGACCAGTACGTGCGCGTGGTGTCCGACGTGCTGTGCGTCAACAAGAACGTGTGTCTGTGCCGCAACTTCCAGCAGCTCGACACGCGCGCCGTCGAGAGGTGAGTGGGATGGAAGAGGTAGACACCTGGTGGGAAGGGTGACATTGGTTTCCACCAATGTCACAATGGAGTGACAAACGATGGGAGGGGTGACACCCGGCGGTAAGGATGACTGGTGGGAGGGGTGACACCCGGCGGGAAGGGGACCGGTAGGTGGGGTGACACCCGGCGGGAAGGGTGACCGGTGGGAGGGGTGACACCCGGCGGGAAGGGTGACTGGCGGGAGGAGTGACACGCGATGGAAGTGGTGACATGCGGAGAAGAGGTGTCACTCAATGGGGAGGGTGACACTCAATGGGGAGGGTGACACCCGGGGGCGATGTGGGTAGACAGAGCTGTAGCTAGGGGACGGGGGCGTCGAACCAGTACGTGCGCGTGGTGTCCGACGTGCTGTGCGTCAACAAAAACTTGTGTCTGTGCCGCAACTTCCAGCGGCTTATCACATTGGTGGCTACATTGGTGGGAAGGGTGACTTTAGTGTGAGGGCTGATACCGTGGGTGGGTTGACACTCGGTGGGAAGGGTGACTGGTGGGCCAATGTTTTTGGTATTCTGTAGGCTCGGATCTTGAACAATTTCGACCGGTTTTGTATTTATTCGCAGGAGAGCTTCCCACCTGAAGTACATCGACGTGTGGCTGGTTGAGTTAGCGTCCCCGTGGCGCGAGGAGGCGTTCACGGTGCGCGCGCTGTTCGCGCTGCAGCTGGCGGCGGTGGTGCGCTCGGCGCGCGGCTGGCAGCACCTGCGCCTGCGCGTGCTGCTGCCGCGCCCGCCGCACCCCGCGCACCACGACCAGCGGACTGTCATAGCAGGTACAGGTCTTCGTGATACCAGGTATAGGTCTACGCGATAGCAGGTATAGGTCTACGCGATAGCAGGTATAGGTCAACGCGATAGCAGGTATAGGTCTACGTGATAGCAGGTATAGGTCTACGCGATAGCAGGTATAGACCTAAGTGATAGCAAATATAGGTCTACCTAATAGCAGGTATAGGTCTATAGATCTACGTGATAGTATAGGTCTACGTGATAACAGGTAAAGATTAACGTAACATCTGGTATAGGTCTACGTGATAGCAGGTACAGGTTTACGTGATAGCAGGTACAGGTTTACGTGATAACAGGTACAGGTTTACGTAACAGCAGGTATAGGTCTGCGTGATATCAGGTACAGGTTTACGCAATAGCAGGTCTGTACCTGCTATCACGCAGACCTGTGTCTACGTACAGGCTTGCCTGTGTGGCTCCTTCAAGTATTTCATAAGCACCATTTAGACGGTCTTTGATGTATTTCCTTTGGTAGCAAGAAGGATTGGAAAATCAGACTGACCATTATGTTAGCTAAAAAAAGAGGGGTTTTTGAATTAAAACATCCAAAAGATGGCGTAACCGAGACTAGGCTTTTGCGGACATAGGGTAAAGGTAAAATATACCAAAATTTTGCCAACGAGAAGAGGAGTCAAGGAGATGAGACTCCAGCTCGCTCCTCTGTTCTTCCTTATCGCGCTAGTGGTAACACTAACGTAATATACTACTTGACTGTCTCGATGACGCATTCGGAAGTGACCCTGCCCCATGCGCCAAGAGTTGTGGGGTCGATCCCCACCCAGGACAAACATTCGTGTGATGAATACTTGTGTTTTTTCTGTGTCTGGGTGTTAATATCCAATATTTAAGTATATATTTGTAAAACCAGTGTTGTTTCTGATATCCGTAACACAAGTGCTTAAGCTGCTTACCTTGGAGTCAGATAAATGTTTGTTTTTTGTGAGGACTATTGGTTTCTATCTATTACTACCTACCGGACTGGCGGGGGAGCGGGAAGCTCTCACCCCTAAAAATTTAGGCAACAGTTTGAGGGCACCCCCTACGGGGCTCGAACCTCGGCTCAGGACGTTGCTGGAGAGGGCAGACGCACGTAGGTTTGGGGATAGAAGCGAGCGGGTGTGGGCTGGTTATGCGAATAAGGAGCTAGCGAGGGCGGCGCGACGCGAGTCCTCGCCAGCGAGGACGGATCGGATA
Source organism: Glyphodes perspectalis (assembly GCA_951394215.1). Taxonomy (NCBI): domain Eukaryota; kingdom Metazoa; phylum Arthropoda; class Insecta; order Lepidoptera; family Crambidae; genus Glyphodes; species Glyphodes perspectalis. The sequence continues at coordinate 9,391,188 of OX596225.1, read as the reverse complement.
AATGTATGTGATGTCGTCGGATATATTTATTTATTAATTTCTACTTCCAGAAGCCGGCCGCGCGGTGGCTGTGGAGGCGAGTCGGCAGGCGGGCGCGGGCGGCGCGGCGCGCCCGGCGCAGGACCGCCTCGACGAGTTGCTCAAGCTGCTGAGAATTAACGCCACCACGCATATGGTATGTCAACTAATGGGATTATATACAAATTGACGTCATTTACATACATATATTGTATATTATATATTTTTATCTGTAAGGATCGTGCCATGACGCTGGAAGAGGCGTGAATTTTAATTAGTTAGATATATATTTTATAGTTGCCGTTTACTTTTTATATTAATATTTGCTTGTCGAATTTAAATTTCATTTAATAAGGCATTTATTTATCACACGCAACAAATAACAATTATTACAGAGATATTAAGAATTTTAAAGGTTTTACAGCTTAATGAGGGTTTTCAAAAATACAAAAACCGCCAGATGTCACGAGGGAGTCTCGTCGTCTTATCTCTGTCACTATTGACTCTTTGTTGACAGCATGTCAGTTTGTTCTTAAAACTTATCAATGAGCAGGGTGACAAGACCGTACGACACAGTTACGCCATCTATCTTATGTTTTAATTTAAAAAACCCTCATTGATTGACTTTGGTCACGATCAATTTGGTTTGAAGTCAAAATATTGTTTCACTTTAAAATTACTATTGACATTGCATTTTCCATTAGTTCTCACACTTATGTTTTATCTGTAAAATATGTTTTTAACTGTAAACTGTATTATATAGCTTTGCCTACAAGCCTATCAAAAACCTATGACATAAAAAGTTGTAGATCTTTTTATTACCTACAACTTTGTCATTTAACCTTTTTTCATAGGACTTGTAGTTTTGCCGGAAATCGAGATAAACCGTTTTTTACCCTTAAAAACTTACCCCCTTCCCTTTCCCCACTTCAGATAGCTCATGAATTATTTTTCCTTTCATTTTTATAATATTATCTACCTTTCCTAATGGGTTTCATCCTACTATATATTTTTTTTGCTCTCAAAAATTATCGACACTGGTCTATTAAGTAGACATAGCTAAAAAAATAATTTTAGCCAAACATTTGTTGATATATATAACTATATAATTATTATTGTATGGCCGTTACAAAGAATCAAGTCCCATTTGAAATAAAACTGTCCTCAGCTTAATAATTTTAAGGACCGTATTAATTTGTAATTGTTTCCTAGGTGACTGAGTGGCCGGCGCTGCAAGAACCGAAATGGTCCGTGGATTCGGAGCCGGCAGAGAACCTCATGTACCAACGGGTGCCGATGAGCTACCTGCAGACGTAAGCATCTTGAATAAATAAATCTATTACTTATAATAAATCTGTAAAGAGGTCAATTCTGTACATGAAATATATTTTCAAAATAACTATCAGGGGGTGATTAGTGGTCGATACTGATGCCAAAAATGCAATCAGTAAAATTTTTGTCTGTCTGTCTGTCTGTCTGTATGTTCCTTATAGAAACAAAAACTACTCGACGGATTTTAACAAAACTTGGTACAATTATTCTTCATACTCCTGGGCAGGTTATAGTATACTTTTCATCACTCTACAATCAGGAGCAGAGTAGTGAAGAGAAATGTTGGAAAAACGGGAGAAGTTACTCTATTTTTTAAGCTTCCGTCGCGTGTGCAGCCTTAATGGTTAAAGTTACATAGAAATCATGTATGACGGAAATAGTCTTTATAATATTAACCATAAACGCGGGTGACACCGCTGGCACAGCTAGTAATTAATAAATTCCTCAGACTGACACACCAATTCCCTAGTTCCAAACTAAGCTTATGCTTGTGCTGTGACTAGGTGAACGGCTAGACATATTACTTTTATAAACATCGATGACTCGAGTACAAATTTCCATGTTCATCACACGAAACATTTGCTCCTAGCGGGATTCGAACCTTTGGTTTCATGGAACTCTGACCACTCGAACAACGGGCCAGTCAGTCCTAATACTACTACGTTTAACTGTCTATATGTTTGTATATCTACAAGGTAAATTTTTGTATATACGGAAACCAAAACACGAGTCAAATATTTTAATTTTAAAAATCAGTATGAAAATTGCAATGGTATCACAAAAGCGCGCGAAGTTTAATTTTTTTTTTCTGATGCCTTCTTCTCCTTGGACAAGTATGACCATCGTACAAGGCTTGCGTTTGCGCCTATAAAAATAATACTAACGGGACTAAATAACCTTGTGACCTTGTAATAAGCGATGCACATGCGCACTTTAAGGTTTCGTAAATATTATTTGCTAATTACATTTTAGGCTAAGATCACTTCGTTTAGACTAACTCCTATTTAAAGTGCCTAAATTTTGATGGAAATAATAAATAAATCAATATCAGATTACATCACATACATTGATCTGACACAGAGGTAAGTAGCTCAAACATTTGTGTTGCGGTTATCAGAATCAACAGTGGTATTACAAATATATACTTAAATATTGGATATTAATACCCAGACACAGAACAAACACATGTATTCATCATACGAATGTTTGTCCTGGGTGGGGATCGACCCCACAACTCTTGGCGCATGGGGCAGGGCCACTACCGAATGAGTCATCGAGCTAGTCAAATAAAAATATGAATTTGTATTTTATTAAAATATATTTACAAAGACCTTTGAGACTAAAATTTTGCGGATGTAAATGTCTGTTCTCCCGTGTCCCCCCCAGGGTGAACAACATCATGAAGCACCGGTGCGCGGAGGGCACGGCGGTGACGTTCGTGCAGCTGCCGCCGCCGCCGCAGCTGCCGCGCGCCTCCACGCCCGACAGCGACGCGCTCTGCGAACAGTATCTCAAGGTACGTGCTTGCAAAGATAACACTCTTTCTCCTTCCCGTTTCTATTGCTGTCTCCTACTCATCGTCTTCCTAGCGTTATGTCCCGTGCTTAGACGGGGTCCGCTTAGACCATGATCCAGGATTTAGCGAGTCTGGTAATTACATTGAAGCGACTGCCGATCTGACCTTCGTAACCCTAAGATAGGGGATCCAGACAATTTTTGGGTCATGGTTACAAATCCAAAGTTGTTTGAATTTGGAGGTTTCATCACGATGTTTTCCTTCACCGTCGAGTTAGTGGTATAAATACATACATAGAATTGAAAAATCCAGAGGTCCGGGTTTGAACATGCACTCCTCGGTTAAGAGGCGCGTGTTCTTACTATTGTGCTACCACCGCTCTATCTCTATATATATCTATAGCTATCTGTCTCGATGTGGAGTGAAAGAAGATGTGGTGACTAAGATTGAAAAAGACATGCTTGGATGGTTTGGGCATGTTGAGGGAATGGATGAAAGAAAATTTACGGAAGAGTTATATAAAGCAAATGTAAATGGTGCCGTCGGGAGGGGAATATCTAGACAGACTTTCCATGACCAGATTGGTAATGTGTAAAAGGTCAGGTAAACAGCACCCTTAACCGACGAGGGTGTATGAAAAGACTTATGAATGTAGAAGAAGCGAAAGGTGTATGTTAGGATCGTAGCAAATGGAAGTACGTGATCTCTGCCTACCCCCATGGGAAAAAGGCGTTACATTATGTATGTATGTATCTTTTGTCTATCTGAAACCAACTATCTATACAATATAAAATACAATACAAAACATCACGCCCATAATCCCCGAAGGGGTAGGCAGAGTCAAAGGGGCAGCATGCCCCTTCAATCACATTCAGCTAAAAATAAAGCCGGGCTGGGTTAAATGGAAAATTGTGAAAAAGCAGTGACAAGCGGTTAACCTGTCGCCTACTCAATCACACACCTACAACCCGATATACTATTAGTCGCCTTTTACGACATGCTAGGCAAGAACCACAGTTCGCATATTCTTTTTAAGTCCCAGACCAACATGGGACAGTGGGCAGGGTTGGATGGAAAGCTGTGAACTATCTTTGTCTGTTTAGATGAGGATTACCATCACGCCCGTAATCCCCGAAGGGGTAGGCATAGCCCAAAGAGCGATAAGCATCTTAAACCACATTCAAACAAAATTAAGTTCGATTAGATGGAAACTGTGAAAAAGCAGTGACAAGTGGCTAGCTCCTCGCCTATGTAATTTCAAAACCAGGACGCCATATACCATTAGTCGCCTTTTACGACGAAGAAATGTAGTTGGTGTAATCTGTTTGAGTCCCAAACCAACATGGGACAAACATGGTATATCGGGTTTTGGGTATGTGTTTGTGATGGCGACAAGCTATGTACTTTTTCACAATTTCCAATCTAACCCAGCCCAGTTTTAGTTTTATTTTTGGCTGAATGTGGTTAAAGAAGCTTGCTGCCCCTTTGACTCTGCCTACCCCTTACTGGATTATGGGCGTGATGTTATTTATCTGTGGTTTCTCTTTCCTTCTTTCTTTCTTTTTCTGTGTATCTATCAGTATCTAGCTATGTGCCTGTATATTTATATATCTTTTTATCTGCCCGTTGCCTGTTTTTGACTGAATGTGGTTAAAGGGACTTGCTGCCCCTTTGACTCTGCCTACCCCTTCGGGGATTATGGGCGTGATGTTATGTATGTATGTTGCCTGTTCGGTGACTATGTCTCTGTACTGTATATATTTGCCTGTGGTAAATTAATCCATGTATGTACCTTTAAAATAAGGACAACCTTATTTTTATCTGTCTCAGTTTCTCCTTTTCTATCTGTATCTTTTACGCCACTTCCCTAGCGGGGTAGGCAGAGAGGACCGAACGCCATATGGCACGACCCTTACACAAAGGAAATGGCGTGAAGTTTAGTTAGTTAGTCATCTATTACTTTTTCTTTCTTTTCTATTTATTTGGAGTATTTACAAATATCATTATTATAAAAACATAACTGACTAACTAAACTTCACGCCACTTCCCTAGCGGGGTAGGCAGAGAGAACCGAACGCCATATGGCACGATCCTTACGCACCTCACTCGCCTCTTCAACATTCATGATTCTTTTCATACAAGCTCGACGGTTTTTATGACTCCTAACATCACCTTATGTTTATACACGACCAATTTGGTCGTGATAGGTGAGCGGCTCCGACATCCTTCCTTAATGTAAAAATTTATAATGAAGCGTAAATTGTGTTTAAAACCCAATGTGTCTCTTAGAAGAGAAACTAATCAACATTTTTTCTTTTTCCAGATATTAGACGAATTCACGAAGGATCTCTCGCCCACAATACTCGTTAGAGGACTTAAGTCTGTCACCTCAACTTCGCTATGATAGGTGACGTTATATTATATGATAATTATACCGCAGTATACAGTACGCAGCTTGGAATAGAGTAGATACATTACTACTAGTGATAATGCACTGATGTTAGATATGACAACGCAAAATGCACCTTATTGCCGCGTGTAAGGTTAGCTAATTGTATTACTCTTAGGGGGCGTCTATTAATTATCTGAAATGATTTTGATAATTTTTTATCCCCACTTCTAGTGAGATGTAAGATTTTCAATAAAATTTTCAACAAAATTCATTCTTGTATGACGTATTGTATGTTATTAATAAAATTTTATGTAAATTACCGTGGCCAATTTTTATGTCAGCTTATGACTTCTTTTTTTAAAGCAATAGCAATAATAAATTAATACAATTAGAATGACGAAATTAAAACGAGACAAAACAAAAATAAAGACAGGAATCGAGTTTGTTGATTCATCCTTAACTAGAATAGAAACAAGTTTAAAGTATTCTTTAAATCGTAATACTTGTCACAACTCCCTAATTTGTGAGGTTGCGTGAGATATCGACCCCCACCCTCCCCTTAAAGTATCACGTAGTTTATAGACGCCCCCCATAGTTAGTTAGTTAAGCGACTTTATACTTATGGAAGTGGTAGTATAAAAATATAAAACAAATTTAGAAGAGATGATATAAATAAATTAAGTATTGATATTTTGATTGCAGGGTTCCTTAATTAGGGATTGTAATGCTGGATCTAGTAATTGCGCTGGGCCCAGCACAATTGTAGTTCTGTTCGGTCCAGCGTCATGTGCTGGGTCCAGTAAACAATGCTGCTGGATTGCAGTAGGGATGATGACTGCATTAAAAAACTATAATTCTATTTAGTCTGTCAGTTAGATTATACAAAAATACAAGACACATATTTTTCGCTTTTTTAAATTAACAAAACATCACAAAGGTAAAGAGCATTAAAGTTTTGGAGTGGGGGCTTGCGACATCACTATTTTGTAAAAATTGTACCAAAGGGTGACGTCGAATTAAATGCATTATATCTTCGTCAATGTTTGTTTGACAAACAAATAAAAAAATACGTGTTCAATATTATTTTATAATCTAACTGACGGACTTAAGATAATTTTTTAGTCATCTAGTCCATTCCTATTCTCAGTCTGTTTGTAATACGGATCTTATAAGTTTTTGAACTTGGCTGGTTAGCAAAAACTTATTAAATGTTCTTTTTTGGACTTAACGAGTCCAAATTGATTAGACGTTTGGAAACGATATTAAAGCAAATTAGGGCCATCCATATTATATGACACTTTATTAAAGTGCATAACATATGACGTCACACCAAAGGGATTTCATAACACAAATGTGACCACGTGTGATAAAAAAGAGGTAGTTGTGTAAAAACATTAAATTGATCTATGTATAACGTATATATCATACATTAAATTTAATCGTACATTCAATTTATTCTATCGAAAACTTGAAGTCATAGACAATAAATGATTAAAATTTGAACTTTACATGATAACTTTCGATCCGCCCCGCACTCGAATGGTGAACAAAATACAATATTAAATTATACATATAAACATTCCTCTTAAATCATTACATCTATTGGTGAAAGCCGCATTAACATCCATTGCGTAATTTAAAAGATCTATTGAAAGAACGGACAGAAGCAGCGACTTTGTTTTATACTATGTAAAGGTTTATATACATTACGGTGTATGTATTATTCTGTAACAGACAGCTAGTAGCTACTTAACTGTATGTGTAAATATTTGTATTACATATGGCCTCAAATGCTTTTATATACAGGTTTATTTTTAATATACTTGGCATGTCTAAAATTTATTTTAAAACGCAACAATATCTATACGTTTTATTAAACGATTTTTGATGTTGAGACAAAAGACTAATTTTCGATCCTGTTACCGATATAAACATTTTTGACACTAGTCCCGTAAATGTTTAAATGACGTTAATGACTCACAAGGTAGCAGAGGACTTATTTTAATACGCCATGGATTTTACATGAGAGTATTTTAAAAGATTTGATACATATTAAAACAGTAACTTTATCGGTATCGGTGACGAACACATTGAGGGCTTGTTTTGTGGGAGAATGGTAAGATACCATTCAGTTATAAGTACTGTACTCAATAAATGTATAATAAAATAAATAAATACCGCTGACTGACACACCAATTCCCTAGCTCCAAACTAAGCTTATGCTTGTGCTATGAACACTAGGTAAACGGATACTTAAATACGTTTATAAACATCCATGACTCTAGTACAAATGTCCATGTTCATCACACGAAACATTTGCCCCTAGCGGGATTCGAACCCGCGACCTTTGGTTTCGTGGCCATCACAGAAATGTTCTTACGTACGGTTTTCATCATTACCTTTAGGTAGACTCAATAATAGAGGTGAATGCCAGTCATCGTATGATTGCGAACATCTTTAGTTTATAATATAAATTGTGAAGTATTGATTAATTGGGCGGTCACTTTCTACTCAGCAAACGCGTCCATCAAAGAGCTGGCCGAATTCCTCGACGTCTAATGTGTCTCTTTAACACTATCTTTCTGAATGTGTTCGAAAAAAAAAACATTCAAAATTGTTAAATGTTCAGCTATTGCTGAATTAACCAAGAATGAGTCCTTAGGCAGATCTTTTTTTTTCAATTTTTTTCTCTCTCTTAGTACTTTCTTCTTAAGCTATGGGGTCCTAAGGCAGTCCCACACTGCCTAATTGGTAATTCAGCTTGATCATATTGCTTACAACGTAACATATTAAATTAATCGATAGTTTATATAATCTATCTATAACAAATCACACGATGACATATCGACCAAGATACTAAGATACTAATTTTAGTTTAAATTATTATTTGATTTTTGAAGTTTTTATACTTTTCTTACTGTTTAATGAGTGATACAAGTTAATTTATTAAAATTATTTTATTCTTTCTGTGTTAAATCTCTATTATTTCTCAGATTGGATTCGCTAGTAAATATTGACAGCTTGCTTATTTACACTCACTTTATTTAAAAGAGGTCCATAATAGTTTGCGAATACAAATTTATAATTATGAACTGTCTCTGTATACAACCTAGAAATAAATAATTCATAGAAACGATATACATGTATTATTTTAATTAATAAGAGTTTAGTTAAGTTATCAATTTGTCCCAATGAGGTTCCAAATATTGGTAATAAAGTTTTTTATAGATAGTTTAAGTTCTAGCAAAATACATTCTTATGTTGTACGCTTAAGGTGCAAATTTGTGTAATCAATATTGTATATTTTTATCCTAAATGTTTAAACAATTAGTGATCGGTTTTTTAATAGTCAGGCGAAAAAATAACAAAGAGAAAGTAAAATTCACCCATTTGTGAATGTCATTTAGTATTTTACTTACAAAATGGGCGGTGACATTTTAAAATTGTCCGTATTTTTAATTTATTGCACTGTTAATTTTTCCTGACTGTTTAAAAATCATTTCTTAATATAGAGTATTATTATTATGGCTAAAATAAGATCATTGTATATATAAGAACTACTTTTAATATGATAAACAATTCACATAAGTTTTGTACACAGAGTATATTTTTCTAACAATAGCTTAATCTTTTTGCAGTTTGTAAGATATAAAAAATCCGAATGCCCCCTATGTAACAAGAAAAAAAAAACACAAAATAGTTTCCTCATAGTGCATGCAAGACTTACTTATACGGAGCAACATTTACATATTAAAGTTCAATTGCAATAATTTGACTAGCGGGGTAGGCAGAGCTAAAAGATAAAAAGAAATGTTTTTTTATTCAGTACATGTTAATAGGTACATTTTAAACAAAGCAAAGGAATTGCCATATACATGCTGAAATGGTCGCCACTCAGCTTATGCCGCGACATCAGGAATGCCATGACGCTGGTATTCTGTGGCACCAGTGTGAGAGAGACGCGGCTTACTTATTGATTAAAACTTATTAATAAAAAATATCAAACAAATAGACATTGTGATTATATATATAATATTATGTTATCGTAAATGCTTGCCCAACTTTATTTATTAAATAGCTGTTGTCACGTTGTATTATGTTGCTCCAAAACGCATCATTTGTTTGGTTGCGTTTATTTGAACACTTTAAAAACACCTGTCTGTACCAATAATTATGTAACTTTAAGTAGGCAATTGAAGACGAGCGCCGGCTTCCTATGTACCAAAAGGAAAGTCTATGATATAATTAGTAGGTCAAATAAGGGCGCTAACATATGAATTATAAATGTATGACATAGATGGAATTATGTATTTAATAATAATATACTTTGAAAAGTGACTATGTATAACCAATCTTGTGTTAACTTTTGATTCGTATGATTTTTAATGTAATCATTTATATATTTTAGTCTAATCATACTAATAAAAACGTCTCGGGGAATCTTGCATATTCAAATACATAATGTAAAAATCATGATCCCATTTGTCCTATTCCTCTATTTAAGAATTACGAAAGTCAGATGAACGCTCTCTATCTGTTAAATCCAGGCTCGTGGTCTAAGCAGACCCCGACTATGGGTCTAAACGTTAGGAAGTTAAATATACGTTTGGCTAGATCTTCGACGAACATTTACTGTATGACTTGGTATAAATATTTATTTAATCTGTTTATTTTAAATTTTATATTAAATTTCGCATTGAAAAGAGACGGTGGTAGATTCAAATTGTGCTATTTTGTATTATTTGACGATTTATAAGTGCTTTTTTTGTAAATAAAAAAAATAGAGTAGAATAAAAAAAACGTACGCATAGTATTGTTTCTATCTAAATGTTTAGTTATAAATTAGGACATCCCAGAATGTTACACCGGTGTCGTACCTAAGTTAAATAGTAGACCAATTTTAGTGCCAATTTACCTAACCATGCCAGACTTATACGATTTGACAAAAAAGCATTGTAAAATTATACGAATCAAAATGATCCCTCAAAACGTATATAAAATACGGCTGACTATTAAATCGGCCGTTAGATCAAATTGAGAACATCTCGAACTGTGTTTAAATACGGATTAACGTAAAAATTACTTAAGCAAAGGTTGAGAAGTTCTTAAAGAATAATAACTTAATACTTGAAAAGAAAACTTATGTACCTAGTTATTTTATACTTATGATATTTTAATATATTTCGATAGTGATTACCTATATTGCATATCATTATATTTAAGAAAAATGTGTCCGTTTCAATTAGTATTGTATTTTTAATCAATTTTATTGAATAAACAATGTGATACGACAATAAATCGACAATTATTTTGTAGCGGTGTGTTTTATTTGGAAAGGGCTGAACAAAATATTGTTGTTATTTTTTTTGTATTTTGCATTGATTTCGAGTTTGAGAATGGGTGTAAGTATTTGTCTGAGCTGAGAAATAAAAAAAAAAACAGTCTAACTCACGCAACCAAAAACTATAGCTACATTTTTTTTTTCGCGCATTGATTGCAACGAAGGGAAAGCGTTGAATTTTCCGCCGCTACGTCACTCCGTTGACCCTCGTCACGCGTGTCACGTCGACGTGACGAGGGGGGGAAATCACTTACAACCGCGTATATGATTGAGATGAAAATTTCGCGAAACAATGAGACAGGAGTTTTTAATTACGCAAAAATTTACTGCATCGCCATCAAAATATAAAAACTAGCGGCTCGCTCCGGCTTCGACCGGGGGGACATTTATTTTCTAACCTAACCAAACTTTTTCAAAATATTCTATAGCCTATGTTAATCAGGGATAATGTTGCATTCTAATGGTGAAGTAGTTTTTGAAATCGGTCCAGTAATTTTTGAATTTATTCGTTGCTCTTAATAATAAAAGTGTAGAAGTGTAAATAAATAAAAAAAAAAAAAACTTAAGTGTTTTACTTGTATTGACAAGCATAGTTCACAAGAAGGCCCCAAAATTGAGATAGGTAATATTGTCAAATAGGTCTTTGAGTTATTTAATTTTCGAGGCATAGGGTACGGGGTAGTCTAAATGTGAAGGTTTTGTTACATTATTTACCCTCACCGCTAAGCCAGTAGTTTAAAATACGTCCATACATTTGACATTTGACTTCTGGGGGACACGCGCGTACACCTAGGATATAGGTGAGGCGCGCGCGAATCCGTTCCGCAATGAGCTCATCAAGCGTGTTTATGGCGTGCAGCCATAAACAATTTAGCGACTGCTTAAGATCAAAAGGTTCGGGTTCGAATCCCGGGCCAGGTCAAAAATTTGTTATGGGTATTTCAATATTAAAACTATTCAGTCCCAGTCCGGAGTAAGAAAGTTGGCGGTTTATCAACTCCGTGCCTCGAAAGGCAAGTAAAGCCATTGGTCCTGCGCCTGACCTTCCGGTCATGTCGAATTGCAGTCTCCGAACTATGAGAGTGAAGGCACAGATTTGCACAGACACTTGTGCACTATGCCAGCCCCTGTATACTTGGCTAATCCTTGAGATTATAATCGACTTTAAACGGATTTTCCCCCAGGAGACATAAATATAGTAACCCTTTATTTTAACAATTATGATCAGTACCAATTTTCGTGGACCCCCCAGAAAGGCTTCACGGAACCCCAGGGTTCCGCGGAACACACATTGAGTATAGCTGCACTAGACTAACGAGGCAGTAAAGAGCATATTATTGTTATTATAAACATAATATATAATATAAATAAATAAATATAAATAACGCTACCGTACTACGTCACGCTAACGACTCGCTCCTAAGCACGCAAGCTAAGCGAGGTTCCATCTCGCTCGCTCGCATGCGCTCGTCCCTGTCCGACTCAGCGAAGCGGAACATAGCGGGCTGAGCGAGCAAGCTCGCTCTCCACTGCAAAAGAGTCGGGAGCGAGAAATAGTATACTGCTAACAACAGACTTAATGAACATCACGCAATCTCCTAACGGTAGCCAGTTATACAGACAAATATAACATTTTGTTGGTTTAGATCACAGACTAGTAAAAGAAGTAGGACTGCGCTGTCATAACTACAGCGTGAAACCACCCTTATGTGTGAATGAGGTAGGTAATTAAGAATACCTGATATCGGAAATCTGTCATTTGGAGCGCATGTCATCACCTAGCACTACCACTGCAAAGCAATTTGTGGAGCTTCAACGTTTAATTAGTATCCTTCCTTTTTTACTAATCCGTGGTTCAGATGAAATTTTGTGAAAAACTAGTGACAAGAGGTTAGTTGGTCGCCAACATTTTATTTTATTTTTATTTATTTATAAAAACATAATCACAAACCCAATGTGCTATTAGTAACCTATTAAGACATTATAGGTAGGCAAGGGAAGTTCCAGACTAATCTTTTAAAAGTTCCTATTGAACATAGGTCTTATTGGATAAAACAAATACATTAGTTGCATGCACGGACTAGCAAAAAAAGAAGTAGATACTCCATGCTGTCATACTGTGAAGCCACGTTTATGCATGTGTGAGTGAGATACTTATGGATACCGGATATCGGATATCATTTGGAGCACTTATTATGTCAATGTGTGACGTAAGTTGCGTGTTAAGTTGGAGCACCTGAGGAGCTTCAATGTCTAGTTAGTGGCGCGGAGTCCTTCTTTTTTTACTCGTCCGTGGTTGCATGCAAGTAGGCGCTCACCCAGGAGAGTCGCCATGTTTACATTGAAAAACATTTCTCTAAAGAGATTAACTATTTCTCGCTCATCCCTCTACCGCAGTGGAAAGCCCGCTTTACCTACTACATTCGATCCGCTAGCACAACCGAGCGGTGTCCGTACGGTCTATTATCCTATAGCACCCGTTCACCACAGAGCAAAATAGCTCTTACACCCCCGTCATAAAGACGATTGGATACCAAAGCGAGTGCAAATAGCTCAAAACGAGTCCGCACGCTTCTTCCCCGCGCCACTTTAGCGAGTCTCCGTGTCCGAAATGGAGGTCTTTATCAAAGCGGTACAGCAAAACCCGTGTTTGTGGAATGTATTGAACAAGGACTACAGGAACCAGGAGATAAAGGATGAGGCGTGGCAGAGCATTGTTGATATGAAGCTGCTAAGATTAAGAGGCGGTGAGTAAGCCTTTATTAAAAGTATTATCAAAATAGATGTAGTGAGACTGTTTAAAATTCGCTGTAAATGTTAAAATTATTTGTTACAATAATGGGAATGTCGACTTTGCCAGTTGTTTTGACATAAGCATGAAAACGTCAAAGTGACATTCTGGGTTTGACGAAAGACTTTCTGTAAACGAGTGCGTCGGGCTGTAAACAGCGGTAGCTGTCTACCGCTGTTTACAGCCCGTTTGGTCAGCTTGATAAGCGCTAAAAGTTTATTTACATCAGCAACGTCAAGCGCTGTGGAGCGCACATTTCAGCGCTTAACTCGCTTTTGTTTTTTGTAATCGTTAATACTATATAAGGTTTTAATTAATAGCTTCATGCGTAAAAACTTTGGTAGTGCATAACGCTATGCTGAATCCACTCTTCATTTTAAAATTTAATCTTATGCGCGGCCGGGTATCCAAGTTAAACAATGACTTGGTACAATTTAAGCTAATATTAGTAGGTAATTATCACCGAAAATTTATCTGTTGAGTAATAATTGTACCTATACCTATTTAAGCATTTACTTGGCACCGACTTCAAATTTATAAGTACTAAAATACGTATTACTTTGGCTTAAGTAAATTCATTTTTTACTTTTATTAGGTTCGTTATTGAAGTCGTTTTTTTTATTACCATTATTTTCCTTGTTACAGTCAAAGAAGCAAAAGCTGAATGGAAAAAATTGAGAGACAACCACAGAGACAGTTTAAAAAGAGTGAAAGCAAATAAATCCGGTCAGTTGAAAAACAGCTGGAAATATGCACACTGCATGGAGTTTCTACTTCCATTCATGAAGTCGCGAAAAAGATCTAGTAATTTAATTATAGATGTGTCTCCCCATTATCTCGAAATGCAAGATGACGACTCGAATGAAATGTCTACACCAACAAATGAGACGAACGATGCTACCGAAATCGAAAGAGTTGAAGTTATCGGAGCAAGAAAAAGAAAAGCTGATAGTGAACTGGATTTTACAGAAGAACCATTGAGCATATATCAGAAACGAATAGAAGATAAAGAAGTAAGGAGTTCACAAATAGAGAAACATGCAATTGACTTGTTCTTAGAGAGCATGGCTATTACTATTAAGTCTATGCCGGCGTGGATGCAAACAAGGGTTAAAAGAAAGATATTTGCTATAGTGAGTGAAGCCGAAGACGGTTTGGACAACGCTTCGAGTGTTAAACAGCAGATACAATGACCTGTGTAAGGATCGTGCCATATGGCGCTTGGTTCTCTCTGCCTACCCCGATGGGGAAGTGGCGTGAAGTTTAGTTAGTTATAATACCAGTGATTTGATAATCAATGTTGGTCGAGGACTTAAGAATTGGGATGTTGATACATGTCACCAATTCAAGTAAAGTTATGTTTTATACATTAAAGATAGTATTTAAAAACCTGTAATAACATTTTAAGATTATATTCATTCTGCGAAGCGAACGCCATTAAAGCGCGATGACGTCACTGACCGGCAAATAAGCTGGCATATTCATAAGAACTCATCAAGATCAGGTTAACTTTGACAGAGCGCGAGATTATTTATCAGTCTGTGACGTAATTAGTCAGTCACGTGACAGTTTGGAGCGTTTTGGCGGGAATTGTAAAAACTAATTATAATTACGTATTTTTTTATCAAAATTTGACGATTTTTGTCATCAAATTATTATTTTCGTGTTTATATAGGGTCTATCTATAATACAAAATCAATTTCAATAATTAGTCAACATTCCTATTAAGAATCTACTGTGTTCCTTGCCTGGCATGTCGTAAAAGGCGACTAATGGTGTTGAGAGCAGACTGATGGAGAAAATACGCACTTTGGACCCTTAGCGGCCTGTCACCCTTTGTCGCTGTGTTCAATATTTTTTTTTTATAAAATAATTATTTTTGTTGATATATCAATAAAGATATTATAATAATTTACTCACTTTTATCTTACTGTTATATGGAGTGCATTAATGGTACAGACAATAATAACAGATTGTATTTCATTACCTAATTATTATTTTTTTAAATATTCAACATCACATACATTTATCCATTGATCTGACTCCGAGCTGAGTAGCTTAAGCACTTGTGTTACGGAAATCAGAATCAACAGTGGTATTACAAATACATACTTAAATATTAGATATTAACACCAAAACAAACACAAGTATTCATCACACGCATGTTTGTCCTTTTGAATCGAACCCACAACTCTTGGTGCATAGCTGCCCTATGCGCCAAGAGTTGTGGGTTCGATTACTAACGAATGCGCCATCGAGCCAGTCTAATGCATGTTTAACGTTGTTACTTTTTTTAATAAATCTAGGCTACCATAGACAACACTGTAATGACTTTCATAAAAAAAGTTTAGTTTTTTTTTTTAGCGGCTCTTATCGTTACACGATAGAAACAAACTATATTATGTTCTATCTATCGTGTTAACAAACTACATAGTAAAATTTTAACAATAGAAAAAAAAAATCCTTTGTTTATTACAAAAGTAAACATGATTTTCAACCGACTTAAAAAAAAAAATCAATTCGACCGTACATTTTTTTTATATATCCATGATCTCATTGTTAATCACGCATATGCTACACAAGAATACCATTGGTATTAGATGATGGTATTGGAACGGAATAAGTAGATAAAAAAAGGAAATCTCAACACCTTCTGCCTAATGTTTCTCTGAACTCTCACAATGACATTCATTCTTTCTGTCTGTCCATTTGTCGCCGAAAACATTACATCTGTCATCCCCTCCACTCGGCAATTGTTCTATCGGCCCCCAACGACTGGTAAATTCATTACTCACTTGAGTGGCATGTTGGTTAAAGATGCGGCCACAATTTAATAAATGCCAGAAAGGCAATAACACATTTATAGTATTAACTAGCGCTCCGCCCCGGCTTCGCATGCTGAGCAAAAAAAAGAAACTATACATACAAACCTTCCTCTTGAATCACTCTATCTATTGTTAAAAACCGCATCAACATCCCTTGCGTAATAAGATCTCAGCGGGCAGACAGAAGCGGCGATTTGTTTTATATTAGGTAAAAAAAATATTAGCTATAAATAATATCGATTCGGCTACTTTAGGGTAATAAATACCCCTTTCTATATCCTATTTTTGGATTAAATTTCCATAATTACTATTCTAGCCCATGCTTTACAAAAAATACTTATATTGCAAATTTCAAAATCCCTATAAGTATGTATTACTTTCTCAAGACTCAATCTTTTGGGGTGTTACAAAGGAAGTCGGTAAGATGTAATACAATTGCACCAAAAACGATACAATGTACAAATTGAGGATCCATTGGAGAGAGGTTGACAGACTTTTTTTGGGGTCCCACGAGCCCTCTCAAGGTTCCATGAGGCAGTTGGCTCTTCACCCAAGAGCCAATTGATTTCTGACTTCCAGCTATACGTCTCCCTCACTGATCTTGCCTCCACTGTGTCATAACCCTCCAATCCCATCATAAATCATGCTTACGTCATCGGGGGCGACGAATACCGCTCGCTGATTGGTTTTCGGTTTTACCAGCACCTTAATGGCTTCGCGTCCAAATTACTTTGTCTCTTTGTCTAACTATTATTGGCCGTGATCACGTACCGAACATTCGTGATCTATAAATTATCACGTGAAGCACAAACTTTGTTTCCCTTTTTACGAAAATTATGCGGACGGAGGAGTAATATATTTATGAAAAAAATTTAGTCTGGGACTTAAAAAAAGGTGCCAACTGTGTTTCTTGCTTAGTATGACGTAAAAGGCGACGGTATATGGGTTTTTTGGTAAGTGATTGTGTAGGTGACGAGCTAGCCACTTGTCACTACTTTTATAAAATTTTCCATCTAACCCAGCCCAGTTTTATTTTGGCTGCTGTACCTTTGACTCTGCCTTTCCCTTCGTGGAATAATGGGCGTGATATTATGTATGTAATGAAATAGTAATTAATAATTAGTAAAAATTACACCAATTATGATAATTACGACCAGTATGTGACTAATATTAGATTGTTCTATCTCTCCCGTGTTGACCCGCGACATGAAAGGATGTACCAACTGTGTATCTTGCTTTAAGATGATTTGATTATTGATGTAAGTACTGTTTATGTTATGCTTGTGTAAGCGACGAGCTAGACTCTTGTAACTACTTTTTAACTTTCATCTACATCAACTCAATTTTTTCATCTGAAAGGAGTTACAAGACTGGTTGGCACTTGGACTCGACTTAGTGGCGTATCTACCCAGGGGCAAGACGGGGCAGTGCCCCGGGGCCCTAACCTTGGGGGCGGCCTAAAACCTGATAAGCACACCTCTTCATTTGAGTTTGATTTGACTCTGCCTAACGTAGGTAGAAAAATGTTAGTGCCCTCCCTGTATTAGGGGGGGCCTGGAACCAAAGCTGCGTACGCGCATGGGCCCTAGTTTCTTTTTTGCCCCAGGGCCCTTTGTCACCTAGCTACGACACTGATTCTACTTGTCTTTACGTCTAATCTATTTAATCGATGTAATATGAAATTCGAAATTGACTTTGCCTACACTTTCGGGGATAGCCGACGTGATGATATGTGAAATGAAATGAAATGAAATGAAATGAAATGAAATGAAATGAAATGAAATGAAATTTATTTACGTAGGCTCAAATAAGCACTTATAAATCGTCAGTACATACAAATGAAAATAAAAATTTACCACCGGATTCGGAAAGTAGCTTCTACCGAGAAGAACCTAAATAATAATTGACACACCAATTCCCTAGTCCCAAACTAATCTTATGCTTGTGCTATGGATACTAAGTGAACGGATAGACATACTTAAATACGTTTATAAACATCCATGACTCCAGTACAAATATTCATGTTCATCACACGAAATATTTGCCTTTAGCGGGATTCGAACCGGCGACCCTTGGTTTCGTGGCCAGGGTCTCTGACCACTCGACCAACGGGCCAGTCAATAAAGAAAATGAAGTTCGGTATGCTTAAAGTCTGAATTCTTAGAAAGTACATAAACTACTTGTATCCCAGAAAAAATCATAGATCGCACAGGATCTAATTTGTCTGACACTTAGTCTCTGTACTATAGCAGACCGAATTTCACTCGAGCAAATCCGAGGGTAACAACTAGTTTTACATAAATGTATATGTGAGCGTATGAAGGCACGTATTCGCCCTGAAAGGCAGGCGGTGATGTCATTGGCGCCTAGTGACGTCACGCGGCTCAGGGCGCGCCGGCTGAGCCCATTTCACGCTATGCTTGGCAATTTTAAAATGCCACCATTTTAGAGGGAATTTCAATGAGAAAGCAGTGGAGGGGTGTATTTATGCATAGTTTTTATAGCATGCTTTTAATAAAGCTTTTTGGGACTATGTACCTACTCATATATTTGTAACAGTTGCTTGACTGTTAAGGAAAACGTCGACAAAACCTGCACATAAAAAAAAACTGTACATGTTTAAACATGATTCAATTTCTTTTCGGATTACGAAAGTAAGATTAACAGTCGCTTGAATTTAATCCTTTCAAAATTTGCATCATGGCTAAGCGGTTTGAACAAGGATCATTGCACTAGGAAGATGATGATTAAGAAATAGCTATGTTATCAAATTTTTCCTGATTATATAATTTGTTGCAGTTTATAAATACATAACGAAATAAATTCTTCAAACTGTCACATCAATTCCCAGTTCCAAACTAAGCTTATGCTTGTGCTATGGATACTAGGTGATAGACATACGTTTATAAACATCCATGACTCGAGTACAAATGTCCACGTTCATCACACGAAACATTGACCGCTAGCGGGATTCAAACACGCGACCCTTGGTTTCGTAACCAGGGTCTCTCACCATTCGACCAACGGGCCAGCCACCCATAAAGAATAGCTATGCTTTTAAAAGTCAGTCTGTGAACAATTAGTATAAGTCTATCACAATTTTAGCTCTGCAGGATTGCAATCCCTAGTAATTAACTAGGTATTTCTAGTTTTAACAAAGGCATTTAGTAAACACTAGTTCTAACTAGGAAAAACGCATTGTAACTAAAAATTGGTTTTAATTGTAACTTAAAATAACCCACCGATGGTTAATCTATTACTATCTCCATTTCCCAGAGGAAAAATAACTAATAATACTTACAACCTATAACTTTCTGTTTGACTATTCAAGGTATGGTATATGGCAAATTAAACATCAAACTTTAACAAAAACAAATAAACAAGTTAAAATACTTTTTATTTATATGGGTTTGAAATAAACAAAAAATTAAATTTGGCTTGCTGAGGTTTTGGAAACAAAATGTTCGGACACTCGGTAAATCTTAAGATTGACCAAAATACGGGCTTTAACAGTCACATATACCTATATATCATATAAATAAATGCGTTACCGATTTTAAAAGTGCCTTTTGAAATTTGAGTACAAAATAATCTACAAAATACCGAGCTATATGGCATACGCATAAGGCCGGCACACTCGGTTAAGCCGTTAAGTGAATGTCTGGGCGGACAAGAAACCCTCTCATTTCCTCGACCCAACGTTTCGAATCCGTCCATATTTTCAGCCGAAAACAATAAAAAACCCAGTCTAGTGTCGAGGAGCGGTCATGTTCATAAATCGCACGCAGAGTAGGGATGAAATATTAGTATCGATGTATTTTTATAAAAAAAACAAGCAACTAAGTTTCTTATGATTTTTATTTGCAAATTCAATCCCTAAAGGTGTAAATGGTTAATTAGTTGTTTTACCTATGCGGAAGAAATCTTAGTGACGGTATTTTTTTTATTAATACCTGTACTTATTTTTAAGTGAGTACTAAACATACTAAATGAAAGTTCTAGAATAAGAATAAAATACACCTTTATTATATATCTCTCTCTTTCTCCTGAAGTTGAAAATATTGTTTAAAAACTAAAGTTTATATTAAGATGCCTTAACCTTCAGATAAGATGTCTTCATTAATGATTTCACTCATCGATATATCGAACGACGGTTTTCTTTACGATGTTGGCATCTCTAACGCACCGAGGTAGAGTCTGATAGAGACAGTAGAGCGCGGTAGAGCGAGGCAGGCGCACTTGTTGCCGGCCTGACCTACATCACAACTGGGTCACCTCAACTGCAATTTATAAGGATAACGCTCTTAAAATGCAGGAGAACACGGGATATTCAAATTCGAAATGTCTATATTCGCATATTTAATGTTTTGAGACAGAGTAATCGAAGCTACAAATCCCTACGAATATTATAAACGCGAAAGTTTGTAAGTATGGATGGATGTTTGTTACTCTTTCACGCAAAAATTACTGAATAGATTTTAATGAAACTTTACAATAATATAGCTTATACACCCTAATAACATAACATTTGACTAGCCCGTTGGTTGAGTGGTCAGAGACCCTGGCCACAAAACCGAGGGTTGCGGGTTCGAATCCCGCTAGGGGCAAATATTTCGTGTGATGAACATGGACATTTGTATTCGAGTCATGGATGTTTATAAACGTATCTAAGTATGTTTATCCGTTCACCTAGTATCCATAGCACAAGCATAAGCTTAGTTTGGAACTAGGGAATTGGTGCGTCAGTCAGGAGAATTTATAAAAAAAATAAATATAGGTCATGATTTATAAATGTACAATGCGAGCAAAGCCGCGGGCAGAAGCTAGTGTTATAATAACTAGCTAATTTTTTTTCATATAACCTAAGAACTTGCTGTTATGGACTGTGCTTACCTCATACGTAAGTTGTCGACATATCCAGTAGTCTTCTATACTATATCTACACAAATGTATGTAAAGCTTACTCATATATACAGCTCTAGAGTTTGTTTGTTTGTTTGGATGAACACGCTAACCTCAGGATATACTGGTCCGAATTTGATATTATTTTTGTATTGAATAGTCCATTTGTCCGATGTTGGTCTGGGACTTAAAAAATAATGTGCCAACTGTGTTTCTTGCCTACCATGTTGTAAAAGGCGACTAATGGTAAATGGGGTTTTGGGTGTGTGATTGTATAGGCGACGAGCTAGCCACTTGTCACTACTTTTTCACAATTTTCCATCTAACCCAGCCCTTTTTTTTTGGCTGAATGTGGTTAAAGGGGTCTGCTACCCTTTGACTCTGCCTACCCCTTCGGGTATTATGGGCGTGCTGTTTTATTTTATTTACAATTTATTTATTTGAATAGTCCATTTATCGAGGAAGGCTGTATAAGAGGATAGGCTATATAACATCACGCTACGACAAATTAACCAAAAACACAGGTGAAACCGCGGGCACAGCTAGTGCAGGTATACGCAGGCGGTATCGTCACAAAACATCTGCGCGGACGATAAATTGTCATAATGCACAAAGGATGTCGCGGCGAGTGGACGCGTACTGTTTCAATAGAGGCTGCGCGGGCGCAGTGTAACAGAGAACAGTAAAGAAACGAACTAGTATTTGTTATTTTAAATAAATATAAAAAAACATCACATACATTGATCTGATTCCGAATTAGGTACATTAAGCTGAATCTACAATGAATACAGTGAATTCCCAGACATAGAACAAACACAAATGTTTCCCTAGGTGGGGATTGAACACAAACCTTTAGGCGCATTGGACAAGGTCACTTCCAAATGCGCCATCAAGCCTGTGGGTTCTGTTCGATGGAAACCAAACTTCTTGTCTGCGAGGGCTTTTTCATTCAATGTCACATAGTATATTGCAAGTACACATAGTAATTAAAATACAAAATGACAGCAATTTTTGGTCGATCTATTTCAATAAAATCAATTATAATAATCAACCGTGCGTTCCTGCAAACAAAATTGAGAACTAAATGGGTTCCGAACATGACACAGAGCTAAAATTAAGCTGGACCCAGGTGAATTTCTTGTTCCAGCATTTAAATGTACATACATACATAACATCATGCCCATAATCCCCGAAGGAGTAGGCAGAGTCAAAGAGGCAGCAGGCCCCTTTAACCACATTCAGCCAGAAACAAAACTGGGCTGGGTTAGATGGAAAATTGTGAAAAAGTGGTGACAAGTGGCTTGCCTGTCGCCCACACAATCACATACCTAAAACCCGATACACCATTAGTCGTCTTCTACGACATGCTAGGCAAGAACTACAGATGGCACATTCTTTTTAAGTTCCAGACCAACATGGGACAATGGGCCGGTGTTAGATGGAAAATTGTGAAAAAGTAGTGACAAGTAGTACATTTAAATATGCAGTAAGGATTGAAATCCAGCGACATTGAATCAGGATATATCGGTGGATTCCATACATTCAAATTATGCTGGGCGTAGCTTGCAGGATTGCAGGATCTAGCAAAACAATTGCTTTGGAAGATAAATATGATTATGTTTATGATGGGATTCACTTTCTCTTGTATCTTAATCTGTCTGTCTATATACCCTTATCTGTATGTACAGAACTTTATGGGATTCGCGCTCACGTTGAAGTTGCCTCACTGCAGTCACAGGCACTGTAGTTGAGCTAGTTGCAGAACAAAAGCGTCTGTCTGTCTGTTGCATCTGCGCAGCGGCAGGTAACTAACTTGTTACGTAAATGAGCGGCTTGCTCTCGTTCTAATTGTTCCTCGGGGGTGTTAATTTAGTCTTTAAACAGCCTTTATCTGTAAGAAGTTAGACAACAGTATTGCGTTTACTGAACGTTCTAAGATTTTCGTTAATAATTGTTTCTTTATGGTATTTTAGCTGTTACCAACAAATGCGGCCGAATAAAATATGATCCTGCGGGATTTTAACATGTCATCACGCCTGCAATCCCGAAGGGGTACCCAAAATATGCCTCTGCAAACCCAAAATCGTAAGTGTGTTGTTTTTGTGATGGTGCGGTGGTAGCTCAATGGTAAGGACACGCCTCTTAATCGCCTCTTAATCGCCTCTTAATCAAGGAGTGCGGGTTCAAACCCGGGCACGTACCTCTGGATTTTTCAAATCTATGTACGTATTTATACCACTAGCTCGACGGTGAGGGAAAACATCGTGATGAAACCTGCAAATTCAAACACTTTGGATTTGTAACCATGATCCAAAAATTGTCTGGTTCCCCTATCTTAGGGTTACGAAGGTCAGATCGGCAGTCGCTTCAATGTAATTACCAGACTCGCTAAAGCCCCGATCATGGTCTCAGCGGACCCCGTCTAAGCACGGGACATAACGCTAGGAAGATGATAGAAAACTATACCTATACATACTCATCACGTCCGCTATCTCCGAAGGTGTAGGGGAAGTTTAGAAGCAAGAAGAAGCAACGGGCTTCCTGAAGGAAGCCCATTGTTTTGTCTGTTACTTCTTCATGCCTGCTCTTCTTAACCGATTATGATGAAACTTTGCGTACCTAAGGAACTATGTCCCATGTTGGTCTGGGACTTGGCCCATGTTGATCTGGGACAAAAAAAAATAATATGCCAACTGTAGTTCTTGCATAGCATGTCGTAAAAGGCTACTAATGGTTTACGGGCTTTTGGGTATGTGTCTGAGTAGGCGACGAGCTAGCCACTTGTCACTCCTTTTTCACAGCTTTCCATCCAACCCAGCCCATTGTCCCGTGTTAGTCTGGGACTTAAAAAAGAATATGCCAACTATCGTTTCTGCCTAGCATGTCGTAAAAGGCGACTAATGGTATATCGGGTTTTGGGTGTGTAATTGTTTAAGCGACAGGTTAGCCGCTTGTCCCTGCTTTTTCACAATTTTCCATCTAACCCAGCCTGGCTTTATTTTTGGCTGAATGTTGTTGAAGGGGCATGCTGCCCCTTTGACTCTGCTTACCCCTTCGGGGATTATGGGCGTGATGTTATGTATGTACGTATGTAAGGAACTGTGAGCGACAGCTTACGACACGTTCACGCTCGCAATCTCTGAAAGGGCCGCACGAGTTAAATGAAAATGAAAGATCCTTACTGACCCAGCCCAATTACTTTTTTGGCTAAATATGTTTGAAGAAGCCTTCCTCCTTGGAATCGGCCTAGCTCCTCGAGGATTGCGATTGTTGTACATACATACATACATACATATGTACATTTAGATGAACGTAGGGAGCATTTCCTTTTTCTCTTGGCGCGCTGTGTAAGAAGGCTCTTTATAAGAAGTGCCCTAATTACTTAAATGATAAGTAGATATAAGTAGGACTAATCATTAAAATGAAACATTACATTACCTTAACTAACGTGTCCATCAAAGAAAGTTACACGTGGGTTTTATAAATTATTAACTCGGCGTAGGGTGACCACGGCTGACTAATTTGTAAAGGATATTTATTGTCCTATTTCAAAGCACTTTGATTAGTTAGCTCGTATATCTTTTTAGTAATTTTATTGTTCTGACAGATAATATATACATTATTAGAAAACACACTATCAATATGTTTCATCATCTTCCTAGCGTTATGTCCCGTGTTAAGACGGGGTCCGCTTAGACCATGATCCAGGATTTAGCGAGTCTGGTAATTACATTGAAGCGACTGCCGATCTGTTCTTCGTTACCCTAGGATAGGGGAACCAGATAATTTTTGGATCATGGTTACAAATACAAAGTTGTTTGAATTTGCAGGTTTCATCACGATGTTTTCCTTTACCGTCGAGCTAGTAGTATAAATACGTACATAGATTTAAATAATCCAGATACGTGCCCGGGTTTGAACTCGCACTCCTCGGTTAAGAGGCGCGTGTCCTTACCAATGAGCTACCACCGCTATGACACTATTGATATGTTTACTGGAATGGTCTGGTTATGGGCATGGAATGCTTTTTGCACCGTCACACTATACGAAATATGGAGGCGTGGTGAGAGGGCCTTCCAGAGGTCTTTGAGTCGGAAACCTCTTCTCCAGTCACGATGACAGCAGCAGGAGTACACCCATCAAGCCCCGCAGCACTCCTACGCCCAAGTGGTGGCCGCCACGCGAAGCGTTGGTCTACCGCACAGTACCAAGTTGGTCACCCTACGGTATTGATTAACAACTTGATTTGTGGCGGTCGAATATTATTTAATAATGTTGCCATGGAAGTAACACACCAATACAAGCCGACAACACTGTTATGTTTGGTATGGATCGGGTCGTCTAGCAGAAATCTCGTCAATACAGTAACTATGTACCATGTTGGGACTTAAAAATAATGTGCCAACTGTGTTCCTTGCCTAGCATGTCGTAAAATGCGACTAATGGTATATCGGGTTTTGGGTGTGTGATTGCGTTTATCTTCTTGGTCTTTTTATTATGTAGTATTATATATTTTTATTATAATATTTTTAATGAGGATTTAGGAACGGTGGTAACCCAATGATAAGGACACGGCCTCTTAACCGAGGAGTGCGGGTCCAAACCCGGGCACGTACCTCTGGATTTTTCAAGTCTATGTACGTATTTATACAATTATTATAGCTAAATAACTTTTTATGTCGGATCAAAAGCTCATGAGAATAGAGCGTTCAATGAAACAAACCCAGCTTCACGTATTATTGAATATAGATTATGGTATCTATATAATAATGATATAGATACCATAATCTATATTTATACTAATATATAAAGCTGAAGAGTGTGTTTGTTTGCTTGAACGCGCTAATCTCAGAAACTACTAAGTATACCGAATAAAAAAATGAGTTGTATAGTTAATTTATCGAGGAAGGCTGAAGGCTATATAACATTAACCATAAACGCGAGTGAATACACGGGCACAGCTAGTATTATAAAAATCCGCAAAATTCCGTCCACACTTACAAACTTCCCTTCAATAAGGAGACAACTTTGAAGCGAGGAATGTGAAACGTTCCATCATTAATAGGTTTAATAAAACATCCCGATGCTACAGAATGTAGTGAAACGGAATCCTGCATGCGTGTGGAAGGGGGGCCCCATAATTGATTCCCTCCCCCCCTAAGAATGTGACCCAGTAATGCAACCTTAAAAGACATTTGTGAGACTTAAGAGGAAGATATAGGGCGTACGTGGTGAGGCCTCGTTATTTGTACAATCGAGGTGTTTGTCTCTTCATCTATATTTATACTACTATACTACTACTATTAAAAAACAGTTTTTAGTCCCAGACCAACTTGGGACGATCGATATGGATATTATACTTAGAAAGGTGTATATCAGGATCGTACCAAATGGACGTACGTGATCTCTGCCTACCCCCATGGGAAAAAGGCGTGACATTATGTATGTATTATACTTAACTACTTTTCATCGACAATCATCGATAGTCCATTTATCGATATCGATAGTTGTGCAACTCTAGTAGCGATAACGCTGGCCGGTTGCGCACGCGCCGCGCCACACGTGCGCCGCATCTGCGCTCGGTAAACATCGGTACAGATGTTGCCAACATTTTGTTGTTTACGACCACTCGTGTACTTGTGTACAGATTTGCAATTGGAATCATGAAATCTGTTCATATCATATGTACCAACATACATACACGCCCGCAATAGTAATGTTTTCTTTTCTGTTTAAATTGATTATGTATGTTACGACCTTTTTGGCCTGACCAACGACAATGAGGTGACATATAGACGAAAAAGACTATGACATTGAGTAAGAAAAGAGGCGACGACCAATTTAGCTGACATGACGATGGATTTAGCTATAATTCCGACCCATTTTAGACCCTCTTCTTTCTTACAATGTATAAGTGCTTTTTTGAAGCCTAGAATAAAGAGTGGCGTGAAGTTTAGTTAGTTAGTTAGTTAGTTAGAATAAAGAGATTTTGAATTTGAATTTTAATTTGAATGCCCGAAGGTTATGAAGATAGCCACGTTTAAATAGTTATCTAGCTTTTTGCTTACACAAATTTAATACCCGAAACACCATTAGTCGCCTTTTACGACATGCTAGGTAAATAACACTGTTAGTACATTATTTTTAAGATGTACATAGGGGAACTAAAAAAAGACTTTAATAGAATGTGCCAACTGTGGTTCTTGCCTAGCATGTCGTAAAAGGCGACTAATGGTATATCGGGTTTTGGGTATGTGATTGTGTAGGCGACAGGTTAGCCGCTTGTCACTGCTTTTTCACAATTTTCCATCTAACCCAGCCCAGTTTTGTTTTTGGCTGAATGTGGTTAAAAGGGCCAGCTGCCCCTTTGACTCTGCCTACCCCTTCGGGGATTATGGGCGTGATGTTATGTTTGTAATGTTTGTTTATCTAGGTGTAGATGTTTGTTACTCTACACGCAACAACTGCTGAATGGATCTTAATGAACATTTACAATAATATATCATATATATCCGAATATAACATAGGCAATGTTTTATTCATGTACCACGCGACCGAAGCCACGGGCAGAAGCCGGTACATAGCACTAGGAAAGGGATAAGTTCCTAAGTAGATTTATCGTCCATTGTAATATATTAAGAATAAATTGCCTTCGTTATCTTATCAGGAGCTTGAAATTCTGTCTCCAAATTTTGGGTAGATATTTATATATCACACATGCATACATACTTAATGTCACGCCTTTTTCCATGGGCAAAATCTGGAGAGGTAAGTCTAGATACAGATTACCACAATATTATTAATTTAATTTAAATCAATATAAAAAATGGAGAGAAGTTGATCAAAACAAACAAAGGGGTTGCTTAACTCAGGCTCTAATAACATCAACATGTTGGCCACCCCTGGCGTGGGGTAACAGTGGTGATTGAACCTTTCGTACACATCAATCAATATGACTAATAACTCGGAAGTGAGCATAAAAAGTATTATGGTGTATTTACGTCACTTCATTAAAATAAATCAATAAAAAAAAACAGTGGTAGCTCTATGGTTGGCACGTGTCTTAAATGATCTTTGATCTGACGATTGACAATAATTTTTTTTTTCTTTTAGAATTCGTTTTTTATGTAATTTTACGTCTGTCTGTCTGTCTGTCTGTATGTTCCTTATAGAAACAAAAACTACTCGACGGATTTTAACGAAACTTGGTACAATTATTCTTCATATTCCTGGGCAGGTTATAGTATACTTTTCATCACGCTACAATCAATAGGAGCAGAGTAGTGAAGGGAAATGTTGGGAAAACGGGAGAAGTTACTCCATTTTTTAAGCTTCCGTCGCGTGTGCAGCCTTAATGGTTAAAGTTACATAGAAATAATGTATGACGGAAATAGTCTTTATAATATTAACCATAAACGCGGGTGACACCACTGGCACAGCTAGTACTTACATAAATAAAGAGTAATGGTTTTGTGATTATGAAGGCTAGAAGCTACTGTGCACAATTTTCATCGTTTTACTCAACTCGATCACATCTAAATGTATTTAAAAAGCTATACCATACTAGATAAATACGTACATATATAACATCTCATTATCCCCGAAGGGGTAGGCAGAGTCAAAGGGGCAGCAAGCCCCCTTTAACCACATTCAGCCAAAAACAAAACTGGGCTGGAAAATTGTGAAAAAGTAGTGACAAGTGCCTAGCTTGTCGCCAACACAATCACATATCCAAAATCCTATATACCATTAGTCGCCTTTTACGACATGATGGGCAAGGAACACAGTCGGCACATTATTTTTAAGTCCCAGACCAACATGGGACAATGGGCTGGGTTAGATGGAAAATTGTGAAAAAGTAGTGACAAGTGGCTAGCTCGTCGCCTACATAATCACATACCCAAATCCCCATACACCATTTGTCGCCATTTACGACATGTTATGCAAGGAACACAGTTGGCACATTCTTTTTAAGTTCCAGACCAACAAGAGACAACATGTAAACTATATACGGGCTAATATATTTGTCCTAAATCTTAGGTCTACATGGACAAAGTTGAACATAGTTAGTAATAATGGAAATTACAGTAAAGTCTAATTACGGTAACGGCTTGCATTTATCGCTTACAAAGCCACCACTTAACTAATGACAATAGATAGAAGTCACACAGAGTTTTACTAATTGCTAGTGCTTGGAAATATCTAAGTGATATCGGTACCTAGTATTTATAGCAGTTAATCTGACTGTGATTACGCAGCTTAAATATTATGTGTTTTTGACGAGATTAAGTATATTACAATATTTTTTTTTATATTTTATTTATTAAGATGTAGGTATAGTAAATTTTCTAATTTTTTATCTCTTTATTTATTTTACTTTCTTGTTGAACTAGACAACTGAACATCATCTAACTTAGCATACACGTTAGGATTGTAGAAATTGAGATTTTATTGTAAAAAAAATTGGTGTTTAACAGAAAAATCTGTAAAAACGCAAGTGAAGCCGCAAAAATAACCTAGTTCTTTATATTTTCTTCACAAACTGACTGTAACTAAAGCAAACGTGTTTAACAAAACACGTTTGAAACTAGCCAAAACAATCTAAATGCTCCTAAGTTAGCGTTTAGTAACGAACAAAATTTTATTTTTTTTCGCTCTAACATAGCCATAACATTAATAGCGCTTAGCTCAGACCTAACCTAGAAAGCTAGCCGGTATGTGCTCCAGACTGGTACGTGCCTCTGAGAGCTAGACCACCCGCGAGTACTAAGTACTAACCTACAATCACATCTGTCACTCACTTTCTCTCCAGACCATTCTTTGTAATGCACTTTTTCTTGAAACAGATGGTACAAGTTTTGATTGGTTGAAACCAATCATTATGAAAATCAAACACTCGACTACTTTAACATTAACTGGCAAGAAAAATCAATTGATTACGTAAGTTTTTGGGATATACTTATTGTTATTTAAATTGATGCGAAAGTAACTTTGTTTGTCTGTTACGTATTTAACTACTTAATCAATTTCGATCAAATTAGTCACGTCTACAGTTTGAACCCTGAGAAAGTCATAAGCTGTTTTCTATCTCAGATTACGGTTATACATCTATCCGTGATTATTTTAATGGGCAGGTTTCCTTACGAGTGTTAAGCGATCTTGATAAATTCCTCGAATGATATATAATGCTTTATTGGTTACAGCAATCAAAGTAACTCATCAATACAAAAAATAAATAAATATGGAAATAATTATCTTTAAAGAAAGAAAGAACAGTTATTGGTTACACATACAATGACAAAACAGGAAACAGACATTAAACAGTAAACAAACAAAGAAAAATATATATTTTTTTAATGGTAGGTACATAATAATCCAACAAACAGAGTATGTGCTGCCAACTATGTCCCAGCCTCAATATAATGCTGCTGCGGCGTTACGTTAACACCGCAGAAGCGCTGGTATTCTGACAAGACCTGATGTGGAGTGGTAACATTTAAATGGACAGGTACACATATGATACATTTACAAAAAAAAAAATACATACAGCACGGACTAGTAAAAAAAGGTGCTCCAACTTGATACGCAACTTACGTCACACATTGACATAATAAGTGCTCCAATTGACAGATATTCGATATATAGTATCCATAAGTATCACTCACACATGCATAAACGTGACTTCACGCTATAGTATTACAGCGAGAAGTCCTTCTTTTTTTACTAGTCCCTGTCATATAGATAAATAACTTTGCTGGTAAATAATAAAATAACAGATACTATATCACCAGTATCTGTGATCTCACATATTGCGTTCCTACATCTCTACGACATTTCGCAAGGTCGTTTCAATCAGTTCTGGGATGCAACGCATTTGCTATTGTTCAGTGTTTTACATAAACTACGATTGTACTTCAGATAGCAGCTACATCTATGATCTAACTGACTTTGTTAGTATTTTGTGCTATATGTAAAAGGCGGGATTATGGGCGTAATGTAAAAGTCAAAGTCAAAGTCAAAATACTCTTTATTTATATAGGTTTGAAACAAACACTTATAAATCGTCAATTGCACAGGAAAATCAACTAATAATATGAATCTACCACCGGTTCGGAATGTTGCTTCTACCGAGAAGAAACCGGCAAGAAACTGGTTGTTACTCTTTTCAACAACATATTTAACAAGGGTGTATATCATATTTGCATCTGAACCATGTCATGAAGTCGGCTTGTCAGACACCAAAATATAAAATAACGATGTTTATAAAATTCAAGCAATGATACAATTACTTTCGCATTTATAGTATTAGAGTGATTCCTAATGACTTACATCTGATGGTTTCAAAAGTACTTGAGCTGAGTGAGCAATGAGCTACCTACTCAGGCCGACTCACTTAGTACCTATATGCATAATTGCATATGCTGTGCGAATGCATCTACAATGGAAGCATTATAAGAGTACTGGTGGCAAATAAGAGAACTTCGGTGTAAATTCAGTTCAGTTCAGTAGTTTTGTTTGACTGGAATCTTTGACTTTCTGAATTCCTCATCAACTTTAATTCCTCGGAAACTCACCAATTCCTTTGTTCCCTTTATTTATTCCCATTGTTTTAGGGTTAAGGTCCTCATGCATCATCATCATATCCACATTTGAATATGCAAGTTTCTCCACGATATTTTCTCTGAAGACTGACTTAGTATCGAAGAATTTTGAATTGAGGTCCAGAATATTGGTGGGTTTATTTTCATCTCAACCAGTTAAGCTATTTAGGCTTAATACATAACAGACAGAGTGGCTTTCGCATGTAAAATATGTATATTAGTAGATATGTATAATGAATGACTAGTGGAATTTTAACAACATCCCTTAGTCAGAATTCGCAACCCCTCAAAGTTTCCAATTAACAATTCACGAATGCAAGTTCCCTTGCTGTCCCTCCCTGGTGCATCTGCTGAGCACCTGTTGGCTAACACCGATTAGTCACTACCCCACACTATGACCCTTATTACATTGATATAAGGTCGTAAATGGCGCAGCCGCACTTGACCACTGGCACCTTTGGGCTATTTATCACAATTGGTATCATTGTTTGAAGGTAATCGCGTCTATGTGGGTGGGGTAGACAGTATTATGTAAGTCTTTAGCCCGATGAGTAAAGGGGTTATTGGTTTGACCCCTTTTCTGTCTGCGGTAATGCTGATAGATAGATACACTTACATCACGCCTTTTTCCCATTGACCTCAACATGGATCATATCCATCATGTCGAGATCATGATTAAGAGAATATTGTAATACTGAAAAGTCAATAAATAATTTTTAATTTTTTTAATTTTTTTAATTTTAATGATTTGTCGATTTTATGATTCTTCGAGGAAAAGTTTTCGAGTATTCAAAATTCGAGCAAACGGCATTCGGTTTCGAGTAGGGAACTCCCTTTTAATAGCTATCAAATAATTGTTGCCATGGAAGAAGTTTTTTAAAATAAAATCTAGTCTTAAGGAATGATGACTCAAATAATTGTAGCAAATGGATCTGCTTAAAGGATCAGATTGGAATAACTCAACGATTTGATAGTTTCTTAATTGGCTACTAAATTACTGATTCACTAAGTTACATGGATTGGTAGTTCTCTTGCCATCCACCACTTCGGTAGTAAAAAAAAAATTATATTCATCAGATAGACAAATTTTCATTAAATAATTATGGTATTATTATTATTAGGGTCAAGATAAGGATGTTGTCAATAAATAAATAAAACACATTTGTCCCTTTGTGTTCTTTGCCTAGCATGTCGTAAAGAGCGCCGTATGATGTATTGGCTTGTCATTATGTAGGCGACGAGCTAGCCACTTGTCACTTTTAACAGTTATTCATCTAACCCAATTCGATATTAGGTTTAATGTGGCTTAAGGAGGTCATTGCTCTTGGGACCCAGCCTACCCTGGGATGACGTAATGATATATAAAACATACTTTTCACTACATTTGCAGCTACAAGGCCGTAAACTTCATAAAAATACAGTACAAACAATTAATATTTAAAACAGCTGACGGAATGCAAATGGCGCGAATTAGAATTTCGCCGCCATTTGGCGACGCCATGCCGATCTTGTCTCTTCACCTGGCGATGCTCGTTATCTTACATATTATTATTTAGGTCGGTTGGTGTGGTTCAGATTCGATACACATATTGTATTAAGTTAAGGGGTGTGGGTTTGTTTCCCGTACTGGACTATTCCAGTAGCCGCTATTATATTAAATTACGGGTTGGGACTTCTGGGTGTTTTCATAATTTTCGTTGATATAAGTTGACTCAGATAATTCTAGTTCAGTAGCTTTTTTGCTTTACGTAGATTAACAGGCTTGGTTGTTAAAAAAATGGTTTGGTTTTTATTGCAATAGAATTGTTTTTCTACAATTAACTAGGTACAAGGTAAAAATAAAACTACCTATCTACCATTTAAGTACCTATATGAAAAAAAAAATCTTCACCTTTATTGAAAATATAAATCTACTATTGTATTTGTACATTTGTATCTCTAAATAAAAAAAAATTGGATTCTTCGAAATGTTCAACAAATTCATCGACCGTTCTACACGGCCCCTATTTCCACGAACAGACAGACAGTCGCACAGAACCCGACGGCTATTAGTAATGAATTATTCAATCGTCATTGCGAATTTCGCATTTGGAGCGAATTCGGCGGGGCAAGTTTCCGCGACGGAATTATTTTTGAACGGATTAATTCCGGCGGAATATTAACGGATCCCGGGATGGGATTACGCGGTTACATCACTATTATAGGTATCTATAATATAGTGGAATACTTGCTTTATACTGAACGTAGAGATGTTTTGTTAAGGAAGAAGGTAAGAGACCGCTCTTAACTCCTTCCTTTTATTATTATATTTTATATTTTACAAAGATACATGATAACATGACAATGTGTTTCTGCCTTAAGGTAAGTACCTTAAGGCACCGGGGTGATAGAAAAGATCGCGCAAGCGTACCTCAGTCGCCCAGGCTTACCAACTTAAGCGGAAAATTGTTTAAAGGTGACAAGTGGCTACCTCGTTGTCTACACAATCATGCACTCAACCCCATATGCCATTAGTCGCGTTTTACGGCATGCTGCTAGAAACACAGTTGTCACATTATTTTTGAGTCCCAGACTAACACGGGACCTTTTACTACAAGTTTATTAATGAAGACTGGCTCGATGACGCATTCGGTAGTGGCCCTGCCCTAGGCGCAAAGAGTTGTGGGTTCGATCCCCATCCAGGGCAAACATTCGTGTGATGAATACTTGTGTTTGTTCTGTGTCTGGGTGTTAATATCCAATATTTAAGTATATATCTACCACTGTTGATTCTGATATCGGTACTTAACACAAGTGCTTAAACTATTTAGTTAGCTCGGAATCAGATCAATGTATGTGATGTTGTCGGATATTTATTTATTTAAACTAAACTTCACGCCACTTCCCTAGCGGGGTAGGCAGAGCAAACTCATTATTTTAAGGAACTAATTATAAGATTTTTTAAAATTTACGATTTTTTTTATTTCCATACTAAAGTTGATCAGTTGATCGGCTATTTTGGATAAAAAGTAATTTTTTTCTTCTAAATTTTCTTTAAATTGGGGTCTTAGAATAATGAGTTAAATAAATATAAAAGAGGTTTCGCATATACGTACTAAAAACAACTTTGGATAAATGTATGTAATTTTGTCTGATATTTATTTATTTAATAATTGTTTTTAAAAGTGCTAGTATCTAATAAACAGTTCGTCGGAACGGAATCCAGGCGAATAATGGCGGCGAGTGAGGAGCGGCGCGTGCGCAACCAGATGTCCAGGGTTCGACGCCCGGGTTCGGCGGGGCCTCTCTGGGGCACCTTCATTGCTATACAGGGTGTTTGATATTTTTTTTGTTTATTAAGTGGGTGATATACATAGTGTGTATAATATTGAATGAAATTCATGACACACTATCTGGTTATGATATATGAATACTAGCTTGCGCTTTTGGGTTTACTTGTAGAATTTTAGTAAGAAAATATAATGTTAAATATTTTTCCAACTAAATAGAATGTATGTAGAAATAGACTCAATAGTTAAACTAATTGTGATCAATTTTAGCATAATGATAGATGTAATAAAGTAATAAAGACCTGAAAAGATTCGATTGCGGACTTCTCTAACATGTTAAGGGAACTCCTGTCAAGATAATTAAAATTGACAACGACACCGTCTTTCAGACCGAGTCTCTTTCTTACATCATCATTCCAAACGCAGTCTGTGAGCGATACACCGCAGATTTACGCAGCGCACGCATCTTATTTTAGTCAATGTAGGAAGAGGAATGCTCCGGTGGTTCGGGCATGTGGAAAGAATAAATGACGAAAGATTGACTAAACAGATATACAATGCGAAAGTGGAAGGATGTAGGATCCGCTGAAGACCTAGGCTCACCTACCACGACCAGATTAGTCGTGTATTAACAGAAGGTGATGTTTAAAGTCATAAAACCGTAGAGCTTGTATGAAAAGGATCATGAATTTCAAGAGGCGAGTGAGGTGTGTAAGTGGCGTGAAGTTTAGTTAGTTAGTAATTAAAATTAATGATCTTATTTAAAAGCACAAATGTGGGATAAAATTGAAGAACTTCATTTCCTTGATGCTCGAAAGTATTTTAAAGCAAAAGTAAGTCAGTTAATAGAGGAAGTAGTTAAAGTAAAAAATAAAAATAAAATTGCACGCAACCGTACTCATCATCTATATTTATTATGTAGTTATAAAATAATAACCAGATTGCAACGTTACGCAAATCCCATCGGGTATTCGTTACAATTTTCCATCCATCTTACTTTTGCCCAAAAGTGGTTAAAAGTGCTTGCTGCCAGAACTCTTCTTACCCCTTCGAGGATAGCGGGCGTAATGATAAGTACGTTCGTTACACAACACACCCTGTATAGCGACCCGTTTTATTTTTACTTTCATCGAGGGCCATTCTTTTGTTCTTTTGATCTGCGCTTGCGCCACATGGCCGCGTAAAAATAATCAGAGGGTGTCTGCTGGGCCCGAGCAAGTTCCGTACCTACCAACGGAATTAAATGGAGTCTTTTGTTACTACAAAAGGTGATATGGGATTTAAATTTAATTTTTAATTAAAAAAAAATCTATTTTTTGTTAGCTTCTGTGTAATCGCTTACTGTTTCGACTTTAAATGATCGACTGGCCCGTTGGTCGAGTGGTCAGAGACCCTGGCCACGAAACCAAGGGTCGCGGGTTCGAATCCCGCTAGGGGCAAATGTTTCGTGTGATGAACAAGGACATTTGTACTCGAGTCATGGATGTTTATAAATGTATTTAAGTATGTCTATCCGTTCACCTAGTATCCATAGCACAAGCATAAGCTTAGTTTGGGACTAGGGAATTGGTGTGTCAATCTGGAGGATTTATTTATTTATTATTTATTTATTTAAATGTCAACTTGTTTACTTGGATGCAATATTATTCAATAAGAACTACAATGTAGCCCTCATGACTAAACCCTTCGCCTAACATCCTCTGAGGGGCTGCGGGAGTGGCAGAAAATCAATTTTGGTCCTACGTCAGCATATGCTAAGTCACCTCCATTTGCTTATGTAAACTAAGGTTTTTTTTTTTGTATAATTATTATACAGTAAACGCATTATTATTATTAAATAATGTACCAATTCCATTCCTTATCTAGCATGTAGTAAAAAACGGTTTTGGTGCATTGGGTTTGTATATGCAAAAACTTATCACTCCTTTTTCGCGATTTTCCGTCTAAAATAGTTGAATTTTATTTTTTGTCCTATGTTGGTCTGGGACTTAAAAGAATGTGCTAACTGTATTCCTTGCCTAGCATTTCGTAAAAGGCGACTGATGGTATATCGGGTTTTGGGTATGTGATTGTGTAGGCGACGGGCTAGCCACTTATCACTACTTTTTCACATTTTTTCATCTAACCCAGCCCAATTTCATTTATGGCTGAATGTGGTTAAAGGGACCTGCTTTGCCTTTGACTCTGCCTACCCCTTTAGGGATTATGGTCATGAAGTTATGTATGTATGTATGTATGTATGTATGTGTTTTTTTCTTAGAATTATGCCCCGTTTCTAACCGTCCGCTGATCATGGTAGGTTCTACATTTAGCGAGTCTGGTTATGGTATTTGATCTTACCTAACTGGGATCTAACTTGTGACCAATCTATTGTATATTACCACTACGCTATCAAACTTAGAGTCTTGACCACTGATATAATTTCAAACTAATTTAAGCAACATGTCACTCACCCGAATATCCGTCTAATAAACACCAAGCTCTAACATAAACAATGTCTGTTTGTCTGTCTGTCAGTGTCAGGGTTATCAGCTGCGTTTACGCAGATTGTTACCTCATACTTCTTAGAATAAATGAGGATGTAAACAAAGCATTATTAGTGGAAACACTTCATTTATAATGACATCATCTGATTATATGGATATCCCTCATAGATTTATCCTATGAGTACAATCATATACAATCATCTATAATATAAAAAAATAATCGCTGAATATGTTGCTAAGCGCAAATCTCGAAAACAGCTAAACCGATTTCGCTAATTCTTTTTTTAGTCATGTTTTGTTATTATCAGGTGAAGGTTCTTATGAAAGAAAAAAATTAAAAAGTTGCACGAAAAAAAAAAAATGGGTATTGAAATTCGGAGAACGGGGCGTTACGAAGTGCGCCGGGTCAGCTAGTAGGTAATAATATAATACGTTTGATGTTCGTCTGGGCCTGAAAAAAATGTGCCAACTATGTTTATTGCTTAGTATGTCGTAAAAAAACTCGCCTTTAATAATGGTATATCTGGTTTGGTGTGTAATGGTGTAGGCGGAAAGCTTGCCACTTGTCACTACTTTGTCACAATTTTCTATCTAACCCAGCCTAGTTTTATTTTTCGGCTGAATGTTATTGTACAGGTTGGCAGCCCCTTCGACTCTGCCTACTCCATCAAGGATTATGGACGAGTTAAATATCTGACTACATCACATACATTAATCTTACTCCGAGGTTAGTAGCTTACACTTGTGTTACGGAATTAGTACAATCAGAAGCAACAGTGGTATTGCAAATATATACTTAAACTAGCTGACCCGGCGAACTTCGTTCCGCCTAACAGTCAATGACTCATAAGCGGGTTAAATAAATTGAAATGTAAGCTATTCTATCTTTTAAGTTGGATCAAAACGCACACGGTGTGCAAATTTGATTAAAATCGGTTAAGTAGTTTCGGAGTCCATCGCGGACAAACAACGTGACGCGTAATTTATATAAGTATATATATGATATGTATTTATGTATTAGGTATGTAATATGTAATAAAGAATTTGAATTTAAATTTCAAATTTGCTGTAAGCAACTTTATCGCATAAATAATTCCAACACAATAATAAATCCATAGGTTCCAGAGTTCAATAATTCAACAAAAGTAGGTTCAGTGAAATTTCTAAATTAGCATAGGTCGTCGGTCGAGATATTCCGCGAAGTAATTCATCAGGTCCTGATCTTGCAAATGAGTTCGCACATTTTTGCAATTCGGCTATTGATTTTGAAAATGTCTTTGTTCAAAATCGGGGCTAGGTGAAGCGGGACGCATGCCTACATCTTATGTGCACTCTACACCTGCGCACGGACAGCGCACGCGAACGGACAACGAACACTGTGTACTTATAGGTACGGTCCCGCTCGCAATCCTCAAAGGGGGAGGCAAAAACCAAGGAAGAACTATACAAGAGCTCTTTTTACCACTTTTGGCAAAAATAAAATAAGTTGGAATAGATGAAAAATTGTGAAAGGGTAACTAGTGGCTTATTACTTAAGTACACAAAACAAATGCTCCATTTGTTTCCTGTTACAACGTGGTAGGCAAGAAAATCAAATTATTGGATATTCTTCATAAGTTCTTTAAATGAAAAGGATCATGAATGTTGAAAAGGCGAGTGAGGTGTGTAAGGATCGTGCCATATGGCGTTCGGTTCTCTCTGCCTACCCCGCTAGGGAAGTGGCGTGAAGTTTAGTTAGTTATTTTTTTTTAAGTGACCTGCATATGTTAGCCTACAGGTGCCAACTCTGGATAGGTTCACTCAAATTGCTATATTAACTACTGCTACCTAAGTAGATTAGAGTGCTTATTTAATTATAACTAGTTGTGCCCGCGGTTCCACCCGCGTTTATGGTTAATGTTATATAGCCTATAGCGTTCCTCGATAAATAGGCTATCTAACACTGAAATCATTTTCAAATCGGACCAGTAGTTCCTGAGATTAGCGCGTTCCAGTATTCTAATATTAGTATAGAAGTATACGGTTATATATAGATACTAGCTTTTGGCGCACACGCTACGCGTGTGCTTGCCAAAACCCAGCTCTGGGAGGCGGAGGGGGACGCTCCGGGCTTCGCCCTACGCGGAGCTCGGCCTTCGGCCTCGCGATACGCAGCTCGGCCTGCGGCCTCGCTTAGATTACATGGCTGGGTTGGACCGTTCGCAATGGCGTTCTTATTCTTTTTTTGATGCCCTATGTTCCATCAAATGGGTCCTAAAGAACCAGGCCTTCGGCCCGGAGGGCGCTCGGCCTCCGGCCTCGCGTACGTAGTTTGACCTGCGGTCTTGAAAAATTACATGATTTATTTGGCCGCTCCGGGCTGCGCCCTACGCGGCGCTCCGCTTATGGCTTCGCAAAAACACATTAACTGTTTGGCCGCTCCGGGCTGCGCCCTACGCGGCGCTCCGCTTATGGCTTCGCAAAAACACATTAACTGTTTGGCCGCTCCGGGCTTCGCCCTACGCGGCGCTCCACCTTTACATTCGCAATATAACATCACTTGTTTGGCCGCTCCGGGCTTTGCCCTACGCGGCGCTCCGCCTACGCATTCGCAATATAACATTACTTCTTTGGCCGCTCCGGGCTTCGCCCTACGCGGCGCTCCGCCTGTGGCTTCGCAAAAATACATTAACTCTATGGCCGCTCCGGGCTTTGCCCTACGCGGCGCTCCGCCTATGCATTCGCAATATAACATTACTTCTTTGGCCGCTCCGGGCTTTGCCCTACGCGGCGCTCCGTCTACGCATTCGCAATATAACATTACTTCTTTGGCCGCTCCGGGCTTCGCCCTACGCGGCGCTCCGCCTGTGGCTTCGCAAAAATACATTAACTCTATGGCCGCTCCGGGCTTTGCCCTACGCGGCGCTCCGCCTATGCATTCGCAATATAACATTACTTCTTTGGCCGCTCCGGGCTTCGCCCTACGCGGCGCTCCGCCTGTGGCTTCGCAAAAATACATTAACTGTTTGGCCGCTCCGGGCTTCGCCCTACGCGGCGCTCCGCCTTTACATTCGCAATATACTTAACATCACTTGTTTGGCCGCTCCGGGCTGCGCCCTACGCGGCGCTCCGCCTACGCATTCGTAATATAACATTACTTCTTTGGCCGCTCCGGGCTTCGCCCTACGCGGCGCTCCACCTGTGGCTTCGCAGAAATACATTAACTCTATGGTCGCTCCGGGCTTCGCCCTACGCGGCGCTCCGCCTATACATTAGCAAAATTACATCATTTGATTGGCCGCTCCGGGCTGCACCCTACGCGGCGCTCCGCCTAGAACTTTGCGAAAATTAAGGCATAATAAATGTGCTCCTCCTATGCCCACGCAAAGTTACATAGTCATTTTTTATGATAAAGACAGTACCGCAATACTATGCAACCGTTTCCCTATACAAATTCGTACAAACTTATCTTTGCGGTCGGCTCCAGTACAAAATGTATGGGAAAATCGAGTACCAACATGACATGGAGTTTTCAATTTTTTTCTTTTGACTATTGATTAATTGTCCAAAATTGGATTGAAATCGAAATAAATGGCCAATTTTGACAGATTCTCATACTTATTTTCGAGCAGAAGTCGTTATTTCGAGTTTTTACATTTCGGGGTAAAACTCGAAAATTACCCCGAAAATTGGGAAAAAATTATAACCAGTCGATAGGTTTTATAGGGCTCTACAACAAAGGTCATTATCAAAATTTAGCTTTGCTAACTGCAACTGCCCCAAAAACCACTTTGAAAATTTTGAAAAATTTACATTTTTACAAAATGGCCGCCACTTGGTCCGCCATTTTGATTTTTTTAAAGCCAGTATTTTTTAGGCATTTAACGTTATATTTCACATCGAACTGCATTTTTACTATTTCCCTCCAACGTATAATGAGTCCTCCAGAGCCTCTGGAAGTAGACCATGCCTTCGGAATTCATCTCCCCGCCGCTCCGAGTGTTGCCATGCGAATGAGATAAAAATAGTCAAATGTCATTTTAATGGACCCGCCCTCTAAGAACCCGGCAATGAATTCATCGAAAAGTCGTTATTTCTACTTTCGACCTTTTTGGGCCATATCTCGAAAACTACCAAAAACTACCAAATTTTTTTTTCACCTGGCAACACATCTCAACTTGACACACATCTGCCTAGTACCTTGGAAAACGCTAAAGTGTCGCCATCTGCCCGAAAAATTGAAAATAAAATTTCGAAAAAGTGAAATTTTCACAAAATGGCCACTAGCGCGTCCGCCATCTTGAATTTCCGAATGCCCATATTTTTCCCATATTCTGG
Organism: Glyphodes perspectalis; assembly: GCA_951394215.1. Classification (NCBI taxonomy): domain Eukaryota; kingdom Metazoa; phylum Arthropoda; class Insecta; order Lepidoptera; family Crambidae; genus Glyphodes; species Glyphodes perspectalis. The sequence continues at coordinate 9,349,398 of OX596225.1, read as the reverse complement.
GTCGTATACCCCACCAACCCACATTTTTCGTTTTTTTCTCCCGTGCGTCCTCGGACCCAGAGAGAGTTTGGAAAATGACCATGTCGAAAAAATGTTTTGGTCCGCTGTCGCCAGTGTTGCCAGAATTTTTCAATAAAACTACCATGAGGCCATTGCGGGTCGGAGTTGCCATAAATCTGCATACTCGAATTTTCGCAAAACGTCAAAATTTCATCCCTACCATTTTCTACCATGGCTCGAAAACTACCATGAATTTGGTAGAAATTCAAACGCATGGCAACACTTGAATAAATTCTCTACCCCTGCCACATACAACGCGATTCTCTAAAATGTTGCCATCCATGCGAAAAATGAAAAACAAATTTTTCGAAAATTTTAAGTTTTACTAAATTACCGCCAGCGCGTCCGCCATCTTGAATTTTGCAATGCCCATATTTTTCCCATATTCTGGATCGTATACCCCATCAACCCACATTTTTCGTTTTTTCCTATGACGCTTCCTCTGACCCACAGGGCTCCTAGAAGACGACAATGTCGAAAAAACGTTTTTTACCGATAATTCCCAGGGTTGCCAGAATTTTTCAAAAAAACTACAAAAAGGCCCAAGCGGGTCGGGGTTGCCACAAAACTGCATACTCGATTTTTAAAAAATCCAAATTTTTTTTTTCCTACTATTTTCTACCATGGCCCAAAAACTACCATGAATTTGGTAGAAATTTCCACACATGGTAACACTTGAATAAATTCCCCACCATAGCCTTGTTACAAGCGATTCTCTAAAGTGTTGCCATCCACCCGAAAAACGCCTTCAAAAACTGCCAATTTTTTTCTCGGGACAAAATGGCCGCCAGCGCCGCCGCCATTTTGAATTTCTATAATCTATGGATGGGGTCGTCGAGTCGACTATACTTGCAAGAATTTCCAAAAGAAAGTTTTCCACTGTCTATGCGCGTCCCTTCAGTACGACTGCGCAAAAATGACTCTAAAATTTTTTTTCAAACCGCAATCACACCGCCGCCATCTTGTTTTTTTGACATTTTATTTTTTTTCCATTTTTAACTCGCAAACATCCATCTTAAACAGTCGAGTCCGCCCCCCCATCCCCTACATTTTTTTCCCCCCGCGAGGCCATACTCGGCGGCCATCTTGAATTTAAAAAAAAAAACAACAAAAAGCTGCGTTGATTAAAAATCTAAACCCACCCCCCATACGTCAAAAAGTCCTAAACGCCCCCCTTCACCCCCAAAAACACCCCTGATCAGTGAGTGAGTCAGTGGTAATTTAGCTTTATATATAATAGACTAGCTTTTGGCGCACACGCTGCGCGTGTGCTTGCCAAAACCCAGCTCTGCGAGGCGGACGCTCCGGGCTTCGCCCTACGCGGAGCTCGGCCTTCGGCCTCGCGAAACGCAGCTCGGCCTGCGGCCTCGCTTAGATTACATGGCTGGGTTGGACCGTTCGCAATGGCGTTCTTATTCTTTTTTTGATGCCCTATGTTCCATCAAATTGGTCCTAAAGAACCAGGCCTTCGGCTTTCTTCCTTTCGGTGGTCGTGCAAAATGACATGATTTATTTGGCCGCTCCGGGCTTCGCCCTACGCGGCGCTCCGCCTGTGACTTTGCAGAATCACATCATTTGTTTGGCCGCTTCGGGCTGCGCCCTACGCGGCGCTCCGCCTATGGATTTGCGGGAATGCATCATTTGTTTGGCCGCTTCGGGCTGCGCCCTACGCGGCGCTCCGCCTATGACTTTGCAAAATTACATCACTTAATTGGCCGCTCCGGGCTTCGCCCTACGCGGCGCTCCGCCTATGTCTTTGCAAAATCACATCACTTAATTGGCCGCTCCGGGCTTTGCCCTACGCGGCGCTCCGCCTAAGCAGTTTCAGAATAACATAACTAAATTGCCCGCTCCGGGCTTCGCCCTACGCGGCGCTTCGCCTATGTCTTTACAAAATCACATTATATGTTTGCCGCTCCGGGCTGTGCCCCTATAACATCGAAAAAATACATTAACTGTTTGGCCGCTCCGGGCTTCGCCCGACGCGGCGCTCCGCCTATGGCTTCACAATATTACATCATTTGTTTGGCCGCTCCGGGCTTCGCCCTACGCGGCGCTCCGCATATGGCTTCGCAAAAATATATTAATTGTTTGGCCGCTCGGGGCTTCACCCTACTCGGCGCTCCGCCTATGCATTCGTAATATAACATCACTTGTTTGGCCGCTCCGGGCTTCGCCCTACGCGGCGCTCCGCCTTCAACTTCGCAAAATAACATCATTAATTGTTTGGCCGCTTCGGGCTTCGCCCTACGCGGCGCTCCGCCTATGCCCACGCAAAATTACATAGTCATTTTATATGATAAAGACAGTACCGCAATACTATGCAACCATTTCCCCATACAAAATCGTACAAACTTATGGTTGCGGTCGGCTCCAGTACAAAGTGTATGGGAAAATCGAATACCAACATGACATGGAGTTTTTCATTTTTTTCTTTTGACTGTTGATTTATTTTCCAAAATTGGATCAAAATGAAAATAAATGACCATTTTTGACAGATCCTCATACTTTTTTTCTGCTAAAAGTCGTTATTTCGAGTTTTTACATTTCGGGGTAAATCTCGAAAATTACCCCGAAATTTGGGAAACAATTTTAACCAGTCTATAGGTCTTATAAAGCTCTACAACAAAGGTCATTATCAAAATTTAGCTTTGCTAGCTGCAACTGCCCCAAAAACCACTTTAAAATTCTGAAAAATTCACATTTTTACAAAATGGCCGCCACTTGGTCCGCCATTTTGATTTTTTTGAAGCCAGTATTTTTTAGGCATTCTACGTTATATACCACATCGAACTGCATTTTTACTTGTTCTCTCCGGCGTATAATGAGTCCTCCAGAGCCTCTGGAAGTAGACCATGCCTTCGGAATTCATCTCCCCGCCGCTCCGAGTGTTGCCATGCGAATGAGATAAAAATAGCCAAATGTCATTTTAATAGACCCGCCCTCTAGGAACCTAGCAATGAATTCACCGAAAAGTCGTTATTTCTACTTTCGACCTTTTTGGGCCATATCTCGAAAACTACCAAAAACTACCAAATTTTTTTTTCACCTAGCAACACATCTCAACCAGACACACATCTGCCTAGTACATTGGAAAACGCTAGAGAGTCGCCATCTGCCCGAAATATTGAAAATAAAATTTCGAAAAAGTAAAATTTTCACAAAATGTTCGCTAGCGCGTCCGCCATCTTGAATTTCCGAATGCCCATATTTTTCCCATATTCTGGGTCGTATTCGCCACCAACCCACATTTTTCGTTTTTTTCTCCCGTGCGCCCTCGGACCCACAGAGACTTTTGAAAATGACCATGTCGAAAAAATGTTTTGGTCAGCTGTCGCCAGTGTTGCCAGAATTTTTCAACAAAACTACCATGAAGCCATTGTAGGTCGGGGTTGCCATAAATCTGCATACTCGAATTTTCGCAAAACGTCAAAATTTCATCCCTACCATTTTCTACCATGGCTCGAAAACTACCATGAATTTGGTAGAAATTCAAACGCACGGCAACACTTGAATAAATTCTCTACCCTTGCCACATACATCGCGATTCTCTAAAATGTTGCCATCCATGCGAAAAATGAAAAACAAATTTTTCGAAAATTTTAAGTTTTACACAATGGCCGCCAGCGCGTCCGCCATCTTGAATTTTGCAATGCCCATATTTTTCCCATATTCTGGATCGTATAACCCATCAACCCTTATTTTTCGTTTTTTCCTCCGACGCTTCCTCTAGCCCACAGGGCTCCTAGAATACGACAATGTCGAAAAAACGTTTTTTACCGATTATTTCCAGTGTTGCCAGAATTTCCAAAAAAAACTACAAAAAGGCCCAAGCGGGTCGGGGTTGCCACAAAACTGCATACTTGATTTTTTGAAAATCCAAATTTTTTTTTTCCTACTATTTTCTACCATGGCCCAAAAACTACCATGAATTTGGTAGAAATTTCCACACATGGTAACACTTGAATAAATTCCCCACCATAGCCTTCTTACAAGCGATTCTCTAAAGTATTGCCATCCACCCGAAAAACGCCTTCAAAAACTGCCAATTTTTTTCTCGGGACGAAATGGCCGCCAGCGCCGCCGCCATCTTGAATTTCTATAATCTATGGACGGGGTCGTCGAGTCGACTATACTTGCAAGAATTTTCAAAAGAAAGTTTTCCACTGTCTATGCGCGTCTCTTCAGTACGACTGCGCAAAAATGACTCTAAATCGGATTTTCAAACCGCAATTACACCGCCGCCATCTTGTTTTTTTGACATTTTATTTTTTTTTCATTCCTAACTCTCAAACATCAATCTTTGACAGTCTATACCGCCCCACGTTCCCATACATTTTTTTTTTCCCGCTAACCAATACTCGGCGGCCATCTTGAATTTAAAAAAAAAAACAAGAAAAAGCTGCGTTGATTAAAAATCTAAACCCACCCCCCATACATCGAAAAGTCCTAAACCCCCTCCTTCCCTTTCAAAAACACCCCCGATCAGTCAGTGAGTCAGTGAGTGGTAATTTAGCTTTATATATAATAGACTAGCTTTTGGCGCACACGCTGCGCGTGTGCTTGCCAAAACCCAGCTCTGCGAGGCGGACGCTCCGGGCTTCGCCCTACGCGGAGCTCGGCCTTCGGCCTCGCGAAACGCAGCTCGGCCTGCGGCCTCGCTTAGATTACATGGCTGGGTTGGACCGTTCGCAATGGCGTTCTTATTCTTTTTTTGATGCCCTATGTTCCATCAAATTGGTCCTAAAGAACCAGGCCTTCGGCTTTCTTCCTTTCGGTGGTCGTGCAAAATGACATGATTTATTTGGCCGCTCCGGGCTTCGCCCTACGCGGCGCTCCGCCTGTGACTTTGCAGAATCACATCATTTGTTTGGCCGCTTCGGGCTGCGCCCTACGCGGCGCTCCGCCTATGGATTTGCGGGAATGCATCATTTGTTTGGCCGCTTCGGGCTGCGCCCTACGCGGCGCTCCGCCTATGACTTTGCAAAATTACATCACTTAATTGGCCGCTCCGGGCTTCGCCCTACGCGGCGCTCCGCCTATGTCTTTGCAAAATCACATCACTTAATTGGCCGCTCCGGGCTTTGCCCTACGCGGCGCTCCGCCTAAGCAGTTTCAGAATAACATAACTAAATTGCCCGCTCCGGGCTTCGCCCTACGCGGCGCTTCGCCTATGTCTTTACAAAATCACATTATATGTTTGCCGCTCCGGGCTGTGCCCCTATAACATCGAAAAAATACATTAACTGTTTGGCCGCTCCGGGCTTCGCCCGACGCGGCGCTCCGCCTATGGCTTCACAATATTACATCATTTGTTTGGCCGCTCCGGGCTTCGCCCTACGCGGCGCTCCGCATATGGCTTCGCAAAAATATATTAATTGTTTGGCCGCTCGGGGCTTCACCCTACTCGGCGCTCCGCCTATGCATTCGTAATATAACATCACTTGTTTGGCCGCTCCGGGCTTCGCCCTACGCGGCGCTCCGCCTTCAACTTCGCAAAATAACATCATTAATTGTTTGGCCGCTTCGGGCTTCGCCCTACGCGGCGCTCCGCCTATGCCCACGCAAAATTACATAGTCATTTTATATGATAAAGACAGTACCGCAATACTATGCAACCATTTCCCCATACAAAATCGTACAAACTTATGGTTGCGGTCGGCTCCAGTACAAAGTGTATGGGAAAATCGAATACCAACATGACATGGAGTTTTTCATTTTTTTCTTTTGACTGTTGATTTATTTTCCAAAATTGGATCAAAATGAAAATAAATGACCATTTTTGACAGATCCTCATACTTTTTTTCTGCTAAAAGTCGTTATTTCGAGTTTTTACATTTCGGGGTAAATCTCGAAAATTACCCCGAAATTTGGGAAACAATTTTAACCAGTCTATAGGTCTTATAAAGCTCTACAACAAAGGTCATTATCAAAATTTAGCTTTGCTAGCTGCAACTGCCCCAAAAACCACTTTAAAATTCTGAAAAATTCACATTTTTACAAAATGGCCGCCACTTGGTCCGCCATTTTGATTTTTTTGAAGCCAGTATTTTTTAGGCATTCTACGTTATATACCACATCGAACTGCATTTTTACTTGTTCTCTCCGGCGTATAATGAGTCCTCCAGAGCCTCTGGAAGTAGACCATGCCTTCGGAATTCATCTCCCCGCCGCTCCGAGTGTTGCCATGCGAATGAGATAAAAATAGCCAAATGTCATTTTAATAGACCCGCCCTCTAGGAACCTAGCAATGAATTCACCGAAAAGTCGTTATTTCTACTTTCGACCTTTTTGGGCCATATCTCGAAAACTACCAAAAACTACCAAATTTTTTTTTCACCTAGCAACACATCTCAACCAGACACACATCTGCCTAGTACATTGGAAAACGCTAGAGAGTCGCCATCTGCCCGAAATATTGAAAATAAAATTTCGAAAAAGTAAAATTTTCACAAAATGTTCGCTAGCGCGTCCGCCATCTTGAATTTCCGAATGCCCATATTTTTCCCATATTCTGGGTCGTATTCGCCACCAACCCACATTTTTCGTTTTTTTCTCCCGTGCGCCCTCGGACCCACAGAGACTTTTGAAAATGACCATGTCGAAAAAATGTTTTGGTCAGCTGTCGCCAGTGTTGCCAGAATTTTTCAACAAAACTACCATGAAGCCATTGTAGGTCGGGGTTGCCATAAATCTGCATACTCGAATTTTCGCAAAACGTCAAAATTTCATCCCTACCATTTTCTACCATGGCTCGAAAACTACCATGAATTTGGTAGAAATTCAAACGCACGGCAACACTTGAATAAATTCTCTACCCTTGCCACATACATCGCGATTCTCTAAAATGTTGCCATCCATGCGAAAAATGAAAAACAAATTTTTCGAAAATTTTAAGTTTTACACAATGGCCGCCAGCGCGTCCGCCATCTTGAATTTTGCAATGCCCATATTTTTCCCATATTCTGGATCGTATAACCCATCAACCCTTATTTTTCGTTTTTTCCTCCGACGCTTCCTCTAGCCCACAGGGCTCCTAGAATACGACAATGTCGAAAAAACGTTTTTTACCGATTATTTCCAGTGTTGCCAGAATTTCCAAAAAAAACTACAAAAAGGCCCAAGCGGGTCGGGGTTGCCACAAAACTGCATACTTGATTTTTTGAAAATCCAAATTTTTTTTTTCCTACTATTTTCTACCATGGCCCAAAAACTACCATGAATTTGGTAGAAATTTCCACACATGGTAACACTTGAATAAATTCCCCACCATAGCCTTCTTACAAGCGATTCTCTAAAGTATTGCCATCCACCCGAAAAACGCCTTCAAAAACTGCCAATTTTTTTCTCGGGACGAAATGGCCGCCAGCGCCGCCGCCATCTTGAATTTCTATAATCTATGGACGGGGTCGTCGAGTCGACTATACTTGCAAGAATTTTCAAAAGAAAGTTTTCCACTGTCTATGCGCGTCTCTTCAGTACGACTGCGCAAAAATGACTCTAAATCGGATTTTCAAACCGCAATTACACCGCCGCCATCTTGTTTTTTTGACATTTTATTTTTTTTTCATTCCTAACTCTCAAACATCAATCTTTGACAGTCTATACCGCCCCACGTTCCCATACATTTTTTTTTTCCCGCTAACCAATACTCGGCGGCCATCTTGAATTTAAAAAAAAAAACAAGAAAAAGCTGCGTTGATTAAAAATCTAAACCCACCCCCCATACATCGAAAAGTCCTAAACCCCCTCCTTCCCTTTCAAAAACACCCCCGATCAGTCAGTGAGTCAGTGAGTGGTAATTTAGCTTTATATATAATAGACTAGCTTTTGGCGCACACGCTGCGCGTGTGCTTGCCAAAACCCAGCTCTGCGAGGCGGACGCTCCGGGCTTCGCCCTACGCGGAGCTCGGCCTTCGGCCTCGCGAAACGCAGCTCGGCCTGCGGCCTCGCTTAGATTACATGGCTGGGTTGGACCGTTCGCAATGGCGTTCTTATTCTTTTTTTGATGCCCTATGTTCCATCAAATTGGTCCTAAAGAACCAGGCCTTCGGCTTTCTTCCTTTCGGTGGTCGTGCAAAATGACATGATTTATTTGGCCGCTCCGGGCTTCGCCCTACGCGGCGCTCCGCCTGTGACTTTGCAGAATCACATCATTTGTTTGGCCGCTTCGGGCTGCGCCCTACGCGGCGCTCCGCCTATGGATTTGCGGGAATGCATCATTTGTTTGGCCGCTTCGGGCTGCGCCCTACGCGGCGCTCCGCCTATGACTTTGCAAAATTACATCACTTAATTGGCCGCTCCGGGCTTCGCCCTACGCGGCGCTCCGCCTATGTCTTTGCAAAATCACATCACTTAATTGGCCGCTCCGGGCTTTGCCCTACGCGGCGCTCCGCCTAAGCAGTTTCAGAATAACATAACTAAATTGCCCGCTCCGGGCTTCGCCCTACGCGGCGCTTCGCCTATGTCTTTACAAAATCACATTATATGTTTGCCGCTCCGGGCTGTGCCCCTATAACATCGAAAAAATACATTAACTGTTTGGCCGCTCCGGGCTTCGCCCGACGCGGCGCTCCGCCTATGGCTTCACAATATTACATCATTTGTTTGGCCGCTCCGGGCTTCGCCCTACGCGGCGCTCCGCATATGGCTTCGCAAAAATATATTAATTGTTTGGCCGCTCGGGGCTTCACCCTACTCGGCGCTCCGCCTATGCATTCGTAATATAACATCACTTGTTTGGCCGCTCCGGGCTTCGCCCTACGCGGCGCTCCGCCTTCAACTTCGCAAAATAACATCATTAATTGTTTGGCCGCTTCGGGCTTCGCCCTACGCGGCGCTCCGCCTATGCCCACGCAAAATTACATAGTCATTTTATATGATAAAGACAGTACCGCAATACTATGCAACCATTTCCCCATACAAAATCGTACAAACTTATGGTTGCGGTCGGCTCCAGTACAAAGTGTATGGGAAAATCGAATACCAACATGACATGGAGTTTTTCATTTTTTTCTTTTGACTGTTGATTTATTTTCCAAAATTGGATCAAAATGAAAATAAATGACCATTTTTGACAGATCCTCATACTTTTTTTCTGCTAAAAGTCGTTATTTCGAGTTTTTACATTTCGGGGTAAATCTCGAAAATTACCCCGAAATTTGGGAAACAATTTTAACCAGTCTATAGGTCTTATAAAGCTCTACAACAAAGGTCATTATCAAAATTTAGCTTTGCTAGCTGCAACTGCCCCAAAAACCACTTTAAAATTCTGAAAAATTCACATTTTTACAAAATGGCCGCCACTTGGTCCGCCATTTTGATTTTTTTGAAGCCAGTATTTTTTAGGCATTCTACGTTATATACCACATCGAACTGCATTTTTACTTGTTCTCTCCGGCGTATAATGAGTCCTCCAGAGCCTCTGGAAGTAGACCATGCCTTCGGAATTCATCTCCCCGCCGCTCCGAGTGTTGCCATGCGAATGAGATAAAAATAGCCAAATGTCATTTTAATAGACCCGCCCTCTAGGAACCTAGCAATGAATTCACCGAAAAGTCGTTATTTCTACTTTCGACCTTTTTGGGCCATATCTCGAAAACTACCAAAAACTACCAAATTTTTTTTTCACCTAGCAACACATCTCAACCAGACACACATCTGCCTAGTACATTGGAAAACGCTAGAGAGTCGCCATCTGCCCGAAATATTGAAAATAAAATTTCGAAAAAGTAAAATTTTCACAAAATGTTCGCTAGCGCGTCCGCCATCTTGAATTTCCGAATGCCCATATTTTTCCCATATTCTGGGTCGTATTCGCCACCAACCCACATTTTTCGTTTTTTTCTCCCGTGCGCCCTCGGACCCACAGAGACTTTTGAAAATGACCATGTCGAAAAAATGTTTTGGTCAGCTGTCGCCAGTGTTGCCAGAATTTTTCAACAAAACTACCATGAAGCCATTGTAGGTCGGGGTTGCCATAAATCTGCATACTCGAATTTTCGCAAAACGTCAAAATTTCATCCCTACCATTTTCTACCATGGCTCGAAAACTACCATGAATTTGGTAGAAATTCAAACGCACGGCAACACTTGAATAAATTCTCTACCCTTGCCACATACATCGCGATTCTCTAAAATGTTGCCATCCATGCGAAAAATGAAAAACAAATTTTTCGAAAATTTTAAGTTTTACACAATGGCCGCCAGCGCGTCCGCCATCTTGAATTTTGCAATGCCCATATTTTTCCCATATTCTGGATCGTATAACCCATCAACCCTTATTTTTCGTTTTTTCCTCCGACGCTTCCTCTAGCCCACAGGGCTCCTAGAATACGACAATGTCGAAAAAACGTTTTTTACCGATTATTTCCAGTGTTGCCAGAATTTCCAAAAAAAACTACAAAAAGGCCCAAGCGGGTCGGGGTTGCCACAAAACTGCATACTTGATTTTTTGAAAATCCAAATTTTTTTTTTCCTACTATTTTCTACCATGGCCCAAAAACTACCATGAATTTGGTAGAAATTTCCACACATGGTAACACTTGAATAAATTCCCCACCATAGCCTTCTTACAAGCGATTCTCTAAAGTATTGCCATCCACCCGAAAAACGCCTTCAAAAACTGCCAATTTTTTTCTCGGGACGAAATGGCCGCCAGCGCCGCCGCCATCTTGAATTTCTATAATCTATGGACGGGGTCGTCGAGTCGACTATACTTGCAAGAATTTTCAAAAGAAAGTTTTCCACTGTCTATGCGCGTCTCTTCAGTACGACTGCGCAAAAATGACTCTAAATCGGATTTTCAAACCGCAATTACACCGCCGCCATCTTGTTTTTTTGACATTTTATTTTTTTTTCATTCCTAACTCTCAAACATCAATCTTTGACAGTCTATACCGCCCCACGTTCCCATACATTTTTTTTTTCCCGCTAACCAATACTCGGCGGCCATCTTGAATTTAAAAAAAAAAACAAGAAAAAGCTGCGTTGATTAAAAATCTAAACCCACCCCCCATACATCGAAAAGTCCTAAACCCCCTCCTTCCCTTTCAAAAACACCCCCGATCAGTCAGTGAGTCAGTGAGTGGTAATTTAGCTTTATATATAATAGATACGGTTTGTTTGGAAAACTAAACGTGTTCATATTATGTAAATTTTTTAACTAATCTATCTAAAATTAATTTTCTGACAAATGCGGTTTAAGATGCAAGTGCCTGGACTCTGCCTAACCCTTCGGGGATTGCGTGCGTATATCGACGATGAAGTGACAATATCTCCTAACTGTAGATATGCTTATTTTATAGGAGAATGAAAAAACTACCAAATTTTTTGGTTTTGTTCATTGGACTTTTATATGACTTTTAATGTAGGTAATGTTTACAGGATTTTTAGAGCGGTGGTAGCTCAATGGTAAGGACACTCGCCTCTTAACCGAGAAGTGCGGGTTTAAACCCGGGCATGTACCTCTGGATTTTTTAAATCTATGTACGTATTTATACCACTAGCTCGACGGTGAGGGAAAACATCGTGATGAAACCTGCAAATTCAAACAACTTTGGATTTGTAACCATGATCCAAAAAATGTCTGGTTCCCCTATCTTAGGGTTACGAAGGTCAGATCGGCAGTCGCTTCAATGTAATTACCAGACTCGCTAAATCCTGGATTATGTTCTAAGCGGACCCCGTCTAAACACGGGACATAACGCTAGGAAGATGAAGATGATGAATGTTTACAGGATTTCTTTATTGTTTAATAACAGAGGAGATAAAAATAAAAGTCCAAGTGAAATTGAATTTTAAGGCTATTGCATTAAAAAAGACTATTTCTTAAAAAATACTAGTTAGGGGGTATTGTCACTTCATCGTCGATATGTATGTATGTATGTATTGCAGTGTTCGCAAATGTGCGCAGGTCTGTACTCTCCATAGACAATGTATGTCCGAATTTAGCGAAATGTATGCTAATACGGAATCGAACAAAGGATATTACTGCACTGGCGTGTTTTATTCATGATCCCACTCCAGATATTATGTAAACGATTGTTTAGGCATGGTGATTTATTTATATGTACGTACCGCTTGCCGCGGAGAGAGTGTACATTGAAATATTCATACTTCGCTGGATGGCGTTAACTGGTGAGACTTCGGAGAATAAGATGTTTATATTAAGTGATATTTGCCGCAATCAAAATGTAAGATCTAGATTCCAGTTTGTTTTGATTTTAATACGTTAAGTCGTTGTAGCTTTGATCACTTGCGAGTGTTGTTAAAAGTCAAAAGTCAAAAGTCAAAATATTCTTTATTTATATAGGTTTGAAACAAACATTTATAAATCGTTAATTCGACAGGAAAATCAACTAATAATATGAATATACCACCGGTTCGGAATGTTGCTTCTACCGAGAAGAAACCGGCAAGAAACTCAATAGTTACTGTTGTTGGATTTCAATTCCCGGCGTGTACATGTGGACTTTTCAAATCTTTGTACTTTTTTATTTAAAAGCGAGATGGTGAGGCAAAATACAATGAGGAAGCTTTTACATTGAAATAAATATAATATATTATATCAGCCTACATCATATACATATCAGAATCAACAGTGGTATTACAAATATATACCTTAATATTGGATATTAACACCCAGACACAGAACAAACACAAGTATTCATCATACGAATGTTTGTCCAGGGTGGGGTACGTACCCACAACTTTTGGCGCATGGGGCAGGGCCACTACCGAATGCGCCATCGAGCCAGTCAAACTATGTATGGGTAGTCAATTATCTGGTTCTTTTGTTTACTTAGGTAAGATCACAGTTGTTTCAATGTATAAACTCGACAAATCTGGGGTCAAGGCTCAAGCTGTTCCCGGTCAGGTCCGGGAACTGCTTAGTCTAGGTCTGCTTAGACTATGATCCAGAAATTACCAATTGAAATCATTTGTTTAATCTCAATTATTGGGTATAAATAATTGGCTATTAATTTCCAAACTTACATAATTAATCGCCGAGCTAACATCCAAAAACAACGCCCTCAAAATTCGCAGAGCACCATAATAAACTCGGGGCTATTATTCCAAAACTTGGCCTGAATAAATAACTCTTGAAGCAAGCCAAAGGTCCCAGAGGGTGGCCAGCCGACCAGAACACCCAATGTCTTCACTAAATGCCGCCATTTCACATTTGACTTTGACATTTCAATTGGCAACCCCATTTTTGACATTTGAGCGACGCCATTTTGCAAGTTTCGGTCGTGTAGTCTCGAGGGAGGGAAATGTCAGGTGAGGTGTTGACATTATTGTCTAGCTGGTATTTGTGATAACGGCATTGGTAATAGGTTTCTTGACCCCGTAAGTAGAAGCCATGTTTTGTGCTAGATAGGATAAGGAATTTAAAGTGTGTTAATATTGTGTTTGCATGTGTAATTAGGGAAATATTGCTATGATAAATTAGTGCTCAGTAGAGTCCATACACATAAAAACTCCATCATTGAGGAAGTCATATTAAGTGTCTTTTAAGAAGTAAAACTCTTTATTACTCTGTGCTTTGTTATATACATTCACGCCCTTAATCCCCGAAGGGGTAGGCAGAGTCAAAGGGACAGTAAGACCCTTTAATCACATTTAACCAAAAATAAAACTAGACTGGATTAGATGGAACATTCAAAAGTATTGTCACTACTTTTACTCCTACACAATTACTTACTCCCGGGGCTCTCACCCGCACTGCTCGGTTCCGCCTGTCTGGGAGACGCTTCCCGTGTACCAGGTCGTCTCTCTCTAGGCGCAGGTGGCCCTTCAGCAGGGCCGACGCTGGGGTGTTCACGATGGGTTAGCGTTGCGCGATCCCGTGGGCACCTCACATAAAGGCGTAGAGGTACATCCCAGGGGTTTAGTCGGTATACCCCACTACCATCTTGGGCGGAGCAGGGTCCTCCTATCACCTCGAGGAGTCTGACACACCCCGCTGTTTGCCACCAGTTTCAGCGGGACGGTGCGTAACGGATTCCCTTGGGTAAACAAAAAAATAAAGGCCAACATAGAGTAATATTAGTAAGTAATTATATATTTATAATTATAAATTACATATTTGACAAGCTCGATGGCGCATTCGGTAGTGATCCTGCCCCATACGCCAAGAGTTGTGGGTTCGATCCCCACACAGGACAAATATTTGTATGATGAATACTTGTGTTTGTTCTGTATCTGAGTGTTAATATTAAATATTTAAGTATATATTTGTAATACCACTGTTGATTCTGATATCCGTAACATAAGTGCTTAAGCTACATAGTTCGGAGTCAGATGTATGTGATGTAGTCTGATATTTATTTATTATTATTTTATTTCATTTTCCATTATCCAAAATTAGCTTACCCGACGGTATTCGCATTTTCGCCATATTTTTCAGCAATTCCATAAACAACTGAAGCATGATTAATAGCAGTTTGTCGTAGCGAAGTTTGTTGGCTTTTGTCGAGGAATTTATTATGTTTACCGGCAATTAGCTCAGCGGGCGAATTTACATGCCTATTTTTTTGTAATAATCATGATAATTATGAGAGGTGGTGACTCAATGGTAAGGTCGCACGCCTTATAGGACGTGCTGCTTAAAACCCGGGCACGTACATCTGGATTTCAAAGTCTATGTACGTACCACTAGTTCAGCGGTGAGTGAAAACATCTTGATGAAACCTGCACATTCAGGTCAGTTATTGCACTGGTGTGCAACCATGATCCAAAATTTATTTGGTTCCCCTATCTAAGGGTTACGAAGGTCAGATCGGCAGTCGCTTCATGTAATTACCAGATTCGCTAAATTCTGGATCATGGTCTAAGCCAGCGATAATCAACCTTTTTTTATAGGGGCTACAAACACGTCAGTCGTGGTGTCGAGGGCCGCAAACAAAAATTTGTTGGTCTTCATTAAAAAGTAATTCAATAGAAAATGGTTTACAATAAATTTGGAGCCCGCGGGTTGAGTATAGCTGGTCTAAGCGGACCCTTGCGCCCTGCAGGGGGGGCTCCGAATTCTCCTGAGGTATCACTGCCTGTCGTAGGAGGCGACTAAAAGGGCCTTTGGGGTCGTGGGGGTTGGGGAAGGGGTTCTCTGGCCCTCTATCGTCCCCGGAGAAGCCGACTGCAGGTGTTACACCCGGTCCGTTAGGATAGGGTACACAGCTGTCTATGTGGTCGTGAAACACCACCCTAGGTGTCTGGGGGAGAATACCACTCCCTCGAGATGGGCCGCTAGGCGGCAGCGCGCGCTACGTAGACTTTTCGAGATGAATCCCGACAGTGGGGATCCCGTTGGTTTTGCGTTAGCGTCCAAAGAACGACAGCCTTGAGGTTTAGTCGGTAGGGTCTCCGGAGATTGCTACCGGTTTCGAGCCCGACTCACCCTTTTAGGTCCACCCAGGACTCTAACTGGATGGTGCGTAAGTAAGCATTACTCAAGTAAAAAAAAAAAAAAATAAAAAAAAAAAAAATAAAAAAAAAAAAAAAAAAAAGCGGACCCTGACTAAGCACGGGACATAACGCTAGAATGACGATGAATGATAATAATAGGGATGTTGACTGGCTAGTCAATTGAAATAATTTTTAAGAGCTGTCAAAACGAAATCACTTCATAGATTTTGTATTAGACTTGTCAACGTGTGACGTCACTAGTTTGTATAGTCAACTGACCTAATATTATTTTGTAAAATTAAAAATCTTAGAATCAATATGGTACAAAATCAATAAGGCTTAACAGCATACTATGATACTTTCATTTTCAGAATTGATATTTCAAAATTAAATATAAATGGTGTCAACATCCCAATTATGAGAGCTACCTCTCATAATTGGGATGTAATGTGTGTGATGTAATAGCTCAATACTTATTTGCAAGGAGTATTGGTTCAAGTCCGGAAACATACGAATTTTTTCATATCTTAGTACGGCTTTATACCATTTTCTCGACGGTAAGGGAAACACAACAATGGACCCAATAGGTATGGAGATCCAAACTATGGATGTGTCACCATGATCCTGCTTGGTTTCCGTATGAAGATCAGATAGGTAGTCGCTTCCATGTGACCAGACTAAGGAATCATAGCGATAATGCTAGGAAGACGTTACGTTATATTAAATATCAGACTACATCACATACATTGATCTGACTCCGTGATAAGTGGCTCAAGCACTTGTCTTACGGATATCAGAATCAACAGTGGTATTATAAATATACCTATACTTAAATATGGGATATGAACACCCAGACACAGTACGAACACAAGTATTCATCACACGAATGTGTGTCCTGTGTGGGGATCGTACTCACAACTCTTGGCGCATGGGGCAGGGTCACTACCGAATGCGCCATCTAGCCAGTCAAGATGTTGATATTAGAATATTTAAAGTTACATGACTAGACTAGAACCAGATTTCCATATATCTGGAGCGCTAGTTCATCTAATCGCTCAAACTAATAAATTTTATCTGAATAAATCATTTTTTTTTATTGCTACCTTCCCGTGGGGCGTTTATAACAGCCATTTCAATCAAAGCTCCAACAGGCTGTAATTTCACACTGAAACAAAGCAAATTAAAATGTAACCATTAACGCTACGGCTGACATTTTTAAAACACCCATTAAAGTTTGATAACATCAAAAAGGGTTCTTATTAAAGTTTATCGTAGTAAATTTTGTCTGGTATTGAAGTCACAGCTTACCATCCAACCCAGCCCACTGTCCCATGTTGGTCTGGGACTTAAAAAGAATATGCCAACTGTGGTTCTTGCCTAGCATGTCGTAAAAGGCGACTAATGGTGTAACGGGTTTTGGGTGTGTGATCGTGTAGGCGACAGGTTAGCCTCCTGTCACTGCTTTTTCACAATTTTCCATCTAACCCAGCCCGGCTTTATTTTTGGCTGAATGTGATTAAAGGTGCATGCTGCCCCTTTGACTCTGCCTACCCCTTCGGGGATTATGGGCGTGATGTTCTGTATGTATGTATTGAAGTCAATCATATAGATGAACAGTGGCAGCTGGTAAGGATATATGTTTCACTAGCTATGCCCGCAGTCTTACCCGCGTTTATGGTTAATGTTAAATAGCCTATAGCCTTCCCCGATAAATTTGCTGTCTAACACTGAAAGAATTTTTCAAATCGGACCAGTAATTCCTGAAATTAGCGCGTTCAAGCAAACAAACACAGAAACTCTTTAGCTTTAAAATACTTTATTCTTCATCTGCGAAGGATGCGGGTTCAAATCCCGGCACGTATCCTAGATTTTTCAAATTTATGTAGGTATGTATTTAAACAACTAGCTTGATGGTGAGTTAACATCGTCATGAAACCTGCAGCTACGAATATGTAATGATGAACCAAAATGCCTGGTTCTCCTAAGGGTTTGGTAGATCAGGTCGGCAATAGCTTTAATGTAATTACCAGACTTGCTGAATACTGGATCACATTCTAAGCAGACCCCGATTAAGCACCGGACGTAATGCTAGAAAAATGATGATTGAAGTTTTGAACTTGAGCTTCAAATGTGATAGTTTCCCCATCATACGGTGATTTATTTGCCAAGACTTGTTTTAGTGGTTAGAAAGCATGGTCACAAAGGGAGTAACAAAAGGCCTCAGATGAGTATTCCAGGGGGGTCAAATGTTCAAGTGATGACCATGTCATTTGTACACGAGTCATGATTTTAATAAATGTATTAAGTATATTTGTAACGAAGCGTCATATATCTATCTATTAAAAAAGCATGTTGGTTGGTATCGATCTTTAAAAATTGAATGAATGATGAAATGTTTATTTGTACACTAAAATACAAATTGGTGTATAAGTCAAATTTACCCACTTTGCAGATCATGTGGTGAGGGTGAAGGTATATTGTGCGCAAGAGTATATATCTACTACCAAGTAAAAAGGTACTATGAACAGTTTCAGGTAAAAATCCTTAAGAGACGCGAGTTGCTACAAAATTATCTATCAAGATCTCAACACCATAGACGGCAGAGTAATTGGCTCAAATACCCGTAATCCAAGGCGAGGCGTTTCGTGTATTTAAAAAGACCGTAAAGCATAGAGATACCATCACAAAGCTGAACATTCGTTGGGGAGCGTTTCGGAATCGACTCGGTCACTCGTTGCAACCCCCCACCCCTGGCTTGACCCATTTTCTTAGGAATAAACTGTAACAATGCTTTAAGTGGCATTAAACATGTAACGGGGTAAGGCGGAGGTCACACGACGCTACTCGACGCTAGTCGATTTGTTGTCTATGGTTAATATTTAATCGAAAATCATTAAATTTGGGACCTTTACTAAATATTAAAGCAGTTTCCCTTTTCTTTAAACTATGTATATGTATATATATTAACGAAAGAGGGGTAACAGTTCTTCTCAAAGTATAATAATTGCATTGCATAGTTTTAACTCCATATAAATTACAGTTGAAGATTATTGAAAAAAAAAAAAATTGAATATAAATCGTTACATATATGGCTTCATTCTAAGTACAATAAGTATAGATGGGCGTTTGTAAACGATCTATAGTCCCTTTCAAGCCTGGATTTAAAATTGGTTTTACTACTTTAACATAGGAACCCTTATGAAATACATTTTATGTAGGTGTTCTCTAGAATATGTGAATTATATTATGTAATATGTTATGTAGTATACTATGTAGTTACATTTACGGCGAGCTTATTACTATGATTATTTGCTCCAATCTATACTTATAATAAATCTGTAGAGAGGTCAATTCTGTACATGAAATATATTTTCAAAATAACTATCGGGGGGTGATTAGTGATCGATACTGATGCCAAAAATGCAATCAGTACAATGTTTGTCTGTCTGTCTGTCTGTCTGTATATTCCTTATAGAAACAAAAACTACTCGACGGATTTTAACGAAACTTGGTACAATTATTCTTCATACTCCTGGGCAGGTTATAGTATACTTTTTATCACGCTACAATCAATAGGAGCAGAGTAGTGAAGGGAAATGTTGGGAAAACGGGAGAAGTTACTCCATTTTTAAAGCTTCCGTTCCGTGCAGCCTTAATGGTTAAAGTTACATAGAAATCATGTATGACGGAAATAGTCTTTATAATATTAACCATAAACGCGGGTGACACCGCTGGCACAGCTAGTCCATAATATTATTAGTGTTATTTAATAAAGGTTTGATTGAGACTGATACCAATGAACGAACATCCAAGTCTCATAAATCGTCTGAAAAACCGTTATAATGTTGCAGATCGATTGATCGAAATACAGAAAGGTTGATATTAATTTGTTTTTTATTTTCGCACATTGTGCCCGCGGTCTAACCCCAACCGCGGCCATCTTGAGACGTCGTCAAGATGGCGGCTTTACGACCGCCGTAAAGCGCGCCAAAATTAACAAAAGGCTTGGCAGCTGACCGGTTTAAATATAAAATTATGATGGAAATCGGCCACGATCGGTTGCTTACAGAAGTACGCTATAAATAGGCGTGGGGTACCGTAGTTCCCTGCTTACGAAACCGGGAGTGAATCACGCGCTGGATGTACGGAGTGTAATTATTTCTGGAATTAGTACGGGTTTGGCTAGCTGGAGCGCGGAGTTTGTATTCGCTTCCGCCGTCGATATTAGCGTTCGCAAATGGCTGTTCCATGTAGGTCTGGAACTCGAAAAGTGCTGTGTTCCTTGGCTTGCATGCCGTAAAATGAGACTAATGTTGTACTAGGTAATGGGTTTGTGATTGTGTAGCGACTAGTTGCTACTTTTGCTATCTAACTCAATTTTATTATTGACCGATTGTATGTGTTTAGGAACTTGTATCTCTCTGTATTATGTCTACCCCTTCAGGGATAAGGTGCTATTTTTCATTATCATTATCATCATCCTCTTGCCCTTCTCCCAGTTCATCTGGGGTCGGCGCAACATGTTTTCCTCTTCCAGCGGCCCGGTCTGCCGTCATCAAGTTATCCATTCCCATTTCACTCATATCATCAAAAGAGGGAATCAACAACTGTTTGTAAATGCTCACATACCTGATATGAATATTTTTTTTTTGTTATTTATATAAAATCAAATTCAAATACTAACTAACTTCACTCCACTTCCCTAGCGGGGTAGGCAAATCAAATGTATTTTTGGTTAAAAGTGCTTTAAAGGGGTCCTTGGACTCAATAACTCCTTAGGGGACAGTGGGTGTCATGCTATTTATGTACCTATGTATGCACAAATGGCAAGCTTTTGCAAATTGCAAATTCCTAGCACAAATTGCAAATTGCAAATTCCTAGCTTTGTTCAGTGTCGGTATTAGTCTGTATAGGCGTGGCCTAGGTGCTAATGGCCGTAATGGCTGCCATTCTGAATCTGAATCGACTCTAAAAGAATTATCGCCATCAGGGATGGGTCGTTTATACTGGGGAAAGTGGCTTAGGGAGCTGGCACTTGGTGCCACGTTAAGACGCCTTATTAAATGCAATTGTTCGCAAATCTAAAACAATTCATTATAATTGGCGATATTTGTAGAATTATTCGTATAGATAGAGGTCTGAAGAACACTCATTCAACTACCTATATTTCGCACCCTCAGTATTAAAGGGGCTTAATTCAAAATTTTGCGAAACTGAGTTACGATCATAGAGAGGCTTAAAAAGGTATGCTCTATCCGATAAAAATTAAAATATAGGCCTATTTATGTTAAAACGAGCAAAAACATATTTAGGTCTCTTTCGCACCGGCACTTATCACCTCTCCGGTTTAGTATGAAAGAGATGCAATCAGTAATGAGCCAAAAGTGGTTAGGATAGGACGTGTCTAGTTCAGTGGCGTACGGGCTCAAAACCGAATGAGCCAGTCCAGAGTCCAGAAAAGTCGGTAAGTACAGTAATATTTTTTTAATTAGGAAAGGCACTTTTAGAAATGGGCCTGTAATATGCCAAACAGAGTTAATATTAGTGGAACTTATTAGTGATAGTGCCTTTTTCATACTGAATGCTATGCAAACTAAGTAGTAGTAAACAAAATTAGGCCTTTTTTCGACTCAAAAATCTGATGAGTATAAATTGTAAACAGAAATGTGTTTTTTTCATTCTATTAAGACATGCAGATCACAGTTATTATTTTTATTTGAGTTTTTTTTATACCTTACATTTTTATTTGAGTCTTTTAATACCTTACGATAATATTGTTTACCGGTCTCATTATGAAATTGGACTTAATTTTACCGAAAGATAAAGTAATTAATTATGATTTGTACCCCAATCGTTTCAGATCAGTTTGAAAAAATGAAAAGAAGGGCCGATAAAATATTAGAGCAGGTACTCAGAATTCAAAAAAATAAGGTAACTAAATCATTTTTTTTATGGTATTTTTGTAAAACTATTCTTGTTGAGTACGGTACCCACTCACATTACTTTATAATTATGTGACCTTCTGACACTTTCAGCTAGACATGCAAATATCCAATGATATCAATGTCATCATGTTTCCACAACTTTTACGACATAATAATGAGGCAGTAAGTGTTACTTTAAGTAACAATTAATAAAATAATCTGTAGGTAATCTGTAACTGTACTAACTGAAATAAAATTAATAAATACTTGATAAATAATATTTTTATTATAATCTTGATGGAGTATACATACCTACTTAATAAATATTTTCTTTTTCAGGAATCGCCTTTACATGATAAGAACGACGTAATTTACTCAGATAGTAACATTCCTACAGGTTTAAGCAGTTTACATTCTCTTGGTACCTCCGTTCCTTGTCACGAGGGACCTTCAACATCAAAAGGTATCCATCGCACTAGAACCCATCTACCGAAAGACTACCGTATATCTCCTATAAACGCAGATGAAAGTGATGCAGATTTAAGCGACGTTGATCCTACATACAGCAGGAAACCTCGTTCACCTCTTGACAGTGCATATAGGAGATCCTCTTCTTGTACTAGCAGCAGTAGCAGCTCTAGCTCATCAAGCTCCGGCTCAGCAATACTAGGAAGAGCTCCGACACAAATTCCACTACCGGGGTCAGCAGCTGCCACAGATTCAAATGTTAAGAGACAATTCCGTAAGCGTCAAAGAAATCCCCAAGCTTGGAAGCAAAATCTAGTAAAAACTTTACGAAATAGTGGTTAAGAATACACTTCTTCCACGAAATCTAAGAAAATGGTTCCCGCTCGGTCCGTCAAAAAAGCCTCTTCAAACAAATGTAGACTTAAATGTGTAGACAACATTAGTGAAGCACACAGAACAACTATTTTCCATTCTTATTGGGGATTGGATAATATTGAAATGCAACGATTTGTTATTCGGAATTCAATGATTGAAGTGCATTCTAAATATAAATATACGAACGCAAAAAAGTCAAGAAACCCTAATTGCGCATATTATTTTACAGTAAATAACAATAAAATCAGAGAGCAGTTGATATGGAAGAAAATCAAAGTCCTTAGGTTCACAAAACAAGATATATTGAAATTTTACTTCAAAACATCTTACAATCAAACTAAGTTCACAGGAGTTGATATGAGAAACAAAAGAAAAAAGATGCCTGATGTTCAGAATATAATGATGACCAAAGCTTATTCTAAATCTATTGACTTATCGAACCGAAAGCATGACGACTTGCAATATCTTGTTAAAACAAATTAAATTCCTCACTATTATGCTTATTTTTACAAATCTTTACTAAATTTTGTGACCTAATAATTGTATCCATACCTAGGATACATAGGTATATTATATTTTTGATATAACTTTTTGAAATGTTATCTAGATAATTGAGTAGATATTATTTTACTCTCAAAGAGTCTACAAAAGTTCCTTACTTGGGTTAAAAAAGTTGTAAGCTTACTATTTTTGTTGTTTAGATGCCATTTAACTGTGTTCCTCGTCAATTTTAAAGCATTTACTGAGTGAGAGATAACACTAGTAAAAAAATATATATTAATCTTTTAAGATACCAGAGTGATATTTACGTAGACTGATAATAGATAGGCCTAATCTCGTTATTGATCTCACACAGAATCAGCCGCCTTAAAATCTATCTACCTTTTTCATAATATTGTCATTTTTATTTTTATTATTAGTTTTTTGATTATTTTTTTTAATAGAGCAATAGCTTTATTACAATCACCTAAGTACAGATACCCATTTTTTCTATGGTTTTGGTGTTAAGTTTATAGGTTCTATAATCACGTTGATTATGAAGATTATTGGTGACCGTTGATTAAAGTAATTACCCAGTAGGCACCTAACTTGTTTCTTCCACAAAGATATTGATTTTGATTGGTTTTAAGTGAAAGAAGTACTACTTTTTGTTTCCAAGTGATTTAATGTTAATTTTGTTTGACTTATTTAATGAAAAACTATTAAAAACCCTTTTATTAATAACATAACACCGTTTTATTCAAATCACCCTTACACATAAAAAGGCTTATTTTAAAAAGTGTCTTACAACTATGTTGTGAGTTTGGTATAAAATAGAATCATTTAGAGATAGGAATGATTTTTTCTTTTAATATTTAGAATTAAATGGGCACAACTATTAAACTGCCTTTTTAAGTTTAGATGTTTCAGAATGATACGGGCTCAAATTTTGCAAAGGTTTTTTAAAAATATTAATTAAATATTATTATACATAAAATGTATATTTTTTCAATATTTATCAAAAGAACATAAACTACACTCAATTGTAAAAATATAAAAAAGTCAGATATTATAACAAAGTATGTAAAATAATTAATGTCAAAGTTGTAACTTCCAACTTTCCGATCTTCTTTTGCAATTTCCCAAAAAACTGATTTTTTGAGTTAAGTCCCTTTAATACTGAGGGTGCGATTTATCATATTATTATTATAAAGAGGAAAGATTGGATTGTGTGTTTGTTTGTATTAAATAGGCTCCAAAACTACTAGACCGATTTAAAAAATTCTTTCACCAGTAGAAAGCTACTTTATCAGCGAGTAACATAAGCTTTATTTTATCCCCGTATTCTCACGCAAACGGGAGCTACAGAGGAAACCACGGGGCGCTGCTAGTTCAAAAATAAAATTGAAATGGGCTAGACAGACGATGGGAAAAAAACTAGTGATAGGTAGTTATTTATAGATAGTACTTGACAACACAAATATCATAAACCCAATACCTAAACAAACCAATAGTTGCCTACCATGCCATGCTAGGCAAGGCCTCTTATTCTAAAATTTTCTATGTTAGCTCAATTTTAGTTGTTGATATAAAAGGAGCTTAAGGGGCTTATCGCTCCTTGAACTGTTTTCTCCTCGGGGGTTGACGTGATAATACATACATACATACATAACTTCACGCCCGTGATCCCTGAGGAGAATAGAGTCCAAGGATCCGCTGCCGGGGTAGGCAGAGTCAAATGGATAGCAGGCCCCTTTAACAACATTCAGCCAAAAATAAAAATGGGCTGGGTTAGACGGAATATTGTGAAACAGTAGTGACATGTAGCTAGCTCGTCGCCTACACAATCACATACCCAAATCCCCATATACCATTAGTCGCCTTTTACGACATGTTTGTCAAGGAACACAGTTGGCACATTATTTTTAAGTCCTAGACCAACATGGGACTAATTTGTACCAACAACACATACAAAAGAAATACCGCAAAAAATTCGTCGCGCACCGAACCCGCGCTTCCTTTCCGCTATTCTAATTAAGTTTAATACTTAGCACTTTCTCTAAACGACTAAACCGACGCAGGCGCATTGTTTCAACAAAATGGCCGGATCCGGATTAATAGAGCGTGCAGGTTCGGGCACAATGGCGACGGATGGCGCCAACGAGCGGCGACGGACAGACAGGACGACTCTTACTAAGTATGCACATTCCTATAAGTACAGTTACTTAACATAGAGGATAGGAGTAGGGTTGTTTTTATTAGAAGAAATAGTGTATGATTTCAAAAGAGGTAAATAAAGAGTACAGACTTACAAACAAGAGTATCATTTATAATATATTTTTTTAAAGTTATTTTTTGTACTCTTTTTGCAGCACAACAATTTTTCATGGTTGCAATTTTACATGACTGGCACTAGTATATTAAACATTGTTTAAAAATAGCATTTTAGCGTACTCTATTAAAGTTATAGACAATAAAGTACGTCTATATGATATACTTACTCTATTTTAGAGTACCTACGGTTCGCAACCCTACATTGCAGGCAGAGTCCAAGGCTCCTTGCACATTAAGCCAAAAAAGCCAGACCAACGTGATATACATGAAAGTATAGTTGAGCGTCAATTGTCCGGAATAATCCTAGGTAGGGTTCGGGGAGGCTGCACACCAATAGCATGTCGTCAAATACGACTAATGGTATATCGGGTTTTGAGAATGTGATTGTGTAGGCGACAGGCTAGCCACTTGTCACTACTTTTTCACAATTGCACCCAGCCTAGTTTTGTTTTTGTCTGAATGTGGTTAAAGGAGCCTGCTGCCCCTTTGACTCGTGTAGCCCTTCGGGGATTATGGGCGTGATGTTTCGTATGTTATTGTTTTAATAATATTGTCCCTGGACCAACAAAAATATTGTATTACCCACCTCCTGGACCAGGGGGCAAGCACCCCCTGAACCAATTATTAAAACCCCTTAGTTTATAGGCCAAGGGTCTATACTAGAAACGGGAACATCAAGTTAGGCACAATACGCGCTAGCGCCCCTCTGGGAGTAGTCGTCGTCCGCGGGGTCATCGGCCGGTCGCGGGGTCACGCGGAACCGCCATTGTTTCACGGCGGGACGGCATCGCTCCACTTGGGGACACGCCGTGAACTATGATCAGCTTGTGGGACGGTTGTCCCAAGGGATTTAGAGACTAAAAGGGCATATGAATGGTCAGAGGACAACTTTACCGGGACAGTCTGCTATTCTTTTTTTAATCAATTCTGAAGTGTATCTCGAAGAACTGCTCCACTGATGATGTCATCTTCATCATAGCGCTTTTTCCTGTTTTTAGTCGGTGTTTGCTTAGACCATGATCTTAGATTTAGCGAAGTAGAGCCTGCCGCGTAGGGTGGGCGGTCGCCGGCGGCGTTTAAGGTAGTTCAAGGTTGATCCAGATTCCCTCAGCGTTGTTTTAGCGGGGGTTTAGTGGGTATACACTCCATCTCGGCCGGAGAGGGCCCTGGGAGTCCCACACACCATGCTGTCTCCCCGAATATCGCGAGGTGCGTAAGGCATTCCTCTCGAGAAAAAAAATGGTCTTAGATTTAGCGAGTCTGGTAATAATTACATTGAAGCGCAATTTAAGTTTTGTTAATCTCAGGGAAATCAGGCAAATATAATCATGGTTCATGTCACACATCAACAGTTAATTGGAAGTCCAAGTTTTTCCACGGTGTTTTCTTTCACCGCCGTAAAACCGAAATTACAATTTAAGAATTCAGAGGTATATGCGCAGATTTGAACTGATACCCGTCGTATGTAAATAAAACAAATAAATAATTTATGCGTGTGTTATTATTACCATTGATCTACACAGCTCTACAAACAATGCTGTTAAGTGAAATAAAACTGTGTCTACCATGTTCACCACAAAACCGTTTTCTAAAATCGTCTAAAATTACCAAAATAAAAAATCCAATCACAAAATTCAAACAACAAATTTCACTTGATAAATTATTCCCAAAAAACCCCATACAACCGGGACGTGTCCCAACAACATAATGGGATGTCCCGCTCCGAGGGGACAAAACAATACGAAGCCATGGTTGAACGCGAAAATTCCACAATCCCATACAGACAAGGGCCCTTCCAAACCAAATTATCCCTAAAACGGGCGCAATCAAAATTCATCTTTGTCTACCCTCGATTACATTCGAAATTGCTTTACCGCTTCGCTTGACCTTTGGGCTTATAATAAAGAAATTAACCTACCGAAACGCATTTCTATTTATAGTGATTTAAGATTTAAATTCCTGTAACGCTTTTTTGCTTTGCTTGCCGTTTTTAAAAGCCTCCACTTCGGGAAGAGGATGTGCACTCCCCATTCCGAATTCAACCTTAACTGTGATGCTTTACGGTTGATTTTGATTTGGGAGGCTGTTATTGATTTGTGGCACAACCTGAGCTTAATTCAAGTTTACTAGGTCATTCCACTCTGTAGACCTAGCTACGCTTAGGCACCCTAGGTTATATCTAGCTGTTTAAATAAGATTAGCTTTGAGGGATCAGTGACCTAATAGCTTGGGGTTCAGAGTTCAATTGCTGGACTAATTAATATGGATGTCAGTGTGTTTGTCGAGTTTGTTAATTACGATATGGGCTAGGAGTCGTTTATTCGTGCACTAGTGATGTTTATTGGAGTGCTTTAGATTGCTAGTTAGAGGTTAAAGTCGTGAGACAAGGAATGTTGGTTGAAATCTAAGGAGGTTTAAATCGAATAATTAAATAATATTTCTATGGTCAGTTTGGAAACATCGAGAAGAAACCTGCATATTTAAGTGTTTGTTAACTATACTCCCCGCTAGGGAAGTGGCGTGAAGTTTAGTTAGTTAGTTAGTTAACTATACCTACATCATCATTAAGTGTCCTAGATCAAGATTTATGATACTTATATTATACATATATCTCATGTTGGTCTGGAACTTTAAAGAATTTGCTGACTGTGTTCCTTGCCTAGCATGTCGTAAAAGGCGACTAATGGTATATCGGGTTTTAGGTATGTGATTGTGTAGGCGACGAGCTAGCCACTTGTTACTACTTTTTCACAGATTTCCATCTAACCCAGCCCATCTGCCCTTGATTTTGCCTACCGTTTCGGGATTACGGGCGTGGTGATATGTATGTATAAATGTATGTATATTATTTGTCCTAGATCAAAACTAGTAATACTTATATTATTTTTAGCATTATAATATGTAGTATGCCCCTTTTGTAGTCAGAGTCTTTTGGACTATACTTGTAGATATACTCGCTTAGAGTCTTATAAATTTTATAAATATCCGACTACATCACATACATTGATCTGATTCCGAGGTAGTAGCTTAAGCACTTGTGTTACGGATATCAGAATCAGTCAATCAACAGTGGTATTACAAATATATAGGTATTTAAATATCAGATATTAACACCCAGACACAGAACAAACACAAGTATTCATCACACGATTGTTTGTCCTAGGTGGGGATCGAACCCACAACTCTTGGCGTATGGTCACTACCAATTGCGCCATCGAGCCAGTAAATTATGTTATGTATTATCTTATTGCATTCATATTTAGTGCATTTGCGGAATTTTGGCTCGTGTCTTAGGACAGGAGTGCGCACTGCCATTTATAGTTCCCTTTCAACTCTGGCGTTTGTAACACCGAAAGGGCCCCCGACGCGATAAGTCTCGCGCCGCTATAATAAACCAAGTCTGTGCCTTGAAGTATTTCCATCCCGTAATTACGTAAAGCGTCTGGACTGAGGTCTGGAACACGTGGTATCAACCCAATTTCCTAACAGCTAAATCACGAATCACCTATAAACCTTACCTGGGACACCCCATCCAAAATTTAACTCTAATTGGAAGAAGTAAGGTTGAGTTTCCAGTGGGTTGATTGTGGCGGTTACGACGTGTGTGCGAGAGGGACGGGTGTATGTGTAAATCAATCGATCGATACGCGCCGATCGACGCGTGCGCAGCGGCTGCTGACGATCAAAAGCTGCTATTTCGGGCTTTGGTTTTAAGGAGAAGCTTTTCGTAGTTGTAACATACTTTGTAAATACTAAACTGATACAACTGGACTGGTACAAAATAGGAGAAGGAGTACTACTCTTGCTCTGTCATACTACAGCCTGAAGCCACTCGTATGCATGTGTGAGTGATATTTAGAGATACCAGATATCGGAAATTTAGAGCGCTTTTGTCAATGTGTGTCGTAAGTTGCGAGTCAAGTTGGAGTTCCGCAGATGTCTAAACGTCTAGTTAGTGGCGCGGAGTCCTTCTTTTATTACTAGTCCATGTTAAGGCTGCTATAAATGGTAAGAGGAGCTTGGTTTCTTCTTGGATGTTGCTAAGCCCTTCGGGTATTACGGGCGTAGTAGCATGTGTGAGCAACTGTTGTTCCAAATTATACTTATAAATTACCGTTACCCCCCAAGGGGATGTTAGAGTATAAGAAGCTTTCTTGTAATTTCCAGTCATTCTTTCAGCAATTAAGTTGAGTTAAATGGGACATTGTGAAATATTAGGGACATGTAGTTTAACCGTTTACACAATCACAAAGCATATACCGAATACTTACCACATTAGTTGCATTTTACGACATATTATGCAAGGAGGACATTTATTAGGAACACAAGATGCACATTTTTTTAGTTTCCCACATCAAAATAGACTGATTCCTATAGGCCATAGGTTCCCAAACTATTTTGCATTACTACCCCCCTTATTGAAAAATAAGATTCCAATGCCCCTTTTTACATAACATACCATTTTTATATGTCATAACGTCCCCTATATTCCTTTTAGGCCTGCTATCACCCTCTCAATAATCTCCAGCGCCTAGGGGGTGCTACCGCCTGTTGGGAACCTATGCTATAGGCTTTAGTTTTGGAATATGATGTTATTATTGCTCAAACGCCTACATTCCTCGGTTCGCGCAGGTGCAATTTTTCTTAGAAAAATGCAGCGTCCGTTTCCCCTTAACCGCTCGCATAGAGCTCGAAGGCTGGCCACTTTACGTTATAGAAAGCGGCTGGAATAATATAAAAATAGAGCAAAAATCACGCCGCGATCTGGCACTCTCGTATGTACCTCCTCGGAGGACTTGCGAGCGAGGGAATTTAGACGAGAGGAATTCAGAAACAATGTAACCGTTTTGAGTAATAACATCGTCTTCCTAACCTAGATACTAATATAAATAAAATAAATAAATATCCGACTACATCACATACATTGATCTGACTCCGAGGTAAGTAGCAGCACTTGTGTTACGGATATCAGAAACAACAGTGGTATTACAGTGGTAAATATATACTTAAATATTAGATATTAACACCCAGACACAGAACAAACACAAGTATTCATCACACGAATGTTTGTCTTGGGTGGGGATCGAACCCACAACTCTTGGCGCATGGGGCAGAGTCACTACCGAATGCGCCAATATAAGATTAGAGCAATAGTTTTAGGTTGGTCTGGGTTAAAAAATGTGTTGTGTTCCTAGTCTAGTATGTCGTAAAAGGAGCAATATACGACTAGCCGAGTGGTGAATTAGGTTTGTCATTATAGCGA